>CM062819.1:1653625396-1654825396 GCA_031772625.1 Pinus tabuliformis
TATTATACCTCCACTTTTGGGGACAACCTAAAAACTCTTAACTCTTCTAAAGAAATGGATAACACAGTTGACATCCTAGAGAAAAATCGTGAAATCTAACTATAAACTCGACCCCTTTCTAACTCGGTCAAATCTAGGCTCCTTAGGAATCTCAAAGATTCCTCACAATATTTTCTTCTTGGACATGGGAAAAAATTATGTTGCACATATGAAGAAATAGACTGTGTCATTAGACTCCTAGAAAAAAACAAGTTCATTTGAGTATAAACTTAGCATAGTTCTAACACTTTGAAAATTCTACCACTAGAGAATCTTAAAGATTCTGCAAAGATTCCTCATAAAGAATATTCTTTGAAATCTTCCCTAACATATGCTGTAATAATATTCTAGAATATTCTTTAGATTCATGACTTCATTGGCCTACTTGCACCCTCACCTCTCATGTATTCTCGATGGTCCCCCTTGAGCCATTCAAATGATATTTTAAAACAAAGTGTGGAGGTGAATAAGACAAAGTGTGTGGTTGGAACAATGGTTGACATACTCATATTAATTTACTTGTTATTGGGGTGGTTTTGGGTTCAAAACCCATGGACTCCTAATTTTTCTTTAATATGGTTTTAAAGCCTAATTTTGGTTTTAATATAGTTTTCAAACCATATAATATATGAAAATTGTATGTCCATAATATAGTTTTCAAACCATATAACATATGGAAATCGTATGTCCATATTGTAACAACTCCCAAAACCATTAGAATAAAACAAAAATAGAGGTTGAACCATGCCAAGGCCTCTTGGGCCTAATTTGAGGTGCCATGTGGCAGGCTCTCACCGGTTCACATCATCTCCCACCTACTTTCCATGTGTTGACTTGTGGTGCTGCCATGTCACCTGCTTGTGGGTCCACCTGGTTTGTTGATTGGGCTACAACACCATATTTATAGGTCCTACTAGGCCTGCTAACTTTTCTGCCACATGCCAACCTAGGGATTGCCATGTGGCACCCTAGGTTGACTTTGAATTTGACTAGCCATAATGTTTGCATACGAACTCGGATTGAGGTGTTGTTTGCGTTGTTGGAAATATTTTGGTGAGATATTAAATATGTGATTGGTTTTATTGCAATATAAGGAATTTGATTTTTTATCTTTCTTGGAGCTACCTAATCTTTCATCCCCACTAAGGAGCTTTTGATCCTCCAAAAACATGAACATTATCTCCTATTTGTTGTACTCCCTCATCTGCACAACAAGGACCCTAACAGACCACACTTCCTTCTCCTTCACCTTTTGTACTTCAGAACCATAAGTGATGAACCGACACTTGTATCTTATGCAAACCTATAATACAACCTTTGCAAAATACATGTTCAATTACAACAACTATCATGACCCAAGAAAAGCCCATATTTTCCAAGAGTTTATAACACAATATTTGGTCAAGTTTACATCAAAATAATAACAAAAACCATTACCCATTTATCAACTAGAAAGACAAAAAATATCACTATGTTGTGCTTATAAGTGATGGAAAACACTTTAGCACTTTTACAATCGTTTCACAACATGTGATTTACAAAAATGTGGCCATGACAGGCTACTACCTCTAATAAAACCATATCCCAGTTAAGTGATGCAGTCATCATTCTGGAGTTGATTCTCTTATTAAAAATCGTCATTGACGGGTTCCTGTGCATGCATCGTTCCCTTCTTGAGATGTTGCTATGGATGGAGCTCCCAACATGTGGCTCTTTGATGTCCACCTATGTTGCAATGACTGTAAAAGTTCTTCTTCCTCTAGACCTGCTTCACCTTCATCCTTCCCTGATGTGGATGAGGTCTTTCATGTCTTTTCCTCTTTCTATATACCATTCTTTTCCAACACTAGGCAACAATTTGGTTATACAAGCCACAAAAACTACATGGTTTTCTATGCCATGATTTCTTGTCATCATTTAGAATATTCTTGTAATAAAAAAGAAAATTAGCATAACAAGACTTTTTATACCTTTCCTGGTTGTTTATCATGTGATGAGAGCTTGCCTTAGATCTTTCTATGCAACATGCACTATCATGGCAAGATTCTGATGTGTTATCATCATTCTCTTTCCTTTATGGTTTGTGAAATGGATTGGATTAGGGGCCTAAAGAACCCTTTGCTTTTGCTGCTTTCAAGCATTCTCCTTCAGTGTATCCTAATTTTGATATGGGTACCTCAAGGCTTCCAACAAAAATAACATCATGTGAAAATGAAACTAAAGAACTATCGACATTGTTTACCTCAGTTGTTTATTCTGAAGCAGGTGATGATGGCATCGTTAATCCTTTGTTTCACTTCATCTTTTCCAAGGTCTCTTCCATCGCTAGTAATTGAAGCTGCAATATCGGCTTCCCCTCTTCTCCTTCTTGTAGAATTCTCCTCCATTTAGCATTCTCTTCTTGAAGGCTCTCATTGATCTCTTCATTTGAATGATGAGAAGAATATGAAGTAGAGGAATATTCACTCGAAGATGGAGATGGAGCATCATCCTCTGCTTTGTCTTTCTTATATTCCTCTTTTTCCATTTTCTTCTGATAATCTGCTTACACTATATCTACCATCCTTGTTATCCTATAGAAGGCTTCATAGATATCTTTTTCATCCTCCGTTTTCTTTTCTTGTTGCACATTCAATCTTTGGTTATCGTTCACACTCGCAATTCACATCAGTAAAAAAACTATTCTGATACCAAACTTGATCTGGATTCTCTCAGCTGCCAAAATTAACCAAGATCTTTTACTTCTATGATGATAGCAAAATTGCATGTGAACGAGTATGAAAAACCACATGTGTTTACTTTAAAGAAGAGGAAATATAAGTACATCCATCAAATCAAAAAACACACACAAGTTGATGACAAAGTTCACCCATTGTGGTCTACATCTTTGAGCTCGGTGTCAAGAGTGGAGAGGCTACTTCATTAATTGCTACAAGATGATGATGAGTGCATAATGCATTTTTTGTCATATACAAGGATGAACTTCCTTAACTAGAGTGGCATGTATCTCCATAAGAAGTTCTCCTATAAAAACTCTCACTCGTATAATCTCTCCTTTAGCATGACAAAACATCAAACTCTCATATGAAGTGGTATACAAGGATCCTATAAAAAAATGGAAAATGAGGATTTCAAAAACAAATCATCATCTCAGCAGAAATCAAAAGAAGACATGGCATCAATGCATCTTATACCTCCACTTATGGGGACGCTTTGAAAATGCACAACTATACTAAAGAAATGGACATGACAGTTGAATTCCTGGCAACAAATCATGAAATATGACTATAAACTCGACCCCTTTCTAACTCGATAAAATATGGGCTCCATTTGAATCTAAAATATTCCTGACAAGATTCTCTTCTTGGATATGGGAAAATTTTTTGTTGCTCATATGAATAAATCGACTATCCCATTAGACTCCTCACAAAAAATTGGTTCATTTGAGTATAAACTCAACATAGATTTGACACTTTGAAAATTTGGCCCCCAAGGAATCTTAAAGATTCCTCAAAGATTTTTCATAAATAATATTCTTTGTAATATTCCCTAACATATGCTCTAACAATATTCTTAGAATATTCTTGAGATTCATGAATTCATTGATCTACTTGCACCCTCATATCTCATGTATTCTCCATAGTCCCCTTTGAACCATTTGAATGGCATTTTATAACAAAGTGTGTGGGTGAATAAGACAATGTATGGTTGGTACAATGGTTGGCATAAATTGCTTGTTGTTGGGGTGGTTTTGGGTTCAAAACGCATGCACTCCCAATTTTGCTTTAATATGGTTTTAAATACTCATTTTGGTTTTGATATAGTTTTCAAACCATATAATATATGGAAATTGTATGTCTATAATATAGTTTCCAAACCATATAAGATATCAAAATCGCATGTCGATATTGTAACGACTACCAAAACTGTGAGAATAAGACAAAAATTGAGGTTGGACCATGCCAAGGCCACTTGGGCCTAATTTTAGGTACCATGTAGCACCATGTGTTTGGGCCACGTGATATGCTCTCATTGGTCCACATCATATGCCACATACTTGCCACATGTCAACTTGTGGTGTTGCCATGTCGCCTACTTGTGAGTCCACCTAGTTTGCTAATTCGGCTACCACATCATCTTTGTAGGTCTCACTAGGTCTGCTAACTTTTCTTCCACGAGGAAGCCTAGGGATTACCACATGGCACCCTGGGAGGGAAAATTTTAGGGGCTAATATTTGCAGGTGGGCTAATTTTCAATGCTTTTTCGAAAAGAAACATTCATCAATTTCTATTTTTTTCTAAAATGATTTGCCTAAATTTTGTAGTGCACCATTATTTTACCTAAAAATTTGTCAAAATATTATATTCACTAATAACATAGTTACAGATCAAATGGTAACTATTACCTCAAAATGGGTACTCGAGCCCAAAAACTACAAAAAACATGGAAAACAACCCAAAATTAAAAAGTGTTAATTCTGCATTACCATTTTTTTGTAGAGTAAATTTTCAATATTTTTTAAAGATAACAGTAAAAAACAATAAAAATCATTTTGTTTGGTGCAAAAAGCACCTTGAAATCAAAAAGTGTTGATGCCAAAATAACATCTTTTTTTCTTGGGGTACATTTTCAACTTCTTTTAATAAAGATGTTAAAAATAAAATAGCATGACTCTGAAAAACTTTAAATTTCAAACGATTTTCAAGCATGACATTAAAGATAAAATATCACATATTTAAAAAACCTTAAAATTTCAATGATTTTTAAGCATGACACTAAATTTAAAATATCACTTTTTTGAAAAACCTTAAAATTCCGACAATTTTCAAGCATGGTGATAAGAAAAAACACTTATAACTATTTTCAACCATAATATTAAAGATAAAATTTTACGACTTAGAAAAACATTGAAATCTTGACAATTTTTCAACCATGGAATTAAAACCAAAGATTATGATTACAAAATAATCTTAAGTTTTCAAAATATTTCAAGCATGACATTATAGAAAAATTTTATGACAAAAAAGACTTTAAAAATGAACACCTGAATGAAAGAGTTATTATACCAAAAGTAATTTATTTTAAATGTTAAATGTATAGCGATTTTAAAATCTTAGCCTAAGACAACCTGATACATTGAAAAAAAATTTAATAAATCAACTATCAAATTGACACGCAGTGTAGGTGAGCTCAACCCATTGTAATGAAAACTTAAAGACCAACAATGAAATTAACACATTGTGGGGCAGACTCGATTCATTATAATGAAAAATTTAAAATCAACTATGAAATAGCACATAATGAGATCGGGTTGCTAGATAAGTATCGACACAGACCCTACAAAAAAATAATTGATCTAGGTCTCGGTGTGACAAAGGACCCTTCCAAGACCTTTTACTTCCGTGATATGTTAAATTGCATTTTTAAAAGAACATAAATGAATACATCTGCATTTGTAAAGAAGAGGAACATGACATTCATCAAAACATGAAAACATAAGCCATTGATAACGGAGTTCGTCCACGAGGGACTACATCTCCGGACCTTGCTGTCAAGATGGTGTAGGCTGCTACACTAAGTGTTGCCAATAGTGATGATGTACATAACAGGTGGCGTTGCTATCATACAAGGAAAATGCCCTCACTCAGGAGTGGCTCCAAGAGATGTTTTCCTGCAGGAACTCTCATTCAAAAGGACTCCTACCTGTATGAAATAAACTCATGCATGATGAGAATGAACATCCCGCCAACATGGCATAGAAGGGATCTCAATGCAAACATACATGGAGACAACATGAGTATCCCGTCAACATGACGAGAAAGGGATCTCAAACAAAACATGACGAATCATGACAACAAGTACATCCCACAAATGATTTCGCATCACATCAAGTAGGAATCATGAAAAAAAGTAAGAAACAAGATGCCTCATCAACCATCAAGCAGGGATCTGTGCAGAATAATGCATAGAAAAAGAAGTACGTGAACACATTGCTTATACCTCACATCCACGGGCCATCTGAAGAAAAGGATGTTACATTGTTGAAGTTGGTCGTAACATTCATTTCACAGTGTCGAATCTCATGGAATGTCTACTTGCACGTCGAATGCTAACACCTGCACTCCACTTTGAAAAGTGGCTAAAAAATGAAATGATCAAATGGAAAATGTAAACGCACCATCAGATTTGTGGCGTCGAATAGTGCAAAATTGATTTTCAAATTTATGAATTCTGAGAAAGTGGAAATCTGGGGATTAAGGAACCTTTTAGATCCCACCTTCCTCAAATATTCCCTCCTTTGGGTCATCTACAAATCTGATGCTTAGATCAAAATTATGACTGTGCCCTCAGGTTTGTGTCGCTGAGAGGTGTAAGATCGATATAAAATTTGTCCGATTTGGACAATGCAAAAATTTCACCCTCCTGAGAATTTTTCCCAATCATGGTTCCGCTTGCCTTTTCTCTAGGTTCATGGTTCCACCTGCAAATAAATTAATTAAAAATTTCTGTCTCAATCTCCGTACGCACTTCTGTCTCATCCATTCCTAGGCGCACTGATGAAATGAAGGTTTGTATAAACTTTTGTGGGCGGATTTTTCAAAAAGGTTGGTTTAGGAGGATTGGTTTCAATACCCAAGTAAGAAGGAGGAGGTCGGGTTGTCAAATCCTGACCCCTCCATGTTAAAACCTTTTTCTTTTTGAAAAACTACAGATGTATTCATTTTGGGGGTCAGGTCCACATTGGGCATCCCGACCCATACCCTCCGTAGTGTATGTATTAATGCTAGATTGGGCCATTGTTTTAACTAGCGCACATTAATCTTCGTTGGCACGTTGCATTTGTTACAGGGGGTGACATGGGGCCACCGCACAGTGGCGGGCCATCCCACGTGGCTGGCGCAAGCTCGATACCTGCTGGCCTCCCATTACAATGGTTATGGTATTTTTAAAGGATGGGGGCATGGCTAGGTCCACCAGAGGTGGCCCGCCCACCGTCCAAATACATGTTTATATTTATAACATATGCGGTGGAGGTTGGAGGGTTCGGCGAGGTCATGGTCCATCAGCCCTTTAATAAAATTTTGTTATGTAATATATTTTGGGGGTGGCGGGGGTGGTGGCTCGTCAACCCATATATATAAGGGTTATTAGACAAATTAAAGAGGCAACATTTTCACCCACTTTCGAGAGCTAGGTTTCATGCCCCAGGGTCGATCAAATTGTAGGACACTTAAACTTGGCCCACAGTCCAACTTTGACCAAAAGTTTGACTAGCTCATTCTCCCTCATACGAGCTCAGACTGATGAACCATTCACACTGCCACGATTAGGACGACAAGATCTATGCTCTGGTCCTAGTTTGAAATCATTCTAATCACTTTGATTTTTGAGCTTCCATAAGCCCTCTTTGTCCTATGTGGGTCTCTAGAGCCACCTGGATCAATCCTCCCCAGTGTGGAGCTTTTGGTCCTCCAAAAGCATGAGAAATAATCTGCAACTTCTCTGTACCTTCTCTGTATCACAAGCGTCTTCAAATGTCTCGCTTACATCTCCTTAAGCTTTGTTCTTTAGAGCCTTAAGCGATAAGCCGAAACTTGCAACCTCTAATGCATTGTTTTGCAAATTACATGCTTGAATTTCATTACCAACTAATGACCCAAGTGTTCCACACTTGCCACAAGTTTATAACACATACTCGGTGGTCAAATTTACATTAAGATGGACACAATGCCCCAGCTATGAAAACAAGGCCAACATATCTTTGTTGCCTCAACAAGTGATGGAAAACACATCATCACTACAACAGATGATTTACAACAATAAGGAAAAACACAATTTTTTTCTTTGACAAGTGATGGAAACACGATATGACTTTCGCAGTTTATCATGCGACTCAAAATAAGACCAGACATCATTGTTGATGAAAAAGTGGTGGAAAACACATCATCACTTTTACATTTTAAAATGAAACAAATGATTTACAAAAGCACGACCATGACAAGCTAACATATCTAGAAACCATTTTTCATTTGTCAACATGAATGGGTCACCCTCTTGTGGTGGTTTTTCTTGTCGAACAATTGTTTCACCTGGTTCATGCACTGACGCTTTGTCTTTAAGGCACTTCTCTGGATGGAGCCTCCAACAAGTGGCTCTCTTATGGCCACTTCTGTTGCAATGACTGCAATAGGTCTTCTTCCTCCAGATCTGCTTAACATGTTTCTTTACTTGATGTTGAGAGGTTCTTTCACACCTCATCCTTTTTTGTGTTGCCATTCTTTTCCACCACTTAGACAATGTATGGTTATGTAATCCACAAAAGTCACATGTCTTTCGATTCCATGATTTACGTTCATCATTAACAGCATGATTATAATCGAAATGAACATTCAAATGTTGAGAGTGGTTATACCTTTCATTTTCGTATCTGGTGTAAGTATGGCGATGAGAGCTTGCCTCAGCTCTTTCCCTGCCATGGGCACTGCCATGGGATGATGGGGATGTGTTCCCATCATTCGCTTTCCTCGACGATTTCGACGATGTCTCAGAAGCATCTGAGACTGTCGAGAATTCTCCCTTGGTGTAACTCAAGCTTGCAAATTTAGGTCTTTGCACAACCTCTAATGGTTGAGTAACACCAAGTTCTTCTCCTTCCTTGTATCTCATCCTGGTAAGGAGCCTCATGTTTGTCCTTGTAATTGGGATCTCCAAATCTCCAATAGAAATCATACTATGTTAAGAGGAAACCAAAAGGAAATCAACATATTCTACCTCCTCTGTTGATTTGGAAAGAACTAATGAGGGCTGCTCATCATCTGTTGTTGGTGGTTCACTAGTTGTCTTTGCGCATTCCCCAACCTCCTTTGTAATAGATCCAATTCCTACTTGAGAGGTAATTCTTTCACTTTGATGGGATTGAAAATTCCTTGGCCATTAATTCCCAAGCCTTTTCATTCATACCCCATTTTCTTCAACAGTTTGGAGCCAATTCCTATGGTATGATTCTCAAACACAACGAAATCATCATTAGGACACATACATGAGTTCAGAGAATTACTTTTTACCTCACATAGGCCATGTTGCAACTTTTCCAAGGCCTCATCCTTTGCTTGCAGTTGTCGTAGCAAACTATGTTTCTCCTCTTTCTCTTCATGTAGATGCATCTTCAATTCAGCGTTATCTATTTGAATATTCTGGTTATTGTGCTATAGTTCTTCCATGGCCTCTTCCGTGGCTCGCAACTGGCGCTGTAATCACCCTCTTTCCTCTGTCTCTTTTTGTAGATCTTTCTACATTATTTCCACCCTTTTGGAAATTTTGAGCATGGTCTCGTACATCGATTTTTCGTCCTCTATCGCTGCACATTCCATTGTTCATGCTTGCAATTCACATCCACACGAAGACTGCTCTGATACCACTTGATCTGGGTTTGGGTGTGACAAAGGACCCTTCCAAGACCTTTTACTTCTGTGATGTGTTAAATTTCGTTTTTAAAAGAACATAAATTAATACGTCTACATGCTGTAAAGAAGAGGAACATGACATTCATCAACACATGAAAACATAAGTCGTTGATAACGAAGTTCGTCTAGGAGGGACTACGTCTCCAAGTCCCGATGTCAAGATGGTGTAGGTCGATGCATTAAGTGCTATCAATAGTGATGATGTACATAAGAGGTGACGTCTATATCATACAAGGAAAATTCCGTCATGCAGGAGTGGCTCCAAGAGATGTTTCGCTACAGGAACTCTCATTCAAAAGGACTCCTATTAGTATGACATAAACTCATGCATCCTGAGAATGAGCATCCCGCCAACATGGCATAAAAGGGTTCTCAATGCAAACATACATGGCGACAACATGAGTATCCTGTCAACATGATGACAAAGGGATCTCAAACAAAACATGACAAATCATGACAACAAGTACATCCCACAAACGATTCCGCATCACATCAACTAGGAATCATGAAAATAAGTAAGAAACAAGATCCCTCATCAAACATCAAACATGGATCTGTGCAGCACAATGCATAGCAAAATAAGTACATGAACACACTGCATATACCTCACATCGAGGGGCCATCTTAAGAAAAGGATGTTACATTGCTGAAACTGGCCGTACCATCAATCTTGCGGCATCGAATCTCATGGAATGATGTCTTGCACATCGAATCCTAACACCTGCACTCCACTTTGAAAAGTGGCTGAAAATGAAATTGATCAAATGGAAAATCTGAACACACCATCATATTTGTGGTGTCGAATAATACAAAATTGACTGTCAAATTTATGAATTCTGAGAAAGTGGAAATCTAGGGCTTAAGGAACCTTTTAGATACCCCCAAGATTCCTCAAAGATTCCCTCCTCTAGTTCCTCTACAACTTTGTTCCTCAGATCAAAATTTTGACTGTGCCTTAGGTTCGTGTCACTGAGAAGTGTAAGATCGACATAAAATTTGTCCAATTTGGACACTGCACAAATTTCTCCTAATCATGGTTCCCCCTACCTTTTCTCTGGGCTCATGGTTCCACCTGCAGATAAATTAATTACAAATTGTCATCTCAATTTACATGTGCACTCTTGCCTCCTCAATCCCTGGGTGCACTGATGAAATGAAGGTTTATATAAAATTTTGTGAGTGGATTTTTCTAAAAGATAAGTTTAGGAGGATTAGTTTAAATCCCCGAGTAATAAGGAGGAGGTCGGGTGGTCAAACCCTGACCCCTCCATGTTAAAACCTTTTTCGTTTTGAAAAACTGTAGATGTATTCACTTTCGGGGTTGGGTCCACATTGGGCGTATCGCCCCATAGCTTCCATAGCGTATGTGTTAATGCTAGATTGGGTCGTTGTTTTAATTGGCTCACATTAATGTTCATTGGCCCATTGCATTTGTTACATGGGGTGACGTGGCTGGCGCGGGCTCGATACCCGCTGGCCTCCTATTACAAGGGTTATGGTTTTTTTAAAGGACGGGGGTGTGCGTTGGGTCCAATAGAGGTGGCCCACCCACTGCCCAGATACATGTTTATTTTTATAACATATGTGGTGGATGTTGGAGGGTTCAGCGGGGTGATGGTCGCTAACCCCAATTTTAATATTAAATTTTTAGTTTATGGTTGTAGTTGGGGTAGTGGGGGTCATGGCCCATCGGCGCTTTAATAAAATTTTGTTATGTAATATATTTTGGGGGTGGCAGGGGTGGTGGCCCGCCACCTCACACACACACACACACACACACACACACACACGCATATATATATATATATATATATATATATATATATATATATATATATATTATTACAATAGGGTTATTTTCTCAGTTTTGTCTAACATAAGGGTTATTAGACAAATTAAAGAGGCAACAATTTTTCCCGCATTCAGGATCGGTCAAATTGTAGGACACTTAAACCTGGCCCACAATCCAACTTGGACCAAAACTTTGATTGGCTCGTTCTCGCTCATATGACCTCAGATTGACGAACCGTTTGCTTTGCCACGATCAGGATGACAAGATATATGCTCTGGTCCTAGTTCGAAAGCATTCTAATCACTTTTATTTTTGAGCTTCCATCAACCCTCTTTGTCCTTTGTGTGTCTCTGGAGCCACCTGGATCAATCCTTCCCAGTGAGGAGCTTTTGGTCCTCCAAAAGCATGAGAAATAATCTGCAACTTCTCTGTACCTTGTCTGTATCACAAGCATCTTAAAAGGTCTCGCTTACATCTCCTTCAACTTTGTTCTTAAGAGCCTTAAGCGATGAGCTGAAACCTGCAACCTCTAATACATTGTTTTGCAAATTACATGCTTGAATTTCATTACCAACTAATGACCCAAGCTTCCCACACTTGCCACAATTTTATAACACATACTCGGCGGTCAAGTTTACATTAAGATGGACACAATGCCCCAGCTACGAAAACAAGGCCAACATATCATTGTTGCTTCAACAAGTGATGGAAAACACATTATCACTGCAACACATGAATTACAACAATGAGGCCAAACACTATTTTTTTTTTGGCAAGTGATGGAAACATGATATGACTTTGATAGTTTATCATGCAACTCAAAATAAGACCACACATCATTGTTGCTGAAAAAGTGATGGAAAACACATCATCACTTTTACATTTTAAAATGAAACAAATGATTTACAAAAGCATGACCATGACAAGCTAACATATTTAGAAACCATTTTTCACTTATCAACATGAATGGGTCAACCTCTTGTGGTGGTTTTTCTTGTCGAACAATTGTTTCACCTGGTTCATGCACTGACGCTTTGTCTTTAAGGTGCTTCTCTAGATGGAGCCTCCAACAAGTAGCTCTTTGATGGCCACTTATATTGCAATGATTGAAATAGGTCTTCTTCCTCCAGATCTGCTTAACATGTTTCTTTACTTGTTGTTGAGAGGTATCTCACGCCTCATCCTTTTGTGTGTTGCCATTCTTTTTCGACACTTATAAAATGTATGGTTATGTAATCCAGAAAATGTACATGTCTTTCGATTCCTTGATTTATGTTCATCATTAACAACATGATTATAATCGAAATGAACATTCAAATGCCGAGAGTGGTTATACCTTTCCTTGTCATCTCTAGTGTAAGTATGGCGATGAGAGATTGCCTTAGCTCTTTCCCAGCCATGGGCACTGCCATGGGATGATGGTGATGTGTTCCCAACATTCTCTTTCCTCGACGATTTCGATGGTGTCTAGGAAGAATCTGACACCTTCAAGCATTCTCCCTTGGTGTATCTCAAGCCGTCAAATTGAGGTCTCTGCACAACCTCCAATGGTTGAGTTATGCCTTCATTATTAACACCAAGTTCTTCTCCTTCCTTGTATCTCATCTTGGTAAGGAGCCTCATGTTTGTCCCTGTAATTGGGATCTCCAAATATATGACAGAAATCATAGTATGTGAAGATGAAACTGAAATGAAATCAACATCTTTTACCTCCTCTGTCGATTTGGAAAGAACTGATGAGGGTTTCCCATCATCTGTTGTTGGTGGTTCACTAGCTATCTTGGCGCATTCCCCAACTTCCTTTCCAACATACCCAAGTCCTGCCTGATGGGGGTAATTCTTCTACTTTCATGGGGTTGAAAATGCCTTGGCCATTAATTCCCAAGATTTTTCCTTCATACCCCATTTTCTTCAACAATTCGAAGCCAATTCCTGTGGTATGATTTTCAAAAACAGTGAAATCATTATCATGATAGATACATGCATTCAGAGAATTACCTTTTACCTCACATAGGTTACACTGCAGCTTTTCCAAGGCCTCATCCTTTGCTTATAGTTCCCATAGCAAACTATGTTTCTCCTCTTTCTCTTCATCTAGAGGCATCTTCAATTCAACGTTATTTGTTTGAAGATTCTAGTTATTGTGCTTTATTTCTTCCAGGGCCTCTTCTGTGGTTCGCAATTGAAGCTGTAATCACTCCTTTTCCTCTATCTCTTTTTGTAGAACTTCGTACATTATTTCCACCCTTTTGGAAATTTTGAGCATGGTCTCGTACATCGCTTTTTCATCCCCCATTGCTGCACGTTCCATTGTTCTCTCTTGCAATTCACATCCATTCAAAGAACACTCGAATACCATTTGATTCAGTTCTGGGTGTGACAAAGGACCCTTCCAAGACCTTTTACTTCCGTGATATGTTAAATTCCATTTTTAAAAGAACATAAATGAATACATCCACATGTTGTAAAGAAGAGGAACATGACATTCATCAACACATGAAAACATAAGCCATTGATAATGGAGCTCATCCATGAGGGACTACGTCTCCGAGCCTTGATGTCAAGATGGTGTAGGCCGCTTCATTAAGTGCTGTCAATAGTGATGATGTTCATAAGAGGTGATCTCGCTATCATACAAGGAAAATGCCCTCACGCAGGAGTGGCTCCAGGAGATGTTTTGCTACAAGAACTCTCATTCAAAAGCACTCCTATCAGTATGACATAAAATCATGTATGATGAGAATGAGCATCCCACCAACATGGCATAAAATGAATCTCATTGCAAAAATACATGGCGACAATAGGAGTATCCCATCAACATGATGACAAAGGGATCTCAAACAAAACATGACAAATCATGAAAACAAGTACATCGGCCACAAATGATTCCGCATCACATCAAGCACGAGTCATGAAAAGAAGTAAGAAACAATATCCCTCATCAAAAATCAAACAGGGATCTGTGCAGCACAATGCATAGCAAAAGAAGTACATGAACACACTGCATATACCTCACATCCAGGGACCATATGAGGAAAAGGATGTCACACTGTTGAAGCTGGCCGTACCTTCAATCTCAAAGCGTTGAGTCTCATGGAATGACTGCTCAGATGTCGAATGCTGACACCTGCACTCCACTCTCAAAAGTGGCTGAAAAATGAAATGATCAAATGGAAAATCTGAATGCACCATCAGATTTTTGGTGCCGAATAGTGCACAATCGACTATCAAATTTCTGAATTCTGAGAAAGTGGAAATCTAGGGCTTAAGGAATCTTTTCGATCTCCCCTAGATTCCTCAAAGATTCCCTCCTCTGGATCCTCTACAAATCTATTGCTCATATTGAAATTTTGACTGCGCTGTCAGGTTTGTGTCGCTAAGAGGTGTAAGATCAACATAAAATTTGTCCAATTTGGATACTGCAAAAATTTTACCCTCTTGAGAATTTTTCCCAATCATGGTTCCGCCTGCTTTTTCATTGGGCTCATGGTTCCACCTACAATTAAATTAATTAAAAATTGTCATCTCGGTTTCCATACACGCTCTTGGATCCTCCATCCTAGGCTCACTGATGAAATGAAGGTTTATATAAACTTTTGTGGGTAGAGTTTTCAAAAAGGTTGGTTTAGGTGGATTGGTTTAAATCCCTGATTAATAAGGAGGAGGTCGGGTGGTCAAACCCTGACCCTTGCATGTTAAGACCTTTTTCGTTTTGAAAAACCGCAAATGTATTCATTTTGGGGGTCGGGTCCGCATTGGGGGGCTCGCCCCATACCCTGCGTAGTGCATGTATTAATGCTAGATTGGGCCATTGTTTTAACAGGCGCACATTAATCTTCGTTGGTGCATTGCATTTGTTACATGGGGCGACATTGTGCTGCCGCATGGTGGTGGGCCATCCCACATGGATGGCGCGGGCTCGATACCCACCAGCCTCCCATTACAATGGTTGTGGTTTTCTAAAGGTTGTGGGCATGGGTTGGGTCCACCGGAGGTGGCTTGCCCACTACCCAAATACATGTTTATATTTATAACATATGCGGTGGAGGTTGGAGGGTTCGGTGGGGTGATAGCCGCCGACCCCAATTTTAATGTTAAATTTCTGGTTTATGGTTGCGGTTGGGCCGGCGGGGGTCATGGCTCATTGGCCCTTTAATAAAATTTTGTTATGTAATATATTTTGGGGGTGGCGGGGGTGGTGGCTTGCCACCACATATATACATTTTTTGATTTTTTATTACAATAGGGTTATTTTTCAGTTTTGTCTAACATAAGGGTTATTAGACAAATTGAAGAGGCAACAATTTCACCTGCTTTTGAGAGCTAGGTTTCATGCCCTGGGGTCAGTCAAATTGTAGGACACTTAAACCTAGCCCACACTCCAACTTTGACCAAAACTTTCATTGGTTCGTTCTCCATCATACGAGCTCCGATTTATGAACCGTTCACACCATCACGATCAAGACGTCAATATTTTCAGGCTTCCGTAAGCCCTCTTTGTCCTGTGTGTGTCTCTCGAGCCACTTGGATATATATATGTGTGTGTGTGTGTGTGTGTGTTCAAAAGATATGTAAGAAAACAAAAATTCAAATATTGATTTTTTTATTTATAAATAATAACAAGTAATATAACATAAAAAACATGACAAAAAAACCAAATATGAAAAATATATAAAAATGACATAAAAAAAAAACTATAACATGTAAAAAAAATTAACCATACCATTTAAAAAAAAAAGAAAAGTAAAATAAAATAAAAACAGAATAAAAAAATAAGAAATAAAAATTAAAAAATAAGAAAAAAGAAAAAAGTTACAAAAATAAAATTAAACATTAAAAAAAAATAAAAACTTAAAAAATTTTAAATTTCCCCCGCCACTGGGAGGCCCAACTGGCTAGGGGTGGCAAGGGGGGCGATTCATGACAAAAAATAAATAACAAAATATATAAGAAAAAAATTGGAAGAAAAAACCAAAATTAATTTTGTAAAAATGAAAAGTTTAAATAAAAAATAGATAAATAAAACTAAAAATAAATAAAAATATATCTATATATATATCTATATATATATATATATATATATATATCTATATATATATATATATATATATATATATATATATATATATAGAAAAAAAAACATTTTTTAAGGTAAAAAATAAAAGCCTCATTTAAAAAAAAAAGTGAAATAATTACCAAAAAAAAAAAAAAAAAATTTAAAAATTTAAAAACAAATTAAACTATAAAAATTAAAAAAAACATTAAAAAAAAAAAAAAAATTAAATAAATATTAGAAAAAGTAAATAAATTCCCCCCTCCACACCTCTCGCTCGCTCGATGTCCACCCTCTACCACCCATTCTGAAGCCCTCTCCCCTCCACAACTCACCCCTGCCCACCCTATCCCTCGCCCCCTTCCCCTCCCCACTCGGCCCTCCTCGCTCGCTTGCGGCCCCAGCCAGCGGCCAATGTGGCCCTTTCACCACTAGTTGGGGGCCTGGGATGGTGAGGAGGTCCAAGTGGGGAGGGGAGGAGGGTGAAGGAGGGTGTTGGCAGGGGTGGGTTGGGGAAGGAAGGGCGACAAGGAAGGGGAAGGAGATGGTGAGCAGGGGGAGAGGGAGGTGTGGGGAGGGGAGGAGCAACGTAGGGCTGGGTTGGAGCGAATAAGGGAGGGTGGAGTGGGGTGAGGTCCGGTAGGGGGTTAGGGGGAGTGAGGGAGGGTGGGGAGTGGGAGGGAATCAATAGGGTAGGGTAGAGCGAGGGGCAGTTTTTTATTCATTTATTTGTATTTTTTTGATCCGGGAGTCCCGTGTGGAAGGGCTCTCGCTCAACGGATCAAAGGTACACCGGGGATAACCGGCTGATGACTCCCAAGAGCTCTTATCGACAGAGTCGTTTGGCACCTCGATGTCAACTCATCACATCCTGAGGTTGAGGAAGGTCCCAAGGGTTCGGTTGTTCGCCGATGAAAGTGGTACGTGAGTTGGGTTTTTTATTCTGTTAATTTTTTTTTTCTTTTTTTCTTTTTTTTTCATTTTATTTTTTAATTTTTAAATTTCGATATTTTTTTTTTTAATTTTAATTTTTAGTTTTTTTTTGGTTTTTAAATTTTAATTATTTTTATTTTTTCTTATTTTCATTTCTCAATTTTACTCTTTTTTTTATTGATTTATTGATTTTTTAATTTTTTAATTTTCTTTTGTTTTTATTTTATGTTATTTTTAGATTTTTATCATTTTAATTTACAAACATAATTCCTAAATTTTTATTTAATTTATTTTTATTTTTAATTTTGTCTATTTAAATTATTTAATTTAAATATTTTTTATTTTTTATTTTAATTGATTTTTTTTATTATTATTATTATTTAAATGAGGTTTTTATTTTTTATTTGTTTTTTTAACTTAAAAAAATGGTTTTCTATTTTTTTTGTTGGTTTAATTTGTTTTTGAAAAATTTTCATTTTTTATTTATTTTTTGATATTTCTTTTGTTTTTTGCATTAATTTTTTATTCATTTTTTTTTTTTTACAAGTTATTTATTTAACATTTTTATAGGTTTTTTGTTTTTGTTTTTGTTTTTTTTTGGTTTTATATATATATATATATATATATATATATATATATATATATATATATATATATATATATATATATATATATATATATACATATACATATACATATACATATACATATATTTGTATTTGAATTTTTTTCTCATGTTTTTCATTTTTATTTTTATTTTTATGTTTTATTACCGACATGAAAATCACCAACATTTAAAAAAAACTATCCACACATAATAAGCCCTCTAAACAAAAAGGGTTGATGCTCATCGACACTTTTCAAAATCAAGATGAAAATCACTAACAAAAAAAAATGTTCACACTCGATACATAAAAAAATTTAAAGTGTAAAAAATAAGCTCTCTTAAAAAATGTGTTGATGCTGCATCAACACTTTTCAAAATCAACATGAAAATCACTAACATTTAAAATAATTGTTCATACTTGATACATAAAAAAATTTAAAGCGCCAAAAATATGCTCCAAAATAAAATTGCCTTCTGAATCACCACTTTTCAAAATTGAGTGATTTTTGGCTACCTCAAAAAAACAGATACTAGGAAGTTTTCGTGTATGATTGGTAACTATGTTTAATATAATATCATTGGAAATCTAAATATTTCTACAAAAATATCAACAAAAATTTTACAATTTTCATATTAAGGACTAACAAGATTCGTCGATGTTTGTAAACTTCAGGATAAACTGCGATCCTTAAAATTTTCCCTGACCATGGGTTCAGTTTGACTTTGAATTTTGCCTAGTTTGACTAAAACTTTGATTGCCATCACTTTTGCATAAGAACTTAGATTGAGGTGTTCTTTGCACCATTGGAAATATTGTGATGAGATATTTGATCTGATATTGTCTTTTTTCAAATCTAAGGACTTTGATTTTTGAGCTTTTCTGGATCCACATGGATCATTCATCCCCACTAAGGAGCTTTTGGTCGTCCAAAAGCATGAAAACTATCTACAATCTGGTGTACTCCTTTATTTTCAAAACAATGTCCTTGACAAGTGACACTTCCTTCTCCTTGACCTTTCTACTTCAGAGCCATAAGTGATGAATCGACACCTGTATCATATGCAAACCTATAGTACAAACTTTGAAAAATACATGTTCAATTACAAGATCTGTCATGACCCAATAAAACCCCATACATGGCAATAGTTTATAACACACTCTTTGGTCAAGTATACATCAAAATCATAACACAAACCAATACCCAATTATCAACTAAAAAGCCCAAAAATATCACTATGTTGTGTTCATAAGTGATGGCGGACACTTCATCACTTTTACAATCATTTAATAACACATGATTTACAAATATCTAGCCATGACAAGATACTATCTCTAATTAAACTGTCTCCCACTCATCAGAGTGAAAGAGTCACCATTTTGGAGTTGATTCTCTTGTTAAATGGCTCCATTGACTAGTTCATGCATAGGCACTTTATCCTCTAGATGTTTCTTTGGATGCAACTCCCAACATATGGCTCTCTGATGTCCACCCTATTGAAATGACTACGAAAAATCTTCTTCCTCCAAAG
Organism: Pinus tabuliformis; assembly: GCA_031772625.1. NCBI lineage: Eukaryota > Viridiplantae > Streptophyta > Pinopsida > Pinales > Pinaceae > Pinus > Pinus tabuliformis. The sequence goes on from CM062819.1 coordinate 1,653,644,816, forward strand.
TTGCTTAACCTTCTTCTTTCCTTGATGTGGAGAAGGCCTTTCATGTCTTGTCCTCTTTCTTGCTTCCATTCTTTTCTAACACTAGGAAACATCATGATTATACAAGCCAAAAAAACTACATAGTTTTTTATGCCATTATTCTTACTAATCACTAACAATATTCTTGTAATCAAAAGGTACATTAGCATAATGAGACTTTTTATACCTTGCTTCATTGTCTCTGGTGCAGTCCTAGTGATGAGAGCTTTCCTTAGCTCTTTCTACGCAATGTGCAATGTCATGGGAAGATTTTGATATGTTCCCATCATTCTCTTTCCTTGATGATTTGGGAAATGGCTTGGACTATTTTCTAAAAGAATCCCTGGCTTTTTCTTCCTTCGAGCATTCTCCTTCAGTGTACCCCAATCTTGGAATGGGTACCTCAATGCTTCTAACAAAAATAGCATCATGTGAAAATGAAACTGAAGATCACATCACTAAGCATTTGTTGCACTTAGTTGTTGATTCTGAAGCAGCTGATGATGACATCACTAAGCATTTGTTGCACTTCACCTTTTCTAAGGTCTCTTTCGTGGCTAGTAATTGAAGTTGTAATCTCTGCTTCTCTTCTGCTTCTTGTATAAGTCTCCTCAATTTAGCATTCTCTTCTTGAAGGCTCTCACTGATATCTTCATTTGAATGATGAGAATAAGATTAAGAAGACGTATATTCACTTGAAGATGGAGATGGAGCATCATCCTCTGTTCTCTTGTTCTCATGTTCATCTTTTCCACTTTCTCCTCATAATCTGCATACACTATATCTACTATCCTTGTCATCCTATAGAAGGATTCATATTTTATTTCTGTGTTGCACATTCAATCTCCAGTTATGATTCACAGTCGCAAATTTCATCAATAGGAAGACTGCTTTGATACCAAACTAGATCCATATTTTCTTAGTTACCAAAATTAACCAAGATCTTTTACTTCTGTGATGTTAGCAAAATTGCATGTGAAAGAGTATGAAAAACCACATGTGCAAACTTTATATCAAAGGAAAGATAAGGACATCCATCAAATCAAAGATGCACAAAAGTTGATAACAAATTCCACCGAATGTGGGCTATGTCTCTGGGCCCGTGTCAAGAGTGGGGAGGCCACTTCATTAATTGCTACAAGAGGATGGCGAGTACATGATGCACTCTTTTCAAATACAAGAACAAATTACTTAAATAGAGTGACATGTCTCTCCATGATACGTTCTTTTATAAGAACTCTCACTCATATAATCTCTCCTTTAGCATGAAAAAATATCAAACTCTCACATGAAGTGGGATACAAGGATCCTCCAACAAAATGGAAAAAAATGATCTCAACAACAAATTATCATATAAACAACAAATCAAAAGAAGACATGGCATCAATGCATATTGTACCTCCACTTTTGGGGACGACTTGAAAATTGACAACTCTGCTAAAGAAACAAACAACACGTTGACTTCCTCGCTAAAAATCATGAAATTTGATTGTAAACTTGACCCCTTTCTAACTCAGTCAAATTTGGGCTCCTTGAGAATCTCAAATATTCCTCATAAGATTCTCTTCTTGGACATGGGAAAATTTATGTTTCTCAGATGAGGAAATGTACTATGCCATTAGAATCCTCATGAAAAGTTAGTTCATTTGAGTATAAACTCAACATAGTTATGACACTTTGAGAATTTTGCCCGAGGGAATCTTAAAGATTCATCACAAAAAATATTCTTTAAAATATTCCCTAACATATTCTCTAACAATATTCCTAGAATAATCTTGAGATTCACGACTTCATTGGCATACTTGAACCCTCATCTCTCATGTATTCTCCATGGCCCCCTTTGAACCATTTGAATGGCTATTCATAACAAAGTGTGGGGTGAATAAGACAAAGTGTGTGGTTGGCATAGTCATATTAAGTTACTTATTGCTCGGGTGATTTTGGGTTCAAAATCCATGGAATCCCAGTTTTTCTTTAATATGGTTTTAAAGCATAATTTTTTTTTTAATATAGTTTTCAAACCATATAATATATGGAAATCGTATGTCCATATTGTAACGACCCCCAAAACCATGAAAATAAGACAAAAATGGAGGTTGCACCATGCCAAGGCCACTTGGGCCTAATTCGAGGTGCCATGTGGCACCATGCGATTGGGCTATATGGTAGGCTCTCATTGGTCCACATCATCTACCACCTACTTTCCATGTGTTGACTTGTGGTGTTGCCATGTCACCTGCTTGTGGGTTCACCTGGTGTGCTTCCTCGGCTGCCACATGAGCTTCGTAGGTCCCATCAGGCTTGTTGACTTTTTTGCCACATGGAAGCCTATGGATTTCCACGTGGCACCCTGGTTTGACTTTGAATTTGACTTTTTCCTAGTTTGACCAAAACTTTTACTAGCCATAGCATTTGCATACGAACACAGATTCAGGTGTTGTTTGTGCCATTGGAAAGCTTGTGACAAGATATTTGATCTGATATTGGTTTTATTTCAAACTAAGAACTTTTATTTTTGAGCTTTTCTGTAGCCACCTGGATCATTTGTAGTGCAATGAAATGGGTGGAAAAGTTAGTGTCATCGAGTCTCATTAGATTTATGGTTTTGTATTTTCTAAATATAATGAAACTCAATTGGTGGTTAAGAATGAATTTGACTATTTGTCTTACTTGAGATATATTTACCTACACCCAACATATCTTACTAGTGTCATGAAGGGATATATTAATACAATGGGATGAATTATCAATGAAAACTTGGACTACATTGTCCTCTCCTGTGGATAATATGGGTTCCCTCAATATCTCAAAAAAATATTCAATATTATTTATTTTATTCATACAATGAATGATAGACAAATGAATCACTCCCTTAGGACAAGAAACAAGAATATTCATAAGAGGTCTAGACTGGTGATCAATCCAACTGTTACTAACTAGAGTGCATCCAAAAATATCCCATGAATTCCTTGTTGGTTTAACTCTTTCCTCTATTCTATGTTTGGTCCCCTCAATTCCTTTGGTCCTAAGACTTTCATAGCTTGGAAGAACACATGAGGGACCAAAAAGGCCAAAATTTTTTAACATATCATTAAATTGTGGGATTTTGATAATGTCAAAAGGGATATTACCATCAATAAAAAAATCATAAACTGCATCACTGCCTCATTTTGTTCCAATGGCTTCCAAACATTATTCAATGTTTGTTGTGTTGGATCAACATCTAGTAAAGTAGGTTCTCTTTGTAATCCGTATGGCATAGAAGATGTTGTAGATGCCATTAATAGTGGGAAAGAAATTGGTATTTAATTAGTAACATTTTCTCTTTCCATGAGTATGTCTTATGTTTTTTTTGGTGCTTTTTGCACTATCTTTCCTTGATTATGAGCATTGATTTTTCTTCAAATATTACATAATTTTAGTACATTGCTCCCACTCCTCCACTAGTTTCACCTAGAATATCAACCAAGTCAATGATGTCCCACAAGTATTATTGCATAACTTGCAATAATTTTTTCCATCAACTTTTCTTTCAAGATGTTTTGATTCAGGAAGTTTAGATCTAGGTGTCATCAAGTAGAGTGTATCAAAGTCTCCTACTGGCAAGAGAAAAAAAAAATCCGTTCAAAATTAATGGCAATTATATTTGCACATATTTTCAGAAACAAAAAATGTCAGACTATAGAGAATACAAAGGAGACAATGTAGAGTGATGTTACCTATAATTGGACTAAAAACAAGGCATTTTATGTGAAGCTAGAACATAAGATTTTCCAAGAACCTCATAGAAAATTGCAAATATGGTTGTAATACACAATTTCAAAACTACTTCCATTGGGGTAATTGGGTAGATACAAAGAAATAACTATTTATATGTATGTGAACAAATATCACAAAATATTTGATCACAAATAACAAATAATAGTTCTAATTTAATTTCAATTGGTATAGGTGAATTTTAGAGTGTAGAATATAAAAGAATTTTTGATGTAAATTTTTCTATTGGATTGAAACTTGAAACTTATCTTGTCTCATTCGTATTGGATCTAAATTTATTCAATAATAAGTTTTAATGGACTAAGTTACCTTTGTGATGGACAATGGAAAATCCAACCCTCTAATTGAATTCCACAACAAATGATCCTTATTTTGTAGTAGATTGAAATCGTGGTAATCATTATAGTCCAACCTAGTAATGGGTATCCTCAAAAATAACTATTGAGAATAAAAAATATTTCAAGGATTTTTGCAATTTTTTAAAATATAAGAACTTTTTGAGACAAATTTTCGGTGAAAATCACATCAGAATTCATTTGTCGATGTGCTTTGAACCATCCAATGTGGTTCATCATCAGGACAAGATGAAGAGGTAGATCATGGAATGAGTATAAATAGAGAAATGTGGAGACTCAAGGTTTAATTAACTTTTATAATAAAGTAATAGTTCATAAAAAATATAAATATTTATTTTTATAATACTAAAAAAAATGGTTAGTTACTAAATAATTATTTTTATAATTTAAGAAATGGCTAGTTTGTAAATAATAATATTATATAATTAACAATAATTATTAAGAACAAGCTAATCAAAATCTTTTTCTCCCAGCCAAACCTCAAGCAAAGAGTGAAGTCAAACAAGGAGGAAGGAATCAGGACGCTATGAATAATAGAGTCAAGACCATAAAAATATAGCTTAAGAGAAATAATGTCATAAATGAAATAACTCAAATAACGTAAATTAATAAAAACAAAACTAAAATTAATCAAAGAAAGATTCAAGAAACAAGGTTAAAACTTATCATTCTCTACAATTCTTTAATTCTAATTTTTCTTTGCTACTGCATTGATAGAAAATTATTTGTTGAACATAACACATTTCTAATTCTAACTCTACTTTGGTACTACATTGGCCTATAATTTGTTATTTAAGAGAAAAAAATTATTTCTAACTCTGCATTGTTACTACATTGGTCGATAATTCTTTGTTAAATAGAATAAATTTGGAAATTGTTCCAAAATATGCATGTACCATTCCAAGCTTCTCGTTTTTTGTGGAATGTTTCTAGATAGATTAGGATTAGCTGGTAAAATACATTCGTTGCAATTTTTAAAAAACATAACTTACCATTCCCCATCATACTTTAATATATATTGAATTTACCAATTTCACAATGTAAACTTACCATTCTCTACCATATTTTAATATGGAATTGAACATACCATTAGCAACTGCAATTTGTTAACATGTAATATATTGTTTTCTTCTTAGAATTAAACATGCAAAATTTACTTATCATACCATTCACAACTGCAAACTTACCATACCATTTGCAACTACAAATTTTCTAACATGCAATTTACTATTTTCTATATGGAATTAACATGCAGATTTACTTACCATACCATTTGCAACTACATTTGTTCAACATGTAGTTTACTATTATCTATATGGAATTTAACATGCAAATTTACCTACCATACCATTTGCAACTGCAAACATACCATACCATTTGCAACCACATATTTATTAACACATAGTTTGTTCTTTTATAACATTTTCTCAATATAAGAAATGGTGTGAATGGTGAAACATGCTCAACTAAGGAGATGTAGGAGAATCTACAAGTCAAAATCACCTTTCACCTTCTTAGGTCAAAACCTCATTTAACAAGCAAGTTTTTCCCCCGAGATGGTCAAATTCTTTACAAGATATGGTCGGATCATATCCTGTAAAGAATTGGAAAGAATTACCAGTGCTCAAAATCTAAATATAGAAGGAAATATCAAGAAGAAAAAGGTTCAAGAAGTGAAAGATGACATCGAGAAATAAGAAATGAATCAACGATATCTTGTAATGCATTGGCCAGAATTATCACTCCTCAAACTATCATGATAGAAGGACATATCAATTAGAAAAATATTCAAGAAGTGAAAGATCACATTGAGCATCAAGAAATGAATCTGACCATATCTTGTAATGCATTGGAAGAAATTACCACTCCTCAAACTCTCAAGATAGAAGAACATATCAAGAAGAAAAAGATTCAAGCAATGAAAGATCACATCGAGCATCAACAACAACTTCTCAAACTTTTAAAGGATAATGCCACTTTGGTGCAGAATCGAATGAAACAATATGCAAATCAACATCGCAGTGAAAGAAGTTTTGATGCAGGTGATAGGGTACATTTATGGCTACATCCATACAAAAGAATTTCCCTCAAGCAAGTTATTTATGAGAAGGAAATGTTGACAATACCACATGCACTTAGGAAATGCCGACCTTACCTAATGAGAAGGAACTTCAAGGTAAAAATGAATCATGATAGTCTTAAATACTTTTTAGAACAAAGATTATCTTCAGAAGAACACAAAAAACGGGTCACAAATATGTTGGGTTATGAATTTGAAATAATCTACAAAAAAGGGAAGAAAATGTTGTTGCACATGCACTCTCAAGAAAAAATGACGATGTGGAAGCATTGTTCTGTGCTATTTCCATTATCCAACCAGATTGGAAAAATGAAGCAAGGGATGAATGGAAGAAGGATGAAGAAGTGTGGCCACTCATTCAAAAGTTGCAGAAGATCCCAGTTCAAACAATATTTCCAAAACTTGATGAGGAAGGAATAATCGTATTGAAACCTGAAGCAGTCATAGAAACAAGAAACCGGTAGATACGAAATCAATTAATTTTAGATTATCTCATCAAGTGGGGCAACTTACTTGTTGAACATCCCACATGGGAGGACAAGAATTTTATACAGAAGAATCAAGAACTACTCAAGTGTTGTGGACAACACTTTTTGAAGGAAAGGGGCATGTTAGGTCCCTATACTACTAGTGTAACCCCTTATTGTTATTAGTACAACCCCCTTATTATATTGTCGTGCCCATATAGTCCCCATATTGTTATCATTGTGACCCATAGAAGCCCACTATTGTTATTAGTGTGCCCTTACATTATTATTGTTATGTCAGCTCTGATTATATTATGACCCCTTAGAGTCCTATATATATAAAGGAGGTCATGTCATTTGTATCATCAAAGAATTATTCATTTGTTGGTTTCATAATAGAGGGAGCTCCAACATTCAATAACTAAGAGGACGTGGTTCAAGAGGGAGAATATCATTCATTAGAGGTAGAAGTCGAGGAAGAGAATATATTCCTAGATGTTTTATATGTGGGAAAGTAGGACTTATGTCTTGGGTAATGTCCTAAGAATGGACGCGTAGGCCAAAGAGGTGCTCATGTTACAGAAGATAGGGAGGAAAATTAGAATACAAACTCAATTGAAGAAGTTCTTGAATCAGGGGAGTCCTTGATAATTAAAATGTATTAATTAGATCAAAGAAGGAAGCCAAAGAGCCATCTCAAAGAAAGAGTCTATTCAGGACCATGTGTAAGTCTAGAGGTAAGTGGTGCAAAGTCATAATCAATAGTTTTATTGTTGATAACTCAGTCTCCACTGAAATGGTAGACAATTTGAATTTGTAGAAAATAGTGCACCCTTGTCCTTTAAAGATGTATTGGTTACAAAAAGGCCATTGTGTTAGTTAATTAACAATGTGAAGTGGATTTCCAAGTAGGAAGGTATAAGGATGAAGTTGTTTGTGATGTGATACCAATGGACGTTTTCCATGTCTTGGTAGGGATACCAGTGAAATATGACAGGAAGTCATCCATGATGGCAAAGGAAACATGTACAATATTGAAAGGGATGGTAAAAACCACACATGGTTTCTTTCACCTGATGAAAAAGTATGTCAACTATATTTCTCATGAATGGAAAGGAGCTATTGCAAGAAGCAAAAAATAAGGAGGTGCATTTTTCTCTAATACGGAAACCTTAGGTAATTCTTACAAGCACTAATTTTAATGACTTCCTTGATGAAATTAAGAGCATGTTAGATATGTTTTCTAATATTATTCTGGATGTGTTACCAAATAGGTTTCCTCCTATTAGAAGAATCAACTATCACATTGATTTGATTCCATGATCCACTATTCAAAACAAAGAAACATATTGAATGAATACATAGGAAAATGAAGAGGGAAGATTTGGTATTGTTAGACAATGGCCTTATTAAAGAAATATTAAGTCATTGTGTTATACCAGCAGTGATGAGTCCAAAGACCCATGGTGGACAGAGAATCTTAACTGCTTCATGAGCCATCAATAAAACTACAATTAGGTATATACATTTTCACTTTTGAGAATTGATGATCTAACTAATTGTTTAGGTGATGCAAAGTAGTTTTTCAGAATTGATGGAAAATGTGATATCATCAAATCCAAACAAGAGAATGAGATGAATGGAAAATAGCTTTTAAAACCAATCATGGATTATATGAGTGGCTTGTTATGACATTTTGCATAAACCAATACTTTTATGAGACTAATGAATGAAGTTTTGAAATAATCTATTGGGAAATCTGTCATTGTTTATCTAGATGGAATTCTAGTTTATATTCAAACAGAAGATGAGAATCTCAAACACCTTAATCTATCTCTAAGTACTTTGCAATTAGAGAAATTGTGTATAAATCTAAAGAAATATAACTTCATGAAGAACAAGTTATATTTAGGTTTTTTAATCTTAGAGGAAGACTTGAAGATGGATTCAGACAAGGTGAGAGCAATCATAAATTAGGCAATTTGATGGAATGTGTTCGAGATAAGAATCTTACATGGGCTTGCAAGTTTTTATAGGAAGTTTATTATAAAAATTAATAGTCTATGTTCACCCATTGTTGACACCATTAAGTATAATACTCACCCTTTTAAGTGGGTTGTAGGATCATATCACAATTTCAAATTTCTCAAAGAGAGGATTGTAAAACAACCAATTTTACCATTGTTAGAATTTACAAAATCATTTTGGGTTGAGACAAACACCAACAATGATGCAATTAGAGCATTTTTGAGCCAAGAGGGATTCCCTATTGCCTACTTTAGCGAAAAGTTAAATAAGGTAAAGTAGAAGTATTGTTCATATGACACGTAGCTTTATGTTGTTTTGTAAGGTTTGAAGAAAGGACATCGTTATATTATGCCTAAGGAATTTATCCTATTTGTTGATAATCATGCCTTATCATGTTTTTTGATAATGATGCTCTAAAATTTATAAATATCCAACCAAAACTAAATAAAAGACATGCCAAGTGGGAAGAATTTTTATAAAATTTCACCTTTTTAATTAAACATACCAATGGATCATCAAACACAGTAGTAAATTATTTATGTAGGATTAATTTAATTTACAAGAATTTCAGTTTCATGTTACAGGGTTTGATGAACTTAAAGAAATGTACAAAAGTGATGTAGATTTCTATGAAGCCTATGTTTCATGTGAAAATCAAGTGACAAAAACATAACCCAATGGTCAAGCTACAAGACTCAAAAAGGTTTGTTGTTTAATGTCAATAAGCTTTGTATTCTTATATGTTCACTGAGGGTTAATTTTATACAACAAAAGCATAGTGGAGGATTAGATAGACATTTTGGAGCTAATAAAACTTTTGATATACTAAGCTCATTTTATTATTGACTAGGAATGCAAGCTAACTTGTGAAAATATTTGTGAAAAAATCCAGAGTGTGTCAACAAGTAAAATGGAGTAGTCAGAATGCATGATTATACAAACCACTTCCAATTCCCAGCAGGCCTTGGGATTCTATCAGTATGAATTTTGGCTTGGTTTTTCATCGTAAACAAAAATATAATGATTCCATTTTCGTTGTTCAGGATATATTTTATAAAATGGAACATTTAATTTCTTGTACACAAACTACTAATGCAACTAGTGTGGCAATTTTATTCTTCATGGAAATTGTGATATTACATCAATTTTCTATAACGATCATATCAGAGGGAGGTATGAGTTTGATGGGTTAGTTTTGGAGGACCTTACGTAAGAAACCAGATACTATATTAAGCTTTAGTTAAACATCTCATCCACAAATATATGAATAAATAGAGGTTGCAAATAAAATTCTTGGAAAAATTCTGAGAATTTCGGTGAATGAGCATCCCAAGAAGTGGGATTAGGGGCTTGCTCAAGCTAGATATACCTATACTGAGTCATCTAACAAGAGTACAAGTATTAGCCCATTTTTAAGTTTATATGGAATGCACCCCAGGGGATTGAATGAGTTAAGGAACTTAGGAAATAAGGAACTCATAAGTGGAGTAGGTGAATATTTTGTATTTAGTGTGTAAGAACTGCAAGAAATGGTTAAGCATCAGTTACTGGAGCACAACAAAAAACATAAGGAAAGAGAAAACCTAAAGAGAAGACAACTAGATTTTAAAGTTGGATACCTAGTAATGTCATATTTAAGAAAAGAAATATTTCCTGTAAGGACATATAACAAATTAAAACTTAAGAAAATTGGCCCATATAGAATTTTTATGAAATTATATTCAAATTCTTATGAAATATAACTTCTAGAAGACAAACAATAGGAATATTATCAATTTTCATTATACCTGATCCATATCCATTTAAGGAATAAGACAATGTTACAACACATGCACCTGTATGTGATGAAGATCAAACCAACAAGTCTTTGAGGTAGTTACTTAGAGAGGCTAAAAAAGTGATTGGAGATATATTGCATCAAAAAGTAATTAATAAGACTAAAGGTAAAGAGTACCAACAATATTTGGTCAAGTGGAAGCAAAAACCAATAGAATATGCTACATGGATGATAGAAAAATACATAATAAAGTATGACGGTAGTGTTGAGAAGATGATGAGTTGTTCTTTTCTTGCTTGAGAGTTTGTATGCAGGGGCATCTACAAGTTAAAATTACCTTTGACCTTCTTAGGTCAAAACCTCATTTACCAAGGTAGTTTGTTTCCTAATTTATTTTTCTAGGGAAGTTGGGATTCCTAGGTTATTTGATTTTTTAATATTTAATATAGTGTAGAAGGAATTAAATTGTGATAAATTTAGATAGATGTTATTTAGCTCCTATGTAAAAGGGAAAATTCGATATAACTGAGATTTTGTGAGGAATAATAGGAATCAAATTTAGTTTGTTAATTTGATTTAATGGTAATTCTATTATCAAAGAGTCTCATATGTAGTTGAATAGAAGATTAGAAAATCAAATAAATCTAGAGAGTTTGAAGAATTAATAGAAGAGACATGTTTGTATGCAAAGGGATTGTGCATGGTTATAACTCTTATTTCTCATTTTCATTCAAGAATCAATAGTTCTCTATTCATTTCATGTGTGTGTGTAATTTGGTATGTATGTGTATTTTAGTTCTACTTCGTCGCATTCTTAATTATATGAAGGTAGTCATAAAGTTTAATCGCGTTGTAGGTGGGATAACTAGATGAACACAAAATTTCTTAATTTATGTATTTGGTTTTGATTGTATTGGGATCAAAAGGAAAGAACAACATCCAAATGTCGAAGGGGGTAGATTATAAACTAAATCAACAACATATTTGAGTTGGGACCCACAACTGGCCAGGGCATATTCATAAAGGCACAATTGGGCTAGGATTCTTCCAATGAAGGTCTATTTGACAATACAAATCTAAGTTTGGGTTAACCCAACTCTTCAAGAAATATCACTTTCTAAATTTGTTGGATCACTCGATCAAGTTGGATATGAGGGCTTAGATAGATTTGAGCCTTTGTAGAATTGAATTTTTTAAATTCTCTTGGATATCAAATACATTTGGATACACTAGATCAAGCTCCATTATGGACCCCAATGATGTGCATGGATCAAGGTAATAGAATTATATTTTATTAAAGTTTATGCTATGTGCTTTGAAGTAATATGGATACATTTGGGCCTTAAGGATTAGGATACAAGATATTTAAGGTACATATAGGCCTCGAAGTCAGCATATAATTCCCAATGAGAAAATACATTTGAATTGGAATATATCTAGGCTTAAACAAAACAATCATCTTTACCCATATTCTGGATATTGGGGAAAATATAACTATTTACTTCTATTTACTTGTGCGTGAGAGTAGAGCCAGATGAGAAATAATGTTGTTAGATGATTGATCGATATCATAAAGTTACCAGGGTTAAACATTTTCAACCATGGTCATCCTTTGTCAACATGGACAACTATATTTTATGATTGAAAACTGTGATTAACCATGGTTAACACGTACAAGGATGGTCAACTATGATAAAAAATAAACAACCATGGTCATCCATATTCAACTAAAGTTAGTTTTGGGCAGTAATGATCATGCATAGGAAATTATATGTTGACTATAATAAACCCTTATATCTAGCCATCAACAATTATACTCAACCAACAATCAATGTAATCAATGTAAGCATTGAATAAAATTTCATAGATAAAAGTAAAAAATAAAACCAATCTCTGTGATCATTGGGCATGTAGAGAAAACGAAACACCATGTATGTATAGAAGATTCTCATGTCCTTTCTAGGATTGATAATTTACACCATAGGACGTTAAGGGAGGCCATTGAAATTGAGAAACAGTCTCATATTCGTAATAGAGATGATGGTTGGAAATTAAGAAAGAGTTGGATTCCTGCTCTTTCACTATGATTTTTTTTAATTTATTATTATTATTATTAAAAATTAATAATAAAAAAATTAATTATTAATATCATTTTTAGTGACTAAAGATTAAAAATTAAAAGATTAAAAAAAAAAAGGATTAAAAAGTAAAAAAACATTAATGATCAAGATTAAAAAATAAATAAATATAAGAATAAATTATTTACTTATTCATTCATTCATATCTCTCTCTCTCTCTCTCTCTCTTTCTATATATGTATATATATATATTATTTTCTAGCCTATTCCGTAGTTTTTTTATAATTAATTATTTTTATTAAAGTTTCTCCCTTTTGACATAATGGGTAAAAATTCTCGTAACTTGTCATTAGTACAAAAATTAAATAATATTATTATCTAACACCTAGTTTTGGATCTAGATGCATCACTTCTCTATTTAATCATGATGGTAGATCAATTCTTTCATCATGGTCTTGAGGATGAACCTCATTGGTAGGTTCGAAACATTGACCCTAAAACAATTCTTATGTGATTTATTTGCAAGCTTCTTAAAAAACATATTAATATTTATTTCTATAATTAATCTACTTAATCAATCATATATTAATATTTATTGAAATAGTTGTAAATGAATAGGGAATGAATGAAATACAACATGAACATACTTTTATAATCTTCTTGCAATTGGAAAAACCATTTTCAAATCACATTTTTTGTAAAGGCAGAAGGGCCAAAACACAAATTTACACATAAAATGCATGATCTATGACTCTTCTATTGATCACACAAAAATTAATTCTTACAATAAACCTGGTGAAGGGTATTAAACCTTTTCCAACTCACGACTTGCCTAAAATATCTTGACATGCACACACTTAACTTAGTTAACTCACACTCTAAATATGGGTTGCACTTAACTCTTCATCCATCACTTGACTTGAAATATTGCTCAACACTCAGTTAACTGATTCTCTAATTTTAGCCAACTCCTCATGCTCGAGTAATTACAATTTCTAACACTCCCCCTTAATTATGACCATATGAATCAACATGACTCAACTTGACTCAACTATGCCTGTTGGTCTTATAGTAGAAATCGTCTCAATTATCACTCAAACATGCCTGCTGGTCTACGTCTCAGCTAGGCTTACAATGACTCAAGGCTTTCACAATTTTACATTTTCCTTTTTCTCCTCTTCTAAATTTTAAATCCTCAAAATTGCTTCATTCTCTATTGCACTTTCTCGTTGAAGACTCCATATTCCTTTACTTGTTGCTGATGCAATTTTTCTTTGGCTTTTCTTAAATTTGTGCTGAAACACAATCTGATCTTGTCTACTACACTTTCCTCTTCAAATATTCATTCAACCATGGACTGCTGCCACAACATTACATCTTGAAACTGTCTTATTTTCTCTGCTTCATATGCTTCATATTCTTGACTTTCGCTCTGCCATATTTCTTGATAGAAATATCTTATCTCTTCTTGACTCCATTGCTAAAAACTGGTTCAGTGCATTCATCTTTGTCTTCAGAAACATCCATATCATTCTTTTCGCTTTCATCATTAGGTACTGCTGCTTTTTTCCTATAATCTGCACACTCAAGATCAGTTTAATTCAATTCTTTTATTCCAGCTACAACTTTAAGACTCGCATCAATTTGTTCTATTTGTTTCTGAATCCATTCATCAATGAGCTTCAAATCTGCATCAAACTTATTAACAACCTTGTTTTCAAGTTTTTTTCCCATGCTATTCTGAACACCTACATATTCAAAGACAATGTTAAAAACATCTTTAATATGACCCTCTTCAGTGAGAGTTTCTTGCTCTACATGTGCCTTCTTTTCAACTACATGGAGGTTGTCTTCCACTATTATAATGTTAGTGGATATTCTCATAAAAAACTCTTCAATAACTTTATCTTGTTCTTGATTATCAACTGCTGCTAGATCACACAATGCCTCATGAGAAGTTCGAACTGCTTCAGATCTTGCTGCTACAATGGCAGCTTCAACCTTCAATTCTTCACCAAACATTGTGCTTACCATATTGTCACAATCCATCTCTATTTCAAAAAAGAAACCACACAACAACAACATAATGTTCATCCACACTATGGTGGGATATCCGAGCATGCATGTGCTCATAGTCAATTTCATTGACAATTTCAATTTCACCAAATGCATCAATTGCGATTAGATTCACCAATTCACATCTTACTTTTCAGTCATCATCCACATGTGTCTCATCATAGTGGGATTTACAATCATCTGCATCATCAATATTACAATAGGTTCCTTGAGCATTTATTTTCTCTTGCTTTGTTTCACACACAAGGGTTCTCCTTTTCTCTTTGCAATCTTTGTTGCATCTTCTTCAGCCATATGCATGCTTGTATAATGATTTTCAATTTTATGGTCTTCATAACCATCATACACTTTTGAGTGGGGTTCTCCAAGCTTTGTTATCCTCTTAGAGTCTTTCTCATTTGCTCTCAGATCTACGGTTGATGTCTTTTCTTGTGATGTAACCTGCTGCTGGATGTCACTTTTCTTTGCACCAAATTATTCTTCGTCTTTTGCTAAACTTCTGAGTTCCTCGACTGCATCCTGAACCTTTCTAGACATCGCAATGATTTTTGCCTCTTATTTTTTATATCTTTTCTTAATATGCTTCAGTTGCTTTGCGACCCATGACAACAATCTTTCCTCTATTTTATATATTCTTTCCTAATTGCATGAGGCTACCTTCCATATTGCCACCACAAAAATATGATTTTCAATATGCGCTCAGATCTACGGTTGATGTCTTTTCTTGTGATGTAACCTGCTGTTGGATGTCAATTTTCTTTGCACCAAATTATTCTTCGTCTTTTGCTAAACTTCTGAGTTCCTCGACTACATCCTGAACCTTTCTAGACATCGCAATGATTTTTGCCTCTTATTTTTTATATCTTTTCTTAATATGTTTCAGTCGCTTTGCGACCCATGACAACAATCTTTCCTCTATTTTATATATTCTTTCCTAATTGCATGAGGCTACCTTCCATATTGCCACCACAAAAATATGATTTTCAATATGCGCTCCTATAAGGCACAATCTTCACCCAAAACACAGTCATGCTTGACAAATAAAAAATTGCATATGGATGGACTTTTGCAGAGCCTTGAATTCTCTTGCCAATAAAAACCTTAACATTTATCTTTTCTTTTTTCCAATACTATTGAGAAAACCTTCTTCACAAATCTCTCAGAGAGGAGAGGAGAAGAGAAGAAAAAAAAAAAATTTCCAAAAACAAACGCCTTTCTTTTCAAATAATAAAGGGCGTTTTCAATATACGACATCAAAATTTTTTAAACATAACGTCTCACACTTTATGGATAACCTTACAATACGACCTTTATACATTCTTTCCCACCAAATAATATTTTTAAGGTTTCGTTGACTTTTACCTACCTGTGTTAACTTCTCATGCTCCTTATAAAAATTTTATGAATAAACCTCTTGCTTTTAAATGAGGCTTGGAATCTTCCCTTTCAAGATGCTCACAGTCAAGCAACGGTGGTTCACGGTAGCTGCGACTGCTCAATCTCATGATGAGTTATTCAGAAAAGACTATTTACGTTGTCAGCAGACTCTTTGCCACTCATCTATGAATGGGTCTGGGGGACCACGGGGGGGCTCCTTTGAAACGTTAACAACTGTTCACACTAATGCGTTGTACTGTTTAATACATGTGCACGCTAACTCCCCTCACGAAAGTGATATCAGGCATTAGTCCTCTAACGCTTTCAACTTAAGTTTTACTCACGTTCCCCCATACTCAATTTAACGTGGCTCTTGTTGGGTATACGACCAAATAGTCCCACATTGACTAGAAGTGGGGAGGATCATGGGTATATAAGGATGGACAAATATCTCCATTGGTATGAGGCCTTTTGGGGTAAGTCCAAAAGCAAATCCATGAGGGCTTAGTGTAGGAATTTACAGGGTAAGTTCCTCAGAAAGAATACCAAAAGGACACCGCTCACAACCAGATCTCAAATCAATACACCAGTATTTTTGACGTGGTTAAAACCCTCTGAGTGCAAGGAGGGAAACAGTCCACGGCCTGTCCCAACGTGGGTACAGACAATTTATTAATCAAAGAATGAAAATTTACATAAGCTTCTCTCATGCACGGATTACCCGAACAATGACCCTCCATGCGCTTTAAATAGAACTCATGGACCAATCGGGTGTCAAGCCACGGATCAAGTGTCGGTAATACCGAGGTGAGAGTGAACCGTCGGATCACTACATATCGTGACCGTCGGATTGTAAGTTACAAAATGTACAACGGTAAAGAAACACACTTTACCTAACTCTAACCTAACTCTATGCTAGACCAAGTTGAACTTAACTATATCCTATGTGTCGGAATATCCTAACATCCCCCCTTAAGAACAACTTGGGATAGGATTGAAGGATTTACAAATATGACACAATAGGAGAAGGAAGGAGGCACTAGAGCCTATCCCCCCTTAGTGACAACTTCCTGAACTCCAAGCATATATCGAAGTTTAGTGAACTTCGCCTCTGTGAGAGCCTTTGTGAAGATGTCTGCAACCTGATCATCTGTTGGACAATATTGCACTTCAAGAACATGGTCATGAATGAGCTTTCTGATGAAGTGCATGTGTAGTTCAATGTGTTTGCTGCGCTGATGCTGGACTGGATCTTTGCATAGCTGAATGGCACTTTGATTATCACACCAAAGTGTGGTTGGATGCTGCTGCTCAAAGCCAAACTCTGATAGGATCTGACGAAGCCACAAGGCTTCCTTACTAGCTTCCACGGCACCACGATACTCTGCTTCTGCTGACGAAAGAGAAATGGCAGCCTGTTTCTTACAAGCCCATGTAATAGGTCCTGAACCAAGAGTGAAGACATAACCGGCAGTAGACTTCCGATCATCAAGGTCACCAGCCCAATCAGAATCAGTGAAACCAACTAACAGAGGAGCTGCTTTGGCACTGTAATGAATCCCAAACTGTACTGTACCTCGAACATAACGAAGTATTCTTTTAGCTGCTTTCCAATGACTTTCACGGGGGTTTTGCATAAAACGAGCAACAAGGCCAACAACAAAGGAAAGATCAGGACGAGTATGGGTTAAATACAAGAGTTTTCCGACAAGTTGACGGTATAAGGTAGCATCAACTTCAGGAGAAGTACAAGAGACTGAAAGTTTGACTCCAGACTGAAAGGGAGAAGGGGCTGGCTTACAGTCTTCCATGTGAAAATGACGAAGAATATCACAAGCATACTTGGACTGGGAAAGGAAAATACCTTCTTGGGATTGCAAGACTTGAAGACCGAGAAAATAGTGTAAGTGTCCTAAGTCTGTCATTTCAAATTTCTTTTTAAGGCTGGACTTCACATGGTTTATAAGGTTGGGATCACTACCAGTAAGAATAAGATCATCAACATAAAAACAAGGATGATAAGAGAGTTGCCCACTTTCTTGGTGTAGACAGTATTGTCAGAATGACACCTAGAAAAGCCAGATTCTAAAAGAAAGCTATCCATTTTGGCATACCAACCCGAGGAGCTTGTTTGAGGCCATAAAGGGATTTCTTAAGTCGACAAACGAGGCTGGAGTCTGTTTGTATGAAGCCAATGGGTTGTTCCATATAGATTTCTTCCTGCAAGAAGGCAGATTTAACATCCATTTGATGGACTTCCCATTTTAAAGAGGCAGCAAGGGAAAGAACAAGGCGGATAGAGTTCATTTTGGCAACTGGAGAGAAGGTTTCAGTGTAGTCAATGCCTTCAACCTGTGAAAAGCCCTTAGCAACTAGACGAGCCTTATGTTTATCAACTTTCCCATCTGGTCCATACTTGGTTCTGTAAACCCATTTGCATCTAACAAGTTTGCGTCCCTTTGGTAGAGGAACAAGATCCCATGTATCATTTGTCATCAATGAATGATATTCTTCATTCATAGCTGCTTCCCAATGTGGATGGCCTGAAGCTTCTGCAAAAGTGTCAGGATCATGATTTACTGGAGCTTGAGCCAGTAAAGAAGAGGCTCTTTCAAACTGAGAACGTGTACGTCGCTGATCTGTAGGATCACCGGCAAGATCACCTGCTGCATCCCGAGTAGCACGGACCCATCTTGGAAGTTGAGGATCCTGAGAAGGTGGGGGAGGATTATCATCCTCGCTTTCATCATCAGAAGAAGAAATGTTTTCAAAGATAGAAGAGATAGGAAGAGGTGGCACATCCGCCGGACTAGGCTCGCAGGCCGATTTATTTTCATCAAATTTTACATCTCTTCTAATGATAACATTTTTGGACTTAAATGGAATAAGTCTATAACCTTTTACATCTTCAGAATATCCAACAAAAGTACATTTCTCACTCTTAGGTTCTAAAGCTTTATGCTTTTCATCTGGAATATGGGCCCATGCTTCACTTCCAAACACACGAAAGTGACTTACATCTGGTTTAATGGAACTCCAAGCTTCTTCTGGAGTGATATTCTCTAGAACCTTAGTAGGAGTGCGATTGATTATATAATTTGCACAATTAATTGCTTCGGCCCAAAAACTAAGACTGAGTCCTTTAGATTGCAGCATACAATTAGCCATTTCCTTTAAGGTGCGATTTTTCCTTTCAGCTACACCATTTTGTTGTGGAGTGTATGGAACAGTATGTTGCATTTGAATTCCATTTTCGGTGCAAAAGTTGATGAATGCATTTTTAACATATTCTCCACCATTATCAGTTCTTAGCTTAAGAATTTGATGTCCAGATTGTTTTTCAACAAATGCTTTGAAGGCCAAAAAAGTGCTAAATACTTCGCTCTTGAGTTTTAAGAAGTATACCCAAGTGCGTCTAGAGAAATCATCAATGAAAGTTAAGAAGTACTTGCAGCCAGAGAATGAAGCAACAGGAAGAGGACCACATAAATCACTGTGCACAAGCTGTAAAGGGGCTGAGGCGTGCCAAGAGGCACGTTTGTCAAAACTGTCCCGATGATGTTTTCCGAGTACACATCCGGAACAAACACCATCTTTGCAAGATACCATAGGAAGACCTGTCACCATATTTTCTTTACATAGATGCTGAAGGGAGCGATAGTTTAAGTGACCAAACCGCTCATGCCAAAGTTTGCTCACTTCATCATTATGAGCAACAAATACTGAGGGAAGATGGGATGACCCAAAGTTGTGAAACTTATACAACCTTTTGGAATCATCAGCAAGACCAGTAGCTAGAATCTGTTTAGGATCTTTTAGATCCTTGATTACAACATCATGAGGTGAAAATTCAACAATTTTACCTTCACCTGAATGAGTTATCTGATAGACAGATAGAAGGTTGCAGGATAAGTTTGGAACACATAATACATCATTGAACTGACCATTGTCTAGATGAACAGTTCCAGTCCCTACAACATTAAGAGATCTATCATCACCAACATATATATTTTTGGTGTTACAATCATTTAAAGAAGAAAACATGGCTTGGTTTTTGGCCATGTGACAAGAGGCTCCAGAATCAATGAGCCACTCATGAGAATGAGAAGAAGAAGAAGATACATTTAATGCATAACCAGACTGAGATGATTGACGATGACATGCAGAAAGTGCCGTTCCGGAAGTTGAAGTTGAAGTAGGCTCCAGATGGATGTTATGTTTCTTCATTGCGGCTTCCAAGGCTTCCATCTTCTTAAAGCATTTAGATTCTAAGTGGCCATCTCGATTACAAAAGTTACAATGTCTGTCAGTCTTCTTCCATTTGTTTTTATTGGTCTTGTCATTTTGCTGAAATGATCTTTCATCTTGAGGCTGAGTTGGTTTAGGACCATTCCTTTGAGGATAAGACTTCTTAGGATTCTTTGAATTTGGTTGCTGCTGGGCGGCTAACGCTTTCGAGGAAGAGTTTCCAAGATTAAGAAGACCAAGGTGTAAGAGTTTTTCTTGTTCTCTTATTAAGGAATCACAAAAGGAGTCAAAGGAAGGGGGTTTGTAGTCTTTGCCTTGACAAATGAAAGCTTCCCTTGTAGAATGGAAAGTGGAAACAAATACAGAGTAGGCTGGTCCCAACTTAGTAAGGATGGAATAAATAAGGTTACCATCTTCTTTCTTAACTTTAACACCTTCCAAGAGATATCTAAGGGTCTTGAATTTGGACAAGAAATCTTCAATGCAAGAAAAATTATTAGGATCCAAAGTAAGCAACTCATTCTCAAGTTGATGGGCTCTAATTTCATTTTTAATCCCAAAAACTTTAGCAAGTTTTTCTAATGCTTCATGAGGAGTTTCAATTTCTGCAATGTGGAATCTAAGATCAGGAGAAACAGACATTCCTATCAAACCACGTGCTTGATCTTGTCTATTTTCCCATTTTTCGGCCTTGTCTTCATCTTTGGGTTTCTTCTCTTGGTCTGTGGCTATTCTGAAGAGACCTTTACTTCTAAGTAAATCTCCCATGTAGGCTACCCATTGGAAGTAGTTAGTGCTGTCAAGAATGACTTGGCATGGACTTTCCATTTTTTGAAAAAAAACTGAAGCTGAAGATGCTGAAAGTAAGTGGTCCAATGGATAGATCTCGAAAAAATAGGCGGTTTTAAAAAAAACGGCTCTGAAAAAGGCTTCCGGATGAAGAAGTTATGGCTTTTTGAAAAAAAATTGTTGACGTTGCCGGCAAAGTGCGCGAATGTGCGGGAATGAAAAAATCCGCCCCCACAAAATGGAGACTTGAACCCAAGACCTCTACTCTCTTAAAAGGTCTTTGAACCAATTGATCTATACAAAATATTTGAGAGAGAGAGAGAGAGAGAGAGAGAGAGAGAGAGGGGGGGGGGGGGGGGCTCGATTTGCGTGCTTGCCTTGGGAAGGCTCTTTTCCCCTACAAAACACAAAACACAAAACCCAACACGAATATGCAAAGAAAAACGAACCTTACGGCTCAAAGTTAGCTTTAGCCAAAAAACTAGAATTTTAAAAAAAATCTCAAAGTTAGCTTTTAACCGAAAAACTAAATATTTTTCTCAATGTTTCTGATTTTCCAAGATCACACTAAGGTGCAGGGAAAAGAGCATACGCATGAGAAAAATCCTTTCTTTCTGTTTCTGATTTGCCCAGATCGCACAGAGTCGCAGGGCAAAGAGCATACGCAGAAATGAAAGGTATAGATCCGGGGAAAAAAAAGGCTAAATAAACCGAAACCGAAATAAGCAGAGAGAAAATGACAGTAAACTGCAAAAAAACACTGTATACCTCCCGATCTAAAAAATGACGCAGCTAGGGCTACCGGAAACCTTTTCGCGTGAAACGAAAGGGGTTCCTCACTGAAACAGATGCTCCGAACGCAACAGAGCAGTCCTCTCGGCCCGAAAGCAGTCAGAAACAGCAGATCTAGGAAATGACAGCCGCATGCAGTTCTACCGGCTTCAGATTTGGATCACCAACGGACGCGGCCCTCAAATAGCTCCGATACCATGTAGGAATTTACAGGGTAAGTTCCTCAGAAAGAATACCAAAAGGACACCGCTCACAACCAGATCTCAAATCAATACACCAGTATTTTTGACGTGGTTAAAACCCTCAGAGTGCAAGGAGGGAAACAGTCCACGGCCTGTCCCAACGTGGGTACAGACAATTTATTAATCAAAGAATGAAAATTTACATAAGCTTCTCTCATGCACGGATTACCCGAACAATGACCCTCCATGCGCTTTAAATAGAACTCATGGACCAATCGGGTGTCAAGCCACGGATCAAGTGTCGGTAATACCGAGGTGAGAGTGAACCGTCGGATCACTACATATCGTGACCGTCGGATTGTAAGTTACAAAATGTACAACGGTAAAGAAACACACTTTACCTAACTCTAACCTAACTCTATGCTAGACCAAGTTGAACTTAACTATATCCTATGTGTCGGAATATCCTAACACTTAGGCCCAAAGTGGACAATATCATACCATTGTGGAGATATGTGGTGTCCAGAGTCCTTACAAGTGGTATCAGAGCCATGCCCCGAAGTTAGCCAAGTGGATGAATTCTCGGAATGTCGAACGAAGGTGGTGGGCCCCGGTAATATCACGATGGGATCCGTGGATGAGCTCGGTTAGACAGGCGGTGTGCTCCGGATTCTTCATGGACATGTCCTGGTCCCAACACGGTGAAGAGGAGTTGACCTGGGAAGAGCAAGCTCTTGAGGCAGGTGGTGCTTCCATGTAAGGCGTGTGCTTCCAACGCATTGGAGCAGAGAATCCTGGTTGGTAGAGAGTGGACGGATGGATAATCGTTTGAGGGGAGGCTTGATGGTCCTTTGCTCGAGGGGAGGATTGTTGGGTATACGACCAAATAGTCCCACATTGACTCGAAGTGGGGAGGATCATGGGTATATAAGGATGGACAAATATCTCCATTGGTATGAGGCCTTTTGGGGTAAGTCCAAAAGCAAATCCATGAGGGCTTAGGCCCAAAGTGGACAATATCATACCATTGTGGAGATATGTGGTGTCCAGAGTTCTAACAGCTCTCTGCTCAGCCCGTATGAATTATAACGCCTTGGGCATAACCTACAGGTTTCGTTATAGCACTAACCACGAGAAAAAATATATTTCACCTCTCACATAGACTTTTGCCAATTGTAATCTTGCTCTTATACCATTTTGTTGGAAAGCTAGAGGGGCCAAAACACAAATTCACACATAAAACATAGAGTTGCATAAAATATCTTGGCATGCACACACACTTAAATCTGTTAACTCATACTCTAAATCTGGACTACACTTAACTCTTCATCCATCACTTGACTTGACTCAACACTCAACCCTCAATTAACTGATTCTCTAATTTTAGCTAACTCCTCATGTGAGAGAATTACAATTTCTAAACATATGCAAATACTTAACGCTTTTATAATTTAAAATTTCAAGAAATACATTTTTTTGCCATTCATTTACACTGCTTCGCATACGCATGGATAAAGACACTCCCTTCCCATCTTTTATGAAAACATTTTCAGGATTTTTTATCTAGATTGCTATTTTTCTCACAGAAAATTGTAATTTTAGAGTATGATTACATCTCTGAATGGACCCTAGTTTATGATCTCAATAATTTACAGATTTCCAGATTCGAGAAGGATTCGTGGAGAATATGACACTGAATTATACAACATTTTAAAAATTGAGAGATTACCAAATTCGAGAGGAGATCGGCGAGCCATCGAGGAGTCAATTATACAATGCTACCAATAGTAAGTCCATAAATCTTATAACAATTTAACTGTATATGTTTCGCATTCCCTCCACATTATTGGAAACTCCCAACAGGAGAGTTGCATCAAAATTTAGGGAGAACATCATCTTTTCTCAAATAAAGTACGTCAATACCTTATTAAGGAAGGATCACCATGGGATTTTCCCTTATAATACAATTGGTGTTCATCATTATGGTCATGTAGATGATGACTATGGTGGTTGCGGCCTCTTGATACCCGCAAATACATCGTGAGGTCATGAGAAAAGGATGGGTTATGGGTTAAGAATTGTGGTTGTAATTTGTCATGGCAATGTGAGAATGGTTAGAAATAGTAATTACCCTTGCATGACGAGTTGGCTAAAGTTAGAGAGTCAGTTAACTAAGCGTTGATTGAAGTTGACTTAATTCATAGTTGAACTTATAGTGTGTGATTGCATGTCAAGATATTTTAGGCGAGTCACTAGTCAAAATGCTTTAAATATCCTTCACCAGATTCATTGTAAGAATCAAGTTTTGTGTGATCAATACAAGAACCTCAGCGCATGTTAATTGTGTGAATTCATGTTTCGTCTCATCTCCTTTTACCAACAAATTGGTATCACAGCCAAAAAAAAATAAGACATAGGGAGATCGTGAGTAGCCTTCATTGCTACACTTATTTGGCTAACCAGAGGACGCAAGGAGCCATTAGTGATCAATCGGTCTAAAGAGCTGATAGTTGAAAGGGTTGTGTAGTAGCTCATAGATTCGAACAATCATTACTCTTGCGGACATCAAGAACCATCGTTTCATCTGAAAATAACGTGTAAAAGATAAATCCATCATGATTCGTAGCCAACGCTGTTGCAGATACACAAAAATTCAAAAAAATTCTTTGTATGATGTCATCGAAGGTTTACAAATTTTAAAAAGGAGCACGAGGACACATGTTAAAGTTCAACGACTTTGAAAAATTTTATTCTGAAGCTTTATGGCGAAGGTTCATATGAGAGGTTCATATAACATGAAGTGCTTTGAAAATTTATCTGTATTAAAAGGTATTTTTTGTTATAAAGGCTTTGGAAACCTCATAAAGGAAATGTTTTTTTGAAGTGTTTTTTTTTAAAAGAAAAGAAAATTTTGGGGTTAAAGGTGAAACCTTAGGGTTTTTTAAAACAATTTTTTTAGCAAGAGAATTTAGAGCTTTGTAAAAGTTCATCCATTTGCAAATTATTTGGTGTTTTGTCAAGCATGACATGTTTTTTGGTGAAGATTCTACCTTATGGGGTGTATATTCAAAAATATATTCTTTTCGGGGGTGATATGGAAGACAATCTCATGCAATCAGCAAAGCAGTTATAAGAAAAGGAATAACAACAGCCATGGGTCGCAAGGCATGACTGAAGAAGTCTAAGAAAAGGAATCGAAAGGAAGAGGCAAATATTGTTGCATGGTTAGAGAGGTTGAGGCCGTAGCCAAGGAATTGAGAAGCCTGACAGAAGACAAAGAAGAAATCGAGGGTGATTTGTGTAACTTTGATCTGCTACCACCTCCTATGTTTACATGTAAATATTTTGATCATTGGATTATCAAGATATTAACTTTTCTTCAAGCTAGAGAGTTAATTGAGTACGAATCTAATAACCCATATGATGAAGCATGTGATGCTTTGGCATTTTATAAAACAATCATTGGATGAAAAGTGTTTGTGCAAGCTAGAAAAATCTATAGCTTCCAAGGAAGCATGGAAGTTCTTGGAAGAACAGTTTCGTGCAAGGTGGAGTGACATGCAACAACATATTATGTCACAAGAAAATAAGTGAGTTGCAGATCTGAGCATAGATGAGCAAGACTCTAAGAGAAGACAAAGCTTGAAGAATCCCACTCAAAAGTGGATGATGGTTGTCAAGACCATAAAATTGAAACCCATTATGCAAGCATGCATATGGATGAAGAAGATGCATAAAAGATTGCAGAGAGAGAAGTTGAAGCCTTTGTGTGTGAAATAGAGCAAGAGCAAATAAATTCTCAAGGACTCCACAATAATGTGGATGATACAAATGACGTTGAATCCCACTGTGATGAAACACATTTGGATGATGACTGTAAACTTATATGTGAATTGGTGAATCCAGCCGCAGCTGATGGATTTGGTGAGGTTGAAATTGCCAATGAAATTGATAATGAACACATGCATGCTCAGATATTCTACCATAGTGTAGATGAACATTATGTTGATGATATTTGTGGTTTCATTTTTCAAACAAGGATTGATTGTGGCAATATGGTAAGCGCAATGTTTGAGGAAACATTGAAGGAAGCAACCATTGTAGCAGCAATATATGAAGCAGTTGGAATGACTCATGAAGCAGTATGACATCTAGCAACAATTGATGATAAATAACATGATAAAGTGATTGAAGAGTTTTTTATGAAAATATCCACTAACAGCATAACAGTGGAAGACAACTTCCATGCAGTTGAAACTGACGCAGATGTAGAGCACGAGGCTCTCACTAAACAGTCATATGAAAAATGCTTTTAACATTTTTTTTGAATATGCAGCTGTTCAAAATAGCATGGGAGTAGAAGTTGAAAGCAAGGTTGTTAATAAATTTGATGCAGATTTGAAGCTCATTGAAGAATGGATTTAGAAACCAATAGAACAAATCGATGCGAGTCTTAAAGAAGAGTTGGATTAAAAGAATTGAATGAAATGGTGAATATTGATATTGAGTGTGCATATTACAGGAAAAAAACAGCAGTACCTGATGATGAAAGTGAAAAGCATGATATGAAAGACAAAAATGAATGCATTGAAACCATTTTTTGAAGATGCAATGTTATGACAACAATCCATTGTTGAATGAATGTTTGAACAGGAAGATGTAGTAGACAAGATCAAATTGTGTTTTAGCACAAATTCAAGAAAATTCAAAGAAAAATTGTAGCAACAACAAGTAAAGGAATATGGAGCCTACAATACAAAGCACAATAGAGAATGAAGCAATTTCGAGGATTTAAAATTTGGAAGAAGAAAATAAAATGCAAAATTGTGAAAGTCTTGAGTCATTGTAAGCCTCGCTGAGACATAGACCAACAGACATGTTTGAGTGATAATTGAGTCAATTTCTATTGTAAGCCTAGTTGGCATAGTTGAGTCATGTTTGAGTTATGTTGAGTCATACGGTTGCAATTAAGGAGGAGTGTTAGAAATAGTAATTACTCCTGCATGAGGAGTTGGCTAAAGTTAGAGAGATATTTAACTAAGCATTGAGTCAAGTCGAGTTAATTCATAGTCAAACTTATAGTGTGTGATTTCATGTCAAGTTGTGTGGTTGCATGTCAAGATATTTTAGGTGATTCACTAGTCGAAAATGTTTAAATACCCTTCACCAGGTTCATTGTAAGAATCATGTTTTATGTGATCGATAGATGATCCGTAGCTCATGTTATTTGTGTGAATTTGTGTTTTTTCTCCTCAACCTTTACCAACAAAAATATGTCCATATATTTTCCATCACATTTTCACAAAGCTGAAAATTCTCATTGAATGTTCACGAATGTCAGAATTCTGAGGCCCAACGCATCACACTCACATGCCATTTCACACGCAGGGGCCTGAGAAAGCTTCATAATAGGACGGTTTAGCTCGAGGTCCGCGATATCGTAAGGACAAAGCATAGCCAACGAATTTCGAATGCTGTGTCCAGTTATTGTTATGCTAAGCTCCTGTCCTGTGTCCTTTTATACAAATCCCGCAATTCCAGACAGAATAATTATGGCGCTTCCATGGTTAAACCTTCACTTTGAATTGTGGGAACTGTAGAGGCCCAAAAATCACACCGCCACCTTTGCTTCCTCACAACACTCCAATAGATTAGAACGAGCATGCGTTAATGTATGCATAAAATTAGAGAGTCGTTCCATATAGTTCCAATTCTTCTCATTGCAACCACAATGTGTAGATGTCTGAGGTAGTTAATCTCTCTCATCGTCTGACCCTGCAATTTAACCAATGCAGTTAGATCTATCTCCAGCTTTCGACATGTCGCAGCATAAATGTGTTTTGTACGTTGATAACGAAAAATAACCATCCCCAACTCACCAAAGAGACTCTCCCGATCATAAATGCAGCTGCCATGATGTTAAGAAAACACAATAGAAAATATAATATTTTCGATAAATAAAACCAACTAAACAATGATCAATAACAACAACAGCAAACATATTTAAGTGGATTATCCAGCAGTGTATTGGCTAGAAAAGCCAGAGGTGACTTGGCTAGTGAGATAGACTTCCAATTGCTCAATTTTCAATATTGATTGAATATAATGTTTATTTATAAAATATTTCTCTGTTATATTTGAAAGGAATATTCATTACAATTGAGGAGAAATTTTTACATTAATACCAGAGAAAAATGTAAAACTAGCATTTGCACCACGTGTTGCAAAAGAAACACCGTGAGACAATGGCATAAGAAACATTAGCAATTTTGTTTCTTTTCATCAAATGCTATGTTTTAGGGAGATTCCAACTAGGATATGTTCAAAGTGAAGGTAATGCAGAACACTTCACTCCAGAGGTCCATTTTCAAGATAATATCAAAACAACATTTTGGCTTTCTTTCATAAAAAAGAAATCCAAAAGGCAATAAGAGCAGCATAAGAAGGATTGCATACTATAAGAGTAAAAGAAATTGCCAAAGTTTAGGCTTTTATTTCAAGCCTGATGATTACAAATTATTAAAAAGAAAAAAGAATGGTTTTGACTTCTTGAGAAAATTGAGGGGAGAGTAACAAAAAGAAAAAATTGGTATTGGCTTTATTAGAGTGGGGAGAGGGTAACAAACTGAAGTTTCAGATGGAACGAATATCAGGTCGCTCACCACAAGGTATAGAAATGAATATCCTAAATCCTTTATATCATTCAATGGACTAAAAATTAAAAGTAAATAAAAAATATACCCCAAAAAAATGAAAAAACAAAAATATAAAGAAAATAAAACAATAACATAATTTAAGGAAAAAATAGAAAAATTAACATTAAAAATAAATAATACAACTAAATTTAAAAAAAACAACATTAAAGATAAAATAAAATAAAATAAATAATTAAAACACCAAAAATAAAAAACATTAAAATAAAAAATAAAAAACTTCCATAAAAAAATAAACAAAAATAATAAGCTAAAGGAAAAAATTTAAAAACTAAAAATAAAAAATATTTTTAAAAAACACATTAAAAACTATATAAGAAAAACATTAAAATTTTAAAAATAATAATAATAATTTAAATAATATTAAAAAATTAAAATCTAAAAACTATATATATATAAAGAAATTAATTAAAATTAAAAGAATGCCAATGGTTGGGTCTCGCTTGGCCGAGTGTTGACTGGGTCCTGCCTGGCTGAGTGTCGATTGGGTCCCGCCTGGCCGAGTGTCAATTTCGGGAATCAGCCCTCGGCCAAGCGAGGGCCTGATGGTCATTGTAGGACCGATGGAGGCCCTGGCCAAGACCCTTTCGTTGGCCCTATGTCGACGCTTAGGCCCCTGTCTGGTCGGGGTTGATTCCAGGAATTAACTTCATCCAGGCAAGGGCCTAAGGGTTGCCACAGGGTTGGCATAGGGGCTTCGCCCTGCTGCTGCCCTCAAGCCCCCTGGCCGGGGTCAAATCGACCCCAGCCATGCGGGGACCTGAGGGCGGCCGCAGGGCCGATTGAGGGGTCTAGCCAAGACTCCTCTGTAAATATGTTACCAATTCATTAAAATTTTCTTCTTTTACTTATAAAATAAGAAAATAGAGTAAAATTACAAATGCAATTAGATCAATCAATGGAAAAGAAGAGAACAATCACTACAAGAACAACGAGATTGACCAACCAAATAAATTGTAAAATATTACAATCAATAGAGATTACACACTGTCTTCATGTTGCTTTGCGGAGGTACCAGAGATATATGTAATTAGATATGACAAAAACTATGTCACTAATGCAATGAGAAAAAACAGGAAATATAAAAAACAAGGAGAGCATAGAGTTTAAACATGACAATATATATCAATGGCAAGGAAAAAGGGAGGAAAACTTTAATGTGAAAAAAAAAAATGAAGCATAGCAATTAGACTAACAAAAATATTGAGAATTGGGTTGAAGGAAAAGAAATAAGAATGATGAGAAAGAAGGCAAGATACACTAAGCAAGAGGCAACCCAAACAAAACCAAGGAAGTGTTCCCTTGTGATTAGGGACAAAGCAAAAAGTCCTAATGATTATATTTTGATGTCCCATTGGGATTTATTCGTGGAAAAAGAAGTTTACTTTATCTCTACTTGGGATTCATTCTTACAAAAAAAGAAATCACCTTTGTCTCTAGTACTATTGCTTTGATGCAACAACAAAAACATGAAATGATAAAAGGGGGCAGAAAAAGGTATACTTTGGCTATATTATTATTGCTTTGAAGCAACAACAAAAATATAAATTATAAAGAGGGGCAAGGAATGACTGGAAAATAATCCAAAGATGATAGAATGGTGAAGAGGCAAAGAACAATTGCAAGAAAATCCAAGGATGTTAGAAAAATTACAGAGACAGGACTAGATTTAAGATTTTCAATAAATGAAGGCTCCAAGATGATGATATAATATAATAAATGCAAGCAAAGAAAGAGAGAGTACTATAGGCCACGAGCAGAATAGGCCTAGAACAAACAATATAGATATGCATAATTCATGTAGGTGCTGCATGTCCAAGGCTAGGCCAAACATCGGTACTGATGTTACTATGGCACGCATTAGATGTATTTTGTGGGAATTGAGAGGAAGGAATGAACACGGAATTAATGGAATAAGAACTAACAAATAATGAATTTAGAGGGTTATGACAACTTAAAATGAAAACATAAGAAGAGTAAAATTATAAGAATATCGATGATCAGCAATACAGGAGCAAGAGGAAATATACTTCAAGAATCAGTCCAATATGACCATGAGAGTATTAACATGCCCATAAAAGAAACTGACATATTAGGACGAGATGGTAGGACGAAAAGTATTGATATAGAGGGGAATAGTTATTGATAAGAGACAGTCTAGTAGAAATTCGAAAAAAGGGCTATATCAAGACAAGCGGTGAATTCTAACAGGCAACAAGTACTGTAGCTACAAGAATGTGTCATTTACAAAAGACGTGAGAAACATTGTTGCAGAAACTTTAAATTATGAAACATGCCCAAATAAAGGGAAAGATAAGTAGGTCATAGCATAGGCTTGTCAAAGAAGAGCAACACAACTTGCAAAAACACAAAATATGTGCGTCTAGAATTACATCACCGATGCAACCACAAATACACTGCACAACCAAACAGGGAAAACAGCTTTAGGGAAAACAAAGGCTTAACAACATAAAAATTTTCCAAACAAGAAGGGCATGTGGAGAGAAGACTTGTGAATCAAGACCCAAATGGGATAAAGGAGTACAAAGCTAAAATAGTGATCACAAAAAGATGTAAGAACTTTGCACAACCAAAAGGGGAAAATGGCTTTAGGACAAACAAAGGATTACAGAGTACAGAATTTATAACTGAAAGGGGATGTGGAGACGAGACTTGTAGTGAATCAAGACCCAAGTGGAACAAAGGAGTACAACGATAAAATAGTGATCACAAAATGTAAAATTCTAGATGAAATGGAAGAAAAATTAACAACCTGACAGGGATACAAGAGAGAGGTTATGAACTATACAAACCCTTCTTCTAGATTGGCATTTCCAATTATTCTATAAATAAATAACTGAAATTTTTATATGATACTCAAATCCCATTGTTTATGAATGATGTTGTTTTAGACTACATAATTAGACAGATAATAGTGGGTTGTACCAAGTATTATTATAGATTAGTATTTCTAGTTTTTCAATAACTTGTTAATTAAAATCTGAAACACCAACATGGCCCCCGAATAGTCTTGAATTTTCAAGGAAAATAAGCATTGGAATCACTTGCAATAATTGTTTTGAAAGTGCCTCCAGAATCACGCCATGAGCTCCAGAAATTTTCACATAGAATCCTAAAATATTGGCACAAACGCAACTTACCAACCTTAACATCTAAATTTTGATGCCATTAATAACTTACTAAAGATGGTATATCATAAATGTGAGGTGATAATAACATTGTTTGATGCACAACCAATGCACAATACAGTAATGGTCTTTAACATGATATAATAATTATAAGCAATAAATAAACTAACATAATATAGTACATTGTCAAAGGTAAAGGGAAATATCACATGCAATATCAAGAGATTGTTGTCCGCAAGCATTTCCTTCACCAAACCACATGATTCCCTAGCCAATTTAATTCCAAAAGAAGGCTAAGTCAATATTCATAATGTCAATGTCTTCATATAATTTTAAATAAGGCAGAGATAATGGTGGAGTTAACTTGAGATCAATCCTACCCAGTCTTTTCGTTGGTGTAAATCCTTATTCAAATTGTTCCTCGAATATTTAGGGCATGGATCCAAGGATTTCATAACATCTGGATCTGTCCTTAACAGAATATTAACCCATTTCTATAACAAATGAAAGAACTTAATATTGAACTCCAAATATAAGCAATGGAACCACAACTGACTCCTTCCATATGCTGGAGTCCTAAACCAATCCCACTTTCTTCTTGTAGATCTGGTTATACTTCCAGTGAAACTCAAATGAATGCATTCTAATTTGTGGCTCAAGGAATCCTCAATTATTACTTACTAGTCTCCTACATCCTGCATTGCTTATTTTGGAGTCTCCATGGGAAATCTAAGATGCAATAAAGCTTCTGCTTGTGCATTTTGTTGGCAAGCTTCCTCAATTCAGTATGATCCTTATACAAATGATCTAGTTTTGGTCAATGAGAGAAACATAAGAAGGATTGCATACTATAAGGGTAAAAGAAGTTGCCAAAGTTTAGGCTTTTATTTCAAGCCTGATGATTACAAATTATTAAAAAGAAAAAAGAATGGTTTTGACTTCATGAGAAAATTGAGGGGAGGGTAACAAAAAGAAAAAATTGGTATTGGCTTTATTAGACTGGGGAGAGGGTAACAAACTGGGGTTTCAGATGGAACGGATATTAGGTCGCTCACCACAAGGTATAGAAATGAATATCCTGAATCCTTTATATCATTCAATGGACTAACTCATGTTTTTCTGCATTGTCCACTCTCAATAGAAGCTTGGTTGAAGGAATTGAAACTGAGAAACGGAAACAATCAGCATCTTTTTAAATCATGATTAATGGTTCTGCCTCCAGAATAGTGTATTCTCAAGTTACTTACATAAACTCATCCATGGAAAATATATGGGGGAGAAAAAGAGCATATATATAATACATATAATCAGTGAGACTAGTACAAGTTGAGGTCATCATGATTAATGCTTTTGTCTCCACAATAGTGTATTCTCAAGTTACTTACATAAACTCATCCATGGAAAATATATGGGGGAGAAAAAGAGCATATATGTACTACATATAATCAGTGAGACCAGTACAGGTTGAGGTCATCTATATAAGTTCCCAAAAACATGCTTCAAAATACCTCCAATTGCAGACAAGGCAAAAAAAAAGTTCAAATAACCAGCATAAGCGAAGGCCCAAAAATAAAATACATTGTAATTATGTTACAATCTATAATCCCGCAGTTGAAAAATTGCAGTATTCACAAGAAAAAATGGTTGTCCACAAGTGAAGTCCACTATGCTTGTTAATTGTGAGAAGCTCTTTTGGTTGAGAAAAATAACTTTGCAGCAAAGTTTTGTCCATAGTATAAAAAATAGGAGACACATTTGCAACCTCTACCACCATAAAAAAAATTCCAACGTCCTTCTCACATTGAAAACTTCTCACATTCCACGAAAACATACAAGCCCCCATAAATTAAGCTTATAAAAGTTGAACTTGGTATCACATCGACAAACAGTATGGCATGTTTACATTTGCAATAAATATGTTAGCAGAGAAGAACTTTCTAAAAGCAAGACAGGGAGGAGGTATGATAAACCACATTAACATTGAGATAATATATTTGATCATTGCCAAATTTGGAAATTCCTCAAAGGGGTATGCCACGGGGAATCAAGTGCCATATATTTCAACTCAAAATCTCTGATAAACAAACTTTGTATTTCAGAGCTTTTCAACTGCAACTGGGAAGAGTTGCCGTGGTAGAAAATATTTCCCCTCTTTATATTTGGTGACTCACTACAGCGTAAAGAGCAAACTCCATTGGTGTTGCAGGGCTTCAAATATGAGGAAAAGAGTCAGACAAATGAGCAAATGATTTGGACAATAGATCTGAGGATCCCATGCTTTCATCCATAATGATTTAATTTCTGCATCACTGAATTTGTAATGAAAGAAACTCAAATCTATATCAGCATTCTCGAGATAAGCCCATCTGATCTGCAAGTCATTCATTGTGCTCTCAAATGATTTGCAGTCGCGAGAGAACAGAAAGAAGAAACAACAGAGTGGTTGAAGGATTTAGGGGATGCTAACAATGATCTGATGGATTAGGTGGGGGAAGAGGCAATGGCTGCCTTCACCTACCCTCTTTTGGGGATGTTCCTCCTCGAATGAGTAGTAGTAGTTGTAGGCGTCTTGGTATTTATGTTCTGGACTGAATTCAATGGATTAAGTGATTAAGGAAGATAACAGGCAGTGAATGGTTGAAATATTGAATGAACGGAGTGCAGAAGCAAAGGAG
The DNA here is from genome assembly GCA_031772625.1 of Pinus tabuliformis. Taxonomy (NCBI): domain Eukaryota; kingdom Viridiplantae; phylum Streptophyta; class Pinopsida; order Pinales; family Pinaceae; genus Pinus; species Pinus tabuliformis. The sequence continues at coordinate 1,653,679,398 of CM062819.1, forward strand.
AGAGGGTTTAGAGAAATGAGATGATAACGAGTATTTAAGCATTACTTTCCATATCTGAGTGTAATGTGAATGAATCTAAATTCAGCCTAGTCAAACTATGCAAAATGTGATGTTGATAGAAGGGGCCAGTGGTGGGCCAACCAATCAATTGATGAGTAAGAGACTTGACTTGACTGTCCAATTACAACTACCAGAAGCCAATATTCCTTATGACGCAGAGAAGCTATAGGTGGTGGCAAATTCTTTGTTTTTAGCTGTAAAAGTTATAAGATTTAAATCTATTCAACATGTTACTGGGTATCTATATCACTCAATGCAGAGTTAAGGTTTATAGCCACTCACTTATGGATCAAAAGCATGATGAATTAGTAAACTCTTAGCTGTTGGATGTAAAAAATAGGATTCAAGTCTATTCTACATGTTAATGGGTATTTCTATCAATCCAATACATAGATGAAGTTTATAAACACCACTAATGGATCAAAAGCAGTTACACATTGCTCTATATTAGTTTAACCTCATTTAAAGACAATGTTGGGTAAAGGGCACTACATGTGTAAAACTCTAAAGACCTTTGATGTTACTGCTTCTTCATTCTGTATAAGAGGTATATATGGTTCACCCTCCCTTGGGGGTAGTGTTTTGGAGACTGCCCTGGTACATTGGAAATGAGATCAACTGAATTAGCCCATATTCCTTACGACGCAGAGAAGCTATAGGTGGTGGAAAATTCTTTGTTTTTAGCTGTAAAAGTTATAAGATTTAAATCTATTCAACATGTTACTAGGTATCTATATCGCTCAATGTAGAGTTAAGGTTTATAGCCACTGACTTATGGATCAACAGCATGATGAATTAGTAAACTCCTAGCTGTTGGATGTAAAAAACAGGATTCAAGTCTATTCTACATGTTAATGGGTATTTCTATCAATCCAATACATAGATGAAGTTTATAAACACCACTAATGGATGAAAACTTGTCACACATTGCTCTATATTAGTTCCCAAAAACATGCTTCAAAATACCTCCAATTGCAGACAAGGGAAAAAAAAGTTCAAATAACTAGCATAAGCGAAGGCCCAAAAATAAAATACATTGTAATTATGTTACAATCTATAATCCCGTAGTTGAAAAATTGTTGTCTTCAAAAGCAAAAATGGTTTTCCACAAGTTAAGTCCACTATGCTTGTTAATTGTGAGAAACTCCTTAAGTTGAGGATAATATCTTTGCAGCAAAGTTTTGTCCATGGTATAAAAAATAGGAGACACATTTGCAACCTCTACCACCATAAAAAAATTCCAACGTCCTTCTCACATTGACAACTTCTCACATTCTACCAAAACATACAAGCTCCCATAAATTAACCTTATAAAAGTTGAACTTGGTATCACATTGAAAAACTGTATAGCATGTTTACATTTGAAATAAATATGTTAGCAGAGCAAAGCTTTCTAAAAGCAAGACAAGGAGGAGGTCTGATAAACAACATTAACATTGAGATATTATATTTGATCATTGCCAAATTTTCAAATTCCTCAAAGAGATATGCCAAGGGGAATCAAGTGCCATATATTTCAACTCAAAATCTCTGATCAACAAACTTTGTATTTTAGAGCTTTTCAACTGCAATCGGGAAAAGCTACTATAGTAGAAAATATTTCCCCTCTTTACATTTTGTGACTCACTACAGCATAAAGAGAAAACTCCATTGGTGTTGCAGCGCTTCAAATCTGAGGAAAAGAGTCAGGAAAAAATAAAGTTCAAATAACCAGCATAAGCGAAGGGCCAAAAATAAAATACATTGTAATTATGTTACAATCTATAATCCCGCAGTTGAAAAATTGCAGTCTTCAAAAGCAAAAATGGTTGTCCACAAGTTAAGTCCACTATGCTTGTTAATTGTGAGAAACTCTTTCAGTTGAGAAAATATCTTTGCAACAAAGTTCTGTCCATGGTATAAAAAATAGGAGACACATTTGCAACCTCTACCACCATAAAAAAATTCCAACGTCCTTCTCACATTGAAAACTTCTCACATTCTACCAAAACATACAAGCTCCAATAAATTAACCTTATAAAAGTTGAGCTTGGTATCACATTGACAAACTGTATGGCATGTCTACATTTGCAATAAATATGTTAGCAAAGCAGAGCTTTCTAAAAGCATGACAGGGAGGGGGTCTGATAAGAAACATTAACATTGAGATATTATATTTGATCATTGACAGATTCGCAAATTCCTCAAAGAGATATGCCAAGGGGAATCAAGTGCCATATATTTCAACTCAAAATCTCTGATCAACAAACTTTGTATTTTAGAGCTTTTCAACTGCAACTGGGAAAAGTTGTTGTAGTAGAAAATATTTCCCCTCTTTACATTTGGTGACTCGTTACAGCGTAAAGAGAAAATTCCATTGGTGTTGCAGGGCTTGAAATCTGAGGAAAGAGTAAGACAAATGAGCAAATGATTTGGACAATAGATCTAAGGATCCCATGCTTTCATCCATAATGATTTAATTTCTGCATCACTGAATCTGTAACGAAAGAAACTCAAATTTGTATCAGTGTTCTGGAGATAAGCCCATCTAATCTGCAAGTCATTCATTGTGCTCTCAAATGATTTGCAGTCGCGAGAGAAGAGGAAGAGGAAACAAATGCTTTCATCCATAATGATTTAACTTCTGCATCACTGAATTTGTAATGAAAGAAACTCAAATCTGTATCGACATTCTGGAGATAATCCCATCTGATTTCCAAGTCATTCATCGTGCTCTCAAACGATTTGTAGTCATGAGAGTAGAGGAAGAGGAACAGAGTGTTTGAAGGATTTAGGGGATCCTAATAGTGACCTGATGGCGAGGGAAGAGGCAATGGCTGCCTTCACCTACCCTCTTTTTGGGATGTTCCTCCTGGAATGAGTATCTATATCACTCAATGCAGAGTTAAGGTTTATAGCCACTCACTTATGGATCAAAAGCATGATGAATTAGTAAACTCTTAGCTGTCCAAACATCGTCAATGATGCTACTATGGCATGCATGAGATGGATTCTGTGGGCATTGAGAGGAAGGAATGAACACGGAATTAATGGGATAAGAACTGACAAATAATGAATTTAGAGGGCTATGACAACTTCAAATGAAAACATAAGAAGAGTAAAATTATAAGAATATCAATGATCAACAATACAGGAGCAAGAGAAAATATGCTTCAAGAATCAGTCCAATATGACCATGAGAGTATTAACATGATCATCAAAGAAACTGACGTATTAGGACCAAATGGTAGGCTGAAAAGAATTGATATAGAGGGGAATAGTCATTGATAAGAGACAGTCTAGCAGAAATTCAAAAAAAGGGCTATAACAAGACAAGCGGTGAATTGTAACATGCAACAAGTACTGTAGCTATAAGAATGTGTCATTTACAAAAGACATGAGAAACATTGTTGCGGAAACTTTAAATTATGAAACATGTCTGAATAAAGGGAAAGATAAGCAGGTCATAACAACTCATGCTATTTATTCAAGGGGTGGGCGGTGGGCCAACCATTGAATTGACAATAAGCGACTCGACTTGACTGTCCAATAACAACAACCTGAAGCCCAGATTTATTATGACGCAGAGAAACTACAGGTGGTGGGAAATTCTTTGTTTTGAGCTGTAAAAGTTATAAGATTTCAATCTATTCAACACATTACTGGGTATCTATATCAGTCAATGCAGAATTAAGGTTTATAGCCACTCACTTATGGATCAAAATCATGGTGAATTAGTAAACTCTTAGCTATCCAAACATCGGTATTGATGCTACTATGGAACGAATCAGATGGATTTTGTGGGCATTGAGAGGAAGGAATGAACATGGAATTAGTGGAATAAGAACTAACAAATAATGAATTTAGAGGGTTATGAAAACTTCAAATGAAAACATAAGAGGAGTAAAATTATAAGAATATCAATGATCATCAATATAGGAGCAAGAGAAAATATACTTCAAGAATCGGTCCAGTATGACCATGAGAGCATTAACATGCCCATCAAAGAAACTGACGTATTAGGACGAGATGGTAGGCTGAAAAGAATTGATATTGAGGGGAATAGTTATTGATAAGAGACCCTCTAGCAGAAATTCAAAAAAAGGGCTATATCAAGACAAGTGGTGAATTCTAACATGCAACAACTATTGTAGCTATAAAAATGTGTCATTTATAAATGGTAGCTATAAGATGTGTGATTTACAAAAGACGTGAGAAACACTGTTGCAGAAATTTTAAATTATGAAACATGTCTGAATAAAGGGAAAGATAAGCAGGTCATAACAACTCTTCCCCGGGTGCTCTGCCTCCCAAAAAAACACAGTGAGGGTTTCACGGACCCTTCTTACTGCTCAGGTTTCTGGTGGTCTTTCCTCTTTCTTCAAACCTGCCAAGACCGACGGATAAACACCAGGCACTAAATATCAACAAATCCAAAAACCCTGTAACATGCATGATGAATATACCTGCAGGATCAATCTTGAAGGTGTATGCCTCAGAAGTTTCCTTAAATTCCTACAAGACCAAACACAAATGAAAACACAAATGCAAAGTTTAAGTTCACGCTCACGTTATGCAGGGTTATATGCTATATCAGTTTAAGTTCAAGCTCACGTTATGTAGGGTTATATGCTATATCAGTTTCATTCAGTTGAAACTAAAACGGTATTGAAACTGTTAAAACTGTGAAACTGTATTAAAACTAAACTATGAAACTGTATTAAAACTGTATTAATCTGACGGCGCATTATTCTTGAATCATTTAACACTTGATTGGATGGTGCAGACTTGTGCCAGGTGGCAAATAGGGGCGTTCATTTTAGAGGGAAATGCCTTACGGCGTAATTAAAAATATTCACTATTACTCAACCATATTTGAACTCACACTAAAATATTTCCACTCATATTTCAATATTTGCATTCACCGTTAATACTCACACTTAATAATCTCCCACTATCACTTACATGTATTCATTCATTATTAGTCCCCGCCTTTGGTAGTGTAGGGACTATAGTGATCGCTCAACCTTGACCGAGCATTAATTCACTTGGAATGATTAACTATAACCAATGTTTTAAGAGAAATATTCCATCAAACAATTTTTTATGCAATGTTTGAGTTTCCACCTCTTATTGTGGACAAAATCGTATAGCTTACGTGTTTCTAATTAAAACTTAGGATAACAAGTTTTGAATTTTAATTTGATCCAGTGTAATGCTAGATTGGAGTTAGCATTAATTAGAAAACATTTAATGTTTTCGAATAATTTCCATTAAATCATAACCTAAACTTTCCTATCTCGTGATCCAAACAAAGTGTCGAGTAACTTGCTGTTAGCATGTTAATGATGTGTAGCTGGCTGTTAGTGTGTTAACCCTTAGAAAACATTTAATGTTTTTGCATACTTTCTGTTAAAGCATAACCCAAACTTTCCTATCTCGTGATCCAAACAAAGTGTCGAGTAACTGGCTATTAGCATTTTAACGATGTGTAGCTGGCTGCTAGCATGTTAACCATGTGTCAGGTTTTCTGCAATTGCTAAAACAACACAAGCTTTCTCTCGCTCTGGCTGGTTATCATTTGTGGACTCCTCTGTATTCTCCTTGCTCTTGCTGGTTATTGTTTGCAGACTCCTTTGTATTCTCCTTAGCGTGCTATTCTCCTTAGTGCATTAGAATAGTAGAAAGATACTCGTTCATTCTCATGGCCCTTCAGCACACCAGAATAGAAAAAAGATTTGTCATATCCCTTTAGTTATTGCAGGGGTGCAAAAATATCATTTTTGCGCCTCCTTAAAATCTCCAAGCCAATTATGAGTTCAAGCTTCGAAAACGGAAAAAATGGAATAGGAAGAACAACTGAACAAGAAGAACATAAATAGTTAAAATGCTTATGCTTTACCTTGCATTTATTGGTGGTCGATCAGGAAAAATAGTGGAGCAACAAACCAGCTCCAAACACTGAAGGTAACAAACTATTGTGATAGAAATGATGTGGTATGTTTTACTGTGTCTAGAATGTTTCAATAATTTTTTAAAATTTCACTCTGTACATCAATCTATTTACAATTTTTCACTCTGTAACTAATGTAAATTTTCATATTAAAATTTAAATTCAATCTATCTAGCATATCCAGTCTTGTCTTGTTTCTCAATCGCTTTGGCCTTGAATTTCGTCTGTTCAATATAGCAAAGAACATTAACATAGATTCTAGGTGTGAAACTTCTCATAAAGACAATGTCACTAACATCTGCAAATTCCTTTCCATGCCATTCGAGATTGCTTGAAACCTACCATTAAATCCATACAAAATTTTTCATTTTTCCATTTTTCCACTCAAAGAGGCGAGGTTCTAAGATAGGGACATTTAAAGAGGTCTTTTAGAAAGACATAATGTATCAATAGCCAATCAAGCTTCTCACCCCAACAAGCTTCATTGGCTATTGATACATTGTGTCTTTCTAAACACCTCTTGGTATAGTGGCTCTATGTGGGTCTAGCAAACCTAGCTCTATGTGGGTCTTTGTTATTAACCGAAATATAAAAAATGAAAAATTCAATATTCAATTTTTAAAATATATATTAAACCTCTCGACAAACCCTGCTTTAAAGATATATGCCATGTTCATTATAGAATTAAGGAAAGAGCCTTGAGACATGGAATTGGTAAATGGTTCTATGAAACTTACCTACAATCCATTTATATGAGCTTGAAAGGAAACCATCATCATCTATGCCATTTTCTAGATGCTTCATTTAATTCTACTATCTGAGAAGCATTTTGTGCAGTGGAAAATTCAATGGACAATCTGGCAGTGGATAATGAAATTTTCTTCTTGATATCAAATTGTCTAACGAACAATTTTCATGGGTCCTTTCCAGAGCTTATGGTACACATAGGAGAAGGCATAACACTCTCAGCTAATGAAAGCGATAGTACCCAGAAAATAGGTGCAAACACGCTAAATCTCAACCTGCTCGACTGCCATTACTTCTGGCGGGAACAACCACCTTGCTTCCCTTTCCCATCAGCGGGTCTGTTAGGCTAGAAAAATAGCGCACAACACCTGGAAAAATAATAGGAATTAGAGAACGAGATGTAGTTGTATATTTCCTATGGTTTCCAAGTAATGCTACGAATTTCCTTGGAAAGCAGTGAGTAACACACATAATAGTCTTGTTGACCAACAAAACTATTTTCATAGCTCTCTTCCAGAGCTTGTAGTTAGGGTTAGAGTATAACAGAGAAAAACCCATGCCGATATCAGCGATTGGCTCATGAAAACCTTCCATTACCAATCGTGAACACGTGGTTTAATAAATAGACGCATGGCTTATCGTTTTAAATTAATAATGGCTCCCTCTAAAGATGAGCGTGGGTTTTCTAGAATGTTTGCCTCTTGTCTAGAAACGTGCCAGCCAACAAGTAACAAGTAGATGCGGGCAAGCATTCATTTTGTTGGTTGGCCAAGTGGCTAGAATATGTTGACCTGAAGAATGCTCATGAGCATTAAAAGACTAAAGAACAAAACCAAAAAAATATTAAACTTTCATGTCATATCAAAAATTCGAATTTGGTAAACAAATTAACTTTTAAAAAATGAGTCGCAATAAAGTGAAGTAACATTTAATAATTAGCGAAAAACACAAGGCCAACAAGCCATATTTCCTATGCTATATGCTATTTAATGTTCTTTTAAGTACATCTTCTACATCTCTCCATAAAGACGAAAAACATGGATTCTTGAATGACTACCATGAGCATGCATGTGACTTCATTACCGTATTTCCCGTCACTCAAACTTTCCGAGTAGTCTTGCCCTCGTTTTCTAGCTGACGGCGTCAGTGTCAAGCGCTGGAAAGGGCTAACGAGCCTGCTATCGGGCATTAAATGCCCGCTTAGCTGCAAGCTCGATAGCCATATAAAACAGACGTGCGCGGTGCTTTCCGAACACTCCGTCCCCACCGAAAGCTATATGGCTATCGAGCTTGCAGCTAAGCGGGCATTTAATGCCCGATAGCAGGCTCGTTAGCCCTTGCCTCAAGCGCTGGGACAACCATAAGTAATAGTTAATAACTAGATATGCGTAGTTATTGAAAGCGTGGGTGCAGTTAATAAAAGCTCAAAAGGTGTCTACATATACTTAATTATTTAGACTTAATTAAAACTCACCCCTTGACTTCAGATATGTGATTCGTCGATAAAAGATAAAATAAGATAACTAAAGACAATACGTTAAAAATATAATATTTTAAATATTTTATATTGAATAGTAGAAAACTAATAAAATATAAATAATGAAAATATTAGATATTTGTTAATAACTTATGGATGGAAAGGATATATTTAAGGGTTATGTTAAAAAATAATTTTTTAAAATATTTTATACCAAAAGTAGAAAATTAATAAAATATAAATAATGAAAATATTAGATATTAGTTAATAGCTTATGTGTGGGAAGGATATATTGAAAGGCATAAGTAAAGAAGAAATAGTTTAAAAGTTTTATTTTTTTATTTCATAAAATTATATTAATGAAGTTCGCAAGGGGTAAAAATTATGAGAATAAATTTATTTATAACACATGAGAGAAACAAATGTATTATAATTAATTTAGATTTTATTATTTATGTAAAATGAGAGTTTTTTCCTCGGATGCGGGTGCTTAGACAGATTACATTGAGGATGGGACAAATGTGGTGCCAGGCGGCCCATCACATGCCCACGCGGCACAACACCACCAACAGGAAATTTAATGAAGGGTATTGGAAAACGGTTAATACAGAGTTCATTTGCTTGAAGTACATCGGCTCTGTTACACCACCCCTATCCTGCGCCATGGTCCATGTGCGCGCACGCGCTGGCTCACTCCACACCTTGGTAACATTCACTGTGGCATTCAATTCGGATGATTCTCGAGACCTGTAGGAGATCAAGGTTTTAAAGCTCAATTGCGAACCAGTGGGGGTGCAATTCCTGGTGGTTCAGTCACAGAACGCTCCAAAAAATGGTTGGAACTCTGAGTTTGATAAAGGATATGAGAGTCTCATCCTCCCGGAGAATAATGGTAGCTTAAATGAAAGGGAAATGATGTCTCCAAGCTCAGAAAGCTCGACAGGGCAACCTCCATCCTCATTTCGGTTGATTTCTTGGGAACCAGGCCTGTGAATTGCTGTGGACTAGTTATCAGATAGCTTAGTCCTTATGGTCACGCGCGCGACTGGCTCAAACTGCATCGCCTCTCCGCCTCACTCATTCACCACTATTTTGGACGTCCCGATGCCTCGACGTCACCATCGTATGAGGTCCCATCGAGGACAACACAGGAGGGTGCCTTCCAGCCCATCCACTGAGTCGACCTCCCCCTCTAGCGACTTTTACGTTGGGCATTATCCGAGCACGCGAAGCGGAAGAGGACGTCCCACTTATGGCTCGGCGATCTTTACATTCTGCACCAGGCTAAATCGACTTAGGATTACGGCGCATATTTCAGTGGTCTTTCAGGAAGAAGCCCAAGAGGGACGGCCCAGTACCTGTTTCTCCTCAGGAAGCGAATATCCAGCTGGAGATTGGCAGAGAGCCTATGCAGGCTCCTGAGGCTCCTGAGGCTACAATAAGCAATGTTCAAAACACGGACATGGCAACAGATGACCCTGGACCATCCAACGTAGCAGCAGCTCCTGAAGGAAACATTTATGATACAGGTTGGTGCCGGAATATTGAAGAATCCTTTGATGTTTAGCTTGTTTTTTCATGTTATGACAGTTCGATAGGCGGCCCATACTATTGGGCATGGTTTTGTTCAGATGGTGAATGGCAGTTCAGCTCTTTTTGCTTTTTGTACTCCTAGAAAAAGGTGCAAGACTGAGCTCCCTGTGCTGGAGCAGTCACATTCCACGTATATCTTGACACCTTTGCCTCTATGGAGGGCAATGTTTCAGACTGCGGTCTTGATGTAATTTTATGTCCTTTGTTAATAGATTAATCATACTTAGAAAAAAAAATGAGAGTTTTTTTTATTTGCATAACATAAATTTGAATTTCACATTTTTGAAAGAACTGAAATTATAAGGATATAAATAGTTCTTTAAATATCATTTTGTTTGTCTAGTATTAATTTCTCCTTAAATATCCATTGTTTAAGATTTTTTATGAAAATAAGATTAATATATAAAAATGGTGGTGTATGGTTTAATACCATCAAAATAACAACTAGATTCAAAATAATTATTTGAGTAAATAAATATTAGGGGAATTTTGAGATCAACAATAAACCTCAAAACAAAAAAAATGTATCAACAAAATAAAATTTAAAAGAACAAATAATATTCGAAATAATAATAGAGTCTTTAGGAAATAAGATTAATATATGAAAAAAATGTGTTGTATGGTCTAATCCCATGAAAATAGAAACTAAATTTATAATAATTATTTGAGTAAATAAATATTAGGAGAATTTTGAGATCAACAATAAACCTCAAAAAAAATGTATTAACCAAAATAAATTTAAAAGAACAAATGATATTCAAAATGATAATAGAGTCTTTCAAAAAATAAGATTAATATATACAAATTGTGTTGTATGATTTAATCCCTAAAAATAACAACTAAATTTATAATAATTATTTGAGTAAATAAATATTAGGCGAATTTTGAGATCAACAATGGACCTTAAAACAAAAAAATGTATTAACAAAATGATTCAAATGGAGTTGGCACTTCTTGGATGCAAAATTCAATTCCTAATCTAGTGTGCTCACTTGATGTCTAAACATTCAATTCCTGATCGAGTGTGCCCACTGGATGTCTAAAAATTCAATTCCTCATCTACGAGGTGCCCGCTTGATATTTGAGTAAACCTACACTTGATATTTGACTAAACATACATAAAAAAAAATACTATAAAAAAAGCTTTTTTTTTTTTTTTTGTTGATAAGTGGGTGAATCGTGAAAATCACTCTTACCCTGTGGCTGAGAGGCCACGACTCAGGGGCATCTAAGCCGTCAAAGTCACCGGGGGATCGCACCCGGCCTGAGCTGCACCAGCGGAAACCATGCTGGATTTTTTGGTATCGGCGAGACTAGAACCGGTGACCTTTCCATACGGAGCGCCTTAACAGCGCGCTCCTTCACCAAATATTCTATATCTCTTTGATTTTTCATTTATAAATTCATAATTCTTATTTTATTGTTTTAACTATTATTTTGTTATCTTCCTTTAAAAATGCCATTTTAAACCTCAAATTTCTCTTAATAAAAAAATCGTGTTAGAGTATCAATAAATAATTACTTTTTTAGAAAAATATTGTGATAAACTGAATATGTATGATTACAGTTGGATATAGTTTCCATTTCATATTACTTAGCAATCAATAATATGATTCTATATGTATTCTCAAAATAGAATAAAGAGCCACATTTTACAATAATACTAAAAAATACCAACATAATGATATCTAAAATCCTTTCATAAAGTGTCCCCCCATTTGCTACTAAATTTTTGGATAGAATGGGTTGAATCAAAGAAGTGGTAATGATTGCATTCCAATCCTTTTATGCTCCACCAAGAGCAAAACAAAGAGTGTCCATCCATTTAACATGGCCCAGATACTTATTGTATTTACACCAATTTGACATATATTAAGGCATCCTTATTCTTAGGCAACTAATTAATTGAATTTTTAACCCATGTTTTTTTTTTAATTTATCTATGAAACAATCAAATATTTTAAGCATCAACTTTATTGGGAGAAGAAAAAAAATACAAAATTTATATCTGTTTTTTTATGAGAAGAAGAAATATTTAGAAATACATTCAATGATATTGTTTAGATATGCCTACATTATCTCTTGATCATAAAATTTAACCAATGTGAGTAGTCATTGTCCTTTCTCAAATAGAATCCTTCAAAGGTTATTTATGTGTTTTATTTCCTATGTTCCCCACTAAGGTTATTTATGTGTTTGATTTCCTATGCTCGAATTATATACGGATCTAGGCCCATTTTATTTTCTTTCAATTCACAATTATTCATCTTACAATACCATAAACCTAAGGGTAGCAAGCATTCTAAAATTTCTAAAATATTGATCAGTTAATCTATTGTTCATTCTTTTAAATATATATCAGTTATTCATATTTATTCTATGAATTTTCTATAATAATCATCATTAGTTATTGGCCTCCATAGGTTCTTGGTTGTAAGATATTTTCCAAATAAGAAAGAGTTCTTGAACCATGAAGCTCTACTAAACCACCAATGTCATCCATTTCCCAATATTTTCTCTTTAAAAAAGCCAAAAGAAAAAAATCCTCATCATATTACTTATTGACTTTGGAACAAATGCATATAAACATAGCATACAAGAATGCACCCAAGAACAACTTTGAAATATCTTTTCTCGTAACAAAAACTAAAAAATATCCTCATTGTATTAATTATTGTCTTTGAAAAAAATGCTAGAAAAATATAGTATACACGATTGTAGTTAATGTGCAACAACCATGCATAACACCCACGTACTGATTTTGAACACACTGAAAAGACTACATAGAATATATATATATATATATATAGATATATACATGTTTTTCTGAACAAACTAAAAAGACTTCGCAGAATATATATACATTTTTATAAACACATTAAAAAGACTTCATAGAATGTATACGCTTTTTAGTGTGTTTAGAATTTGTACATGGGTCTTATGCATGGTTGTTTAATACATACATTGATTTGTTTTATGGAAGTCACGTATGTCTTCTAGGGTTTTGAAATATGGCTTGTTGATGACATTTCATCTGGTCTGCAATGTTTGTTGTTGTCTGTCAATGATGTCTCTATCATGATAATCTATGTTTGACCATACTGGTTGAGTTGAGTTGGTTATGGAATGAAATGTTGATTAGTAAATATGTTACTGTGTTGTGATATGTAATTAGATTAATGATCTATGATTCATGTAGTAATTGGTTTAGTGGTTATTTTAGTATTACAGTGAATTATATTTAGCTGCCAATATATTGAGATTTGTACGGAGGTCATCTTTAGAGGAATCATGTACATACACAGGTGTGCTTCATAGAAGTAGCATATAAATTCTGACATGTGTTTGATCAGGGTTTACGGTGACAACATTTGGTTTTTGTGATGAATAGTACATGGTCTAGTATACTTATGAGTGGTTATGCATTGATATGATATGATATGAATTTCTTTGATCTAGTTCCATTAGTTGACAAAGATTCAGTAACTGATTTGATGATTCATTTGGTTCAATGATTGGGTGATTTGATTCAGTGATTGATTTGATGATTCAGTCGGTTCAATGATTGGGTGATTTGATTCAGTGATTGTTTTTACAATTGTTACTTGGTTTGAGCTTAATGATAGAAGTGGTTCCAATATGAAAATATGATGAAAGGTGGCCTACATTTTTTATGTGTTGAGTCAGGTGGATCTAGTATGAAACATTATGAAACGTGGTAACCAAGAGGTGTTGATGGTTGGAGCCTTCATTGAGGGAGTCAAAGCTTCCTTCGAGTAGTAGCTAGAGAATTTGTGCAGGGGGTAGGAGCTCCCTTCTAGTAGGAGTCGATAAACGAGATCAAGGGGTTGGAGCTCCCTTCCAATGGGTGTTAGAGAATGAGAGAAGGTTGTATCCTTCTACAGGTGCATCCCTGTATATTGGTATGAGTCTACGCCAATACAAGATTGAAATATGTTTTCCTTTGTAATAAAAGAAGAAGACAAAGACGACGACAACGATGGTTTTGTCCCATATTGGGTTTCCACATAAACCTCAGTGTTCTATGTGTGTTTCTTATGTTTTGTGTTAGCTCCTCTTTACTTCTCATGGTTTCTTATTAATAAATGAATAATGACATAATGATGCATTAGTTAAAGATGAATATTTGATGGAACATACGAAAAGTTAGTTAATTGAATATACGTGGCTTTACTTCATAGAATTCATGTATATATGTGGTTTGCATAAATGACAGTAGCGTACAAAATGAAGAATATTAAATGAAAAGTTTAAAGTGAGTTTAAAATACTAATTCACCAACACCAACACCCCGCCCCCCCCTTTAGTATTTTTACCAACACTAAGAGATCTGAGGGAGGTCAAATTGCTTGGGGAAAGAGGTGCCTTGCTTGTCCAAGGAAGGAAAATTAGAATTTGTATGACAGCCCTTAAAGTGTGGTTGTTGTGCCTTTAATAGCTAGGTCTGTTGAAGAGTCACTGGGCTGAAGAGTCTAGTGAATGTGATTGTTCTGCATGCATGTTAGTTTTTATTGTGTTGGTTGTGCATGCATTGTGATTATTATGTTTATCATGCATAGTAGGTTAGACATGCATTGTGGTGGTCATTATTGCAATTGTTGCATCATGATTTTGTTGGTGTCATTATGTATATTATGCTAATACCAATTGATGTTGCATATAGGATAGCCTCCCATGAAACACACTAAGGTATGATTTGATTATGTCTATATTTGGCTTATCTAACATGGCATGTTTGCAGGTGATAAAAGATTAGATATGACGAGAAGAATGGTGGATTAAAATTCACGTGACTCTCCTTGCAGATCATCCAAGTAGAAAGGAGATGAGCATTCTCTTGATTTAGCAGATACACTAAGAAGTTTGAAGCAAAAGATTAGAATTTTCAAGGCAGACAATAACAAGTTGATTGAGTCATAGGAAAGACTTGTCAAAGCTCAGGAAAATCAAGTAGAAGGTAATGCAGTAAGCCTTCATATCCTATCAAATTTGCATTGACAAGAACAGTTTAGGATCATCCATGGGCAAGAGGAAAGGACTAATGAGGAATATGATATCAGGTCTCAATCATGATACATGTTGGACATGGATGATATGTTGAGAGGTGGCAGATGGTTGGATACACCTGACATGATGCATTAGAGGTTCTCCATCAATCCAAATAGTGACACCAACACTCCTTGCTACTCTAATAGTGGATGAGATGCCTCAAACCATTTACTATGTCTTTGAGTAAGAAGCCCCCTGAGAAGTTCACCCATTTGTTTTTTGTCACCATACCTCTCGCCCTACGCCAGTCTCTAGCAAGAAAGAGAAACAAATGAAAACAACTACCCCAAACTCAACCCTTTCAATGTTAGAAGCCATATGTATATGCAATCACTTTTGTATATGCATATAGATATGCATGCAGATATAGAGAAATCCACTTTTATAAATGTGCTTTCATTTCTGCATATGAAACTATCAATATATTTAATCTCGTTTTGATATTTAAGCATAGTTTCATTTCTAAGTTAAGGTCCCACCTACAACGGTCATGTTGGCTCCCAATTTTTATATACACATATATTAATGTGCACGTATGTGAAAGAAATATTTTGTATATGCGTGAATTTTGTAATTGCACACAAATATAACAACATGCATATCTAACAACCACACATGTATATGCGGAAGTGCATATAGGAAATATTTATAAAATATTATTGTCATATTTGTTGTTCTCCTAATACTTCAAATTTTTATAGGTACTCTATACATGGGATCTCATGCAAAATGATGCCATGCATGTCCGCCACTTGTCATTTGTGAATAATTTAATTAAATGATGTGTTAAAAACATTAACATCTTTTCATAAAATAAAAAAACAAATTCTTTTTCAAAAATTTGAATTTCCTATATGCACTTTCATATAACACTTCATTTCTAAGGGCTTTAATGGAATCCATATGACCAAGTGTGGACAAAAAAATTTAATAGGTATTTCACCTATTCATTTATATTCATATCTAAGCTTAAAATTTTATACACTATATTTCTTTTTACCCGAAGGCCCAAATGACCAAATAACCTGTTACATGCAAAATCAAGATCATTTTTGGAACCTCAACCAAATTCTTTTGCTTTTGATGAATTCAGATCATGACTTCAATCTCATGTCCATGCTGCCTACAACCCTAGACAATAGGATTCTTGCATGGCATGGTATGGTCCTACTTGAGAAAATTAAAATAAAAAGAAAAAGTCTGCCAAACAAATCCCAGTGCAAGTCCTGAGACTTCGGGAGTTCTCATGTGGAAATTTTGAGAACCAATCAAAACTTTCCACTTGGTTCTCTTGCCATGTCATGTCTTCCATGTCACTACCATGTCATCACTTCAATGTCACTACCACCTAATCTTCGAAGTCAACACATTTCCATGTGTTATTCTTTGCTATCTCCATGTGTCATCTACCGCCTATCCAATTAACCACCTAAAAGTGAAAAAAATGAGTGTCATATGTCATCACCTTTGGTTGCCACATTGATGTCCTTTGCCACCTAGACCTACATGTCATTCCATTTATATCACCATTTTGTTGGGGTCCACATGTTGGCTAAGGTAAGGAAATATAGATCCGACTATTTTCTTAAGCATTTCTTGGTTGCACTTGTGGAGGCCGAGATGCCTAGATATAAACAAATTATCCAAATGTATCATATATCTAGTTATTAATCCAATGTGATGCGCAGCAAAGGGCTGGATTACTATATACCTCAGTGCATCCTGAGATGGTCTGGATTCAATTATAAGATGACAAGTGGTGGGCATGCATGGCCTCATTTTTCATGAGATACCATTTATAGAGTACCTATTAAAATTTGAAGTATTAGGAAAACAACAAATATGACAATAAGCTTTTATAAATATTTTCCTATATGCACTTCCAAATCTACATGTGTGGCTTTTAGATATGCATGTTGTTATATTTGTGTGCAATTACAAAAGTCACAAACATACAAAAGTTTGCTTTCATATGTGTGCAATTTAATATATGTGTGTATATAAAAATTGGGAGCCAACATGAGCATTGTAGGTGGGACCTTAACTTACAAGCAAAAGTATGCTTACAAATAATGAATGTGTTCATAGTTGAGCATTTGTATCAAGTATGAATCCCGGAAGGCTATATACATTTGTCTATGTTTTTCATTCATCATCATGAAGAGTTACTTGATCAACAATGAAGGCTTTGATCTTGACCAACCTCTGTTGTTCTATTCTCATTTTGGCTTCAAATATTTTCCTTTCAAGGGCCTTGGCTTTAAGCCTTTTCTCTTCATTTATGGCCTTTCAAAGGGCCTCTACTTTTGAAGGGAATTGCTTTCTTTGTTTTTCCCTTTTCCTTATTTTGGGGTAGTGGATAGGAGGCAAGTCATAATATTCTCTCTGTTGCATTTTGTTCCATAACTCTTCATATGTGAGCATGTCTTGGAAAATGAGTTCTTAGGGAGAGACTAATGTTCATATGGATGTAAGAGTTTCATATACTTGCAATGCTCTTTAACTATATGATGGAAGTTTTGTCTTTTAAAAATTCTTGTGAGGAGCTCAAGCTCCTTTTTTTCTTGGCAAAAGGAAACTTTACGAGATCATAGTTGTATATTTTGATAGTGAAGCCCAACCATGACCTTGTATTGATGTTTGCTAAAAATAATGTTATCCCAAATTCCATAGTTTGATCGACATATTTTAACATATAAGTATTTGAAACTTATTTTATGCATTCCCGTGGTTTATTTTTTATCGTTTTTATTTCATGTTATTATTCCATGTTATGTATATGTATATTTTATGATTATGGTAATGGTGTCAGTGTCGGTTGCATCACCCCAGTTGGGTGAATTGGGGATGTTTTAAGTCCCAATATATAAGTATCAAATTCTTGATACAACATAATTGGTGATTGCTTTAACCCATACAATGAATTTTTTAGCATGCATATCAACTCTTTCTTTCCATTCACAACAAATCCTTCTAGTTGCTTCATGTAGTTTTCTTATTCTAGATCCCCAAAATGGAATGTTATGTTCACATCCATTTGTTCTACTTCAAGATCAAAAGTAGTACAATAGGTATAAGAAATATAATAGAAGTAAACTTAGGAACAAGAGAAAAAATATCAAGAAATTTAATTCCTTGTAACTGGGAATAACCCTTTACTACTAACTAAGCTTTGCATTTCTCCTTTTTTGATAGCATGTTTGTACCATGTGCATACTTAATGCCTTGTAGGTTAGGAGAATGTTGAAACTCTCGAGGTTGTCCTACTGATAACAACTAAAAATGTGTTATATAAGGGGAAAATTTTACAAGACTCCAATGATGTAAATATATGAGTTTTTCACCATTGGGAAAGGTTCAATTCCAATGAGGCTTCCCTAGACCCATGGTACACCTTCACTGATTGAACTTGTGGTTACACCCAAAGAGAGGATGAAAGACTGAAGTGAGAAAACTCACAGTACTTTCTTACATCTTGAGGTAGGAAGTTGTCCATGCATTCTCCCTTTTCACTAATGATCATACCACTTTCGAGCTTGGTGTGATTGGTAACATATTTGATCAATTCTATCATTGGAAATGCTAATGCCCATCCCATTACCAAATGTAAAGTTGATTTCTTGATAAAATTGAACACAAAATAATGTACCTTTCATTGGTATTGTTAACTATATGGTGTGAAGTATGTGTGTTATTAGTTCTTGGACATAGTATACACATATTTCTAGGATAGAATCATCATCGACAATCATATTCTTTCTTTTCTATCCCCAAATCAAAGGATCCTCATATCTAAATTTCTCTTCGACAATCAAATAACATCTGATCATCTTCCTAATTTATATTCTTCCTCATGTATTGTCATAGGGATAGATGTTATGACTACCTCCTTAGCCTTCATATTTGTATCATTTGGATATTTCCACACTACAACTCCTTTTTGTAGCATTTCTTTGTTTGACTCTACATGCCAAAAAAAGATCCAATTTTTTATATAGAAAAAGAAAAAGGATGGGAAATGTTTGGAAATTACCATGAATAACTCTAAACTAAGGATGATTTCACCTAATGTAAAATATGAAGGTTTCATCTCAAATCACTTAATCATAAAACAATAATCATATATAATTAAGTAATATCACCATGTATTGAAAAATAGTTGCTTCATTGTTTCACTTTTCTTTGAAATTTTTTTATGGAATGAAACATTACAAAATTCTACGTGAATTTAAATCCAACTAGGTTTGAATTTTGTTTGAATTATCTTTATGGAATGAAGCATTACAAGATTCTAGGTGAATTTAAATCCAACTGGGCACCCAGTCTATGTTATTTATGACATAATTTCTGAATTGTCTAGTCCTAATGTAGTAGTGTATGCTCGAATCGACATTGATGGCTGGTATGATGTTCCAAGCACACGAAATTGCCATTTGCTGATTTCAAAAGGATTTTGGATGCATTCATCAATGATTACCCATTAGTGTATGACATCATGGATTTCTAATTACTGTTATGTATTTGAAGTTTTGATGTTTTCCTTATGGTTACATTGATGCTGTACTAGGTAAATTCCATCAATTATTGATTTTTGACCATCACAAATAACATTTTGAAGTTAAATATTTGTTGATTGTGTCAAAGGTGACATGGAATTACATGGTTTTATGTCATTGGGCCTAATTTATGACAAGATGTACTCGCTCTAATCGAACTTCATCTTTTAAACCGATGGTTGAGAAATATTATTAGTGCCATATTGAGTGATTTGGTTAACATTGAAAATCAACATTAGGATTTCACAAATGTCCATCAAGTCATTGAATGTTGACGACCTTTTGGTGATGGATAAAATCTATGGTATCAATGAAATCCTCTAGGTAACATAAGTTTCTAGACACTTATGGGATTTGTTGGCCATCGATGAATTCTTTTGAGTTACATCATGTCCAACCAAATATATTTCATTGTCACTAATAAGCTTATTGATGATCGATGAAATGCATTATGTCACACATTTTTTTACACATCAAATCTCGTTCAACACTGATAGGCCTGTTGGAGGTCAATGAAATATTTTGGGTGACACATTTAGCTAGTCACCAAATTTCTCTAATCATTGAGAGGGGTTTCAAAACTAGGTGAAATATGTTAGGTTGCACATTATGTTTCCCATTGCATTTTTACTAATGCTAATAGGCTTGTCAGTGGTTGGTGAAAATTTTTGGGTGGCACGTTATGCTACTCATCAAATTTCATTGGTCATCGGTAGGTTTGTTGGTGATAAGAAAAATGTGTTGGTCACGTGTTATGTTATGCATCAAGTTTTTCTAATATCCAATTAGGTTATTTTAAGAAACCATTAAAGTTGATTGTGTTTTTCCAAAATTTATTGGATATTTTTCAAATGAATCTCAACAATTGAAAACATTATTCATCAAAATTTTCAACGAGATGATTCCTTAGAAAACATAAATGGGAAAAAGAGTTGAAGTTGAGAAAACAAAGTGGTATCCTAAAATTTCTTTGTAGTGAATTTTAAGAGGATGTGTTGAGAAGTCAACATGGAGCAACACTCTGATACCTACACTGATAGGCTTATTGGTGATCGATGAAATGTCTTGTGTCACACATTATGTTACCGAACAAATTCCGTTAGGCACTATTAGGCCAGCTAGAGGTCAATGAAATATTTTGGGTTACATATTTTTCTACTCATCAAATTTCTCCAATTATTGATAAGGGTGTCAAAAATCGATGAAATATGTTAGGTTGCACATTATGTTTCCCATTGAATTTTTCCTAATGTTGATAGGCTTGTCAGTGGCTAGAGAAATATTTCGGATAGCACATTATGCTGCTCATCAAATTTCATTGATCATTGGTAGGTTTGTTGGTGATAAGATAAATATGTTGGTCACTTGTTATGTTATGCATCAAATTTTTCTAATGACCAATGAACTTGGTGATTTTAATAAATTATTAAAGGTATATTTCTAGAGTTGATGAAGAGGGGATATGGGGACAGTTGAGAAAAGAAAATCATAAGCAGTGTATCTTCTGAAAAGGGCCAGATCAAAGGGTGGCCTACATGACAGAGGATACTAGGAGCCACTAAAACATGATTTTCAAGGAAAAAACACTTTGACCATGAAAAATTATGGAAAGGAGTTGCACCTTCATACAAAGAAGAGAAGGAGCTATATCTAGTGTTACCATAAGGGGAGTCATGGAAGGGAACTGTGAACTGACCACCTTCAAGGTTTGAGGTTCCCGAGGGAAGAACCAATCCAATGACATCCTCAATTAGGTCTTCAGAGTTTGTTCTTGTCACAAAATGACCATCCAAAATGTTACCTTGTAGAGGAAAGTGTGCCATCAATGAATCCATTGTTTCCTAGCCACTAGGGTAGTTGTTTCTCACCTCAAGGACTAGTTGTCAGTGAAGTGACAATGGTTTTACCCTCTAGTGGGTCCTCCGAGTAATCGACTAGTGTTTCTTCCATAGTAAAAGTATTTACCATAACATGCATGTAACACTGACTCTTGTATTGTGTGGCCGTTACGGGGGAGCTTAAACTTTGTCTGTTAATCATACAGTGTGTTTAGCTCTGGTGAATTTTTCATTGATTGGGAGGGTTTGACTTAACCCATTCTTCCCTCAAAACGAAAACCAAAATGTGGATGCATGTCAAGTAGGGGCTTACATTGAAACATGGAAGCAAGTGGCAGTACTGAGACCTATCAGATCAAGTTAGTGGGTGCCATCAGAGGTCGTTGTTGGAGTAGAAGCCACCTACTAGGCCTCCACTCCTATTGTTCTTCATTTATATAATAAATTATTTACTGAATAAAGGCATAACTTAATTATTTGTTAAATGAAGTTAGTGTTCTTCATCAAAATCCTATGAGATAGCTCACTAGCTAAAAATATTAACATGGTAAATATTAAAAATTTCAAAAAATCATCAATTATATCAGTAAAAAGAGCTCCTAAAATCTAACTATAAGTTGAAACACTTAATTTTTAGTTTTTTAAGAATTCATTTTCTACATTTAACCTCCATGCCTCAAATGATATTTTATTTTAAAAGTTATTACAATTTTTTCTCTTATGTGTTGGTTTCATCACTTTGATATGAATTATATTAGTAGACTTGTTTATTTTGGAATAGGGATTCCATAATTTCATTTTAATTATCAATAATTGCTAGGTAAATGATAATTATTTAACCTCCATGAAACATTCTAGAATATTCTTAATGATAGTCACAAATCAAAAGTTGAAATTGATCTTCAAAGTAGTTATTCCATTTTTTTTGAATTTTAATTGAATTGATTAATTAAATAAAAATGTCAATTAAACAAGTGTCATGAAATGAGTTATGGTCTTTGGGATATGATATTGATGAACCATGGTATTGGTCCATAGTATTCTAGCAAAATCTATTTACAAATTAAAAATCTTCATGATAAAGTGACGTTTATTTTTGTTACATGTTTATTTAAATGCATACATATTTAAGTTATATGTTAATTCCTTTTATGGTTAATAATAATAATAAAATTAATTTAATTATTTTTACGATTTTTGCACCAAGAACAATTGTCTAATTCCCTTAGTGCTCAACAAGTTGACATGTGTTCCTTTTAAAAAAATAAAATATTCTCTAAATGAAAACAAAAATATAGAAAAAAACAAAAATGAAAATACATATTTGATTAATTTTATTTAAAAGTATTATAAAACATCATTGTTAGGTTGATATTACAATGTAGTGTGAATTCCAACAAAGATTTATTGGAACTACATGTTTAAATTGGGTACCCTAAAAGAAGTTTGAGCCTCATGAGATTTGATCCTTCTAGCTTACTTACTAGATCTTTAGTTAAAATGAATTTATACCATGAGATATATTATAAAATCTTTAAATACTTATTATGGATTGATGTTTATTAATACTTATCAATCATTTAATTTATAAAACTATAATAGTATATGTTTTTAACAAAATGTGATAGTTTATCCAAATACATCGTAAAACCTACAATTTCATTTGGGCTAAATGTCATTTACGATCTTTCAGATTTAAATGGAATCACCCACCCAATTCCCAAGCAATGTGGAAGCAGAGTATTGTGAAATTTGTAGAGTCTTGTTCGACCCCAAACATCAAAACTAAAATATATACATTTCATTTATATGTTCATTTCCTGATATATAAATATATTTCCACATTCTTATTTTTATATTTAAAATATGAGAATTTAATCTAGAATCACTAAGTAAAATAATAAATCTAAAAAAATATGAAAGAATTTAATTAATGATATTTATTTTTTACTTTTAATTATAAATATATTTATTTCTCTTTCTTTTTTCACATTTTTATTTACATTATTAAAAAATTAAAGTTTAATCTAAAATTACTACGTAAAATAATAAATTCCAAAAATAGAAAAGAATCCCATCAATAATATTTATAAGATAATAATTCATTTTGAAAAAAACCCAAGGAATATGAATATGAAGCGAAATTTATGCCAAAAATCTCAAATTGCTTATTAACTCTAAGATACAAAAAGTCCAAAAGTCCAGATTGCGAGATCCTAAATATAGATTATGTTGCTAGTGGGGGTACTTCAATGGTGTTTGTTAAGAATATGCAATTTTTAAGCGAAATTCGTTTAATCCATATGAGAGATCTTCATGGAGCGACTATCTTTGGTCATTACTAGAAGTAGTGAAAGAAACAAGAAAAGATATTAGGTAAATCTAGATTTTTGGTGACTCTCAACTAATAACCAAATGGACTATCTTTCAAATCAGTATTGAGAGCATTTGACTTAGACTTCTTTTACAAATCTTTCAGAATCTATGCAGTGTTTTGATTGACTGTCCTTTAAATCCATTGTCAAAGAACTCAACATACAATAGTTAAACTATCAAATCTAAATTATATACATTTCATTTTTATTTCCTTCACTCTTAAATATAAATATCTTCCTTTCCTGATATACAAATATATTTTCATATTCTTATTTACAGTATTAAAAGATGAATATTTAATCTAAAATCACAAGAATGCGTGTATCCTCTATACAAATTTGGTGTTTAGTTTTATTTGAATGTTCAGCTAAAGCAGATGATTTGGATCGATTATGTTTAATGTCAGATGCAAAAGACTTCAGCCTGAACGCAACAACCAACAGCCTGACCAACACAGTGACCAACAGCCCGACACTCGCAGTCCTTCCACCATGCGACCAAACGGAATTGCCTCTACGTTTTCAAATTTGTCAACCCATCCCATACATCTCCAGCCCAACTCTCGTATCAAAACCGACACGCACATCAAACAAAATCTCCAGCGCAGAAACCAACAACACACATCACTCTGGGTTACCGCTCCTCTAAAAGATCAACCTGCTACACCTATCAATAAAACACCACAGTCCTCACAACACTCTCTATCACACAACCCTTATAAACTAACCCCCTCGCATATCCCCTCACCCACGCAACCCAACAACCAGATTTCACAACTAGATAATCACATAAAGCTGACAGATATTCCCATAGAAAACGACATCCCAAACACATACAATACAAAAGTTAAACCTATTTCACACACCAAAAATGATGATAGACCCATGGCACACACCAGCAACGATAATAGGAATAACAACGACAATCTAGTAATAAATCTATCCAACTTACAACTAGATGAACACATCATAAACCTATTAAGAAAAGGCTTTAATTTCTCCGTCACCCCTCGTAAGATCCCAGTTGAAGACATTTTGTGCAACATTGAATATCGCATCAAAAATCTTCTAGACAACATAAAATAACAGATAAGGCAAGACTGTTCCATAACTCTCAGAAAGTCAAAACCCCCCAAAAGTAACATCAGTAAACATGAGTATCTGGCTTTCAAAACCATGAACTCTAACCCTGAAGTTGTAGTGTTAAAGGTAGACAAAGGAGGAGCCACTGTTATCATGAACATAAGTGACTACAAAACAAAAATGCTAGACCATCTAAACAATAGTGGCTGCTACAGGAAACTAAATAAAAACCCTTTTAAAAAAATCTCCAAAAAAGTTAGCGACTTAATTAAATCAAGTAATATACAGGACCACAAAAATCTAATAGTAAACAATCCTTACACACCTAGAATCTATGGAGCTCCAAAAATTCACAAAAAAGACATCCCCCTCAGACCTATAGTAAACACAATTAATGGTCCTACATACCACCTAGCAAAACACATCGCCAAAAAGCTAAAACCTCTGGTGGGAAACACATACTGCTTTTTCAAAGACTCAACGCAATTCATTGAAGAAATTAAAAACATCAAGCTGGACCAAAATGACATTTTCAACCATGGTCATCCTTTGTCAACATGGACAACTATATTTTATGATTGAAAACTGTGATTAACCATGGTTAACACGTCCAAGGATGGTCAACTATGATAAAAAATAAACAACCATGGTCATCCATATTCAACTAAAGTTAGTTTTGGACAGTAATGATCATCCATAGGCAATTATATGTTGACTATAATAAAGCCTTATATCTAGCCATCAACAATTATACTCAACCAACAGTCAATGTAATCAATGTAAGCATTGAATAAAATTTCATAGGTAAAAGTAAAAAATAAAACCAATCTCTGTGATCGTTGGGCATGTAGAGAAAACGAAACACCATGTATGTACAGAATATTCTCATGTCCTTTCTAGGATTGATAATTTACACCATAGGACGTTAAGAGAGGCCATTGAAATTGAGAAACAGTCTCATATTCTCAATAGGGATGATGGTTGGAAATTAAGAAAGAGTTGGACTCCTGCTCTTTCACTATGATTTTTTTTTAATTTATTATTATTATTATTAAAAATTAATAATAAAAAAATTAATTATTAATATCATTTTTTAGTGACTAAAGATTAAAAATTAAAAGATTAAAAAAAAAAGGGGATTAAAAAGTAAAAAATATTAATGATCAAGATTAAAAAATAAATATATATATATATATATATATATATATATATATATATATATATATATATATATATATATATATATATATATATATATATTATTTTCTAACCTATTCCATAGTTTTTTTTAATTAATTATTAATTAATTATTTTTATTAAAGTTTCTCCCTTTTGACTTAATGGGTAAAAATTCTCGTAACTTGTCATTAGTACAAAAATAAAATAATATTATTATCTAATGGCTAGTTTTGGATCTAGATGCATCACTTTTCTATTTAATCGTGATGGTAGATCAATTCTTTCATCATGGTCTTGAGGATGAACCTCATTGGCAGGTTCGAAACATTGACCCTAAAACAATTCTTATGTTATTTATCTGCAAGCTTCTTAAAAAACATATTAATATTTATTTCTATAATTAATCTACTTAATCAATCATATACTAATATTTATTAAAATAGTTGTAAATGAATAGGGAATGAATGAAATACAACATGAACATACTTTTATAATATTCTTGCGATTGGAAAAACCATTTTCAAATCACATTTGTTGTAAAGGCAGAAGGGCCAAAACACAAATTTACACATAAAACACATCATCTATGACTCTTCTATTGATCACGGAAAAATTAATTCTTACAATAAACCTGGTGAAGGGTATTAAACCTTTTCCAACTCACGACTTGCCTAAAATATCTTGACATGCACACACTTAACTTAGTTAACTCACACTCTAAATATGGGTTGCACTTAACTCTTCATCCATCACTTGACTTGAAACATTGCTCAACACTCAGTTAACTGATTCTCTAATTTTGGCCAACTCCTCATGCGCGAGTAATTACAATTTCTAACACTCCCCCTTAATTATGACCATATGAATCAACATGACTCAACTTGACTCAACTATGCCTGTTGGTCTTATAGTAGAAATCGTCTCAATTATCACTCAAACATGCCTGCTGGTCTACGTCTCAACTAGGCTTACAATGACTCAAGGCTTTCACAATTTTACATTTTCCTTTTTCTCCTCTTCTAAATTTTAAATCCTCGAAATTGCTTCATTCTCTATTGCACTTTCTCGTTGAAGACTCCATATTCCTTTACTTGTTGTTGATGCAATTTTTCTTTGGCTTTTCTTAAATTTGTGCTGAAACACAATCTGATCTTGTCTACTACACTTTCCTCTTCAAATATTCATTCAACCATGGACTGCTGCCACAACATTACATCTTGAAACTGTCTTATTTTCTCTGCTTCATATGCTTCATATTCTTGACATTCGTTCTGCCATATTTCTTGATAGAAAAATCTTATCTCTTCTTGACTCCATTGCTAAAAACTGGTTCAGTGCATTCATCTTTGTCTTTAGAAACATCCATATCATTCTTTTCGCTTTCATCATTAGGTACTGCTCCTTTTTTCCTATAATCTGCACACTCAAAATCAGTTTAATTCATTTCTTTTATTCCAGCTACGGCTTTAAGACTCGCATCAATTTGTTCTATTTGTTTCTGAATCCATTCATCAATGAGCTTCAAATCTGCATCAAACTTATTAATAACCTTGTTTTCAAGTTTTTTTCCCATGCTATTCTGAGCACCTACATATTCAAAAACAATGTTAAAAACATCTTTAATATGACCCTCTTCAGTGAGAGTTTCTTGCTCTACATGTGCCTTCTTTTCAAACTACATTGAGGTTGTCTTCCACTATTATGATGTTAGTGGATATTCTCATAAAAAACTCTTCAATCACTTTATCTTGTTCTTGATTATCAACTGCTGCTAGATCACATACTGCCTCATGAGAAGTTCCAATTCCTTCAATTCTTGCTGCTACAATGGCAGCTTCAACCTTCAATTGTTCACCAAACATTGTGCTTAACATATTGTCACAATCCATCTCTATTTCAAAAAAGAAACCACACAACAACAACATAATGTTCATCCACACTATGGTGGGATATCCGAGCATGCATGTGCTCATTGTCAATTTCATTGACAATTTCAATTTCACCAAATGCATCAATTGCGATTAGATTCACCAATTCACATCTTACTTTTCAGTCATCACCCACATGTGTCTCATCATAGTGGGATTTACAATCATCTGCATCATCAATATTACAATAGGTTCCTTGAGCATTTATTTTCTCTTGCTTTGTTTCACACACAAGGGTTCTCCTTTTCTCTCTGCAATCTTTGCTGCATTTTCTTCAGCCATATGCATGCTTGTATAATGGTTTTCAATTTTATGGTCTTCATAACCATCATACACTTTTGAGTGGGGTTCTCCAAGCTTTATTATCCTTTTAGAGTCTTTCTCATTTGCTCTCAGATCTACAGCTGACGTCTTTTCTTGTGACGTAACCTGCTGCTGGATGTCACTTTTCTTTGCACCAAATTATTCTTCGTCTTTCGCTAAATTTCTGAGTTCCTCGACTTCTAGACATCGCAAAGATTTTTGACTCTTATTTTTTATATCTTTTCTTAATATGCTTCAGTCGCTTTGCGACCCATGACAACAATCTTTCCTCTGTTTTATATATTCTTTCCTAATTGCATGAGGCTACCTTCCATATCGCCACCACAAAAATATGATTTTCAATATGTGCTCCTGTAAGGCACAATCTTCACCCAAAACACAGTCATGCTTGACAAATAAAAAATTGCATATGGATGGACTTTTGCAGAGCCTTGAATTCTCTTGCCAATAAAAACCTTAACCTTTATCTTTTCTTTTTTTCAATACTATTGAGAAAACATTCTTCACAAATCTCTCAGATCAGAGAAGAGAATTTTTTTTTTTTTCCAAAAACAAACGCCTTTCTCTTTTCCAATAATAAAGGGCGTTTTCAATATACGACATCAAAATTTTTTAAACATAACGTCTCACACTTTATGGATAACCTTACAATACGACCTTTATACATTCTTTCCCACCAAATAATATTTTTAAGGTTTCGTTGACTTTTACCTGCCTGTGTTAACTTCTCGTGCTCTTTATAAATTTTTTATGAATAAACCTCTTGCTTTTAAATGAGGTTTGGAATCTTCCCTTTCAAGATGCTCACAGTCAAGCAACGGTGGTTCACGGTAGCTGCGACTGCTCAATCTCATGATGACTTATTCAGAAAAGACTATTTACGTTGTCAGCAGACTCGTTGCCACTCATCTATGAATGGGTCTGGGGGACCACGGGGGGACTCCCTTGAAACGTTAACAACTGTTCACACTAATGCGTTGTACTGTTTAATACGTGTGCATGCTAATTCCCCTCACGAAAGTGATATCAGGCGTTAGTCCTCTAACGCTTTCAACTTAACGTGGCTCTCTGCTCAGCCGCTATGAATTATAACGCCTTGGGTATAACCTACAGGTTTCGTTATAGCACTAACCACGAGAAAAAATATATTTCACCTCTCACACAGATTTTTGCGAATTGTAATCTCGCTCTCATACCAATTTGTTGGAAAGGTAGAGGGGTCAAAACACAAATTCACACATAAAACATAGAGTTGCATAAAATATCTTGGCATGCACACACACTTAAATCTGTTAACTCACACTCTAAATCTAGATTACATTTAACTCTTCATCCATCACTTGACTTGACTCAACACTCAACCCTCAATTAACTGATTCTCTAATTTTAACTAACTCCTCATGTAGAGAATTACAATTTCTAAACATATGCAAATAGTTAACGCTTTTATAATTTAAAAATTTCAAGAAATACATTTTTTTTGCCATTCATTTACACTGCTTCGCATACGCATGGATAAAGACACTCCCTTCCCATCTTTTATGAAAACATTTTCAGGATTTTTTTTATCTAGATTGCTCTTTTTCTCACAGAAAATTGTAATTTTAGAGTACGATTACATCTCTGAATGGACCCTAGTTTATGATCTCTCTGAATGGACCCTACTTTATGATCTCAATAATTTACAGATTTCCAGATCCGAGAAGGATTCGTGGAGAATATGACACTGAATTATACAACATTTTAAAAATTGAGAGATTACCAAATTCGAGAGGAGATCGGCGGGCCATCGAGGAGTCAATTATACAATGCTACCAATAGTAAGTCCATAAATCTTATAACAAGTTAACTGTATATGTTTCGCATTCCCTCCACATTATTGGAAACTCCCAATAGGAGAGTTGCATCAACATTTAGGGAGAACATCATATTTTCTCAAATAAAGTACGTCAATACCTTATTAAGGAAGGATCACCATGGGATTTTCCCTTATAATACAGCTGGTGTTCATCATTATGGTCATGTAGATGATGACTATGGTGGTTGCGGCCTCTTGATACCTGCAAATACATCGTGAGGTCATGAGAAAAGGATGGGTTATGGGTTAAGAATTGTGGTTGTAAATTCGTCACGGCAATGTGAGAATGGTTAGAAATAGTAATTACCTCTGCATGACGAGTTGGAAGTAGTTGGCTAAATTTAGAGAGTCAGTTAGTTAACTAAGCGTTGATTGAAGTCGACTTAATTCATAGTTGAACTTATAGTGTGTGATTGTATGTCAAGATATTTTAGGCGAGTCACTAGTCAAAACGCTTTAAATATCCTTGACCGGGTTCATTGTAAGAATCAAGTTTTGTGTGATCAAGAGAAGAACCTCAACTCATGTTATTTGTGAATTCATGTTTTGTCTCATCTGCTTTTACCAACAAAAAAAAAAAAAAGAGGCATAGGGAGATCGTGAGTAGCCTCCATTGCTACACTTATTTGGCGAACCAGAGGACGCAAGGAGCCATTAGTGATCAATCGGTCTAAAGAGCTGATAATTGAAAGGGTTGTGCAGTAGCTCATAAATTCGAACAATCATTACTCTTGCGGACATCAAGAACCATCGTTTCATCTGAAAATAACGTGTAAAAGATAAATCCGTCATGATCCGTAGCCAACGCTCTTGCAGATACACAAAAATTCAAAAAATTTCTTTGTATGATGTCATCGAAGGTTTACAAATTTTAAAAAGGAGCACGAGAACACATGTTAAAGTTCAACGACTTTGAAAAATTTTATTCCGAAGCTTTATGGCGAAGGTTCATATGAGAGGTTCATATAACGTGAAGTGCTTTGAAAATTTATCTTTATTAAAAGGTATTTTTTGTTATAAAGGCTTTGGAAACCTCATAAAGGTTTATCTTTATTAAAAGGTAATTTTTTGTTATAAAGGCTTTGGAAACCTCATAAAGGAAATGTTTTTTTGAAGTGTTTTTCTTAAAAGAAAACAAAATTTTGGGGTTAAAGGTGAAACCTTAGGGTTTTTTAAAACAATTTTTTAGCCAGAGAATTTAGAGCTTTGTAAAAGTTCGTCCATTTGCAAATTATTTGGTGTTTTGTCAAGCATGACATGTTTTTTGGTGAAGATTCTACCTTACAGGGTGTATATTCAAAAATATATTCTTTTCGGGGGTGATATGGAAGACAATCTCATGCAATCAGCAAAGCAGTTATAAGAAAAGGAATGACAACAGCCATGGGTCGCAAGGCATGACTGAAGAAGTCTAAGAAAAGGAATCGAAAGGAAGAGGCAAATATTGTTGCCATGGTTAGAGAGGTTGAGGCCGTAGCCAAGGAATTGAGAAGTCTGGCAGAAGACAAAGAAGAAATCGAGGGTGATTGGTGTAGCTTTGATCTGCTACCACCTCCTATGTTTACATGTACATATTTTTATCATTAGGTTATCAAGATATTAACTTTTCTTCGAGCTAAAGAGTTAATTGAGTACGAATCTAATAACTCATATGTTGAAGAATGTGATGCTTTGGCATTGAGTTTTATAAAACAATCATTGGATGAAAAGTGTTTGTGCAAGCTAGAAAAATCTATAGCTTCCAAGGAAGCATGGAAGTTCTTGGAAGAACAGTTTCGTGCAAGGTGGAGTGACATGCAACAACATGTTATGTCACAAGAAAAGAAGTCAGTTGTAGATATGAGCATAGATGAGCAAGACTCTAAGAGAAGACAGAGCTTGAAGAATCCCACTCAAAAGTGGATGATGGTTGTCAAGACCATAAAATTGAAACCCATTATGCAAGCATGCATATGGATCAAGAAGATGCATAAAAGATTGCAGAGAGAGAAGTTGAAGCCTTTGTTTGTGAAATAGAGCAAGAGCAAATAAATTCTCAAGGACTCCATAATAATGTGGATGATACAAATGACATTGAATCCCACTGTGATGAAACACTTTTGGATGATGACTGTAAACTTATATGTGAATTGGTGAATCCAGCCGCAGCTGATGGATTTGGTGAGGTTGAAATTTCCAATGAAATTGATAATGAATACATGGATGTTCAGATATTCTACCATAGTGTAGATGAACATTATGTTGATGATATTTGTGGTTTCATTTTTCAAACAAGGATTGATTGTGGCAATATGGTAAGCGCAATGTTTGAGGAAACATTGAAGGAAGCAGCCATTGTAGCAACAATATATGAAGCAGTTGGAATGACTCATGAAGCAGTATGTCATCTAGCAACAATTGATGATAAAGAACATGATAAAGTGATTGAAGAGTTTTTTTATGAAAATATCCACTAACAACATAATAGTGGAAGACAAGTTCCATGCAGTTGAAACTGACGCAGATGTAGAGCACGAGGCTCTCACTAAAGAGTCATATGAAAAATGTTTCTAACATTTTTTTGAATATGCAGCTGTTCAAAATAGCATGGGAGTAGAAGTCGAAAGCAAGGTTGTTAATAAATTTGATGTAGATTTGAAGCTCATTGAAGAATGGATTTAGAAACCAATAGAACAAATCGATGCGAGTCTTAAAGAAGAGTTGGATTAAAAGAATTGAATGAAATGGTGAATATTCATCTTGAGTGTGCATATTACAGGAAAAAAACAGTAGTACCTGATGATGAAAGTGAAAAGAATAATATGAAAGACAAAAATGAATGCATTGAAACCATTTTTTGAAGATGCAATGTCATGACAACAGTCCATCGTTGAATGAATGTTTGAAGAGGAAGATGTAGTAGACAAGATCAAATTGTGTTTCAGCACAAATTCAAGAAAATTCAAAGAAAAATTTTAGCAACAACAAGTAAAGGAATATGGAGCCTACAATAACAAAGCACAACAGAGAATGAAGCAATTTCAAGGATTTAAAATTTGGAAGAAGAAAATAAAATGCAAAATTGTGAAAGTCTTCAGTCATTGTAAGCCTCGCTGAGACAAAGACCAACAGACATGTTTGAGTGATAATTGAGTCAATTTCTATTGTAAGCCTAGTTGGCATAGTTGAGTCATGTTTGAGTTATGTTGAGTCATACGGTTGCAATTAAGGAGGAGTGTTAGAAATAGTAATTACTCCTGCATGAGGAGTTGGCTAAAGTTAGAGCGATATTTAACTAAGCATTGAGTCAAGTCGAGTTAATTCATAGTCAAACTTATAGTGTGTGATTGCATGTCAAGTTGTATGGTTGCATGTTAAGATATTTTAGGTGATTCACTAGTTGAAAATGTTTAAATACCCTTCACCCGCTTCATTGTAAGAATCATGTTTTATGTGATCAATAGATGATCCGTAGCTCATGTTATTTGTGTGAATTAGTGTTTTTTTTCCTCAGCCTTCACCAACAAAAATATGTCCATATATTTTCCATCACATTTTCGCAAAGCCGAAAATTCTCATTGAATGTTCACGAATGTCAGAATTCTGAGGCCCAACTCATCACATTCACATGCCATTTCACACGCAGGGGCCTGTGAAAGCTTCATAATAGGATGGTTTAGCTCGAGGTCTGCAATATCATAAGGACAGAGCATAGCCAACGAATTTCGCATGCTGTGTCCAGTTATTGTTATGCTAAACTCCTATCCTGTGTGCTTTTATACAAATCCCGCAATTCCAGACAGAATAATTATGGCGCTTCCATGGTTAAACCTTCACATTGAACTGTGGGAACTGTAGAGGCCCAAAAATCCCATCTCCACCTTCGCTTCCTCACAACACTCCAATAGATTAGAACGAGCACGCGTTAATGTATGCATAAAATTAGAGAGTCGTTCCATATAGTTCCAATTCTTCTCATTATAACCACAATGTGTAGACGTCTGAGGTAGTTAATCTCTCTCATCGTCTGACCCTGCAATGTAACCAATGCAGTTAGATCCGTCTCCAGCTTTCGACATGTCGCAGCATAAATGTGTTTTGTACGTTGATAACGACAAATATCCATCCCCAACTCACCAAAGAGACTCTCCCGATCATAACTGCAGCTGCCATGATGTTAAGAAAACACAATAGAAAATATAATATTTTCGATAAATAAAACCAACTAAACAATGATCAATAACCACAACAACAAACATATTTAAGTGGATTATCCAATAGTGTACTGGTTAGAAAAGCCAGAGGTGACTTGGCTAGTGAGATAGACTTCCAATTGCTCAATTTTCAATATTGATTGAACATAATGTTTATTTATAAAAGATTTCTCTTTTATATTTGAAAGGAATATTCATTACAATTGAGGAGAAATTTTTACATTAATACCAGAGAAAAATGTAAAACTAGCATTTACACCACGTGTTGCAAAAGAAACACAGTAAGGCAATGGCATAAGAAACATTAGCAATTTTGTTTCTTTTCATCAAATGCTATGTTTTAGGGAGATTCCAACTAGGATATATTCAAAGTGAAGGTAATTCAGAACACTTCACTCCAAAGGTCCATTTTCAAGATAATATCAAAATAACAGTTTGGCTTTCTTTCATAAAAATGAAATCCAAAAGGCAATAAGAGCAACATAAGAAGGATTGCATACTATAAGGGTAAAAGAAATTGCCAAAGTTTAGGCTTTTATTTCAAGCCTGATGATTACAAATTATTAAAAAGAAAAAAGAATGGTTTTGACTTCATGAGAAAATTGAGGGGAGAGTAACAAAAAGAAAAAATTGGTATTGGCTTTATTAGACTGGGGAGAGGGTAACAAACTAGGGTTTCAGATGGAATGAATATCAGGTCGCTCACCACAAGGTATAGAAATGAATATCCTGAATCCTTTATATCTTTCAATGGACTAAAAATTAAAAATAAATAAAAAATATACCTCGAAAAAATGAAAAAAAAAATATAAAGAAAATAAAACAATAACATAATTTAAGGGAAAAATAGAAAAATTAACATTAAAAATAAATAATAGAACGAAATTTAAAAAAAACAACATTAAAGATAAAATAAAATAAAATAAATAATTAAAACACCAAAAATAAAAAATAAAAAACTTCCATAAAAAAATAAACAAAAACAATAAGCTAAAGGAAAAAATTTAAAAACTAAAAATAAAAAATATTTTTAAAAAACACAGTAAAAACTATATAAGAAAAACATTAAAATTTTAAAAATAATAATAATAATTTAAATAATATTAAAAAATTAAAATCTAAAAACTATATATATAAAAAGAAATTAATTAAAATTAAAAGAATGCCAACGGTTGGGTCTCGCTTGGCCGAGTGTTGACTGGGTCCTGCCTGGCTAAGTGTCGATTGGGTCCCGCCTGGCCGAGTGTCAATTCCAGGAATCAACCCTCGGCCAAGCGAGGGCCTGACGGTCATTGTAGGACCGATGGAGGCCCTGGCCAAGACCCTTTCGTTGGCCCCGTGTCGGCGCTTAGGCCCCTGCCTGGTCGGGGTTGATTCCAGGAATTGACCTCATCCAGACGAGGGCCTAAGGGTTGCCACAGGGTTGGCATAGGGGCTTCACCCTGCTGCTGCCCTCAAGCCCTCTGGCCAGGGTCAAATCGACCCCGGCCATGCGGGGACCTGAGGGCGGCCGCAGGGCCGATTGAGGGGTCTAGCCAAGACTCCTCTGTAAATATGTTACCAATTCATTAAAAGTTTCTTCTTTTACTTATAAAATAAGAAAATAGAGTAAAATTACAAATGCAATTAGATCAATCAATGGAAAAGAAGAGAGCAATCACTACAAGAACGACGAGATTGACCAACCAAATAAATTGTAAAATATTACAATCAATAGAGATTACACACTGTCTTCATGTTGCTTTGCGGAGGTACCGAAGACATATGTAATTAGCTATGACAAAAACTATGTCACTAATGCAATGAGAAAAAACAGGAAATATAAAAAACAAGGAGAGTATAGAGTCTAAACATGACAATATATATCAATGGTAAGGAAAAAGGGAGGAAAACTTTAATGTGAAAAAACTAAATGAAGCATAGCAATCAGACTAACAAAAATATTGAGAATTGGGTTGAAGGAAAAGAAATAAGAATGATGAGAAAGAAGGCAAGATACACTAAGCAAGAGGCAACCCAAACAAAACCAAGTGTTCCCTTGTGATTAGGGACAAAGAAAAAAGTCCTAATGATTATATTTTGATGTCCCATTGGGATTTATTTGTGGAAAAAGAAGTTTACTTTGTCTCTACTTGGGATTCATTCTTACAAAAAAAAAAATCACCTTTGTCTCTAGTACTATTGCTTTGATGCAACAACAAAAACATGAAATGAGAAAAGGGGGAAAAAAAGTATACTTTGGCTATATTATTATTGCTTTGAAGCAACAACAAAAATATAAATTGTAAAGAGGGGCAAGGAATGACTGGAAAATAATCCAAAGATGATAGAATGGTGAAGAGGCAAAGAACAATTGCAAGAAAATCCAAGGATGTTAGAAAAATTACAGAGACAGGACTGGATTTAAGATTTTCAATAAATGAAGGCTCCAAGATGATGATATAATATAATAAATGCAAGCAAAGAAAGAGAGAGTACTATAGGCCACGAGCAGAATAGGCCTAGAACAAACAATATAGATATGCATAATTCATGCAGGTGCTGCATGTCCAGGGCTAGGCCAAACATCGGTACTGATGTTACTATGGCAGGCATTAGATGGATTTTGTGGGCATTGAGAGGAAGGAATGAACACGGAATTAATGGAATAAGAAATAACAAATAATGAAATTAGTGGGTTATGACAACTTCAAATGAAAACATAAGAAGAGTAAAATTATAAGAATATCGATGATCAGCAATACAGGAGCAAGAGAAAATATACTTCAAGAATCGGTCCAATATGACCATGAGAGTATTAACATGCCCATCAAAGAAACTGACATATTAGGACGAGATGGTAGGCCGAAAAGAATTGATATAGAGGGGAATAGTTATTGATAAGAGACAGTCTAGTAGAAATTCAAAAAAAGGGCTATATCAAGACAAGCGGTGAATTCTAACAGGAAACAAGTATTGTAGCTATAAGAATGTGTCATTTACAAAAGACGTGAGAAACATTGTTGCAGAAACTTTAAATTATGAAACATGCCCAAATAAAGGGAAAGATAAGCAGGTCATAACATAGGCTTGTCAAAGAAGAGCAACACAACTTGCAAAAGCACAAAATATGTGCGTCTAGAATTACATCACTGATGCAACCACAAATACGCTGCACAACCAAATAGGGAAAATAGCTTTAGGGGAAACAAAGGCTTAACAACATAAAAAATTTCCAAACAAGAAGGGCATGCGGAGAGAAGACTTGTGAATCAAGACCCAAATGGGATAAAGGAGTACAAAGCTAAAATAGTGATCACAAAAAGATGTAAGAACTTTGCACAACCAAAAGGGGAAAATGGCTTTAGGACAAACAAAGGATTACAAAGTACAGAATTTATAACTGAAAGGGGATGTGGAGACGAGACTTGTAGTGAATCAAGACCCAAGTGGAACAAAGGAGTACAACGATAAAATAGTGATCACAAAATGTAAAATTCTAGATGAAATGGAAGAAAAATTAACAGCCTGACAGGGATACAAGAGAGAGGTTATGAACTATACAAACCCTTCTTCTAGATTGGCATTTCCAATTATTCTATAAATAAATAACTGAAATTTTTATATGATACTCAAATCCCTTTGTTTATGAATGATGTTGTTTTAGACTACATAATTAGACAGATAACAGTGGGTTGTACCAAGTATTATTATAGATTAGTATTTCTAGTTTTTCAATAACTTGTTAATTGAAATCTGAAACACCAACATGGCCCCTGAATAGTCCTGAATTTTCAAGGAAAATAAGCATTGGAATCACTTGCAATAATTGTTTTTAAAGTGCCTCCAGAATCACGCCATGAGCTCCAGAAATTTTCACATAGAATCCTAAAATATTGGCACAAACACAACTTACCAACCTTAACATCCAAATTCTGATGCCATTAATAACTTACTAAAGATGGTATATCATAAATGTGAGGTGATAATAACATTGTTTGATGCACAACCAATGCACAATACAGTAATGGTCTTTAACATGATATAATAATTATAAGCAAGAAATCAACTAACATAATATAGTACATTGTCAAAGGTAAAGGGAAAGATCACATGCAATATCAAGATATTGTTGTCCGCAAGCATTTCCTTCACCAAACCACATGATTCCCTAGCCAATTTAATTCCAAAAGAAGGCTAAGTCAATGTTCATAATGTCAATGTCTTCATATAATTTTAAATAAGGCAGAGAAAATGGTGGAGTTAACTTGAGATCAATCCTACCCAGTCTTTTCGTTGGTGTAAATCCTTATTCAAATTCTTCCTCCAAAATTTAGAGCATGGATCCAAGGATTTCATAACATCTAGATCTGTCCTTAACAAAATATTAATCCATTTCTATAACAAATGAAAGAACTTAATATTGAACTCCAAATATAAGCAATGGAACCACAACTCACTCCTTCCATATGCTGGAGTCGTAAACCAATCCCACTTTATTCTTGTAGATCTGGTTATACATCCAGTGAAACTCAAATGAATGCATTCTAATTTGTGGCTCAAGGAATCCTCAATTATTACTTACTAGTTTCCTAAGTCCTGCATTGCTTATTTTGGAGTCTCCATGGGAAATCTGAGATGCAATAAAGCTTCTGCTTGTGCATTTTGTTGGCAAGCTTCCTCAATTCAGTATGATCCTTATACAAATGATCTAGTTTTTGTCAATGAGAGCAACATAAGAAGGATTGCATACTATAAGGGTAAAAGAAATTGCCAAAGTTTAGGATTTTATTTCAAGCCTGATGATTACAAATTATTAAAAAGAAAAAAGAATGGTTTTGACTTCATGAGAAAATTGAGGGGAGGGTAACAAAAATAAAAAATTGGTATTGGCTTTATTAGACTGGGGAGAGGGTAACAAACTGGGGTTTCAGATGGAACAGATATTGGGTCGCTCACCACAAGGTATAGAAATGAATATCCTGAATCCTTTATATCATTCAATGGACTAACTCATGTTTTTCTGCATTGTCCACTCTCAATAGAAGCTTGGTTGAAGGAATTGAAACTGAGAAATGGAAACAATCAACATCTTTTTAAATCATGATTAATGGTTCTGCCTCCAGAATAGTGTATTCTCAAGTTACTTACATAAACTCATCCATGGAAAATATATGGGGGAGAAAAAGATCATATATATAATACATATAATCAGTGAAACTAGTACAGGTTGAGGTCATCATGATTAATGCTTCTACCTCCACAATAGTGTATTCTCAAGTTACTTATATAAACTCATCCATGGAAAATATATGGGGGAGAAAAATAGCATATATATACTACATATAATCAGTGAGACTAGTACAGGAGACCAGTACAGGTTGAGGTCATCTATATAAGTTCCCAAAAACATGCTTCAAAATACCTCCAATTGCAGACAAGGCAAAAAAAAAGTTCAAATAACCAGCATAAGCGAAGGCCCAAAAATAAAATACATTGTAATTATGTTACAATCTATAATCCCGCAGTTGAAAAATTGCAGTCTTCAAAAGAAAAAATGGTTGTCCACAAGTGAATTCCACTATGCTTGTTAATTGTGAGAAACTCTTTTGGTTGAGAAAAATATCTTTGCAGCAAAGTTTTGTCCATGGTATAAAAAATAGGAGACACATTTGCAACCTCTACCACCATAAAAAAATTCCAACGTCCTTCTCACATTGACAACTTCTCACATTCTACTCGAAAACATACAAGCTCCCATAAATTAAGCTTATAAAAGTTGAAATTGGTATCACATCGACAAACAGTATGGCATGTTTACATTTGCAATAAATATGTTAGCAGAGCAGAACTTTCTAAAAGCAAGACAGGGAGGAGGTATGATAAACAACATTAACATTGAGATAATATATTTGATCATTGCCAAATTTGGAAATTCCTCAAAGGGATATGCCAAGGGGAATCAAGTGCCATATATTTCAACTCAAAATCTCTGATAAACAAACTTTGTATTTCAGAGCTTTTCAACTGCAACTGGGAACAGTTGCCGTAGTAGAAAATATTTCCCCTCTTCATATTTGGTGACTCACTACAGCGTAAAGACCAAACTCCATTGTTGTTGCAGGGCTTCAAATATGAGGAAAAGAGCCAGACAAATGAGCAAATTTGTATCAGCATTTCATCCATAATGATTTAATTTCTGCGTCACTGAATTTCTAATGAAAGAAACTCAAATCTGTATCAGCATTCTCGAGATAAGCCCATCTGATCTGCAAGTCATTCATTGTGCTCTCAAATGATTTGCAGTCGTGAGAGAACAGAAAGAAGAAACAACAGAGTGGTTGAAGGATTTAGGGGATCCTAACAGTGATTTGATGGATTAGGTGGGGGAAGAGGCAATGGCTGCCTTCACCTACCCTCTTTTGGGGATGTTCCTCCTCGAATGAGTAGTAGCAGTTGTAGGCATCTTGGTATTTATGTTTTGGACTGAATTCAATGGATTAAGCGGTTAAGGAAGATAACAGGCAGTGAATGCTTGAAATATTGAATGAACGGAGTGCAGAAGCAAAGGAGAGAGGGTTTAGAGAAATGAGATGATAACGAGTATTTAAGCATTACCTTCCATATCTGAATGCAATGTGAATGAATCTAAATTCAGCTTAGTCAAACTGTGCAAAATGTGATGTTTATAGAAGGAGCCAGCGGCGGGCCAACCAATCAATTGATGAGTAAGTGACTTGACTTGATTGTCCAATTACAACTACCTGAAGCCGATATTCCTTATGATGCAGAGAAGCTATAGGTGGTGGAAAATTCTTTGTTTTTAGCTGTAAAAGGTATAAGATTTAAATCTATTCAACATGTTACTGGGTATCTATATCACTCAATGCAGAGTTAAGTTTTATAGCCACTCACTTATGGATCAAAAGCATGATGAATTAGTAAACTCTTAGCTGTTGGATGTAAAAAATATGATTCAAGTCTATTCTACATGTTAATGGGTATTTCTATCAATCCAATACATAGATGAAGTTTATAAACACCACTAATGGATCAAAAGCAGTTACACATTGCTCTATATTAGTTTAACCTCATTTAAAGACAATGTTGGGTAAAGGGCACTCCATGTGTAAAACTCTAAACACCTTTGATGTTACTGCTTCTTCATTCTGTATAAGAGGTATATATGGTTCACCCTCCCTTGGGGGTAGTGTTTTGGCGAGTGCCCTGGTACATTGGAACTGAGATCAACTGAATTAGCCCATATTCCTTACGACGCAGAGAAGCTATAGGTGGTGGCAAATTCTTTGTTTTTAGTTGTAAAAGTTATAGGATCTAAATCTATTCAACATGTAACTAGTTATCTATATAGCTCAATGTAGAGTTAAGGTTTATAGCCACTGACTTATGGATCAACGACATGATGAACTAGTAAACTCTTAGTTGTTGGATGTAAAAAATAGGATTCAAGTCTATTCTACATGTTAATGGGTATTTCTATCAATCCAATACATAGATGAAGTTTATAAACACCACTAATGGATGAAAACTTGTCACACATTGCTCTATATTAGTTCCCAAAAACATGCTTTAAAATACCTCCAATTGCAGACAAGGAGAAAAAAAGTTCAAATAACTAGCACAAGCGAAGGCCCAAAAATAAAATACATTGTAATTATGTTACAATCTAGAATCCCGCAGTTGAAAAATTGCAGTCTTCAAAATCAAAAATGCTTTTCCACAAGTTAAGTCCATTATTCTTGTTAATTGTCAGAAACTCCTTAATTTGAGAAAAATATCTTTGCAGCAAAGTTTTGTCCATGGTATAAAAAATAGGAGACACATTTGCAACCTCTACCACCATAAAAAAATTCCAACATCCTTCTCACATTGACAACTTCTCACATTCTACCAAAACATACAAGCTCCCATAAATTAACCTTATAAAAGTTGAACTTGGTATCACATTGACAAACTGTATGGCATGTTTACATTTGAAATAAATATGTTAGCAGAGAAAAGATTTCTAAAAGCAAGATAGGGAGGAGGTCTGATAAACAAATCCTCAAAGAGATATGCCAAGGGGAATCAAGTGCCATATATTTCAACTCAAAATCTCTGATCAACAAACTTTGTATTTTAGGGCTTTTCAACTGCAACTGGGAAAAGCTACTATAGTAGAAAATATTTCCCCTCTTTACATTTGGTGACTCACTACAGCATAAAGAGCAAACTCCATTGGTGTTGCAGCGCTTCAAATCTGAGGAAAAGAGTCAGGAAAAAATAAAGTTCAAATAACCAGCATAAGCGAAGGCCCAAAAATAAAATACATTATAATTATGTTACAATCTATAATCCCGTAGTTGAAAAATTGCAGTCTTCAAAAGTGAAAATGGTTGTCCACAAGTTAAGTCCACTATGCTTGTTAATTGTGAGAAACTCTTTCAGTTGAGAAAATATCTTTGCAGCAAAGTTCTGTCCATGGTATAAAAAATAGGAGACACATTTGCAACCTCTACCACCATAAAAAAATTCCAATGTCCTTCTCACATTGAAAACTTCTCACATTCTACCAAAACATACAAGCTCCCATAAATTAACCTTATAAAAGTTGAACTTCGTATCACATCGACAAACTGTATGACATGTTTACATTTGCAATAAATATGTTAGCAAAGCAGAGCTTTCTAAAAGCATGACAGGGAGGGGGTCTGATAAGAAACATTAACATTGAGATATTATATTTGATCATTGCCAGATTCGCAAATTCCTCAAAGAGATATGCCAAGGGGAATCAAGTGCCATATATTTCAACTCAAAATCTCTGATCAACAAACTTTGTATTTCAGAGCTTTTCAACTGCAACTGGGAAAAGATGTTGTAGTAGAAAATATTTCCCCTCTTTACATTTGGTTACTCATTACAGTGTAAAGAGAAAACTCCATTAGTGTTGCAGGGCTTCAAATCTGAGGAAAGAGTTAGACAAATGAGCAAATGATTTGGACAACAGATCTAAGGATCCCATGCTTTCATCCATAATGATTTAATATCTGCATCACTGAATCTGTAACGAAAGAAACTCAAATTTGTATCAGCGTTCTGGAGATAAGCCCATTTGATCTGCAAGTCATTCATTGTGCTCTCAAATGATTTGCAGTCGCGAGAGAAGAGGAAGAGGAAACAAATGCTTTCATCCATAATGATTTAATTTCTGCATCACTGAATTTTTAATGAAAGAAACTCAAATCTGTATCGGCATTCTGGAGATAATCCCATCTGATTTTCAAGTCATTCATCGTGCTCTCAAACGATTTGTAGTCATGAGAGAAGAGGAAGAGGAACAGAGTGGTTGAAGGATTTAGGGGATCCTAACAGTGATCTGATGGATTGGGCGAGGGAAGAGGCAATGGCTGCCTTCACCTGCCCTCTTTTTGGGATGTTCCTCCTCGAATGAGTAGCAGTAGCTGTAGGCATCTTGGTATTTATGTTTTGGACTGAATTCAATGGATTAAGCGGTTAAGGAAGATAACAAGCAGTGAATGCTTGAAATATTGAATGAACAGAGTGCAGAAGCAAGGGAGAGAGGGTTTAGAGAAATGAGATGATAACGAGTATTTAAGCTTTACTTTCCATATCTGAATGCAATGTGAATGAATCTAAATTCAGCCCATTTAGTCAAACTGTGCAAAATGTGCTTTTTATTCAATGGGCGGGCGGTGGGCCAACCAATGAATTGACGAATAAGCGACTTGACTTGACTGTCCAATAACAACTACCTGAAGCCCATATTCCTTATGACACAGAGAAGCTACAGGTGGTGGGAAATTCTTTGTTTTTAGCTGTAAAAGTTATAAGATTTCAATCTATTCAACATGTTACTGGGTATCTATATCACTCAATGCAGAGTTAAGGTTTATAGCCACTCACTTATGGATCAAAAGCATGATGAATTAGTAAACTCTTAGCTGTCCAAACATCGGTACTGATGCTACTATGGCACGCATGAGATGGATTCTGTGGGCATTG
Source organism: Pinus tabuliformis (assembly GCA_031772625.1). Lineage (NCBI taxonomy): Eukaryota > Viridiplantae > Streptophyta > Pinopsida > Pinales > Pinaceae > Pinus > Pinus tabuliformis. The sequence continues at coordinate 1,653,723,616 of CM062819.1, forward strand.
AGAGGAAGGAATGAACATGGAATTAATGGAATAAGAACTGACAAATAATGAATTTAGAGGGCTATGACAACTTCAAATGAAAACATAAGAAGAGTAAAATTATAAGAATATCAATGATCAACAATACAGGAGCAAGAGAAAATATACTTCAAGAATCAGTCCAATATGACCATGAGAGTATTAACATGCTCATCAAAGAAACTAACGTATTAGGACCAGATGGTAGGCTGAAAAGAATTGATATAGAGGGGAATAGTCATTGATAAGAGACAGTCTAGAAGAAATTCAAAAAAAGGGCTATAACAAGACAAGCGGTGAATTGTAACATGCAACAAGTACTGTAGCTATAAGAATGTGTCATTTACAAAAGACGTGAGAAACATTGTTGCAGAAACTTTAAATTATGAAACATGTCTGAATAAAGGGAAAGATAAGCAGGTCATAACAACTCATGATGTTTATTCAAGGGGCGGGCAGTGGGCCAACCATTGAATTGACAATAAGCGACTCGACTTGACTGTCCAATAACAACTACCTGAAGCCCATATTTCTAATGACGCAGAGAAACTACAGGTGGTGGAAAATTCTTTGTTTTGAGCTGTAAAAGTTATAAGATTTCAATCTATTCAACATGTTACTGGGTATCTATATCACTCAATGCAGAGTTAAGGTTTATAGCCACTCACTTATGGATCAAAAGCATGTTGAATTAGTAAACTCTTAGCTATCCAAACATCGGTATTGATGCTACTATGGAACGAATCAGATGGATTTTGTGGGCATTGAGAGGAAGGAATGAACATGGAATTAATGGAATAAGAACTAACAAATAATGAATTTAGAGGGTTATGAAAACTTCAAATGAAAACATAAGAGGAGTAAAATTATAAGAATATCGATGATCATCAATATAGGAGCAAGAGAAAATATACTTCAAGAATCGGTCCACTATGACCATGAGAGCATTAACATGCCCATCAAGGAAACTAACTTATTAGGACCAGATGGTAGGCCGAAAAGAGTTGATATAAAGGGGAATAGTTATTGATAAGAGACCGTCTAACAGAAATTCAAAAAAAGGGCTATATCAAGACAAGCAGTGAATTCTAACATGCAACAACTACTGTAGCTATAAGAATGTGTCATTTACAAACGATAGCTATAAGAATGTGTCATTTACAAGAGATGTGAGAAACATTGTTGCAGAAACTTTAAATTATGAAACATGTTTGAATAAAGGGAAAGATAAGCAGGTCATAACAACTCTTCCCCGGGTGCTCTGCCTCCCAAAAAAACACAGTGAGGGTTTCACGGACCCTTCTTACTGCTCAGGTATCTGGTGGTCCTTCCTCTTTCTTCAAACCCGCCAGGACCGACGGATAAGTACCAGGCACTAAATATCAACAAATCCAGAAACCCTGTAACATGCATGATGAATATATCTGCAGGATCAATCTTGAAGGTGTATGCCTCAGAAGTTTCCTTAAATTCCTACAAGACCAAACACAAATGAAAACACAAATGCAAAGTTTAAGTTCACGCTCATGTTATGCAGGGTTATATGCTATATCAGTTTAAGTTCAAGCTCACGTTATGTAGGGTTATATGCTATATCAGTTTCATTCAGTTGAAACTGAAACGGTATTAAAACTGTTAAAACTGTGAAACTGTATTAAAACTAAACTATGAAACTATGTTAAAACTGTATTAATCTGACAGCGCATTATCCTTGAATCATTTAACACTTGATTGGATGGTGCAGACTTGTGCCAGGTGGCAAATAGGGGTGTTCATTTCAGAGGGAAATGCCTTACGGCGTAATTAAAAATATTCACTATTACTCAACCATATTTGAACTCACACTAAAATATTTCCACTCATATTTCAATATTTGCATTCACCCTTAATACTCACACTTAATAATCTCCCACTATCACTTACATGTATTCATTCATTATTAGTCCCCACCTTTGGTAGTGCAGGGACTATAGTGATCGCTCAACCTTGACGGAGCATTAATTCACTTGGAACGATTAACTATAACCAATGTTTTAAGAGAAATATTCCATCAAACAATTTTTTATGCAATGTTTGAGTTTCCACCTCTTATTGTGGACAAAATCGTATAACTTACGTGTTTTTAATTAAAACTTAGGATAACAAGTTTTGAATTTTAATTTGATCCAGTTTAATGCTAGATTGGAGTTAACATTAAATAGAAAACATTTAATGTTTTCAAATAATTTCCATTAAATCATAACCTAAACTTTCCTATGTCATGATCCAAACAAAGTGTCGAGTAACTCGCTGTTAGCATGTTAATGATGTGTAGCTCGCTGTTAGCGTGTTAACCCTTAGAAAACATTTAATGTTTTTGCATACTTTCTGTTAAAGAATAACCCAAACTTTCCTATCTCGTGATCCAAACAAAGTGTCGAGTAACTGGCTGTTAGCATGTTAACGATGTGTAGCTGGCTGTTAGCATGTTAACCATGTGTTAGGTTTTCCGCAACTGCTAAAACAACACAAGCTTCTTCTCGCTTTGGCTGGTTATCATTTGTGGACTCCTCTGTATTCTCCTTGCTCTTGCTGGTTATTGTTTGTGGACTCCTTTGTATTCTCCTTAGCGTGCTATTCTCCTTAGTGCATTATAATAGCAGAAAGATACTCCTTCATTCTCATGGCCCTTCAGCACACCAGAATAGAAAAAAGATTTTTCATATCCCTTTAGTTATTGCAGGGGTGCAGAAATATCAGTTTTGCGCCTCCTTAAAATCTCCAAGCCAATTATGAGTTCAAGCTTCGAAAACGGAAAAAATGGAATAGGAAGAACAACTGAACAAGAAGAACATAAATAGTTAAAATGCTTATGCTTTACCTTGCATTTATTGGTGGTCGATCAGGAAAAATAGTGGAGCAACAAACCAGCTCCAAACACTGAAGGTAACAAACTATTGTGATAGAAATGATATGGTATGTTTTACTGTGTCTAGAATGTTTCAATAATTTTTCAAAATTTCACTCTGTACATCAATCTATTTACAATTTTTCACTCTGTAACTAATGTAAATTTTCATATTAAAATTTAAATTCAATCTATGTAGCATATCCAGTCTTGTCTTGTTTCTCAATCGCTTTGGCCTTGAATTTCATCTGTTCAATATAGCAAAGAACATTAACATAGATTCTAGGTGTGAAACTTCTTATTAAGACAATGTCACTAACATCTGCAAATTCCTTTCCATGCCATTCGAGATTGCTTGAAACCTACCATTAAATCCATACAAACTTTTTCATTTTTCCATTTTTCCATTCAAAGAGGCAAGGTTCTAAGATAGGGACATTTAAAGAGGTCTTTTAGAAAGACATAATGTATCAATAGCCAATCAAGCTTCTCACCCCAACAAGCTTCATTGGCTATTGATACATTGTGTCTTTCTAAACACCTCTTGGTATAGTGGCTCTATGTGGGTCTAGCAAACCTAGCTCTATGTGGGTCTTTGTTATTAACCCAAATATAAAAAATGAAAAATTCAATATCCAATTTTTAAAATATATATTAAACCTCTCGACAAACCCTGCTTTAAATATATATGCCATGTTCATTATAGAATTAAGGAAAGAGCCTTGAGACACAGAATTGGTAAATGGTTCTATGAAACTTACCTACAATCCATTTATGTGAGCTTGAAAGGAAACAATCATCATCTATGCCATTTTGTAGATGCTTCATTTAATTCTACTATTTGAGAAGCATTTTGTGCAGTGGAAAATTCAATGGACAATCTGGTAGTGGATAATGAAATTTTCTTCTTGATATGAAATTTTCTAACGAACAATTTTCATGGGTCCTATCAAGAGCTTATGGTACACATAGGAGAAGGCATAGTACCCAGAAAATAGGTTCAAACATGCTAAATCTCAACCTGCTCGACTGCCATTACTGCTGGCGGGAACAACCACCTTGCTTCCCTTTCCCATCAGCGGGTTTGTTAGGCTAGAAAAATAGTGCACAACACCTGGAAAAATAATAGGAATTAGAGAACGAGATGTAGTTGTATATTTCCTATGGTTTCCCAGTAATGCTACAAATTTCCTCGGAAAGCAGTGAGCAACTCACATAATAGTCTTGTTGACCAAAAAAACTATTTTCATAGCTCTCTTACAGAGCTTGCAGTTAGGGTTAGAGTATAACAGAGAAAAACCCATGGCCATATCGTTGATTGGCTCATGAAAACCTTCCATTACCAATCGTGAACACGTGGTTTAATAAGTAGAGACATGGCTTATCATTTTAAATTAATAATGGCTCCCTATAAAGATGAGCGTGGATTTTCTAGAATGTTTGCCTCTTGTCTAGATATGTGCCAGCCAACAAGTAACAAGTAGATGCGGGCAACCATTCATATTGTTGCTTGGCCAAGTGGCTAGAATATGTTGACCTGAAGAATGCTCATGAGCATTAAAAAATGAAAAAACAAAACCAAAAAAATATTAAACTTTCATGTCATATCAAAAATTCGAATTTGGTAAACAAATTAACTTTTAAAAAATGAGTCGCAATAAAGTGAAGTAACATTTAATAATTAGCGAAAAACACAAGGCCAACAAGCCATATTTCCTATGCTATATGGTATTTAATGTCCTTTTAAGTACATCATCTACATCTCTCCATAAAGACAAAACACATGGATTCTTGAACAACTACCATGAGCATGCATGTGACTTCATTACCGTATTTCCCATCACTCAAACTTTCCGAGTAGTCTTGCCCTCGTTTTCCAGCTGACGGCGTCAGTGTCAAGCATTGGAAAGGGCTAATAAGCCTGCTATCGGGTATTAAATGCCCGCTTAGTTGCAAGCTCGATAGCCATATAAAACAGATGCACGTGGTGCTTTCCGAACACTCCGTCCCCACCGAAAGCTATATGGCTATGGAGCTTGCAGCTAAGCGGGCATTTAATGCCCGATAGCAGGCTCGTTAGCCCTTGCCTCAAGCGTTGGCACAACCATAAGTAATAGTTAATAACTAGATATGCATAATTATTGAAAGCGTGGGTGCAGTTAATAAAAGCTCAAAAGGCATCTACATATACTTAATTATTTAGACTTAATTAAAACTCACCCCTTGACTTCAGATATGTGATTCGTCGATAAAAGATAAAATAAGATAACTAAAGACAATATGTTAAAAATATAATATTTTAAATATTTTATATTGAATATTAGAAAACTAATAAAATATAAATAATGAAAATATTAGATATTTGTTAATAACTTATGGATGGAAAGGATATATTTAAGGGTTATGTTAAAATATAATTTTTTAAAATATTTTATACGAAAAGTAGAAAATTAATAAAATATAAATAATGAAAATATTAGATATTAGTTAATAACTTATGTGTGGGAAGGATATATTGAAAGGAATAAGTAAAGAAGAAATAGTTTAAAAGTTTTATTTTTTTATTTCATAAAATTATATTAATGAAGTTCATAGGGGGTAAAAAGTATGAGAATAAATTTATTTATAACACATGAGAGAAACAAATGTATTATAATTAATTTAGATTTTATTATTTATGTAAAATGAAAGTTTTTTCCCCGGATGCGGGTGCTTAGACATATTACATTGAGGATGGGACAGAGGTGGTGCCAGGCGGCTCATCACATGCCCACGCGGCACAGCACCACCAACAGGCAATTTAATGAAGGGTATTGGAAAACGGTTAATACAAAGTTCATTTGCTTGAAGTACATCGGCTCTGTTACAACACCCCTATCCTCCACCATGGTCCATGTGCGCGCACGCACTGGCTCGCTCCACACCTTGGCAACATTCACTGTGGCATTCAATTGGGATGATTCTCGAGACCTGCAGGAGATCAAGTTTTTAAAGCTCAATTGCGAATCGGCGGGGGTGCAATTCCTGGTGGTTCAGTCGTAGAACACTCCAAAAAATGGTTGGAACTCTGAGTTTGATAAAGGATATGAGAGTCTCATCCTCCCGGAGGATAATGGTAGCTTAAATGAAAGGGCGATGCTGTCTCCAAGCTCAGAAAGCTCGACAGGGCAGCCTCCATCCTCATTTCGGTTGATTTCTTGGGCACCAGGCCTGCGAATTGCTATGGACCAGTTATCAGATAGCTTAGCCCTTGTGGTCACACGCGCGGCTATCTCAAACTGCATCGCCTCTCCGCCTCGCTCATTCACCACTCTTTTGGATGTCCCGATGCCTCGATGTCGCCATCGTATGAGGTCCCATCGAGGACAACACAGGAGGGTGCCTTCCAGCCCATCCACTGAGTCGACCTCCCCCTCTAGCCACTTTTCTGTTGGGCATTATCCGAGCACGCGAAGAGGAAGAGGACGTCCCACTTATGGCTCGACGATCTTTACATTTAGCAGCAGTCTAAATCGACCTAGGATTATGGTGCATATTTTAGTGGTCTTTCAGGAAGAAGCCCAAGAGGGAAAACCAAGTGCTCCTGAAGGAAACATTTATGATACAGGTTGGTGATGGATTATTGAAGAATCCTCTGATGTTTAGCTTGTTTTTTCATGTTATGACAGTTCGACAGGTGGCCCATACTATTGGGCATGGTTTTGTTCAGATGGTGAATGGCAGTTCAACTCTTTTTGCTTTTTGTACTCCTAGAAAAAGGTGCAAGACTGAGCTCCCTATGTTGGAGCAGTCACATTCCACGTATATCTTGACACCTTTGCCTCTATGGAGGGCAATGTTTCAGACTGCGGTCTTGATGTAATTTTATGTCCTTTGTTAATAGATTAATCATACTTAGAAAAAAAATGAGATTTTTTTTTATTTACATAACATAAATTTGAATTTCACATTTTTGAAAAAACTCAAATTATAAGGATATAAATAGTTCTTTAAATATCATTTTGTTTGTCTAGTATTAATTTCTCCTTAAATATCCATTGTTTAAGATTTTTTATGAAAATAAGATTAATATATAAAAATGGTGGTGTATGGTTTAATACCATGAAAATAACAACTAGATTCAAAATAATTATTTGAGTAAATAAATATTAGGGGAATTTTGAGATCAACAATAAACCTCAAAACAAAAAAATGTATCAACAAAATAAAATTTAAAAGAACAAATAATATTCGAAATAATAATAGAGTCTTTAGGAAATAAGATTAATATATAAAAAAAATGTGTTGTATGGTCTAATCCCATGAAAATAGCAACTAAATTTATAATAACTATTTGAGTAAATAAATATTAGGAGAATTTTGAGATCAACAATAAACCTCAAAAAAAATGTATTAACCAAATGAAATTTAAAAGAACAAATAATATTCAAAATGATAATAGAGTCTTTCAAGAAATAAGATTAATATATACAAATTGTGTTGTATGATTTAATCCCTAAAAATAACAACTAAATTTATAATAATCATTTGAGTAAATAAATATTAGGGGAATTTTGAGATCAACAATGGACCTTAAAACAAAAAAATGTATTAACAAAATGATTCAAATGGAGTTGGCACTTCTTGGATGCAAAATTCAATTCCTAATCTAGTGTGCTCACTTGATGTCTAAACATTCAATTCCTGATCTAGTGTGCCCACTGGATGTCTAAAATTCAATTCCTCATCTACGAGGTGCCCACTTGATATTTGAGTAAAACTACACTTGATATTTGACTAAACATACATAAAAAAAAATTACTATAAAAAAAGCTTTCTTTCTTTTCATTTATAAATTCATAATTCTTATTTTAGTGTTTTAACTATTATTTTGTTATTTTCCTTTAAAAACGCCATTTTAAACCTCAAATTTCTTTTAATAAAAAAATCGTGTTAGAGTATCAATAAATAATTATTTTTTTAGAAAAATATTGTGATAAACTAAATATGTATGATTACAGTTGGATATAGTTTCCATTTCATATTACTTAGCAATCAATAATATGATTCTATATGTATTCTCAAAATAGAATAAAGAGCCACATTTTACAATAATACTAAAAAATACCAACATAATGATATCTAAAATACTTTCGTAAAGTGTCCTCCCATTTGCTACTAAATTTTTGGATAGAATGGGTTGAATCGAAGAAGTGGTAATGATTGCATTCCAATCCTTTTATGCTCCACCAAGAGCAAAACAAAGAGTGTCCATCCATTTAACATGGCCCAGATACTTATTGTATCTACACCAATTTGACATATATTAAGGCATCCTTATTCTTAGGCAACTAATTAATTGAATTTTTAACCCATGTTTTTTTTTAATTTATCTATGAAACAATCAAATATTTTAAGCATCAACTTTATTGGGAGAAGAAAAAAAATACAAAATTTATATCCGTTTTTTTATGAGAAGAAGAAATATTTAGAAATACATTCAATGATATTGTTTAGATATGCCTACATTATCTCTTGATCATAAAATTTAACCAATGTGAGTAGTCATTTTCCTTTCTCAAATAGAATCCTTCAAAGGTTATTTATGTGTTTTATTTCCTATGTTCCCCACTAAGGTTATTTATGTGTTTGATTTCCTATGATCGAATTATATAGGGATCTAGGCCCATTTTATTTTCTTTCAATTCACAATTATTCATCTTACAATACCATAAACCTAAGGGTAGCAAGCATTCTAAAATTTCTAAAATATTGATCAGTTAATCTATTGTTCATTCTTTTAAATATATATCAGTTATTCATATTTATTCTATGACATTTCTCTAATAATCATCATTAGTTATTGGCCTCCATAGGCTCTTGGTTGTAAGATATTTTCCAAATAAGAAAGAGTTCTTGAACCATGAAGCTCTACTAAACCACCAATGTCATCCATTTCCCAATATTTTCTCTTTAAAAAAGCTAAAAGAAAAAAATCCTCATCATATTACTTATTGACTTTGGAACAAATGCATATAAACATAGCATACAAGAATGCACCCAAGAACAACTTTGAATTATCTTTTCTCGTAACAAAATCTGAAAAATATCCTCATTTTATTAATTATTGTCTTTGAAAAAAATGCTAGAAAAATATAGTATACAAGATTGTAGTTAATGTGCAACAACCATGCATAACACCCACGTACTGATTTTGAACACACTGAAAAGACTTCGCAAAATATATACACTTTTTTGAACACATTGAAAAGACTACATAGAATATATATATATATATATACAGATGTTTTTCTGAACAAACTAAAAAGACTTCGCAGAATATATACGCTTTTCTGAACACACTAAAAAGACTTCGCAGAATATATATACATTTTTCTAAACACACTAAAAAGACTTCATAGAATATATACGCTTTTCAGTGTGTTTACAATTTGTACATGGGTGTTATGCATGGTTGTTTAATACATACATTGATTTGTTTTATGGAAGTCACGTATGTCTTCTAGGGTTTCTAAATGTGGCTTGTTGATGACATTTCATCTGGTCTGCTATGTTTGTTGTTGTCTGTCAATGACGTCTCTATCATGACAATCTATGTTTGACCATACTGGTTGAGTTGAGTTGGTTATGGAATGAAATGTTGGTTAGTAAATATGTTACTGTGTTGTGATATGTAATTAGATTAATGATCTATGATTGATGTAGTAATTGGTTTAGTGGTTATTTCAGTATTACAGCGAATCATATTTAGCTGCCAATATATTGAGATTTGTACGCAGGTCATCTTTAGAGGAATCGTGTACATACACAGGTGTGCTTCATAGAAGTAGCATATAAATTCTGACATGTGTTTGATCAGGGTTTATGGTGACAACATTTGGTTTTTGTGATGAATAGTACATGGTCTAGTATACTTATGAGTGGTTATTCATTGATATGATATGATATGAATTTCTTTGATCTAGTTCCATTAGTTGACAAAGATTCAGTGATTGATTTGATGATTCATTTGGTTCAATGATTGGGTGATTTGATTCAGTGATTGATTTGATGATTCAGTCGGTTCAATGATTGGGTGATTTGATTCAGTGATTGTTTTTACAATTGTTACTTGGTTTGAGCTTAATGATAGAAGTGGGTCCAATATGAAAATATGATGAAAGGTGGCCTACATTTTTTATGTGTTGAGTCAGGTGGATCTAGTATGAAACACTATGAAACGTGGTAACCAAGAGGTGTTGATGGTTGGAGCCTTCATTGAGGGAGTCAAAGCTTCCTTCGAGTAGTAGCTAGAGAATTTGTGCAGGGGGTAGGAGATCCCTTCTAGTAGGAGTCGATAAATGAGATCAAGGGGTTGGAGCTCCCTTCCAATGGGTGTTGGAGAATGAGAGAAGGTTGTATCCTTCTACAGGTGCGTCCTTGTATATTGGTATGAGTCTGTGCCAATACAAGATTGAAATATGTTTTCCTTTGTAATAAAAGAAGAAGACAAAGACGACGACAACGATGGTTTTGTCCCACATTGGGTTTCCACATAAAACCTTAGTGTTCTATGTGTGTTGCTTATGTTTTGTGTTAGCTCCTCTTTACTTCTCATGGTTTCTTCTTAATAAATGAATAATGACATAATGATGCATTAGTTAAAGATGAATATTTGATGGAACATACGAAAAGTTAGTTAATTGAATATACGTGGCTTTACTTCATAGAAGTCATGTATATATGTGGTTTGCATAAATGACAATAGCGTACAAAATGAAGAATATTAAATGAAAAGTTTAAAGTGAGTTTAAAATACTAATTCACCAACACCAACACCCCCCTCCCCCTTTAGTATTTTTCCCAACACTAAGAGATCTGAGGGAGGTCAAATTGCTTGGGGAAAGAGGTGCCTTGCTTGTCCAAGGAAGAAAAATTAGAATTTGTATGACAGCCCTTAAAGTGTGGTTGTTGTGCCTTTAATAGCTAGGTCTACTGAAGAGTCACTGGGCTGAAGAGTCTAGTGAATTTGATTGTTCTGCATGCATGTTAGTTTTTATTGTGTTGGTTGTGCATGCATTGTGATTATTATGTTTATCATGCATAGTGGGTTAGAATTGCATTGTGGTGGTCATTATTGCAATTGTTGCATCATGATTTTGTTGGTGTCATTATGTATATTATGCTAATACCAATTGATGTTGCATATAGGATAGCCTCCCATGAAACACAGTAAGGTATGATTTGATTACGTCTATATTTGGCTTATCTAACATGGCATGTTTGTAGGTGATAAAATATTAGATATGACGAGCAGAATGGTGGATTACAATTCACGTGACTCTCCTTACAGATCATCCAAGTAGAAAGGAGATGAGTATTCTCTTGATTTAGCAGATACACTAAGAAGTTTGAAGCAAAAGATCAGAATTTTCAAGGCAGACAATAACAAGTTGATTGAGTCACAGGAAAGACTTGTCAAAGCTCAGGAAAATCAAGTAGAAGGTAATGTAGTAAGCCTTCATATCCTATCAAATTTGCATTGACAAGAACAATTGAGGATCATCCATGGGCAAGAGGAAAGGACTAATCAGGAATATGATATCAGGTCTCAATCATGATACATGTTGGACATGGATGATATGTTGAGAGGTGGCAGATGGTTGGATACACTTGACAGGATGCATTAGAGGTTCTCCATCAATCCAAACAGTGACACCAACACTCCTTGCTACTCTGATTGTGGATGAGATGCTTAAAACCATTTACTATGTCTTTGAGTAAGAAGCCCCATGAGAAGTTCACCCATGTGTTTTTTGTCACCATACCTCTCACCCTACGTCATTCTCTAGCAAGAAAGAGAAACAAACGAAAACAACTACCCCAAACTCAACCCTTTCAATGTTAGAAGCCATATGTATATGCAAGAACTTTTGTATATGCATATAGATATGCAAGCAGATATAGAGAAATCCACTTTCATAAATGTGCTTTCATTTCTGCATATGAAATTATCAATATATTTAATCTTTTTTTGATATTTAAGCATAGTTTCATTTCTAAGTTAAGGTCCCACCTACAACGGTCATGTTGGCTCCCAATTTTTATATACACATATATTAATGTCCACGTATATGAAAGAAACATTTTGTATATGTGTGAATTTTGTAATTGCACACAAATATAACAACATGCATATCTAACAACCACACATGTATATGCGGAAGCGCATATAGGAAAATATTTATAAATATTATTGTCATATTCGTTGTTCTCCTAATACTTCAAATTTTTATAGGTACTCTATACATGGGATCTCATGCAAAATGATGCCATGCATGTCCGCCACTTGTCATTTGTGAATAATTTAATTAAATGATGTGTTAAAAACATTAACATCTTTTCATAAAATAAAAAAACAAATTCTTTTTCAAAAATTTGAATTTCCTATATGCACTTTCATATAACACTTAATTTCTAAGGGCTTTAATGGAATCCATATGACCAAGTGCGGAAAAAAAAATTTAATAGGTATTTCACCTATTCATTTATATTCATATCTAAGCTTAAAATTTTATACACTATATTTCTTTTTACCCGAAGGCCCAAATGACCAAATAACCTGTTACATGCAAAATCAAGATCATTTTTGGAACCTCAACCAAATTCTTTTGCTTTTGATGAATTTAGATCATGACTTCAATCGCATGTCCATGCTACCTACAACCCTAGACAATAGGATTCTTGCAATGCATGGTATGGTCCTACTTGAGAAAATTAAAATAAAAAGAAAAAGTCTGCCAAACAAATCCCAGTGCAAGTCTTGAGACCTCGGGATTTCTCATGTGGAAATTTTGAGAACCAATCAAAACTTTCCACTTGGTTCTCTTGCCATGTCATGTCTTCCATGTCACTACCATGTCATCACTTCAATTTCACTGCCACCTAATCTTCGAAGTCAACACATTTCCATGTTTTATTCTTTGCTATCTCCATGTGTCATCTACCGCCTATCCAATTAACCACCTAAAAGTGAAAAAAATGAGTGTCATGTGTCATCACCTTTGGTTGCCACGTTGATGTTCTTTGCCACCTAGACCCACCTGTCATTCACTTTATATCACCATTTTGTTGGGGTCCACATGTTGGCTAAGGTAAGGAAATACAGATCCGACTATTTTCTTAAGAATTTCTTGGTTGCACTTTTGGAGGCCGAGATGCCTAGATATAAACAAATTATCCAAATATATCATATATCTAGTTATTAATCCAATGTGATGCGCAACAAAGGGATGGATTACTATATACCTCAGTGCATCCTGAGATGGTATGGATTCAATTATAAGATGACAAGTGGTGGGCATGCATGGCCTCATTTTTCATGAGATACCATTTATAGAGTACCTATTAAAATTTGAAGTATTAGGAAAACAACAAATATGACAATAAGCTTTTATAAAAAATTTCCTATATGCACTTCCAAATCTACATGTGTGGCTTTTAGATATGCATGTTGTTATATTTGTGTGCAATTACAAAAGTCACAAACATACAAAAGTTTGCTTTCATATGTGTGCAATTTAATATATGTGTGTATATAAAAATTGGGAGCCAACATGAGCATTGTAGGTGGGACCTTAACTTACAAGCAAAAGTATGCTTACAAATAATGAATGTGTTCATAGTTGAGCATTTGTATCAAGTATGAATCCCGAAAGGCTATATACATTTGTCTATGTTTTTCATTCATCATCATGAAGAGTTACTTGATCAACAATGAAGGCTTTGGTCCTGACCAACCTCTGTTGTTCTATTCTCATTTTGGCTTCAAATATTTTCCTTTCAAGGGCCTCGGCTTTAAGCCTTTTCTCTTCATTTATGGCCCTTCAAAGGGCCTTTACTTTTGAAGGGAATTTCTTTCTTTGTTTTTCCCTTTTCCTTATTTTGGGGTAGTGGATAGGAGGCAAGTCATAATATTCTCTCTGTTGCATTTTGTTCCATAACTCTTCATATGTGAGCATGTCTTCGAACATGAGTTCTTAGGGAGAGACTAATGTTCATATGGATGTAAGAGTTTCATATACTTGCAATGCTCTTTAACTATATGATGGAGGTTTTGTCTTTTAAAAATTCTTGTGAGGAGCTCAAGCTCGTTTTTTTCTCGGCAAAAGGAAACTTTGCCAGATCATAGTTGTATATTTTGATAGTGCAGCCCAACCATGACCTTGTATTGATGTTTGCTAAAAATAATGTTATCCCAAATTCCATAGTTTGATCGACATATTTTAACATATAAGTATTTGAAACTTATTTTATGCATTCCCGTGGTTTATTTTTTATCGTTTTTATTTCATGTTATTATTCCATGTTATGTATATGTATATTTTATGATTATGGTAATGGTGTCGATGTCGGTTGCATCACCCCAGTTGGGTGAATTGGGGATGTTTTAAGTCCCAATATGTAAGTATCAAATTCTTGATACAACATCATTGGTGATTGCTTTAACCCATACAATGAATTTTTTAGCATGCATATCAACTCTTTCTTTCCATTCACAACAAATCGTTCTAGTTGTTTTATGTAGTTTTCTTATTCTAGATCCCCAAAAAGGAATGTTATGCTCACATCCATTTGTTCTACTTCAAGATCAAACGCAACACAATAGATATAAGAAATATAATAGAAATAAACTTAGGAACAAGAGAAAAAATATCAAGAAATTTAATTCCTTGTAACTGGGAATAACCCTTTGCTACTAACTAAGCTTTGAATTTCTCCTTTTTTGATAGCATGTTCATACCATGTGCATACTTAATGCCTTGTAAGTTAGGAGAATGTTGAAACTCTCCAGGTTGTCCTACTGATAACAACTCCTTCTAAAAATGTGTTATATAAGGGGAAAATTTTACAAGACTCCAATGATGTAAAGATATGAGTTTTTCACCATTGGGAAAGGTTCAATTCCAATGAGGCTTCCCTAGACCCATGGTACACCTTCACTGATTGAACTTGTGGTTACACCCAAAGAGAGGATGAAAGACTGAAATGAGAAAACTCACAGTACTTTCTTACATCTTGAGGTAGGAAGTTTTCCATGCATTCTCCCATTTCACTAATGATATCATACCACTTTCGAGCTTGGTGTGATTGGTAACCTATTTGATCAATTCTATCATTGGAAATGCTAATGCCCTTCCCATTACCAAATGTAAAGTTGATTTCTTGATAAAATTGAACACAAAATAATGTACCTTTCATTGGTATTGTTAACTATATGGTGTGAAGTATGTGTGTTATTAGTTCTTGGACATAGTATACACATATTTCTAGGATAGAATCGTCATCGACAATCATATTCTTTCTTTTCTATCCCCAAATCAAAGGATCCTCATATCCAAATTTCTCTTCGACAATGAAATAACATCTGATCATCTTCCTAATTTATATTCTTCCTCATGTATTGTCATAGGGATAGATGTTATGACTACTTCCTTAGCCTTCATATTTGGATTATTTGGATATTTCCACACTACAACTCCTTTTTGTAGCATTTCTTTGTTTGACTCTACATGCAAAAAAAAAATCCAATTTTTTATATAGAAAAAGAAAAAGGATGGGAAATGTTTGGAAATTACCATGAATAACTCTAAACTAAGGATGATTTCACCTAATGTAAAATATGAAGGTTTCATCTCAAATCACTTAATCATAAAACAATAATCAGATATAATTAAGTAATATCAGCATGTATTGAAAAAATAGTTGCTTCATTGTTTCACTTTTCTTTGAAATTTTTTTATGGAATGAAACATTACAAAATTCTTTGATGTCATTGGGCCTAATTTATGACAAGATGTACTCGCTCCAATAGAACTTCATCTTTTAAATGGATGGTTGAGAAATATTATTAGTGCCATATTGAGTGATTTGGTTAACATCGAAAATCAACATTAGGATTTCACTAATGTCCATCAAGTCATTGAATGTTGATGACCTTTTGGTGATGGATAAAATCTATGGTATCAATCAAATCCTCTAGGTAACATAATTTTCTAGACACTTATGGGATTTGTTGGCCATCGATGAATTCTTTTGAGTTACATCATGTCCAACCAAATATATTTCATTGTCACTAATAAGCTTATTGATGATCGATGAAATGCATTATGTCACACATTTTTTTACCCATCAAATCTCGTTCAACACTGATAGGCCTATTGGAGGTCAATGAAATATTTTAGGTGACACATGTTGCTAGTCACCAAATTTCTCTAATCATTGAGAGGGGTTTCAAAACTAGGTGAAATATGTTAGGTTGCACATTATGCTACTCATAGGCTTGTCAGTGGTTGGTAAAAATTTTTGGGTGGCACATTATGCTACTCATCAAATTTCATTGGTTATCCGTAGGTTTGTTGGTGATAAGAAAAATGTGTTGGTCACGTGTTATGTTATGCATCAAGGTTTTCTAATATCCAATTAGGTTATTTTAAGAAACTATTAAAGTTGATTATGTTTTTCCAAAATTTATTGGATATTTTTCAAATGAATCTCAACAATTGAAAACATTATTCATCAAAATTTTCAACAAGATGATTCCTTAGAAAACATAAATGTGAAAATAAGTTGAAGTTGAGAAAACAAAGTGGTATCCTAAAATTTCTTTGTAGTGAATTTTAAGAGGATGTGTTGAGAAGTCAACATGGAGCAACACTCTGATACCTACACTGATAGGCTTATTGGTGATCGATGAAATGCCTTGTGTCACACATTATGCTATGCAACAAATTCCGTTAGGCACTATTAGGCCAGTTAGAGGTCAATGAAATATTTTGGGTTACATATTTTGCTACTCATCAAATTTCTCCAATTATTGATAAGGGTGTCAAAAATCGATGAGATATGTTAGGTTGCACATTATGTTTCCCATTGAATTTTTCCTAATTTTGATAGGCTTGTCAGTGGCTAGTGAAATATTTCAGATAGCACATTATGCTGCTCATCAAATTTCATTGATCATTGGTAGGTTTGTTGGTGATAAGATAAATATGTTGGTCACTTGTTATGTTATGCATCAAATTTTGCTAATGACCAATGAACTTGGGTGATTTTAAGAAATTATTAAAGGTATATTTCTAGAGTTGATGAAGAGGGGATATAGGGACAGTTGAGAAAGAAACTCATAAGCAGTGTATCTTCTGAAAAGGGCCAGATCAAAGGGTGGCCTACATGACAGAGGATATTAGGAGCCACTAAAACATGATTTTCAAGGAAAAAACTCTTTTACCATGAAAAATTATGGAAAGGAGTTGCACCTTCATACAAAGAAGAGAAGGAGGTATATCTAGTGTTACCATAAGGGGAGTCATGGAAGGGAACTGTGAACTGACCACCTTCAAGGTTTGAGGTTCCCGAGGGAAGAACCAGTCCAACAACATCCTCAATTAGGTCTTCTGAGTTTGTTCTTGTCACAAAATGACCATCCAAAATGTTACCTTGTAGAGGAAACTGTGCCATCAATGAATCCATTGTTTCCTAGCCACTAGGGGAGTTGTTTCCCACCTCGAGTACTAGTTGTCAGTGAGGTGACAATGGTTTTACCCTCTAGTGGGTCCTCCGAGTAATCGACTAGTGTTTCTTCCATAGTAAAAATATTTACCATAACATGCATGTAACACTGACTCCTGTATTGTGTGGCTGTTACGGGGGAGCTTAAACTTTGTCTGTTAATCATACAGTGTGTTTAGCTCTGGTGAATTCTTCATTGATTGGGAGGGTTAGACTTAACCCATTCTTCCCTAAAAACGAAAACCAAAACGTGGATGCATGTTAAGTAGGGGCTTACATTGAATCATGGAAGCAAGTGGGAGTACTGAGACCTATCAGATCAAGTTAGTGGATGCCATCATAGGTCGTTGTTGGAGTAGAAGCCACCTACTAGGCCTCCACTCCTATTGTTCTTCATTTATATAATAAATTATTTACTGAATAAAGGCATAACTTAATTATTTGTTAAATGAAGTTAGTGTTCTTCATGAAAATCCTATGAGATAGCTCACTAGCTAAAAATATTAACATGGTAAATATTAAAAATTTGAAAAAATCATCAATTATATTAGTAAAAGGAGCTCCTAAAATCTAACTATAAGTTGAAACACTTAATTTTTAGTTTTTTAAGAATTCATTTTCTACATTTAACCTCCATGCCTCAAATGATATTTTATTTTAGAAGTTATTACAATTTTTTCTCTTATGTGTTGGTTTCATCACTTTGATATGAATTATATTAGTAGACTTGTTTATTTTGGAATAGGGATTCCATAATTTCATTTTAATTATCAATAATTTCTAGGTAAATGATAATTATTTAACCTCCATGAAACATTCTAGAATATTCTTAATGATATTCACAAATCAAAAGTTGAAATTGATCTTCAAAGTAGTTATTCCATTTTTGTCATTTTAATTGAATTGATTAATTAAATAAAAATGTCAATTAAACAAGTGTCATGAAATGAGTTATGGTCTTTGGGATATGATATTGATGAACCATGGTATTGGTCCATAGTATTCTAACAAAATCTATTTACAAATTAAAAATCTTCATGATAAAGTGACGTTTAATCCTTGAAAATTTTTGTTACATGTTTATTTAAATGCATACATATTTAAGTTATATGTTAATTCCTTTTATGGTTAATAATAATAATAAAATTAATTTAATTATTTTTACGATTTTTGCACCAAGAAAAATTGTCTAATTCCCTTAGTGCTCAACAAGTTGACATGTGTTCCTTTTAAAAAAATAAAATATTCTCTAAATGAAAACAAAAATATAGAAAAAAAACAAAAATGAAAATACATATTTGATTAATTTTATTTAAAAGTATTATAAAACATCATTGTTGGGTTGATATTACAATGTAGTGTGAATTCCAACAAAGATTTATTGGAACTACATGTTTAAATTGGGTACCCTAAAAGAAGTTTGAGCCTCATGAGATTTGATCCTTCTAGCCTACTTACTAGATCTTTAGTTAAAATGAATTTATACGATGATATGTATTATAAAATCTTTAAATACTTATTATGGATTGATGTTTATTAATACTTATCAATCATTTAATTTATAAAACTATAATAGTATATGTTTTTAACAAAATGTGATAGTTTATCCAAATACATTGTAAAACCTACAATTTCATTTGGGCTAAATGTCATTTACGATCTTTCAGATTTAAATGGAATCACCCACCCAATTCCCAAGCAATGTGGAAGCAGAGTACTGTGAAATTTGTAGAGTCTTGTTCGACCCCAAACATCAAAACTAAAATATATACATTTCATTTATATGTTCATTTCCTGATATATAAATATATTTCCACATTCTTATTTTTATATTTAAAATATGAGAATTTAATCTAGAATCACTAAGTAAAATAATAAATCTAAAAAAATATGAAAGAATTTAATTAATGATATTTATTTTTTACTTTTAATTTTAAATATATGTATTTCTCTTTCTTTTTTCACATTTTTATTTACATTATTAAAAAATTAAAGTTTAATCTAAAATTACTACGTAAAATAATAAATTCCAAAAATAGAAAAGAATCCCATCAATAATATTTATAAGATAATAATTCATTTTGAAAAAAACCCAAGGAATATGAATATGAAGTGAAATTTATGCCAAAAATCTCAAATTGCTTATTAACTCTAAGATACAAAAAGTCCAAAAGTCTAGATTGCGAGATCCTAAATATAGATTATGTTGCTAGTGGGGGTACTTCAATGGTATTTGTTAAGAATATGAAATTTTTAAGCAAAATTCGTTTAATCCATATGAGAGATCTTCATGGAGAGACTATCTTTGGTCATTACTGGAAGTAGTGAAAGAAACAAGAAAAGATATTAGGAAAATCTAGATTTTTGGTGACTCTCAACTAATAACCAAATGGACTATCTTTCAAATCAGTATTAAGAGCAATTGTCTTAGACTTCTTTTACAAATCTTTCAGAATCTATGCAGTGTTTTGATTGACTGTCCTTTAAATCCATTGTCAAAGAACTCAACATACAATAGTTAAACTATCAAATCTAAATTATATACATTTCATTTTTATTTCCTTCACTCTTAAATATAAATATCTTCCTTTCCTGATATACAAATATATTTTCATATTCTTATTTACATTATTAAAAGATGAATATTTAATCTAAAATCACAAGAATGCGTGTATCCTCTATACAAATTTGGTGTTTAGTTTTATTTGAATCTTTAGCTAAATCAGATGATTTGGATCGATTATGTTTAATGTCAGATGCAAAAGACTTCAGCCTGAACACAACAACCAACAGCCTGACCAACAGAGTGACTAACAGCCCGAAACTCGCAGTCCTTCCACCATGCGACCAAACGGAATTGCCTCTACGTTTTCAAATTTGTCAACCCATCCCATACATCTCCAGCCCAACTCTCGTATCAAAACCGACACGCGCATCAAATAAAATCTCCAGCGCAGAAACCAACAACACACATCACTCTGGGTTACCGCTCCTCTAAACGATCAACCTTCTATGCCTATCAATAAAACACCACAGTCCTCACAACACTATCTATCACACAACCCTTATAACCTAACCCCCTCGCATATCCCCTCACCCACGCAACCAAACAACCAGATTTCACAACTAAATAATCACATAAAGCTGACAGATATTCCCATAGAAAACGACATCCCAAACACATACAATACAAAAATTAAACCTATTTCACACACCAACAATGATGATAGACCCATGGCACACACCAACAATGATAATAGGAATAACAATGACAATCTAGTAATAAATCTATCCAACTTACAACTAGATGAACACATCATAAACCTATTAAGAAAAGGCTTAAATTTCTCCATCACCCCTCGCAAGATCCCAGTCGAAGACATTTTGTGCAACATTGAATATGGCATCAAAAATCTTCCAGACAACATAAAATAACAGATAAGGCAAGACTGTTCCATAACTCTCAAAAAGTCAAAACCCCCCAAAAGTAACATCAGTAACATGAGTATCTGGCTCTCAAAACCCTGAACTCTAACCCTGAAGTTGTAGTGTTAAAGGCAGACAAAGGAGGAGCCAGTGTTATCATGAACATAAGTGACTACAAAATAAAAATACTAAACCATCTAAACAATAGTGGCTGCTACAGGAAACTAAATAAAAACCCTTTAAACAAAATCTCCGAAAAAGTTAGCGACTTAATTAAATCAAGTAATATACAGGACCACAAAAATCTAATAGTAAACAATCCTTACACACCTAGAATCTATGGATATCCAAAAATTCACAAAAAATATATCCCCCTCAGACCTACAGTAAACATAATTAATGGTCCTACATACCAACTAGCAAAACACCTCGCCCAAAAGCTAAAACCTGTGGTGGGAAACACGGACTCCTTTGTCAAAGACTCAACACAATTCATTGAAGAAATTAAAAACATCAAGCTGGACCAAAATGACATTTTAGTTAGTTTCGATGTCACCTCACTATACACCAATATACCGATCAATGATGCTATGGAGGTCGTCTCTAAACTAACTGATCATGACACCACAAATCTCATAGAAATCTGCCTAAGGTCCACCTTTTTCAGTTTCATGGAGGAGGTTTATGAACAAACTTGTGGAGTAGCAATGGGATCACCATTGTCTCCCATTATTGCTAACTTATTCATGGAAGACTTTGAAAACAAAGCCCTCATGACCTCCCCCCTGAAACCCAAATTGTGGAAAAGATATGTAGATGACACTTTCATCATATGGCCTCATGGAAGAAAAGCCCTAGAAACCTTCAAAGATCATCTAAATAGCCTATCCCCTTCCATAAAATTCACTATGGAAGTCGAGGTCAACAAGAGCCTCCCCTTCCATGATATCCTTATCACTAGGAACGATGATGGCTCCATATCGCACCAAGTATATAGAAAAAAGACTCACACAGAACAATATTTACATGCTTCCTCGCATCATCACCCAACCCACAAACTGGGAGTCCTCAACACATTAGCAACAAGAGCCTTCAAAATCTCTGTCAAAGAACACCTGGAAAAAGAAAAAGAGCACCTCATCAATGTTTTCCAAAAAAATGGATACAGCAGACATCAAGCCGACAAAGCCATAAATAAAGCAAACACTCAACAGAAGAGGAATAAAGATTTTAATAACAGTATAGGAAAAGTTAACCTACCTTAAATTCTGGGAACCACAGACAAAATCTCCCGCATCCTGAAAAAGAATGGAATTCTAACCACTTTCAAACCTTTAAACATCATCCGTAACTGCCTTAAACCAATTAAAGACAAGATCGACCCAAAATATCATAGGGGCGTCTACTTAATTCCTTGCTCATGTGGCAAGACCTATGTAGGCAAAACTGGGAGATCCTTTAACACAACAATCCAGGAACACGCATCTGACATTAAACATAATCGATCCAAATCATCTGCTTTAGCTGAATATTCAAATATAACTAAACACTAGATTTGTATAGAGGATACACGCATTCTTGCCAGAAGTGATCACTACTTTACTAGGAAGTTTAGAGAAGCCATAGGAATCAACAAACACCCCAATAACCTAAACAGAGACGATGGATGGACCATAAGAAAAAAATGGATTCCAATCCTTTCAGTGAATCTTAACCCTCCCTTACCTCACTAACCACCATCCTCTTCTAAATTACCCATATGAGGTATCTATACCATTAATTTTAATCTTAAAAGGTGGAAATTAACAACTTTTTAAAATCAACAATATAAGAGCTTGAAGACATCTCAGCTTATGAAACTCAAATCATCTAATCCTCTAACTATGAAACTATCACTAATATTTGAAATTAAACTTAATCAAGCCAAGCAATTTGAATAAGATATAAATTAGAATAATATAAACAAAAATTTAAATCAACGTCATAAAAGCTTAAAAAACCTCAACTTAAGAAACTTTAATCTTACTATACTATGAGATAATCTAAACAAATAATTAAAACAAAACCTAACTAATATAACTAAATTTATTATAAAACAATTGAAATAAATAACAAAACAATTAAATAATAATAAACATAATAGAACCCTCGTAATTCACAATTCAATTAAAATAAAAATATATATATATATATATATATATATATATATATATATATATATATAAGGATAAATAAATAAATAAATAGATTATAAAATTAATTAATTAACCATTTAAATAAATAAATAAATAAAATAAAATAAATAAATAAATAAAAATAAAAATAAATAAATTAACAAAAATTTAAATCAACATCATAAAAGCTTAAAAAAAAATCTCAACTTAAGAAACTTTAATCTTACAGTACTATGAGATAATCTAATCAAATAATTAAAATAAAACCTAACTAATATAACTAAATTTATTTAAAACAATTGAAATAAATACCAAACAATTAAATAATAATAAACATAATAGAACCCTCGTAAATCACAATTCAATCAAAATAAATAAATAAATATATAAAATAGGATAAATAAATAAATAAATAGATTATAAAATTAATTAATTAACTATTAAAATATAAATATATATATATATATATATATATATATATATATATATATATATATAAAAATAAATAAATAATTGATTACTTAAACAAAAATATAAAAAAAATAAAACATAATAATAATAATAAAAATAAAAATAAATGAATAAATATTTTAATCATAAAATAACAGTTTAAACAAACCCTAAGATCTGTCGGCAAATACATCTCTTGCATCTCCTACATCTATTTATTAAATTGATTAATAAGACCAGTATTCACAAATTCTCCTGATGATGAACCACCGTTGATGGTTCGAAACGTCGAGCAACAATAATCTAATGCAATGAATCCGGAAGATGATCTACACACCTATGAAGATTGCAAAAACATAAGAGATAAAAAAAAAATGAAAAATAGGAAAGAACCGGATTAATGATATTTTTTTTACTCTTAGTTATAAATAAATATCTTTCTTTTCTTATCTACATTTTTAAACTATTAAAATTTAATCTTAAATTAGCACGTAAAATAATAAACTTGAAAAATAGAAAATAATCCCATCAATAATATTTATAACTATAAGATAATAATTCGTTTTGAAAAATTCCAAGGAATATGAAGTAAACCACATTAGTTAGTTTGAAATGTCACCAAATAACATTGAAGTGATTAATCCGAAAGACATGCTTATTACAATATGAAGTGAAGTTAAAGGCCAAAAAGATGAAATTGCTTATTAACTCTATGATATAGAAAGTCTAGATTGAGTTAACCTGAATATAGATTATGTTGTTAGATGGGTGTACCTCGATGTGTTTGTTAATGAAATGTCATTTTTAAAGAAAAAATAGTTTAATCTAGATTAGAGCTCTTCATGGCAAAAAAATTAACAACTAACTGTGAATTTTTTATTTATTAAGTTTAGATTTTTGGTGATTCTCAACTAGTAACCAAATAAAATATCTTTCAAATTAGTATTGAGAGAATTTGACTTAAACTATTTACACAAATCATTCAGAATCTATGCATTGTTTTGATTTATTGTCCTTTAAATCCATTGTCAAAGAACTCAACCTAGAGTTCTCTTGAAACATTCATTTATTGAGAAATTTGTGATGGTTCCATAACGATGGAGTCCGTTTGAATACATGAGGATGAGTGCATTGAGAACATATTCACTTTGTCTGCCAAACACACTAATGCATGCCTCCCTTGCCTGGTTTGATGCAAGTCATGCATTAATTCCTTCATTTTCATCCACCATCCAATGCCGGAAATTCTTTAACTTCCCTGCTGCAATGGCCATATTTAGTACGTTGTCGGCCACTGTGCTATGAATAGCCTCTACAAGTTTCTCATTGGAAGGAACGAAGCCTCTCAACATTGTGGATAGGAGGTATGCAGACAAAAATGATGCACAAATCCAGAGCTTCTCTTCTTCCGTTTTCAAAACATGGGAACTCTGGATGATCTCTTGTTTTGGGAAAGGCTTCGCAAATTTTGCCTGTTCCAGAAGATCTATATGGTTCAAAAGTTCATGAGACCTTCCAGCAATCAATTCATTTTCTATCATACAATTGTTCAACTCTTACCACAACTATAGGGTCTAGAGATTTTGTTAAAGAGTGCTCCGGAATGCATCTCTTACACTTGCCCTTAAAACCCCAGTTCTTTCAGTTGGCTTGGTGCTGCAACAAGGGAAGGAGGTATCAAAGTAAGGAACAATGATCTCTTCTCTCTCGATGGGATTGGAAACATGTATAAATATGGCATTTTCGACTACCAACCAGCTCAAGTTCTGCAGGCAGGAATCATTAATGAGGGACGACAATAGCCAGAGTCTGGTATATTTCAGTTCTCGGAGACCAAGTCTGGCTTCCTTTATTTTGGATTTTGAAACAAAAGTCTCTACGCCTTCATCCAATGAGTTCAGTCCTACAATTTCCCGAATACAGTTAACATCCACTTGCAAAATTTCATTTTTTACTTCTTGGCCAGCAAGGATTTGATCGTCTGTCTTAAATAGATCTATGGCAGAAACCTAAAGGTTGATGGGCGTAGAAGAATAGAATAAAGTATAAATTTGACGGAGCAATCTTTGTGATTTCCTAGTAGCACAGAATACCGCAGCCACAAGATCTTCCTGAGATGCGTTGTTCATTTTACGTTTGTTGTCCACTTGAAACATGGCCATAAAAATGCTCTTATAAGCAACTGCTACAATGTTGCTTACCAGCAAGAGCTTCCCAGTCCTTATTTCTTGGGTGGCGTAGAGTCCTCGACAGCGACTGTCTTCGGTCATCTTGATCTCCACAGAACCCATGAAATCGGTCACTCTCGGAGGAGAAGATGCACATCCGAGCAGGTGGTCGAGATGTCATACTCGCCATTCAGCCTCTAGGCCTACAGAATATTCACCTGGTAAAGGGCGTCTTTGTATTTCGTTCGTCTCCATCACTTTTCTCCACCAAGTTATCTCAAACATAAACAAAATCATGAGAATGAAAGAGAAAATGAACAGAAGTTAATCCACCAACCAGATGATGCAGATTATTTCAGCAGGACACAGAAAATTCCGCTGGGGGAGTGCCTGATGAAACTTCTGGGTATGGATTGGCTCAACTCCTCAGCCAGGCTATATGAGAGGATACCAGAGGAGGGATAACAAAATATTTGCGCGCCAGTTTGAAATCGAAATAAATTAATTTCAAAAAAATTGGGCGCCATTGCCAATTTGAAATAGTGAATGGGAAGGTTTGAAATGGTAAACAATGGCATTGAGATTAAAACTGCATTAACCAACTGATGTGATAGAAGTACCAATTATGGAGTTGTGTGGGTTAGAGCGATTAATCTAGCCACTAAAGTTGAAACCGTAAACGTTGCCGGAAAGACAATGGCCATGTATGGTATGCATATTAAGAAGGCCATACACCAAGCATAAGGTACTGACAACCAATAAATCCTATGCATTAATGGCCCAATAGCATAGGATTTATTGGTTTCCCAACTGAATATCTCAATATATGTAAGATTTGTTTGAGTACTGATGTAACATATTAAAACTCATAGAAATATGTAGCATGTGTAACTTGGGAACATACCTTGCTAGTTATATTAATATATTAAAACTCATAGAAAATTATAATTATATGTTAAATATATACCATGGAGCACGTGTATAATTATGTGTTTATATATAGCATGTAGCACGTGTAACTTTTGCCTTTCTCCGGGAAGATATCCGCTTCTTTTATTTTTGATACAAAGCATATTTTCTGATTTCTGGGTTTCTTGAGTCTTTCCACAGAGATGCAACATCATTTTACAATCATACGGTAAGCTAGTACCTTGAAGCTTCTTCCTAGAGGGTTTTTATTGTAATGTTGGGAGAAAACTTCATGACTTATCTGGTCAATAATATGTATGGCTT
Source organism: Pinus tabuliformis (assembly GCA_031772625.1). Taxonomy (NCBI): domain Eukaryota; kingdom Viridiplantae; phylum Streptophyta; class Pinopsida; order Pinales; family Pinaceae; genus Pinus; species Pinus tabuliformis. The sequence continues at coordinate 1,653,750,522 of CM062819.1, forward strand.
AAACACAAAAGTTGAGCATAAATAAATTCCAATTCAATTTGTCTCATCATTATCAAGATCTTTTATTTTATACTTTCTCTGTTTCCAGGCAACCATGTTATTCCATCCTTGGGAATGGTGGTTGAACTGTGCTCCATGAGCTTGGGATTGTAGTCGGCATGAATCTTGGCCACAAATTTCTTTGTCAACCAAAATAGTTATTGTTAGAGAATTTTACGTACTTTTCATATTTTTGTGCCACTGAATCCAATGTGCCTGAATTAGTAATTGTTTTGATGGTGATTTAAACAGGGGACAACGGACAAAACTTCAGTCTAATAAAAATTGCCAGCTTTATTGAAGCAACTACCGAGAAAGGCGCTGAGAATTTGGATGTTCGAGGAAGATTAGTGGAATAACTTGAGTGGCTCCCTGATTCAATTGGAAAGCTTAGCTTCCTTGTTCAACTCAATTTGTATGAAAACCATATTGTGACGCTTCCTAAATCCATAGGAAAGTTTTCCAGGTTAATAAATCTAGAATTGAACTCAAATCAATCGTCTGGTCTTCTTGATTGCATTGAGGAGCTTTCAAGCTTGACTGATCTAAGTTTACACGGCATCCGCTTGAAGAGTTTGCCTGCCTCAATTAGGGATCTTTCCAGTCTTACAAATCTTACCCTGAGAGCAAACCAATAGTCCTGATTACCAGAGTTAATTTGAAGTGTCGATGGACATTGCGGAAGGTTTTGAAAGAGTTACCTCTCTCTGTCTGCCAGCTACGTTGCCCAATTAAATTTTGATCAGATTAAGAAGCTATATTCATCCTTGCATCCAAGCGAACACAATAAAACAAAATATTTGTGTCCTGAAATTGCAAATTGGCAGGGACTACAGCTACGCCAGTGGCACTTGTTAACTAAGGTATTCTCTACATTCATACTTAAATATTTGCATTCACTCTTCATACTCAATTAGTAATCTCCCACTCGCACTTACTTGTATTCATTCATTATTAACTAAGGCCTTGTCTACCCACTTAAATGTGATCATTCCTTATTAGCTATGGTATTGTCTAAGAGAATACAATTTTACAGAGATGACAAGTTTCTCATCAAAATTTGTGGATTTTTTTTTTAAAAGTTTCATTTTAAGAGTGTTTAAATATTTATTTTTATGAAAAAAATAGATTCAACACCATCAAAAATACCAAGTACTAAAAATCCTAAAACTTAACCACAATAACCCGTATTTTCAAAAATTCCTACTCTTGCTGCCATTTATTTTCCAAAAGAAATTGTAGCCTCTGAGTGTGAAGAGACTAACGACATTTCAAATGACACTGTACATTTAAAAAAATTAGACTCAAGGTCCTAGTCGAAAACTTTATTATAGGCTAATACGAATTCTCTGTATCTTATAACGAAGACGACGATTAGTCTACACACATGAAGACAAGGACGACGACTCTTCCTAGTGTGCACCGAGTTCTTGGTTGTTTCCTGGTTGTTTACGTAGAGTTTAAATTTAAAAAGTGTTTGTGACGTATGTATGAACTAAAATTGTGTGCCTATTATTAGTGTTCTCAAGATCCTTCAAAATTATGTCTGAATATTATCACGGTTCTCAAGATCCTTTAAAATGAGATAGCCTTCTAAAGATCCTTTGAAAGGATCTACCATATGTTCTTTTATTTATTTATTGTTTAATTTTCATACCATTCAAGTTGAACAAGTACAACTCTATTCTATGCTATTGAGCGATTTTATCCCAGGTTATCTGAATGTTTAACTGCTGTAGCAGTATCACTATTTGTTCCTCCTCTATCCATCAGAGCCGTACCGTCTCTCTAAGGGAAGTAACAGCTCTTGAGAAAATTAATTTCTTACAGTAAACTGAATTCCGGTTTAACATTCAATGGGAAATTATTAATTTCTTACAGTAAACTGAATTCCGGTTTATCATTCAGTGGAAAATTGCGAGAATGTACGTTGTTGCGGAGGGCTGTGGGTAATGAATCCAATGGTCGCAAACCCCATGATGATATTTAACAATCATGACGCAATATATTGAATTGAAGAGGTGATTTTCTAATTAAACACAAAACAACAAGGACCTTAGTAAGTAAATACAGAAACAGCTGCATGGAAATGCCAGTAAGCACATGAAAAGAAGAGATGTATATATACTATATAACGACACTCCGATTTTGATAAGAAAATGAAATATACACAGGCGCTGATTTTGGGAAGCATAGGAAATGAAGCGATTTAAATAGAGAGACACTGCGACTGGAACGAAATGCCTGGTCTATTCAACCTGAGTCATACCCCAAAACCAAATATTACCAGTGAATAGGCATGGCATTAGCTACGCTTTAAGCGTTGGATTGTAAAAATTCAGTTTAGGCCCATGCCACCGAACGCATCTCATATAAACGTTCAAAGTCGTTGGTTCACATGATCATCCTATCAATCCTCTAATTTTCTTAGAGGACTTAGGGATATTCCATTCCCTCATACTTTCAATTTTTTTAGGTTGGATATTTACACCTCTTTCATGTTGAAGAATCTAGGGCAATTAGATAACAATTTGTGAAACACTTTTTCAATTTAACTTGTTAACTTGATATTCTTCTCTTATTATTATTGTATGTGTGTTTATTTCATCAACTCCTACCAAAAAACAAGAAACAAGAACACAAGATATTGGCTCTCTACCAGGGCAAAACCTCTCTCTCTTAGAGAGGAAAACCCTTTCCTAAATTTCTCTTATTGAAGATTCTATTGATCAATGCCAAACCCTAGAACCTTGACAAGAATATCCCCCAAGCACAAGTCAAGTCATTCCTTCTTCCGACAATTTATTTCTCAGAACTTCATCTGCCTTCTTCCGGAAACTGGTGATAGACCTTGTTATGTGAGATCTAGAAGAGATACTTATCTTTGATCCTTGGTGAGGTCCTTCACCTATGAAGATACCTTCCTTCTCTTGTCCAACCGAGTGTCTTCTTTGATGTGTATATGTAGACTTTATATGACAACACCGCAGCCCTAGCTTCTCGCCCGTGTGGGAGGTTTCCCTTATGATTTTGGGTAATTTCTCCTTCACTTAAGAATCCCTCTTCTGCGCTTGAGTAGGAGGCCTTATAGACCTAAGTTACTAGCCCAAATAATGAAATATATATGACTGTGATCTTGCTACTGTGGTGACTGTAGATTGTCCTCCTTTTCTCGCATGTGTGATTGTATTTCTTCCTTAGAACAACCCTATAAACTTTGGTATAGGTCTCTCCTTCTTCGTAGGAATAAAGGCTCCTTAAAATCATCTTCTTCACCCTTTTCTCCGTTATCTTCTTCACTGGTTTCAAAGGTAGATTGCTTGTCGTTGGTCGAGTGGACAACCCCCATATATAGAGGTTTTTCCCTCCTTTAGGTTGACTTGAGGCCGACTAGGAGAATTTAGGCCAACCTGATTTTTCTTCTTCAGAATTGCTTCTTTGGTGATGTCATTTCTTGGAGAAGACTTGTGAGTTTGCTTGGAGGGATATATTTGACTCTAATACATAATTATACATGTTGTAACATGCCCTTAAGGGTCTTCAACATTTTCTTTTGACTCGTTGAGTTACCTATAGCATTTTGAAAGGTGATAGACGTATTTTAATGAGCAAGAAACTCACTGATAAATATATAAATATAAATATAAATATATATATATATCTTTTATTTTATAAATACAAAGATCAAACTTACATTTATGAAGACCGAACCTAGTCATACTTTCTTCAACAATCCCTCTTAACTAGGGAGGTATTCATAAATCATTACAAGGTGCTTGGCTATTTTTCAGTCTTGAAGAATTCACATAAGAGAAACTGCATTGGGAATCCATCTCTTATAGCATCATAATAACCAACATTATTTATAGCAAGTCCTTCACTAAAAACTCTACCTCTCATAAGATCAAAGCACAATGTTGGTGAGACCAATGACTTATAGACACCTTAATCATTGTCTCTCAAGGTACATACCCGCTCAGGTGTACACTGAGTATGACCTTCTAGGACTATTATTGTCTTGGGTTCCGAGCCCTAAAAAGATATCAGTCCTCTTGCCTAATCTTATCTTGGATGCCCTACACATCCTCAAAGGGTATTAGATGCCACATGATTACCCAATCATTTGATTCTTTCTTCTAAAGTGAAGACAAGAATGTTGTGTCTATCTCTTCCTCTTAATTAAGGAAGACATGCCTAAGTTTCCTCTGACCATAAACTTGATCAATCTCCTTTGTGATTGGGAACTTGTTAGAACTTTGTCTTAGCTAGGGAATTTTCCATTCATCAACAACTTCTTCTTCGTGGGTCCTTCAACTGCTTGATCTCCTTCCTTCTTTTGACGTCGTGAAGTCTTTGTTTGACCTTCTTCTTGGTATGACACTGGCCATCGATCACTTTCCTTCATGGCTTGTCATATCATTGCTTCCTTCGTGGAAAGTGTCCTTCTTGATATATTTTAGGTTCTTTCGTCATCTGGCTACTCCTTTGTCATCTGACCATGCTGTGAAATATTTATCACATAGATGATTAGTCATACTTTCTTGATCCCATAGTTCGATTTAGTAGCCCTTCATGACTTCATCCTAATACTACTTCAACATCGAATGGTTGTTTTCTGGATGGCTTTCCATCATGACATCTTTTTAGAGTTGAATCAGTTATCTACATCTTAATATCTCCAAGGTCTTCATGTTCGTCAAGGGTCCTTTTATATTTTTCTTCCTTTGTCAGAGTTGTCATAACTTCTTTCCGGAGATGTTTTATGTTGGATCTTTGTCAAATAATGGTTCTTCGTGTCCATGGTGTTCTTACATGCTTGATATCATTCTTCATTTTATTCTTCTTGGATTGTTTAGTCAACAACCTCATGCTCCTTATGGGAGCACTTCTTCTTTACCTGCTTTTTGGATTAGTTAACAACCTCATACTCCTTATGAGGACATTTCTTCATGTTGACCTTTGTTTGATTGTAGTACATGTTTTCGAGCATGTCTTTGCTGAAAGAGATTCTTTTATACTTGATCATGTTTTAGAACATTTCCCATGAATCAATAATACATATGATGACATGACTTAAACTCTGATGTATACATACCTCATCTTCATTCTACTTTGATCATCTTGACTTCATTTGATGATTCTTCTTGATTGGTGTAGCCTTTATTGCTTCATCTTTTCTTGCCTACATATGATCCTTTCTTGAATCCCATGAATGGGACTCCTAGTGAGACATGTGGTCTTATTTATCAACCTTCTTTTGAAGATTCTATTAGAGGATATTGAAGACCCTTATCTCGCAAATGTTTCTTCGTTTTGATGATAGATGCCTTCTAATATTCTTAAGCATGATCAATTATTCTTTCATTATGAATGAGTTCCTATAATAGGTATTCTCCTTCTATATGAATATCTTTAGCTATATCTTTACCATGCTCCTATATTCTAGAATATTCTACTTAGCAATGCATTATATCCTATCTTTATATGCTCCTATGCTACTCAAAACTTTGAATGAATACTTAACTAAAGAGGCTGACTTAGTCATAGTAGAGATCTGGACGATCTTCCTTCTTCTTTCATTTCTTGTGTTATGTGAGCTTCTTCCCTTTTTATCTTTTTGTTGGTGTCCTTCTTATGTTTGGGACAATCCCTTTTGTAGTGTCCATATTTTTGGCATCCAAAGAATTGGACTTTGGACATATCTCTATTGCTCATTATTATTGGACCAAGTTTGCTAAATTTTCCCTTTCTCTTAGCCATGGTAGCAAATGATTTCTTCTTTGATCCCACATCATCCTTTTCTTTGAGTCTAGTTTCCTCTATCTTGCATAGAGACCTTAGTTCACTTAGTGGGGTAGCTTCCTTCTTGGCATATATTCTTGATGTGAAGTTGCCCCAATCCTCAAGTAGAGCATTGAGTACTATAGTTTCCATTCCTATGACAGACATGACATCTCCTAGTTCTTGAAGTTGATCTTTCATCTTAGAGATCTTCATAAAGTAGGGAGCTATTGCTTCCTTTTATATCTTCATCTTGCATAAATCATTTCGTACAGATATCACTTCTCCAGTTGTGCTTACCAAGAATAGCTCTATTAGCTTGTCATAGATTTATTTTGAGGTTTCAAATTTGGAGACATAAGGAATGAGACAACCTTTGATGGATTCTATTAGAATGTTTTGAGCTCTTGTCTCATCGTTATTGTACTTTGCTAAGGCTTGAATTTGTTCCTTAGCAAGGATAGTGGTATTCCCTTTAACGAGGTCTAGAAGTTCATTCTCCTTGAGAAGTAAATCAATCCTCTTCTTCCATGCAAGGAATTTAGTGGTCCCAACCAATTTGTTGCTTTCCTTGCAAAAAGACATTGATGTATGTTCAGGAGGGGACATATATACTTACTTGATAGAGTTTTTGATGTTGTAGTCTTGATTTCTTCTTGAAGACTTGATGGCTTCCGTTCTTCGATCTTCATGATCTTCCTTCAAATAGACTTGGTTGATGATGAGATTTTCTTGGAGAGTGAAGACTTGAGTTGTAGATATTCTTCCCTTGAATATGGTGTAGCTTAAAGTAGGTTCCTCTTTGAATTGATATTCTTGTAGGTTCCTTTGTATGAAAGAATTCTCTTGTTGCTTTGTAGTCTTCCTTAATGAATAGTAGATGGTATACCTTCTTGTCCTTGATGTGTTTGAGACTTCTTGGCTTGATTCTTCAACCTTGTAGTAGTTCTTGAGATGTCCTTCCTTGACAAGTCACCTTATGAAAGTTCTTGAGATCCCTTTTCCTTGATGTGTCACCTTAGCTCTGATACCATGTTGAAGAATCTAGGGAAATTAGATATAGTAAGATTTTTCTATACTTGATAACAATTTGTCAAGAAATTTTTCAATTTAAATTTTTAGCTTGATCTTCTTCTCTTATTATTATTGTATGTGTGTTTACTTCAGCAAACTACCACCAAAACACAAGAAACAAGAACACAAGATATTGGCTCTCTACGAGCGGAAAACCTCAATCTCTTAAGATGGAAACCATTTCGTAAATTTATCTTATTGAAGCTTCTACTAATCAATGCCAAACACTAGACCATTGACAATAACATCCTCCAAGCACAAGTCAAGTCCTTCATTCTTCTGACATTTTGTTTCCTGGTACTTCATCCTCCTTCCTCTTCTGGCAACTAGCGATAGACCTTGTTATGTGAGCTCTAGAAGATATAATTATCTTTGATCCTTGCTGAGGTCCTTCACCTATGAAGATACATTCATTCTCTTGTCCAATCGAGCTTCTTCTTTGATGTGTAGATGTAGACTTGATATAACAATAGTGAAACCCTAGTTTCTCACACGTGTGGGAGGTTTCCCTTATGCTTTTGGCTCCTTTCTCCCTCTATTGAGAGATCCTCTTCTTCACTTTAGTAGGAGGACCTATAGACCTAAGTTACTAGCCCAAACAATGAGATATATATGACCATGATATTGTTGTTGTGGTGATCGCAAACTTTCCTCCTTTTCTCACACATGTGACTTTATTTCTTCCTTAGAACAACCCTCTAAACTTCAGTTTAGGTCTCTCCTTCCTGGTAGCACTAGAGGCTTCTTAAATTCAACTTACTTCACCCTTTTCTCAACTATCTTCTTCGCTGATTTCAGAGGTAGATTTCTTTTCATTGGAGGAGTGGACAACCTCTATATATAAAGGTTTGTCCCTCCTTTAGGCCAACTTGTGTCTGACTAGGAGACTTTAGGTCGACTTGAGGTTTCTTCTTCAGAATTTCTTCTTTGGTGATGTCATTGCTTGGAGACAACTTGTGACTTTGCTTGGATAGATATCTTTGACTCTAATACATAAGTATACATGGTGTAACATGCCCTTAAGGGTTTTCAACATTTTCTTTTTATTCTTTTACTTACCTATAGCAATTTGACATGTGTTAGACCTATTTCAATGAGAAAGAAACTCGTTGATAAATATAACAAAAATAATATTTATTTTCTTTTATAAATACACAGATCAAACTTACATTTATGAAGACCAAACCTAGTTATACTTTCTTCAAGATTCCATTCCCTCATACTTTTGAGCTTTTTAGGGTCCATCTTTACACCTTCATGGGATACAATATCACCCATATATTCCACTTCTGAACTTAGAGAAACACTTCGAAGTTTTTGCATATAGTTTTTTCTATTCCATTACTGTTAAGATGCTACCAACATGTTGTACATCATCTTCCCAAGATTTTTTATGCATTATTATGTCATAAAAAAGTACTAACACAAATTTTATAAGGAAAATTTAGAAAATATAATTGTTCAAGCTTGGAAATGTTGAATGTGCACTAGTAAGTAAAAATGGCATAACCAAAAAGCCATGATGACCTTCACGTGTTCTACAATTTTCTTTGGGAATGTTTTCTTGCCTCATTATTATTTGATCATATCTAAAATGAAAATCGAACTTAATGAAGAAAATTGATCCATGTAATTCATCTAATAACTTATGAATGATATGAAGAAGAAACTTATCACTGATTGTCATTTTTTGATCTTCATGTAATATGGACACATATACCATGGGCCATCTCTTTTTTTAACTACTACCACTAGTGAAGAGAAAGAACTTTTCATAATTTAAATGATATTAACTTTTAACATTTCTTGGACCATATACTAAATCTCACTCTTTTTTGCATATGTATCCCTTTAAGTCCTAATGGTAGGTGATGCACTTCTCTGTTCCATATGAATAGTATATTCACAAACTCAAACTAGGGGAAGACCCTTAGGCATCTCTTTAAATACATTGAAATGATTGTTGATAACATTTTGGATATCCATTAGAGAAAAGCACATAGATGTTTGAGCATCTAATCAACACAATTTTGGAATGACACCATGTTGTCCCTTCTTTAGCAATTTTTTCTTGTTATTAGAGTTGACTAGTATATAGGGTTTCTCTTGGATACTTTTAATCTCAATTTCCATTCTCTTGAGTAAATTTTCATGAAAATTTCACAAAAAATAAGGGACACTATTTCTAATGATTATAAGGATTGTACCCCTAATACACATCAACACCATCCATTTTGATTGCAATCATGGGACTATCCAATAAATGCTCCTCCATATTCATCTTAATACTATGGAACTTCTATGAGAAATTTATGGCACTTCCATCTAAAATCATTATTTGAAATTTTGGGGCTAGATCAACAAAGAAATTAAGATTTTTTACTAATATGTAATAGAGGAGATTATGGGTATTAACTGAATCAATCAACACCATTACCTTTCCCTTTTTAATATATCCTTCTATCATCAGGGTTTGTAGCTTATTATGTTTTACCAATGCATCGAAAGATATTGATGGAGTAGTGTATTCTAGGTTTGGGTCTTTTGATGGTTCCAATTCCTTATCTTCTCCATATTCATTATCTATGTAGAATAATTTCTTCTCACCACATATATGCCCCTGTTGATGGTGTTGGACCTGCCAACATGTCCGGTGATCTCCCTGGTAAGAAGCCCCAACTAGACCTCAGATCATTTGGAGTAGGAGTCCTACCTGTGGGTAGTAAAGCTATGCCTTGACTGTGATAACACGCAAAGGTAAGAAAGATATATTTGTCAGAGCAAGGGTGTGACCTTGGATCATGTCAAGGGAGATGCATGGGGAGTTTCTAACACATGAAAGGGTAAAAGAATTGTGTCCCTTAGAAGCATGTAATAGTACAAAGCCTGAAAGGAACACACGGGCTGAATTACATCACAAACTGGAAAGAAAAATTGTCAAAAATCCAAAGTGATGAGTTAAACCAACAACACGATTCAATAAGATTCATACAATCACATATGTAATAGTCCATACATCAATGTGTAAGTTAAAACTACATATATTGCTAAAGTAACACGAATAGTCGAACTACAGTAACAACACATGAATGAAACATGTTGGCTCCGTTATATTATATAAAGTGAAATTTCCATCCATACATATTGTGAAGTAGGAAAGTGTTCCCTCTGACAATAGAAGCAACCCCTCTAGCCCTAGAGTGGATCTAGTTATAGGAAAAACAAAACAATAATCGATTTCCTTAAATAGTAATCATTGGAGGCCTACCTCAAAATCGGTGATCGATCGATGAAGCTTTCGTTGTGCTGCTTGAGCTTCCATTCCCTTCTCCTTAATGAGAAATCGACCTGAAACACCACAAGAAAACAACAAAGCACGTAATCGAGAACAACAATGATCTATTTACTTATAAATTCAAGGAATCATAAGCTATAAAGTAAATTGTACACAAGATATAGTAAATCGTTATTGATTGTATTAAAATAAATCAAGAGCAAAACTTACAACCAAGCCTTGATGTCACAAGCCTTCTCAAAGGGTCTAGCCAGTATGTTCCTTCAAGCATTCACTCTCAAGAATGGGTCTCCCAATTGAATAATATCTCTCTCCCACTCATAAAATTTAATGCAAGGCTAAGGCACTCCACAACCTCTTACCAAAATATCAGCGATTCCACACTTGTCAAACTCACACCAAAGCTATCTAATCTACTTCAATCCAACTAGCAACCAGTAACTAGGAACTGGCTGATCATAGCAATGGTGAGTGCTTTTATAGGAGGAGGAGCCTCCATAAAATGAGGGAGAGAGAGCTTATCCTCAAGGGAGGTTTCATAAAAGGTGGAATTACTATCCCAGAGGAAGAAAGGAGAACCAATCTGACCCAACAACCATCTTTAGAATCACCCAAAAGGCTAATTGTTTGAACTAATTCGCCAAATCTAGATCATCATAGGTCATAAACTAGGGCTTAGCGATGACATTGCAAGGGAGCGATGCGTTCAGACCAATCATCACAATAAACATCTGGAAGACTTGCGCCAAGCCCTAAAATTTGACTGTCATAGGAAACATGTGTACACCTACGACAACGTCACAATGATATAGTTCATGACAGGGAACTATCGCACTTTTTAAGGGTTTACTTGTGACGATGCAGAAACTTAGGCAAAGAGGGCCAATCTTCACCATTAGAGAGCACTTTCTTAATCTTCTTGCATAAGCGGGAAGATATGGACATGTTTATCTGATATATGATACAACGGAGGGACTGAGATGAGGTCAATGACAAATTACTATGTAGCAGATGCCTCGTAAAGCATGAAGCCTAAGGGAGTGGGAGGGATGAAATGCTTTACAAAATCATAACTGAACTAGAACACCACCACAAAGAACCTGCAGGAACAAGTACAACTGATTTCCCTGATAGTGAAATACATCTAGTCTAGGCATGGGCACAGCCATCCAAAAGACATATGAAACTTGGTCTGTGGTATGGACACAGCCACCCAGTTGATAAGGCCATATCTAATGATAAAGATATGGTCACAGCCATCCATGAAGACTCAGGTATGGTCGCAACCATCCAATCAAAGAGTCATGCATGTAATCATGAACCAATCCACGTAGCCCGAACATATGTAATCTTTTTCTGGGGTCTTGAAACCCTAACCAATCATAGTACAAGTTCTAGCATGCGAATAGATGTGCTAAAGTCTAGCATGATAGAAAATTGCTTGATTATCGATCAATGATGGAAACCATTGACAAGCGTGAGAGAGACCACCAATAGTGCCAATGGTTCTCAAGGCACTGCTAGTAAAATCCACTAAGTGTGAAAAGTGATATGAAGTCGAACACTCGTGGAATCACTCAATCAAAGACCAATGATGAAAGTCCATTGTCAGGTGCAAAGAACTTGCCATTGAGGCATGCAAGCTCCAAGGTACTGAAAGGAATCTCTAGATCAACTCCCTGGATAATGAGTTGGTGTCGACAGGAAGTGATCCATCGCAGGAGGGCCATAATGTTTCCCTCATCAATGACATGAGACAAGGAACAAGATGAATATGGATGAAGCAAAAAAATAGAGGAGGAAGTAAGGGTGAAAACTACAAAAGGATTATACTCTTGAACATATCGGCGACACGACTCCGGAAGGCAGAAACATTTTGGTACGAAGGGATCAGAGGTCAAATGGAGACAACAAGGATCAAATGGAATAAGGAAAATTGGCAAACCCAAACCCCGAAAGGCCAACGATGATGTGACGATGTCCCAAACCCGGCGAGAAGCAAAAGTGTCGATGTTCAAGAGTAACTAGCTGCTGTAAGTAACCGATGAAGATTTCCAAATTTTTCCCCACCATTTCTAGTGAGTACCCCAATTATTTTTGAAAAACAAGCTTGAAAGGGATAGCATATGCTTGTGATATAAGTTCGTCCTTCGGACAAATCCAACCTAGTAAAATTTTAAGAAGCCCTAGGGTGGAGGAGCTCGGGTCTCGTCATGGTTATGAGTCCAATGTCGTTAGGGTTTAACGAGTCCGACATAGGTAAAACTTAAAGTCTTTTTCATGTTTAGAGAGTTTGAAAAAGGCATGGAAAAGAAAACTCGAGGGGGGTCCTTTTTTGTAAATTTTCGTCCCTCAAGCCCGAAAAAGTAGAAAACAATTCTTGAGAGAACCGCTTGACCATTTCGATCAAGGAGTACTTTTCATAATTAGTGTTCCCAATCCAAAAAATTAAAAAAGCGATCATAGAAACGACGTTTCATAACAAAAAACGAGCTTGAAATGACAAAATCCCAGCTATGTTTTTGGGTTTATACGGTTGGAAAAGAGCTGAAATGAACCGCCTTTTTTATTCTCTTTTAATGAGGCAAAAAGGGAAAAACTCAGCAATATTTTCATATTTTACGAGTCAAAAAAGAGCTTAAAGGTGACTCGTCCTAGAGAAATGAATGGTATAAAAGGTAGAAACTGGTTTCGGTAATGGTGGAACTGCTCCAAACATGTAATGGTCAAGAGACTGGCTAATAAAACCACTCATCACTGTGGTCCCTTAGGAAAGGAAAAACAACCAAGTGAAATCATATGATTGGCGAAAGAGATGGTGGTGATGGAATGAAACAACCAAGGCTCATGTAGCAGAAATTAGTGGATAAAAATGACAATCACGAGATGTAAATTGGGTATGGGTTCATTTTTACACAAGCTTGAACCATGGAGAACTCTGCTTGGATTCATTTTCATGTTTACACAAGCTTGAAACAAAAAAATATGCGTATTATAAGTTTGCATGCCCCCAGCATAATGATGCAAATCGAGGTACATGCCCCCGAAGCTTCATTGCATTCAATGAGGTGGATGGAATGAAGGTTCACTTTCGAGATCTTGGAAAGACTCGACTCAGATTTTATGAGATCTTAATCAAAGACTTGATTTGGAAAAGGGAGTTGTTTAATTTTGTAATAAGGTTGACATAGTTAAAAAAAAACTATCCTCATAACCCTTGATTCATTTGTTAATGAGCTTGACACAAGATCAAGAACTATGCTCATCATGCCTGGTTTCATTTTTTAACGAGGTTGACACAGGAACAAACTATCCTCAGATGCATGTTCATGGGCCATACGAGAACATGACCCCCAAGAGATCTTCACTGGAGGGAAGAACCATGCTCTGGGAGGAACACATGTCATTAGGCACCAACGATAGATCAGGTTCCAATGCCCCCAATACATGATGTACTAGGCCATCTGCATGATCATCAACAGATGCATAGGTTGAATAGGTAGCCACATAATTGACCTGTGGCAAGGAAGGTACTACTTGCAGATAAGAACCAATGGGGGATGATTGTGGTACAGGAGGCACCGGGTGACTAAAGAATGACAATTGATTGATAGTCACCATTCTTCCATCGTGTGAAAAATAAACCACACAGAAAAGTGAAGAAACAAGAGCTCCCATGGTATAAATATAATCTTGGCCAAGGAGAAGACTGAAATCTAAAGCACCTTGGACAACCATCGTATCTATATAGACAGTTTTTCCTCCAAAAGTAACAAGGAAATTTGGAAGGATCCCTAAAGGTTGACCGGTTCCTTCGTCAAATGCCAACAGATTCTATGTGACCAGCACAAAATACTTGCCAAGTAGTGAAAGGCATGAGACTAGCGGATGCCCCTTCGTCCAAGAGAGTGCCAGGTACTGCCTTATTATAGGCATGTATGGTAATCTGGAAAGGCACATAGGACGGAAGGAGGAATTCAGTCAAGTGGCTCCAGTCGAAGGAAATGCCTTAACTACTTGCTGGGGGCACCACGGTAGTCCCCCACTGCTCTACACGAACTGAACAAGGTCTCTTTGGATCAGCTGGGATAGGAGGGTTGTTCTCGAACTCAGGAGAATCTGACGAAACAAGAAGAACATGAGCAGTACAATCATGATGTTCTTCACGAACAGAGTGGACCACTGGTGGTGAATCCAGGTCGACACTCTTTCTGACAAATGGTTGGTCAGGAACAGGCTGAGGATAGCTAGGTCCAGGAAGAGGAGGAGAGCCTCTAATAAACAACTGGAAGTGGAGGCAAAGAAGCTGTAAGACTTTCCAAAATAGTGGAAGCTTTATCCATGAGCGAACAAAGGTGATGGGGATGGTTGCCTTCACATAGCCTACAGGGAATCGAATCTTCCCTTTCTTCTTACCACTAATAATTGAGGATTGAACATCAACATGAGCTTCAGAGGATGATGAGGGATGAGCCAGATCATGAGACCATACTTCTAAGATCCTAGGATTGCTAGGACAATCACGAAGAAGATGGTCAACCTTGCACAATTTGCAAGAAAACTTAACTTCTGCGGAGGAGTAGAAGGTGTTCCAACTTGAGATGTATTTGGAGCAAAAGCTGCACAAGTTGCCTCGCGCTTATCGAACTTCTTCTTCTTCTTCGTCTTCTTCTTCCTCTTCTTAGTCTTCTAGTTACTAGATGTGGAACCTTCACCAGGTGAAATAGGAGATGAACATGAAGAAATAGGGGAAGAAAGAGTAGGCTCAACCTTAGAATCATCATGTCGTGATTCAGACGAAGGAGACGGTGGAATAGGAGTCATGACACTCAAGACCACCGAGGTTGAAAACAACCAAACGGGTAAACCGATGGTTAACCTAAGCAAAGACAATGTTGCCTTGTATGGAGCACCGACATTTCCAAAAGAAGGAAACGGACCAGGGTTCCCATCTGGGGGAATACCTTGGCTGGTAGACTCAGGGAATGTTTCCATCAGGAACGAGCTTGAAAAACACTCGTACTGTAACCAAGAACTTGAACTATTACCAGGAATATTTCATGGGCAATAAATTTTATGACACAGGAACAAAACTTGACCTTTTCATGTTTCAAGAGTCGAGAAAAGGACTAAAAGGTGACTCTATCTTTTGGAGGTTTAATAATCCTAAAAGGATAAGTGCTCAGATGATCCTTTTCTTTTAGGGAGTCGAAAAGGAATGAAAGTGACTACTGTGGAGAACTAGGCAAAAGGTTAACCAAACAAACCGTAAAACTGCATATACACCTTGGTGATCAAATGAAAGAGAAATGACCAAGGACTTTATGTACGGCAGTCAATCTTCCCAAATGTTGTGTTCGATGCGTTACGGTTCGTAAGGCGACAGATACAAATTCCTATGGATGTAGGATCATAGCCTAGTGGGGTCTCCTGATATATACTCGATGGTACGGGGAGCACAAGTACGTACTAGCAGCTATTGAGTCACAGAAGGAGAAATCACCCAACCTTAAGTGAAAACAATAGTGACTAGGTTTAACGATGTTGGAGCATGTCTCTTAGCCTATACCTCTAAATAATGTGTGTTAAGTTCCAATGCATTGTTAAGTTCATTAAGTTGATTTTAGAAATGATCTTGAATTAAGTTCTTGTTTTTAGGCCCTACCAAATGTATTTTCATAATTCCTAGGATGCAGCTACAATGAGTAAAGCATCAATCGTTTTGATGAACACCTACCTAAAGGAGGTTAAGGAGTTCATTTCCAAGCGAACAAAAACCAAGACAAGAAAATGCAAGCACTAAGAAACACAATGCATAAATACACTTATCTCTATAGTGCATCGATACTACTAATGAAAAATTTAAAGTTCACTTTCCAATTTCTCAAAACATGAAAATTTGTAATGCACATGTACTTTCACTTTCGTATATTAAATGAATGCAATATCTTGATTTTTTTTTTGAATTTAAGGAGATGAACAAGCTAGTGTAAACCTGATTGATCCGAACAATTGTGATCTATGCTTGGTAGTGAAGAAACCGAATCGATATGAGAAATCGATTCAATAGTCAACACTAAAAATCAACCAGCAACAAAAAACGCAGCAAAAAGCCTCAAGCAAATCAATAAGACGGTTGCAGATGAACCTTGGATAGACAAGTAACCTAGGAAAATGGTTTGAAACACTTCAAAGAGCTAGGTCATGGGGTCTAAAACACAAGACTCACTCAAATGAAATCAAAGAGAAACAAGCCTTAACCAAAGTAGTTAAAATAAGCTGATGGGAGACAGAAAACAACAGGGGGTAAGCAAGACTGATGGTTTTAGAAGGCAAAGTTGAAAAAAAACAACTTGCAGAGAATCATCACAAGCCTATAACAAGCAACTTGTGAAGATAAGCTAATCATCACAAGTGTAGAGACAACAACTAAGCGACGTCGTCACAAGGGTACACCTATCTTCTGTGACGGTCTGATTTCAGGAATAGTCGTGACTGTACGACAGGTAATCAATGATGCACATATTTACTAAAGAGGACAGGGTGACATCGTTGTAGCTATTAAGATATCTTCAGCGACAAGTTTAAAAAAGGGAAAAGACAAGTGACAACACCCGAAAAAGACTAGGCTATTCTTCCAAATAGTAAGGGGAATTCCTAGATTGACCTGGGTAATCCAAAAAACTAAAGGTGCAACCCCAAAAGTTAAGAGACACTAAATCAAAAGACAAACCGAGAGTAAACAAGAAGAAAACATACAAAGGACTCCTCATTGGATTCAGCAACTTGTGAAGTAGGAAAGTGTTCCCTCTACGGACAAAGGCAACCCCTCTAGCCCTAGAGTGGGTCTAGTCACAGCAAAAATTGAACAACACTCAATTTCCTTAAATATTCATAATTGGAGGCCTACCTCAAAACCAGTGTTTGATGAAGCTTTTGTTGCACTGCTCCAGCTTCCATTTCCTTCTCCTTAATGAGCAATCGACCTGAAACACCACGTGAAAACAACAGAGCACGTAACCGAGAACAACAATGATCTATTTACTTATAAAGTCAACGAATCATAAGCTATCAAGTAAATTGTACAAAAGATATAGGAAATCGTTATTGATTGTATTAAAATAAATCAAGAGAAAAACTTACAACCGAGCCTTGATGTCGCAAGCCTTCTCAGAGGGTCCAGCTGGTATGTTCCTTCAAGCATTCACTCTAAAGAATGGGTCTCCCAAATGAATAATATCTCTCCCTCTCACTCATAAACTCTAATGCAAGGCTAAGGCACTCCAAAACCTCTTACCAAACTATCAACAATTCCACACTTGTCAAACTCACACGAAAGCTATCTAATCTGCTTCAGTCCAACTAGTAACCAGTAACTAGGAACTAGTTGATCATAGAAATGGTGAGTGATTTTATAGGAGGAGGAGCCTCCATTAAATGAGGGAGAGGGAGCTTATCCTCAAGGGAGGTTTCATAAAAGGTGGAACTACCATCCCAGAGGAGGAAAAGCGAACCAATCTGACCCAACAACCAGCTCTATTATAACCTAGAAGGCCGACTATTTGAACTAATTCGCCAAATCTCGATCGTCACAGGTCATAAACTAGGGCTTAGTGATGACATCACAAGGGAGCGATGTGTTCAGACCAATCATCGGAATAAACATCTGGAAGACTTGCGCTGGGCCCTAAAATTCGACCATTGTAGGAAACATGTGTACACTTACGACGACGTTGCAACGATACAGTTCATGATAGGGAACCATCACACTTTTTAAAGGTTTACTTGGGACAATGAAGAAACTTAGGCAAGGAGGACCAATCCTCTGCATTAAATAGCACTTGCTTAATATTCTTGCATGAGCAGGAACATATGGACATGTTTATCTGATGTATGACACAGCAGAGGGACTAAGATGTGGTCAGTGACAAATTACTATGTAACACATACAAACATGACAACCACTAGCCCCAATAGTGGAACATTATAGTCAACACCGCCTACTCCTCCAAAGAGACATACTCACTCTGCACTGTGGAGAAGCCAAGGCTCGTCAGAATCCTCTCCAAGCTTTCTCTAAGAAATACCTTGCAAAAGCATGGCTCCTAAAATCCCTTTCTATGAGTTATGAGGCTATATTACTAACAGAGGGTGGCGTGACCCTTGATAGTTGCTGACTACCATCGTGACTCTTCAACTTCATTACATAACTCTTTACATTACATATGATTGTTAGCACTCCACAATGACACTTGGAATTTCACTTTACAACATGTTTACAAAATGATACATTTTATACATATACCTATGTGGGAAAAATTGGCTCGAGTCATCCAGACGAGACAACACTAAGACTTGGATGGTGGTGGAAATACTAGCTCATTAACCTCCTCATCGTGATCCTCATGGATGAACTAATGCCATGCTTGGCAGTGTGCATTAATGTCGGCGTACTCTTTGATGATGTCCTTTTGGAAATGAACTCTTTCCTTCATTTCTTCCAGGTATACTAATTTGGAACCTTTGTCCAACTTGCCTTGTAACATGCACAACTTAGTCCTACGAAAGGTCGGACCAACGATGTACATACACATGTTATCTGCTCTAACTTGCAGATTTGCACTGGTGGCCATTAGCATCAACTAATCAAAGTATGCATCGACCTCTAGTTTGACTTGGTTCTTCTCTTTGGCCTCAATGAGCACACCATTCGACAGACAGCGTGGCATACTTCCTCACCATGACATCCAAACTCCTGTACAATTGTGCTTACGAAGCCTTAATACTGGTGATGAGCAGCATACATTACTTATAGTTCCAGATCATACTCTATATGCATGCTTTATCCAAATCTACTTGTGGCTTCATCATATTTTGCAAGTGAAGTGGGACTCCCTTGTACCTCATCTTCCATGTCTGTACATGATTAACTGTGGCATGTATATCTGGGATTTTTTACGCTATCTTGGTGCAGCGTACTTGATGACCATGTAGATGGAAATCTTCCTAGTGCATGGTGACAAACATGTCATAGAGTCTCTGTGTCACTGTTTCAAGAGTTGATACTTCAGCAAGTATGGCCATATTCATCTCTTCTTTACCAGATTCAATTGATTGTTCCTCCCTTTGCCTAGCTTCTTGCAACTCCTTAGTCATGCGCTAATTTTTCTACTATCAAGAACTTAAGACTCGAGCTCATGGCTTAGGCATAAGCCCTTGTAGCATTGGCCAAGGTGGCTGGATGTCTTCGTACATTTGACACAATCACCCTTTCTTGATAGTGCGCAGGTGATGCATGCTCATCTAAGGTGAAAAGTATACGTTCTTGTACAACTATGTGTTGTGACTCATCAAAGGCTATGTTGTACACCTCTGTTCTGGGATGGTCCTCAAGGACAATGATATCGCCTTGTTCACTTGGGACGTTCTCTGTTGTTGGACCTGGTGAAGGCTGTGGAGTAACCTCGATTGCTTTTGGCATGAGCTTGGTATCATAATCCTGTTCTGGCTCCTCCATATCCATGTCTAGTTGTTCTACTATCGATTGGGCCTAGGGAGCAAGTTCCTGTTTTCTATAGCTACTCACCTTGTTCCTCATTTGCTGCTAGTTTAGAGTCTTCAACTTGTATCATCACATTTTACGAAGTCTGTAAGGCTTACACTTCCTCTTGTTCCTATTCCTGTTCATGCTCATGCTGGTTTTCTTATCTCTTTTGTGCAACAATTATTCTTCTTTGATCTTTTACTAGACTTCCTACAACATCCTCTCGGCATCTTCTAGTCTTTGCTTCTCTCTCTTTCTTTTCACTATCCTCCTATCGCACTGTCGCCTCTTTGCATCTATCTCCAAAGCTACCTTTTCCACAAGTGGGTCTTCCTTAAACTTGTAGCTTTTCTCTGTCTTTGTGCTTTCGACAATCTACCTCTTGCCTTTGTCTTGCACAAGTATGTTGATTGTTGTTGTTGTTTTCCTGCTCCCTGTGGTGTTACTTCCTTGAGTACTACTAGCCACTCCACTGCAATGTTCACTGGATCATTAAGAGTAGAGGAGTTATAACAATATCTCCATGGGTCTTCCTCTAGCCAATGACACACCCCATGGATCCAAGAATAGTACACTCTCGCATAATGATGCTTGCATAAACCATGTGGGTCCTACAAGTTGAAACTATTGGTGTCAAACTTAACCTTGTTAAAACCTACCACCTTAGCATCCGCTTCTTTCAAACTCCAGAGTGCATATAACACAATTCACACAGGAAGCGTAGGCCATGGTTCCTTCTTCTTCCTATGTAATCTAGCTAATAACCCTATTGAGATGTGGTATGCAACCTCCTGCATGACCAACTTGCTCGTGGAAAACCTAGAAAACACATGCAGAGATTTATCCACACTGTACATCCTAATGCAAGTGCCCTCGGCTGAGGTGTAACAATTTGCAATGTTTAGCAATGCCTCGATTGCTTCCTCGGACATGCAAGTGGATATTGTTCAAATATCATTTCATACAAAGGGGTGATGAAATGGTTAGATATTCTAGCCATGACTCCTCGGTAGCTGCAATCTGAGAGAAACTTCCAATATACATTCACAACACTCTTTGAAGGTGTCCATGCCCAACCCATGCCAAGAATTTGTTGACGGGCATAGATTGCATCGAACAAGTGGGAAGACATGAAGACTCTTGTGTGTTGATCCTTGGGAGGACTCCTGGAATTAGATAGATGCACTTTCAACTGGAAAGCCAACATGTCGGACCAATTGAACAATTTTCCTTCACTTTCCAGTTGATCCAACATAGTAACCCAACTTTGTGGGAAGGTCCTTGTACTCCCTTGGAAATACAAGTGGCATGTGAAGATGACCAAGAACTGGTATTCCTTCCAGAGTGCCTTCGTCCTGTATATCTGGTTGGGTGTCGTCCTGAACTTTGCCTCCTCCTTTACCTAATGCTTCAAGATGTCTCTTGTGTCCATGATATTGTTGGGAGTGTAGAATGGTGCATCCATCCTGATCACTGGAAATGGAAAATGATATATCTCTTCATAATCCTCCGTCCTAAAGGAGGAAAGCCTTGCTCAACTGACACTCCTCAGTATCATTTTCTCAGGATTAGTGTGTGATACAATCTAGTGGATCATATCTGCTCATGGAAACATGGGAAACCTACATGCAACCTTGTACAATCCTGATTTATGGATGTCCACATAGACATGTTGATCCTCCAGATTCTCCTCAAAGTTGCCTAAGAAAATGGTGTTGATGTCTTGCCATGTGATCTTGCTGTCTTTCTCGATGAACATGTGTGTGTTTGTATACATGGGCAAGCTCATAAACCCTTGATCAACCACATCTCGAAACTGCTTTCAACTGTGTATTTTTACTGAACTTTATTGGAGGCCATGATACTTGTACTGCTGAGAAGCTACTCAAAAACCTATCGTACCTGGAGATAGAGAAGACACTCATGGCAAGACAGTGTCAACTAAAAACATCAAATAACTTTGAGAAACATTCAGGCATCAAACTGGTGACTTTTGGGCAATATTGTGCAGCATTGACTTCGGGAAGCTGGGAGACTGTCCAATGGAAGTGTGCATTAAATAGTCCAAACTCACAGTGAAGCTAACTACTGACTAGATCTGCACAATGTGTAGTCCAGTGAGGCTGACTACTAACTGAAACTACAGAACTCATAAGATAGTCAAGCTGGAACTACACATTGTGAAGTTTCAGTGGGTGCGACTGGGCACTGCCTCCTAGGATTGCATAGAGCATAGCTGGGAGACAGTGTGGGCAGCCTCTACATAATTCCTCGAGGCAAGGCAGAGCCTTGACAACCAGGAATGTGCAGAGCATGATGGGAGAGACAAGATCCAGACCAAGCCAGCCCAGATCTTCCCAATGGCAACTTGAAAACATCAAGGACATAGTGTGTGTATGAAGTTGGTGCATATTTGAGTGAAATAGACATGCATCGAATTCAAGCAAGTGTAGAAATTAGTTAGACGATGAAACCAAGAAGGTCATGAAGCGACTCACCGAAATGACGACTGTGAGTCCAGAAACAATGTTATGCATGCTACACTAAGGAAAGGTAATGCAAAACTTGAAACAACACTTATACAATGTAAAATACATTGAAATGTGAATGGTTGTTCAATAAAACAAAGGAAACAACACCCATACAAGCCTAAAACATAAAGCGACAAAAAAAGTGGCAAAAGGCATGAAAAGAAAAAAGTTACCTGGAAAAGTTGCGCTGATAGTGCCAAAGGCTACTAGATGCCTCGAGAATTCTAGATCTCCAAGATCAAATTTGAATAATGAGCTCTGAGGCGTCATTTAAATAGATTTAGTGAAATTAGGGTTTATGATATGCATGCCACAAATCTAGGAAAAAGTGACACTTGGTGGGGAGATTCTAAAAATGACTTTGCATGTAACTCCTAATGCTAAAAATAGATCCCTAAAATCTAGGGATTCCTTTTTGTTTTTTCACTTTTTTTCTTTTTCGGGAAAAGGTACCCATCATACAAAAAGGATTGCACGATTCTGTAGGGAACCGGGCAACATACTCGCTCATGTAACATACAACAACTAAGGTAAAACTTCTACATTGTTTCTGGAATGAGTGGCCCTGGTTGGTTGACAAGATCTCCACAATTTTCTAGAGTAGTGATGTTGGGCTACTCTGTGCATTTCCAGAGAGCAGTGTATCTGGCCAGTTCTGCACATTTCTAGAGGGTAGTGTAGCTGGAATGTACTGCTTTGTGCAATTCTTGACCAGTGCTAGCTGGTTGGAATTGTGTAGTTCTGGAGAGCAATGTCGGCTGATCTTCTCTACACAATTTCCAAATCGATGCGGGTTGGCCTGCTTTGCGCAATTTCTGAGTGCAGGGCAACTGTTGGGCTTCTCTACACAATTTCTAAGGGGAAGAAAAGTTGTCGTCCAGGTTTGCACAATTTTTCCTAATTTTCAGTTAACTGGATGTGAACCAAGTGTTAGGTGTGCTAGTGGCTGACCGACGAGACAAGTGAATTAAGCACAAGTTGTTAACCAACAGATGATATCAAATAAGCACAAGTACCTAATCAATGCATGATATTTACGATGATTTCGAGGAGGGAGGCTCCAAAATGAAGCGAAGGAAAAATTTTGGAGGGTCGTTGTAGCCGCTACAATAGCTCCTTATTGTACTTACTATCAAAGTTGAAGCATAGTCTCTTTATTATTTTCTCATTCATCTCGTGAGATGTCAACCTTGTTAGTTGATGAGAGGGAGCATAATGTTCTTATACTTATTAGTGACCAATTTTCCAATAGCCATATTTTAAATTTCAAATTTCCTTGCTAGAATAAAATTTTGAATTTTCATATTAGGTTTAAAGATATGCACCTCATGTTGGATGTGTTCCTTTAATGTATCCATAAAGAGGTCTAACAACTTATCCTCTAAAACCTTTTTTACATTGAGAGTCAACTTTTGGAATTGTTGACTGTGTTCCATAATTGGACCTTTTTTTCCAAAGATTAACCAATTGACTAAAGAACGTATTTCTCTTAACATCCCCATAATGTGCTATCAACTCCAGCATAAAAATGGAGAAAGGAACAAAGTGATGCTTTTTACTTTTACAGGTCATTCATACCATACAAATTGATCTTATTCTAAATACGTGGATATCATATTTACTTTTTGTAATGTTGCCACTTGGTGTAGATCAAGGTATTGCTCCATCTAGAATATCCATGATATAAGATCGTTAGAATAAAACTTCCTCATATTGACCTTGGGAATGTAGTAGTTCCTTGTTGTTGACTTGAATACCTGATAATGTGGATCTTTCATTGAAAAGTCATCATTAAGGTTCTTTGATTGAATATGTGTGCTCTCTAATTGTGATAAAATACTCCCCATATGTGATTAAGTGACAACACCATCCTTCTCCTTATGTTTATTATTTCCTCGGATCTCAATACCCATTTTAGAAAGATTTTATAATAGTATGGTTACTATTTTTTAATTTCTCCATTACTTTCAATCATGAATTTTTCTAATTTCCATGAAATGTTTCATTTCCTCCTTGTTTTCCTTCATCATTTGATCTTATATGTGACAATGAACTTCCAACTTGGATATCCAATAATCAAAATCTTCTCTTTCTACATGAGTCATGGTTTAAATCACCCAAAATAGATCTTATAATCAAAATTTATGCAAAATGTAAGTCATGTACCTTTGAAAACCCAAATTTGTAATTATCTAGATGGTTAGTCTTTCTCTTGCTATATATATGAAATTTGAGCCCTTTTGAATATGGAATTTCATCATATAGTACTATGACATATCTTCTTTGCAATCCCAAAGGCATAACAAAATTTGATGTCCCAAGTGAAAGTTAGGGTAAAATTTCTAAAACTTGGTGATTTTTTGCCTTTTTCGAAAAGCAAACATGTATAGCATGCCACGTGTCCAATTTCTCAAAATTTTATTTTGAAATTTTTACATAAGGTACTTCAGTATGCCTCCTCAAATCTTGAGAAATATCATAGTGTGTATTGTTCCATAATTTTTTTATAAATTAAATTTCATGATCACTCTTTTGAAACTAATTTTAGGATCATTCACAAACCATAACATACATAGGTTATATATAAAAAAATTATAGTAAACTAAAATATAATTTTTTTATAATATATATCTTGAGATGTTTTCTATATACTATCAAAATTTAAATGTTTAAATCTTCACATAAAAAAAATATATAAAAAATTTCGAGGTCACTCATTTGAATCTGATTTCATGACCGTTTATAGACATTAAATAAATATAAAGTGAACCAAAATCCAATTTTGTTACGAAACAAATATTAATATATCTTCCCAATAAATCCAAATTTTATAATCTAAAACATCCAAATAAAAAAAATTATAAGAATTTATTTGGGATATAAAAACATTATTTATGAGATAGCTAGACCTTTATTATATGAAATTGTATATGTAATTCTTAAACAAATATCAAGTGAGGGCCTTACCTTTATAGAGTACTAAAAGTGTTGTTACTTTTAGGTTCATTATTATTGATTTGTGTAAAATTAGTAATTAATTTAGCACCAATAGATAACACAATTGTTAGGATACAAAAGCTTACAAGTGCACTAAAATATCATGTAGTAAATGGTTTGTCATTTTTTGTTAAATGACTATCTCCATATTGTTATTAGAATAGTTACTAAACATTGGGCAAAAATAATACATCTACTTCTTCATTCGTTAATATGAAAATTACATAAAAGTAAATGCTTATTTGCCAAATAGCATTTTCATTCTTTGAAAAGAAAATTGGATAATTTCAGAAATGAAGATTGGATAATATTAGAAATGCATATCTACCAAATAGCATTTAAATACTAAATAAAAAGAGAATCAATACATTTCATAAATACTCCTTGCGAAAATTAAATAACCATGATCGGCAACCATGATCCCTAACCACAATAATAAAACACCAATGTAACATAGACCCTTTATTACCTCCTCCAATAACGAAACACCATTGTAGTGTAGACTTTTCATCACCTCGGTGAATGTTTTCTTTTGTATCTTCTTCGATATTTTGCCCAACGGTTGGGTCATCTACTTGGCCACGGCTTCAAAGGAAGTGCCACAACAACTAAAAGGCATCTTGCCTGCAGTCGTCTTGACAAAATGTAGATCCTTCACACCTCAAAGGAAAAATATAATGACATGTATTTAAAATATCATATTCCACTATCATAGTTTATAGTTAGATCTGGTTATTCATATCCACTAATATATTATAGTCTCTTCTCAATCATAATTTGATTATATTTAGTTATACTCAATTATGATACTTCGCATTCATTTAGATCATAAAGAAATTAAATAATCATAATTATTTTTCACTTTTCATATACTTCTCAGCCATATTAAAAGATGAGAAATAATGCCTATAAACATTTTTTAACCACTTTATTAATTTAATTAGGATCGTGAGATGCATCTCCCTTGACCAATTAATATTTCTAAAGCCTTCTTATCCCGTTGCGGCATTTGCCAAAAAATTCAATGCAACATATGGCTCATTCTTCCAATCTTGATCTCTACTCTAGACACTCATCATCCTCTTGTACCACATGCTGGAAATTTCAATTCAGTACATGGCTCACGCTCCACGTCTTGAATGATAGATGGCTCATGCTCGAAATATGAATAACCTAAAATATCAATAATGATGTTATTTGAATCAACACTAGGAGATTTATCAATCCACCTACCAACAAAGTTCTTAGAAGTAACGAGCAATTATTTTTCAGAAAAAATCAAATACCTCTATACATTCACACTCATCAATGTAATGGAAAAAAGAAATGGGTTCAAAATCACCGAATTGCAATATTATTTTTACCATAAATTATGACCCACCTCTGAAAATGTTGCGCCTCTTCAATTCCTATGATCGAGCTCCTAGTCAATAACAAGATTACGCTTTGCCAATTCACTGGAATCTTACACATGAAAGTTACAAACAAAAAAATGGGTATTCGAGGATTTGAGTTCTTACGGCAGACATTTACCTCTTCTATCTTGGATAGTTGTTTTCTTTTTCCTTTTTTCAAGGATGATTGCGTTGCCTATAATATGTTGTTGACGCATGGATGTTTGAGCACATTTACTATACCATATTGTTGGCGCATGGACTACTGAGCACCTCGCCTCTACTATCCTGTTCACACATGGACCACTCAGAACCCCTCTTGTACTATCTTGTAGGTGCATGGATAGGTGAGTGCCTCATTTTCCTAGCATTGTAAGTCAATGTCTCATAGCCCACTCGAGCTAGAAGGATGGAGCCTAAATAATATATTCATAGGTATTGAAGATTGGAGGAGTTAGAAAGAATGAGTATTTCATATTCCAAAATTCTTTTGCCATACAAATATTTTAAATGGAAGCCAGATATTCTACTTCAACTGAAAAGTAGATGCCTATACCAGATAGCCATGGAAACAAAGAGTGAAACAAATTTTGTAATTGTAAAATCCAAATATTTCAACCAAATGGATAAGGTCTTTGGTCTCCTATTCTTATCAATTTCTCCGAAATTAATGTTTCACGATGAAGCATGCACTACTCCAAATAAATTTTGGACCACTTTGGAGACACTCTTTGGGAATCAGGATGCAGTGTGGCGTCGGATCTTTGAAAATGAGCTCAACTCATTAATACAAGCAATTTTGAAAACATTCAATTCTTTTTTATAAGGTTTAAAGCCTCGTTACTCTAGTTGAAATAATATGAAATCAACAAATCCAAGAAATAAAGTTCATTAATTATTTCCATATTGTCAAAGCTTGGTCCAAAGTATGTTATATTTGACTCCACTTTTCACACAGTTGGGCTTGCAATAGGCGCAACCTAGAGGATGCTCACACTTGATGGTTTTATTGAGTCCCTGATACATGAGAAAGATAATGTCATAAAGATGGGCACATTGAAAAGTTCCAAATCCCATGTACTCATTGAGCATGAAAGGGGCAAGGTCAACTTGAAATCCAATCAAAAATCCAAATGCAACGGAAAGCTAAAAAAACAAGATCCAAGGAAGTGAGGTAGTCTGAGACCTCTCAATGAATCTACCAGCTCAAAGGAAAGGAACAAGAAGAAGGGGAATTCAAAATGTAACTATTACACTCATGGTTAGCATCCGAAATCAAATGTAGGTATTGCAACCATGGTTACCATCTAGAATCAAATATAGTTATTGCAACCATGGTTACCATTCAGAATTATCATGCAAGAAGAAGATAATTGGTATCATGGTACAAACTCTTCAAGAGAACAATATTAGTGATTGTAATCTAGAGAGTGCCAAGAATAAGCAAGGATAAAGATAACATAAAAAATAGAGGGAATGGAAATACATTAATTTATATTCATTCTTCTCTTCATGCATGGATCATATATTCTGGAGCTTCACCTCACATGGTATCCACAAAATATGCTCATCTTCAAAACCATATGTTTTTCCTCCTATTCTCATAAGAGACAATTCTCATGTAGGGGCAAGTAAACAAGGGAGGCTAGATCTTGGAGTTCAAAGTTTTGAGAATGCCATGCATATTCTCAAGATTTCATTAATCTTCTCTTAATGTATCAGATGACACATACCAACACCATAATTTTGGGAAGGGGTTTTTCTTTCAAGTAATTTTGTCACATTAGGAAAATCAAAACCATATGTTGGTCCTTCGATTCTCATAAGAGACAATTCTCTTGTAGGGGCAAGTAAACAAGGGAGGGTAGATCTTGGAGATCAAAGTTTTGAGAATGCCCTAGATTTTCTCAAGCTTTCAATAATCTTCTCTCAATGTATCAAATGACACATACCAAAACCATAATTTGGGGAAGGGGTTGTTATTACACGTCATTTTGTCACATTAGGAAAATAACCATCAGTTTTGATCATTCGCTATCCATCAATGTGTTCCAAGGCATCCCCTATCAAGGCTAGAATGAAAAATATCCCAAAGAGAATGAAATTCGTGGATCCCATGGCTTAAAATCCTATTTTTAGCTTCTTGTGTAGTTCCCTAGTCGATTTGTGCGCATATGAGGAAAGGTCGATTAGAAACTACGCATACGTGCACTATGTCTTACATTGTGTCTTGCACACATGACCTAACACATGTAAAAATAAAAAGTAAATTCTGGAACCATTGTTAGTCGAATCTTTCCCAATTAACAAGATTCAAATGGACCTATTCAACCCTCATCCCTGCCATCATGGAGCTACCTCCCTCTCTTTGTGGAACCCCTATCCCACCATTAGTGGATCTCATCCCTTGGGAAATGGATCCCAAACTTCCCCCTCTTTTCCTATAAAGCTAACACAAGCCTGAGGATTGAAGAGGATTGTTGGAAGTAGGCTTATGATGCAAAAACAATGCTAGGAGGTTATTCATTCAAGGAGAGGATTGGATATTGTGAGAAGCGACTTGTAACATCAAGGCTTTGGGGTTGTAAGTTTATTGTCAACTTTATTAATATTAAAGCAATTGTTATTTCCCAATTATGTTATTTTTTATATCATTTGTAGGATTCCTTAATCACCCTCATAGGTTATGATTTCATATTGATCAATTTATGATATATGATTGAGTTAATTAATTAATTTATATTCTATGTTGTATACTAGATGCTTTGATCTTGTGTATTATTATGTCTATGGATATCTCCTTTGGGAAATCATGGAGAAGTTGTGGGAAGCACTAGAACGATCTATAAAGCATTGAGGAGAAGTGAATGGTCAAAGACATTGAAAGGGACTTCATCAGGAATTTTGGTTAAATGGTAAGTGACATCTCCCATATTTTTGTTTTAGTCAATCGTAAGCTAGGGAAACATAACAGTTCTTTGTTGTGTTTTAGTAGATTTGTTTGAGGTCTATGGATATCGCTCTTTTCTGCAAGATGGATTAATCTACATAACAAATTGGCGTCTCCACTGTGGAGCATCGCACTCTCCATTATTTTATTTGTTTGAACATTTGATCCTTATGTAGAATCCCTCTCTGAGTGTTTGAAAATGTTGAAAATCTAGATTTTGTGTTTTATTTGACTTATTTTTATTTTTTCTAAAAATTTCTCGCTATGCACACTTTAGCGTTAGGCACAGAGCACACTTTTGTGCACTTTCTTTTCTGCAATAGTGTATACGCACTCGTTTGCTCTATCACGTGGGTACGTGATGCAGGTTTACCCCCGCACATACCCACAGTATGCATAAATATGCATAAATACATCTGTCCTAGGTATTTGACTCACAAAGGAGTCATATATTCAAACCATAAATGATTAAGGCCCCTTTATCATCGGTTCCTTTGTATCGGAACTCAATCACCCCACCAAAACCTCCTATCAGGACTCATTCACTCCCATAAACCTTACTTTAAGCTTTTAGGCCGCATATATAACCTTCCCTCTTTAGACGTGGGTTACATATATGTTTTAATGTATAAACCTCTCATCGTCACTATTTCCTTATAAAACGAATTTACAAAGGAAAATTCTGCCAAAACATACCTTTCCGCATTTAGTATGGTTTCTACACATTTTTCGAGGATTGCCTTTATCGGAATCAGCTATCGGTCCCTTCGTGGTTCATACATACATGCCTCATCACCCCTCTGACTCTGATATGTAACTATTAGAATCATTAATATATTTTTTAGCCTTAAAAAGGCTCGGCACAACACTTCCATGAATGTAAAGGAAATACATTGAAATTCCACTCTGAAACATATAAGTGGATATCAAATCTTATACACTCGTATCTATAACTTCATCGGGTCCACACCTTTAGTCGCTCCACAACACTGCTCCACTGAACTCCAATAAGTCCAATCTCTGATCACCGAAGCCTCCAATCAAATCTTGATTGTCCGTTGTATCCTCCGATCCAATGGTTGATATTACTCCCAACTGCTTAAACTTGTGCGTCTATTCTCCACTGTTGATCTGCACCCAACAGATCCGAGGACTATCATTAATATTGGGTAGATAACAAGCGCGAGGTTTAACCACCCGATAACGTGGTTTCCTCTCGGCTCCACTGCCATGCGTCGTTTGATGAGTGGAATCGATGCTCATCCTTCAATACCACTTATGGTTTTCAAGCCACCTGAAATCAACTTTCACTATTACAAAACCGCCTTCCTTCATTTAAAGTTCCTGATGCAATATTCCACTTGCTCCTTAGTGACATCATCTGGACCATTGATCTTCCAAATCCAATGGTTGTTGAGCACTGTCACTTTACTCCTTTGCTCTTCCTTTTTACTTAGTTTTTACACTAAGTCTTCAACTCTTCTGTGGTTTTTCTCTTCTACAAAGGTTTCAGCCTTTCTACTATTTTATTGCACGATTACTCCTGAGCTTGGCTTTAATCCCTCTAAGGGATTCAACAAACCATGATGGTCCTCCGAATTTCTCTTCTCTTGCATATTTCTTCAGAACTCCACCTTCTGCTTCCGCTGCTCAGTACCTATTCCCAATTGGATCCGTAACGAACTGTCATAGGACCATGACTGTATCAGGTTGGGACAAACAACAAAGAATTCCAAAATAGTGATAAGAAACACCCTGAACTAGTGGAAATGGTAGCCAGCGTGGAACGACGAGGACCTCAGTCAAAGCACACTGACCGAGGCCCATGGAGATCGCGCAGGAGGCCGAATTAGTCCCTGGGAGCCCCGAATTGGGAAAAGGAGGTGATTTTTGATCTAGGCGAAAAGTGCCGAAATGGAGTAGCCCCAAGCATTTGGTCGCATGGAGAGTCAGAGAACTGCGGGTGAAAAGGCAAAAAGCGCTCAAAGGACAAAGGTGAGACCCACGCTCTAGGAACCGGCGGTATTGATCGAGGTGCCCTTAAATGGTAAGTCGTTTTGGATGGAAGTGGAGCGATTCCACTCAACGATTGGCACGTGGCAAGCAAAGGAGAGAGAAAACTATCGTTCATCATGCACTAAAGGTCGAACAAGTCAATCGCGTGAAATGTGCATATGGCATTGCATCTGAAGGCCCCAAATCTAATGGCTAAGATCGCGCCCGATGGGGGGAAGTGGAATCGGACAAGGAATGAGCCACGATTTAGAAGGATTTGAAGTCTATTTTGACCGCCATGGTGGAGGAAGACTTCATCCATGATGTAACTGAAGAAATCAACCGATGAAGCGGGTTGGCGCGTTTGCGGGAGGACATGTCGCCAATCCCTGAGCGCTGATGATGATGTCGAACAGGGAACTCCAAGCGCAGCTGCAGTAGGTGATTCGACGGAGATGGAAGAGGAACTGAACAGTTTTGCAAGCTAAAAGCCATGAACAGAGATAGAATACATAGTCGGAGTCAGTTAGAGAACCCTGAGAGACAGAGGAACTAGAATCCCTAGAGGAGGACGGAACATAGAAAACAATGAAGCAAAAGCCGAAGACGGAAGACAGAGGGCCGAGCTGACTGGAGGCAACATCGAGCACTAGAGAGCTTGAGAGATTTAGGCCATCCTAAAGAGGATCTATTCAGACTGAGCACCACATTGGGCTCTCTCCATTGTAGACCAGAAGGTCACAGTGTTTGTAGGCAAAAGAAGTTTGTGTACTCAAGTGGCTTGGGGAATCCAAGAACCACCCTGCCAAGCAAATTTCTGTCTTAGGAGACTTATATTTAGTCCCTGCATTGTAATTTTATGCTTAAGAGACAATGAAACAAGGCCACCACTGAAAGCTGGACTGGAGATGTAGCCCTGGAGAATAGGGTGAAATCCTTATTAATTTCTTTTGTTCTTGTATTTTCTTACTGTATTTCTCTACTGTCTTTCCATTTAAATGTCTGGGTATTGGGAATTTGATCAATCCGTTACTTAAATAACACAGAACACACACTAGCACATGAGTCTGTAATACCATTATTCAATAAATCTTTAACTGAGATCACTCATAGGGTGATTATCAGATCAAGTGGTATAAAAGCTTTAGGTTGTAAGATTAGACAAGCTTGTGCTTGTTTAGCTATTGAATGCTCACTAGATCAAAGCTCAAATTACGAGAAGGAGAGTTGGTGGAAACTAATCCTAAAATTGGGAGAGTCTATCTTAGGAAGACAATGTTAGAGGAATATTCTATGGGGCCAGACCCTCAATTACTAGAATGTTTCCTAGCTATAAAGTCTATGGTAGAAGAAATGTATAAGGACTTTAGAAAGCATAAGGTTGAAGATTCATCACATCCTAAACAAGATAAAGAAGAAGATGAGTCTCACTTTCATGACCACTCCAAAGGAAAAGGGAAAGAGGAAAGCTTTCTCACACCTGCTAATAGACCTGTGTATAATAAGAAAGCATCTTTGACCAAGTTAGATACTAAGTTTGATTTTCCTATATATGATGGAGAGCTAAATGCTAAAAATTTGGACAATTGGATTAGGCAAATTGAGGTGTATTGTAGGGTACAGAACATAGACTCAGACAAGAGTAAGATTCAGCTAGCAAGCCTAGACCTAGGAGGCACTGCCTTGGTTTAGTGGGAAGGCAGAACCCAAGTTGATATGAAAAGACATGGTAAGACTATCTCTACCTGGAGTGAATTTGTTTCTACAATCAAAAAGCAGTTCTATCCATTGGCATACATGCAACAAGCCATGATGAGTTGGCAAACTCTTCGACGGTTGAAAGGGAAAAGTGTGCAAGGGTATACTCAAGAATTTAGAAAGAGAGCATTGATGTTGGGTATCTCATTAGACTCACCAGAGACTCTTTGAAGTACATTAGTGGTCTACACATCTACATGAGGCATACCATCCTCATGTTCAATCCAACTAGTATAGATGAGGTATCTGTACAAGCTACTCATCTAGAAGCTAGAGGAAAGAGTGGAAATCCAGAAGTTGGGGGACCATCCCAACCCACTATAAGCAAGAGCAAGCAGAAAAGAAAGCAGAAGTGGAAAGCAAGGAAGGCTAACACTGCACAGAAAATCAAAGCTTCATGCACTCACTGTAAAAAGGATGGGCATGATGATGAGCATTCTTGGATTCTGCATCTAGAGGTGAGACCTAAGAAGTCTGAGGGCAAGCAGAAGAAGATTGCTGCAGCTATTCAGAAAGATTTGGGGTTAGACTCAGGAGATGAAACAACTATTGCAGCCACAAGTATAAAAGGTAAGAATTCTGAAGCATCTACTAGTAATTCTGTTCAATCTGTTATTGATGAAGAAAATGAGAGAAAAAGACATGAGCTTTTCGATATTTGAGTTATTTCCAAAAATAAAAAAATTGATACTTTGTTTGATAGTGGCTCATAAGTAAATCTAATTTCTGAAGCAATTGTAAAGAAATTGGGATTGGCAACTACATCTCACAAGAAACCATACCCATTAGGATGGTTGAATGATAAAGCACAACTAGAAGTGACTAGACAATGGAAACTCAAGTTTTCTTTTCGATCAGCGTTTGTAGATGAGGTTGAGTTAGACATAATTTCTTTGGATATATGTGGAATTGTTTTAGGAAGCCCTTACTTGTATGATAGAAAGGTTACTTTCTATAGAGCTAAGAACAAGTATCTACTTGTTAAAGATGGAATCAAATACTTTGTAATAAGCTCAATAATAATTATACTCTTATAAACTCAGGGCAGATGAAAAGAATGATTAATTCACGCAAACAATTCTTACTGATGGTTGTAAAGGAAAAGAAACGTGATAAAACCAATGTATTTGAGGGCTATAATGCTGAACAAGAAGCTGATATAGAAAAGGTTGTTTCATAATATGATGTCTTATTTCAAGAACCTAAAGGTCTGCCACCCGAAAAGGGAATAGTACATCATATTATTTTGCAGCACGATGTTCCATTTCCTAACGTTGGAATGTACAGGTTGTCTACTTTAGAGAATGTTGAAATCAAGAAGCAGGTGCAGGAGTTGCTCGAGAAAGGGTTCATCAGGCCTAGCACATCTCCATGTGGGTCACCAATCTTTTTGGTGAGAAATAGAGATGGCTCGTGGAGAATGTGCATTGATTACCGAGCACTGAATAAGCTAACAATAAGAAATTGTTATCCCCTTCCTCACATAGATGATCTTTTATATCAATTGAAGGAAGTTGTTAATTTCACAAAGCTGGATTTGCACAGTGGATACCATCGGGCCAGGGTTGCAGAACAAGATGCATGGAAGACTTCTTTCAAAACAAAGTAGGGATTGTATGAATGGCTGGTTATGCCTTTTGGCTTGACCAATGCTCCTGCTACTTTCATGAGATTAATGAATGATGTACTCAGACCTTTTCTTGATGATTTTGTTATTGTGTACCTGGATGACATTCTAATTTTTAGTAAAACATGGGAAGAACATTTAAAGCATGTTAAGCAAACACCAGATGTTTTTAAAAGAGAAAAACTTTATGTTAAACTCTCAAACTGTGAATTTGGCAAAACATCTCTAAACTACTTGGGTCATATAGTAGGGGGAGATGAATTGAAAATAGATCCCTCTAAAGTGGCAGTCATTGTGAACTAGCCTAAACCCAGGTCTGCTATAGAAGTGAGAAGCTTCTTAGGAGTAGCATAATATTGGAGGAAGTTCATTTCTAGCTTTTTCTCAGTTGCAACTTCCTTGCATGCTTTAACATGATTGAATAAGGTGTTTTAGTGGCAAGGCAAACATCAGAAAGCCTTCAACACCTTGAAAGAAAAGATTAGTACAACACCTGTACTAGCACTGCCAGATCTACAAAGACCATTTGAGATCCAAACTGATGCCAGTGACTATGCCATGGGAGCGGTGTTGACACAGCACGGTAAACCCATATGTTATCATTATGAGACTTTTAATCCTGCAGTAGTTAACTATCCTACATATGATAAAGAATTGTATGCAAGTTCGGAGTGTGAAAAAATGGAAACATTACTTAACGGGCAAAGAGACAATAATACATATTGATCATCAACCACTTCAATATCTACACTCCCAAACTAAGTTGCAACAATCAAGATATTACAAATGGATGGCTTTTTTACAACAATTTCATGTAGTCATCAGATATAAAAAGGGCATACATAAAAAAGTTGCAGACATGTTATCTAGACCCATTATAAATGCATCTACCATACTTGAGCATAATTCTGTGCTACATGAAAGCTACATAGAACAATATGCTCACGATACGGACTTTAAAGATGTATATGCAACTTTGATTCAAGGCAAAAGAGTGGAAGAATTGGATTATCATGTGAAGGACTGACTCTTATATCATTGTGCGAAACTCTGCATTCACAAACTAAGAGGATAAAGATAATTAGGGAAGCAAACACTTCTGTGATATCAGGTCACTTTGGGGTAAGTAAAACAGTTGCATAGCTGCAAAGGTTATGTTATTGGTCGAAGATGAATGAGATAGTTTCTAGATATGTAAGAGGGTGTGCTATGTGTGCTAAAAGAAATCCCAACAATAGAAAACTAGGCTTGTAAACTCCATTGCCAGTTCCTTCTCACCCTTAGGAAAGTGTTTCCATGGATTTTGTTGGAGGACTGCCTAAATCTAGGAAACATCATGATTATCTATATGTTTTTGTGGATAGGTTCAACAAAATGTGTATTTTGATACCTTGTAATAAACAGATTACGGCTGAACAGACTGCAAAATTATTCTTTGAACATGTATGGGTTCATTTTGGATTACCCACTTCTATTGTATCTGATTGAGACACCTGATTTGTGGGGAAGTTTTGGTCGAGTCTGTGGGTGCTAATGGACACCAAACTAAAGAAAAGCACAACTTTTCATCCACAAACAGATGGCCAGACAGCGGTAGTAAACAAGGCAGTGATCAAATTACTGAGAGGATATTGTAGGAAACATCTTAAGCTTTGGTATGAACACTTGTGTTATGTGCAGCATGCTTACAATAGAGCAAAACATTCTTCTACACAGAGATCTCCTTTTGAGACCTGTTTTGGTTTCACACGAAGGTCTCCTTTGGATTTTGTCTTTCGTAAGCATACCATAGTTGAAGGACACAGTGATGTGGATACGGCAACTAGGTTCATTAAATAGATCCAGGAAATCCACCAGGTAGTACCGGAATAGCCGGAGAAGGGCCAAGCCAAATAAAAGGCTAGGCATGACAAACATCGGATGGAGCATAGTTTTCAAGTTAGTGACCAAGTCTAGTTGTATATCAGCAAGGATAGGATGCAAGGTGAAGGTAAAAAGCTAAAGCCTATTAGGTATGGACCCTTTAGGATACTTGAGAAGATTGTTGAGAATGCTTTTTGCCTTGATTTACCAGCTTACATGCACATCTACTCAGTCGTAAATGCAGATTGCTTAAGATTGTTTGAACCTTCAATTATTGAGGACCCTTAAGAGGAAAGGCAATTGCCTTCTATTGATGACCTGCTACCTGAATATCTTAATGAATTGCAGGAAGACACAGTGCTGGATAGGAAGGTGAGGACAACACATAGGGGAGATGTAGAGTACCTCAGGATTGGGTTCAAAGGTTCGAAGCCTAGTAGTACAAAGTTGATTGAGATTGGACAAATGAGAAAGCAATACCCTCACTTAGTCGATGATTGAAAACCAAATTTTGGTGGACCAAAAGCTTTTTCAGTCGGAAGGCCATGATCTGAATTGGATCCTTAAAGAACAATCATAGGACCATGACTGTATCAGGTCAAGAAAAACATCAAAGAATTCCAAAACAACGATCAAAAACAACTTGAACCAGTGGTAATGG
Source organism: Pinus tabuliformis (assembly GCA_031772625.1). NCBI lineage: Eukaryota > Viridiplantae > Streptophyta > Pinopsida > Pinales > Pinaceae > Pinus > Pinus tabuliformis. The sequence continues at coordinate 1,653,788,031 of CM062819.1, forward strand.
CAGCCAACGTGGAACGATGAGGACCTCGGTCAAAGCGTACTCACCGAGGCCCATGCAGATCACGCGGAAGGCCGAATTAGCCCTTGGGAGTCCAAGATCAGGAAAAGGAGGTGATTTTTGATCCACGATTAGCGTTAATCGTGCATCGCTGGGTGAAAAGGGCCGAAATGCAGTAGCCCCGAGAATTTGGTCACGTGGAGAGCTAGAGAACCATGAGTGAAAAGGCGAAAAGCACTAAAAGGACAAAGGCAGGACCCATGCTCTAGAAACCGGTGGTATTGATCGGGGCACCCTCAAACGGTAAGTGGTTTTGGATGAAAGCATAGTGATTCCACTCAACGATCGACACATGGCAAGTGGAGGAGAGAGAAAACTGCCATTGATTGCATGCTAAAGGTCGAACAAGTCAACTGCATGAAATGTGCATATGGCGTTGGATCTGGAGGCCCTAGATCTACTGGCTGAGATCATGCCCGATGGGGGAAGCAGAGTCAGCTAAGGAATGAGCCATGATTTAGAAGGATTTGAAGTTTGTTTTGACTGCTACGGTGGAGGAAGACTTCATCCACGACGTAACTGAAGAAATCAACCAACGAAGCGGGCTGGCGCGTTTGTAGGAGGACATGTGGCCACTCCCTGAGTGCTGATGATGACGTCGAACAGGGAACTCCAAGCGCAGCTGCAGAAGGTGATTCGACAGAGGCAGAAGAGGAACTGAACAGTCTTGCAATGAATGGGTAAAACCCATGAACAGAGACATAATACACAGTCGGAATCAGTTAGAGAACCCCAAGAGATAGAGGAACTAGAATCCCTAGAGGAGGATGGAACACAGAGAACAGTGAAGCAAAAGCAGAAGATGGAGGACAGAGGGCCAAGCTGACCAGAGGCAGCATCGAGCACCAGAGAGCTTGAGAGATTCAAGCCATCTTGAAGAGGATCTGTCTAGACTGAGCACCACATTGGGCTCTCTCCATTGTAGACCAGAAGGTCATAGAGCTAGTAGGCAAAATAATTCTCTGTACTCAAGAGGCTTGGGGAATCTAAGAACCACCCTGCCACGCAAATTTCCGTCTCAGGAGACTTATATTTAGTCCCTTCATTGTAATTTTCTTCTTAAGACACAATGAAACAAGTCCACCACTGAAAGCTGGACCAGAGATGTAGCCCTGAAGAATAGGGTGAACTCCTTATTAATTTCTTGTGTTCTTGTATTTTCTTACTGTATTTTTCTGCTGTCTTTCCATTTAAATGTCTATGTATTAGCAATCTGATCGATTCGTTGCTTAAATAACATAGAACACACACCAGCACATGATTCTGTAATACCTTTATTCAATAAATCTTTAACTGAGATCACTCATAGGGTGATTATCAGATCACTACCTCTGAGCTTTACTCTTCTACGAAATCTCACCTCCTTGTTTCACCCCAGAGCTTCCCTCTATTCCTCAATTGGATTCAAGGATCCATTCATGTTTCCTCTGAATCATTCTATTCCTCTATGTCCTTCAGAATTATGTCTACAACCTTGTCACAGAGCCTACGAATTCACAAGTAATTCATTCATGAAATACTCTTCAACGCAATAACACAGTTTGGAATAAACATATATATATATATATATATATATATATATATATATATATATATATATATATATATATATATATATATATATATATATATATATATATATATATATATATATAAACAGTCAATTACATATCTGAGACTCTGTGTCTCACATAGGCCTGTTCTTCAATATCATGGCCTTCCCTGGGCTTTGCCCGTAGGCTTACATATATGCGAGGAAGTTCTGTTGAACTAATCTTGGTTCAACTCCTAAATCCTCTACCCACTTCTACTTCAGTTAATTCCTAAAAGCTCTCTCTCATTCCTCGAACCATGAAACTGCTTAGAGAGTCCTAATTGACTTTAGACTATTTTGTCATTGTTGCCCACTCATGTCCTCCTTATTTGAGAGCATTTACAAGATATCTCACACATCTAATTAATTCACTTAAAAGCCTAATATTACATTAATTTATCATTTTGGAATCCAACTTCCTAAAAATACATGACCCCCTATGTCTACTTAATTACAATGATTTTCTCTTTGGTTGAATGATCTTCCATCAGACTCCCAAAGTAGAAAATATTCATGATCTCCTGATCATGTGTCTTCTGATCTTTGTCTTCCTGGATCCCATACTTTGTTTTGTAACTGTACAAATGGTTTTCTCCTTTATTGTTGTTGCACATCTATTGTCTTTTGCTTCATCTTCTCCTTGTCAATCAGGTTCATACTCTGATTGATCATCCTTCCTGCTGCTACCATATTCCTCCATTTGGACTGCTTCATCATCAGCTGCCACAATTCTTCAATTTCTGTCTCCAACACATCTTTGGACTGGTCCATGTTCTGCTGCTTACTTCTACCTCCTTCTCTTTGTTTCAGGTTGTTGTTGTTGTCCACTAGTTCTTCAATCTGTTCTTCTTCTTCTTGTTTTGTTATTCTTGCTCCAACCTTTGCTTTAATTCCTCCAACTTTTGCTTCGCTTGCTATGCTTACTGCCTCCCTATCATCCTTGCCCTCTTTCATTATTACCTCTTCCTATATTGAATCATGATTGTCTAGCACTCCCTACAACAATTTAACATCTTTGTTCCATGGATTGAATTCTTCCACATATTCTTCTTCTTTCATATTTATTTGGTTGTTCAGCTGTGCCAAATTTCCTTCAGCATCTACAACAAAACCTGCACTCATAAAACACTTGTTAAAATTAAAAACATAAGGCTTTTGTGCCTTATCTTCCTTTGGCAACAATTCAGTTTGCTACTCTATTTCTTTCTCCTCTGTCAGCACAACAGTATGTTGTTTTGAATCCTCAAAAGAACTCATGAGACTATCAACTAGTCTCTCTTCCACATCATCTACTCTAATGATGTCTTCCTACTCTTGTTCACCGTAGTGAACTCCTTCCTCTGCAATCACACTGTCATACTCTGAATTTCCTAGCAAATACTCTAACAATTCAAGTTGTCTATGACACTACATAAGTACTTCATCATTACTTATGATTCCTACATTTACACACAAATTATCAATCTGAAATTTAGAAGGTTCAACAGTCCCAATTGTTGCTTTACATATCAATTCTTCAGACTGAATTTCATCTCCTTCTTTCACAAGAAATTGTTCTTGTGTTGTCACAATTTCAAATATCAATGCACTATTAAGTTCTTTCTGCTACAATAAATCACTACTTCTCTTACTTAAGAGACATTCTCCATCCTCCTTTACTTCAGAGTTTTTATCTCCTGAAAGATACTTCTCCACACTTTTGACATCTTCAAAAGATTGCTCATCCTCTACAAAACACTCCTTTATTAGTGTTCTTTCTCCCTTTGCTACGTCTTTTGCATAGACTTCTTCCTTCTTAACATCTTTTAGTAGATGTCCTTCTTTCTTACTGATTGTCTCAATAGCTTCCATGGCCATTTCCACTGTGCCTATCATCATGGTGGATTGATGATCGTTTACTATGTTTTCAGCTAACATAGTCTCTTCTTCAAGTTCGCCTTCAGTCTCTTGCTATTTATCTTCCCCAAGAGCTATGCTTGTCTCTCCATCTACATTAACATTCTCCTGCATTTTTTTTCATCCACAAACAAACTATTAGTCTTAAAAACATAATACCCTATGGTCCTACTTGATGTCTCATCCATCATATCTTCTTGTTCTTCTAAATCCTTCATATGATTCAGAAATTCTTCGATGGTCTCGTCTTCAATTTCCTCAAGCCCTTCACTTGGTTGTTTGATATCTTTCCCTAACTGTATATAAGACCTATCTATCTCATCCTCTTCCAAAATAGAATTTAGATTCTTCTTGTCTTCTTCTTTCTTCATGAAAATATCAACAAATTGTCCTTCCTTACATGTTTCACCTGCAAACATACACAAATTTTCAGATTTTAAACCATGTGACCCTTTGGCCTCACTTGAAGTTTTAGTCTTGAAGTATTCATCTTCATTTTCTCCTAGAATTTCTCCCTATTCTGGTTCACAAATTGACTCTTCCATTTCTAGCTCACCTTCTTTGAGTTTTTTCCTCAGCCACTTCACTTGCCTTTGTTGTAGCCTTTTCTGCATCTCATGCCATTCCATTGGCTTCTTCCTCAAGACCCAACCTAGTCTCTGGTTTTCCTCAAGTATTCTCCTTAATGCATCAAGTTGTTCTTTTAACTTGACAATCTCTTTATCAATCTCCTCTTGACTCATCTTCTTGCCATTTGCCTTGGTATCCTCTTTTCTCATCTTCCTTCTGTTGTGGCTTCTCTCTGAACCTCTGTTATGACTATCAATAGTCACCTTATTCTACTCTTTCCTCATGAGCTCCTCACTTATCTACAACAAGCCTCTGCAATAGCTAGTCCTCCTGGCTGCAATGTTACCTCACTAAGCTCTCCTCAGTCAGACTTTTGGTAAGCACGGGTCCTCTGTCTGGAACCTCCTCTTGAACAACACCTTTTCTCCTTCTAGGCTTCTGCAATATCTCACTTTCTCTTGAGAACACTTTAGCTATCCTCTCTATCCAATCTCTTGTTGGATTCTTCAAGTTCACTGCCACTTCTCTGTCAGAGTGTTTTCCTTACTTTATCTTCAAGAACACATTTGGTTCTCCTCTCACAACTTCTCTTGTTTTCACCTATGCATTAGTATAAAAAGACACATTCTAAATTTAAAATAGAACATATTACCTCACTTTCAAGATATTAGCATGATCTTGTTTCACCATTCCACCTCTACTTTGAATGGATTTCCTCTGTCTCTTGCATCTGCAAGTTCTGCTACACATCATCCCTGTGTGCCTTCCTTCTATCAGATTAGAATCTGATCCTTCCTTTCCTGCATAAACACCTTAACACATAACTCTGCTTTTATTTATTTCACATAGAATTTCTTTGTTCTGTTTAACCCCAACGTTTCTAATTACAATTCGTCTCTGATACCAAATGATGCAGGGCTACCCCCGCACATACCCACAATATGCATAAATATGCATAAATACATCTATCCCAGGTATTTGACTCACAAAGGAGTCAAATCTTCAAACCATAAATGATTAAGGCCCCTTTATCATCGGTTCCTTTGTATCAGAACTCAATCACCCCTCCAAAACCTCCTATCAGGACTCATTCACTCCCATAAACCTTACTTTAAGATTTTAAGCCGCATATATAACCTTCTCTCTTTAAATGTGGGTTACATATATGATTTATTGTATAAACCTCTCATCGGCACTATTTCCTTATAAAACCCATTTACAAAGGAAAATGCTCCCAAAACATACCTTTCAGCATTTAGCATGTCTTCTGCACATTTCCTGAGGATTGCCTTTATCACAATCGGCTATCGGTCCCTTCATGGTTCATACATACATGCCTCATCACACCTCCGACTCCAATATCTGACTATAGGAATCATTAATATATGACTTAGCCTTAAAAGGGATCAGCACAACACTTCCACGAATACAAAGGAAATACATTGAAATTCCGCTCCGAAACATATAAGCAAATCTCAAATCTTATACACCCATATCTATAACTTCATCGGGTCTGCACCTTTAGTCGCTCCACAGCATTGCTCCTCCGAACTCTGATAAGCCTGATCTCCGATCACCGAAGCCTCCGATCAAATCTTGACCATCCGCTGTATCCTCTGATCCAACAGTTGACATTACTCCCGACCGCTTAAACTTGTGCATTTATTCTCCACTGTCGATCTGCACCCAACAGATTTGACGGCTATCATTGATATTGGGTAGATAACAAGCGTGAGGTTTAACCACCTGATAAAGTGGTTTCCTCTCACCTCTGTTTCCACTCTTCGTTTGCTGAGTGGAATCGGCGCTCATCCTTCAATACCGCTTACAGTTTTGAAGTCGCCTGAAATCCACTTTCACTATTACAAAACCGCCTTCCTTCATTTAAAGTTCCCGATGCAATATTCTGCTTGCTCCTTAGCGACATCATTTGGACCATTGATCTTCCAAATCCAACGATTGCTGAGCACTGTCACTTTACTCCTTCGCTCTTCCTTTTTACTTAGTTTTTACACCTCTTTAGTTCTTTTGTAGTTTTTCTCTTCTTCAAAGGTTTCAGCCTTTCTGTTACACGATTACTCCTGAACTTGGCTTTGATCCCTCTAATGGATTCAAAGACCCATTATCATCCTTCGAATTGCTCTTCTCTTGCATAGTTCTTCAGAAATCCACCTTCTGCTTCTGTTGCTTAGCTACCTCTGAGATTTACTCTTTTGCGAAATCTCACTTTGTTGTTTCACCCTAGAGATTCCCCGTATTCCTCAATTGGATTCAAGAATCCATTCATGATTCCTCTGAATGATTATGTTCCTCTGCATCCTTTAGAATTCTGTCTGCAACCTTGTTACAAAGCCTACGAATTCACAAGTAATTCATTCATGAAATACTCTTCAACACACTGACACAGTGAGGAATAAGCATATATATATATATATATATATATATATATATATATATATATATATATATATATATATATATATATATATAGTGAATTACATATACGAGACACTGTGTCTTGCGTAGCCCTATTCTTCAATATGATGCCCTCACCTGAGCTCTTCTCGTAGGCTTACATTTTTGCCAGGAAGTTCTGTTGAACTAATCCTGGTTCGACTCCTAAATCCTCTGAACTGACTCCTAAATCCTCTGCCCAGTTCTACTTCAATTAATTCCTAAAAGCTCTCTCTCATTCCTTGAATCATTAAACTTCTTAAAGAGTCCTAATTAACTTTAGACTCTTTTGTCATTATTTCCCACTCATGTCCTCCTTATTCGAGAGCATTTACAAGATATCTCACACATCTAATTAATTCACTTAAAAGCCTAATATTACATTAATTTATCACTTAGGACTCCAACTTCCTAAAAATACATGACCCCCTATGTCTACTTAATTACAATGATTTTCTCTTGGGTTGAATGCTCCTTCATTAGACTTATTTGATTTATTTTTATTTTTTCTAAAAATTTATCGCTATGCGCACTTTAGCTTTAGGCACAGAGTGCACTTTTGTGCACTCTCTTTTCTACAATAGTGTGTATACACACTCATTTGCTCTATCACATGGGTGCGTACCTAGAATTAAAAAACAAAATCAACTTTATCTTCATTAAGTTCAAAGATTTTGATTTTTCGTGTTTAGTTACACTTGTTTATACCTTCATTGAGTCTCTGTGAGTCTGCCTGAGTGTTGTGAAAGGATTTGCTTATAATTTTCTTGTTTTTTCAAATTAGGGTAAAGTATCATATGGTGAGTGGTCGATCTATCAAAAGAGAGATCATTTGTTTTTGCTTTGTTATTTGTATATATTTACTCTTTCTATCAGATCAGGTCTTGATTTTATTTTTCAATTTTGTGAAAGATTGTTTCGTGAGTGAAAATAAATGATTTACAAGAATGAGTATTGTTTGTGAAAAGTTGTTCTTATGCTTGTTTTGAAACCGAAAGTCATTTTCCTTCCATTGTTGAAGTATTTATGAACTATACTCTTGACTGCAAGTGAATTCATAGAATTCAATTAAGAAAAAATCATTTTAGCGTTGATTGGTTTCTTCTTGGATTTTGAAAAATTTCAAGTGATTGTATGTCAAAGAGAAGTTTTCGATTTTTTTTGTTATTGGGAAAAGTGAAATTTTGAAAGTTAATTTCAATATTTGGGTAATTCGAAATTGGTCATCTACATTTGGAAAAGGTGATATAGTGGGATTTAAGAGTTTTTACATTTTCATTGAAAAATTGAAAGACTCTTTCCTTACTTTAGATAGAAATTCATTGAAATGAAAAATATTACAATTTCATTTTTCGATTGCATGGGGATTTGTGTCAAGTAATAATTCCATCAGTTTCATGTCCATTACCTTTGAGTAAATAAAAACTCTTAAAATAAATGCTAATAAAATCATCTAGAATTTTTTATTTTAGGTCTCTTTTCCACCTACATTAGATCAAGTTGTAGGGATTTTCAATAGGGAAGTGAGTTAACTTCCCAAAGTTGCAAACAAATGTTAGTATCTTTTGATAGGGAGAAAAATCCATTTACTACATTTTTTCTCTAGGAAGCTCCCCATAAAAAGGAGTTAAGCACAAGATAATATCAGACCCAGTGGAGTGATTGAACCAACTTAATTAGTTATTATACAAAAATTTACATGTATTAAAAATGGTGTCGAAAGATACTTGGGAGTCACTTGGAAGTAAATTTGAGATTAGTCATGTTGAGGAACTTTTGAGGGGATTGAGCTTTGTTACTCTACCATTGCGTGTACGTCTGATCTGCAACTATCCCTCCAAGTTAAATTATTTTACGTGGTAACCTTAGAGACCATAATCTTAGGGATTTTACTTGAGCTGATCGCAGAGGGGAAGTATTTAGCGTACATGGAACAAACGTTGGCTAGAGTCACTAGGATCTTTTTGGAGGCTATTCTTCATTCATGATGACATAAATGAAGTTTACATGCACCAGATCGTGTACACTAAGGAGGTTGTCTGCATAACTAGTTCCACCTGCTGCATCTAGAGAAACTTTTCACTTTCATCTCTACGACGTTGGGTTTCATTACCAACTAGTGACTTCATTGTGAAAATATTGTTTGCATGGTTTGAATCCTTATATTTTCTAGCATATTTTAGTTGTTTATTTTTACTTTTTACAGACCTTATGATTGGATTGTGAATATTGTTTAGTTTATTGATAAAATTTCATCTTGGTTGATTCAACAAGGAATTAGCATACAATGCAGGGTGAACCCCCTGAATATACACCTAATCAATTGGAAAAGATGGAAACTGAAAGGTCAAAATCAACAGGATCTAGAACCTCAAAAAAACCAGAAACATGTGCAGTTTTAAATAGAGGAGGAATGACCTATTATAGAGTTTTATGAACCCAACATTTCGAACTACCAAGTGAGTCCATCATCACGAGATGTGACCGTAGATATTCTAGAGATATTCATGAAGTATCCAAGAGCTATATTTTAAGTTATATATAAAAGTTATGAAGGAGTTAATCTAAGAAATCGGGTCGACAAATCTCCACTAAGTTTGTTAATATTCAATTTTTTTTTAATTAATCATTTTAATTAATCAATTAGTTTGTTTAATTAATTAATTAATTGTTAAATTAATTAATTAATTATTTAATCAATATTAATTAATCAATTAATTAATTTTTTAATTATATGTTTAATTAACGTATACAGTTTTACAATATGAGAAAATAAAAATTGAAACAGAATCCAATACTAGTGAAGTTTCAAACACTGAACTAACTGAACCAGAAGTAGAAGAATGTGAGTCTGATACTTCTCAACCTAAACCAACTTCAGATGTTATAAATCCTATTCCTACTCCACCTTCACCTCGAAGGAAGCTGATAATTATGACTGGATTACCTCCTTCTTTAATTAGCATTTAAGATATTACTAGGAACAAGGAGGAAGCATCACCTCGTACTTTAGTTTCCACTAGTGAAACTTTGATCCAAGAGTTTTTCCAAGAGTTCATTTCAATCCTTTTCAGCTTGATCCTTGGTATTCTACCCCTTTGAACTTTATAGGTCCTAAATTTCCACCTCACCGCATTCCTTTTTATTCACCAAGAAGAACCATGTTAGAAATTCCTCTCAAGAGCCAACCTACTGATTCATCTATGTTTACCATCTCCTCAAAATTAATATTGTATGGTGGTCTGTGAGTTCCTCCCGGATACTAGCCAGTTACTGGGACATTTTCAGGAGCTTCTTCTTCTCCTTAACCTTCTACTTGGTCATCTGCTTTATCTACATCTACTATTGATAGCATGACATCCATGCCTGAAGCGCCTATGACATCAGACCAATGTTTTCACATGGTGTTTGGTAACTTATGTAACCCTCAAGTAACCCCAAATGGTGTTTATTACCCACCTACGGGACAACCACCTTATCCTCCACCTGGAGGAGAACCTATTGTCAGATCTTATCCTACTGTTGGAGGTCCACCTTTTATTGAAACTTATAGTTAGATACCTCAACCCGGTCTAGGTCAACCTGTCTTCATACAAACATTAATTGGTACTCCTTATACTCGGTAGAACACTATTTGGAACCCTTATTTTTCTCAACATTTTGCTCCAATTTCTCCACAAGTGCTATTTTATCATCCTGTTTAGCCTACTTTACAATTTATTCCTCAAATACCTATTCCAAGTATTGTTGTACTTGTCAAGTAGATTGTTCAAGGAATTCAACAAACACCTATCCAACAACCCATTCAACGAATTCCTCAAACACTTGTTAAGCAATAAAATCAACAACTTGTTAAGCAACCAATTCAACATCCTGGTGAAAGCGCACCTCAAACACTTATTCAAATATTTGTTTCATAGTCGGTTCCTAGTTGACCTCAGACATCTATCCCAGGAATATCACAAATGACTGTTGAAGTTACCCCTCAAATACATGTTCCACAAACTACACAGACAATCCCTCAGGCTTCTTCTTATCAAACTAGTCCTACCATCCATTGTACACCAAAGATTCCTATCGGACATGTTATATGAACACTGCAAACACCTTTTCAAGGCCAAGCATTCCAAAGCCCACCTTTTTCAAGGTAATGTTTTTCAAAGTCCACTGTAGTGGTTCTCTCATCCTGATGATGAGCTAATGTAGTGGCTCGAAACGTTGATTACAACCTTTATAAATACGATGGATCTAGAAACTATACTTCAACAAAAGGTTAATATGATCAGGTTCCACCTTTTCAAGGACAATTTTTTCAAAGTCCACCTTTCAAAGGTCAAGTTTTCCAAAACCAACCTTTTCAAGGTCAATTTATTGAAAGTAAACATGTTCAAAGTCAATTTGTTCAAGTTCAATATTTACAAGCTAAACCTACATAGGGGAAATATTACTTGGGTCAAATGGGTCAAAGTCAACCTTTCCAGAGTCAACCATACCCTGGTCATTCTTATCAAGTCCCTGTTCAATCTCAACCTCGTATGATTCACCCTAGTTACCTTAGTCGAATCCAAATTCCAACTGCATAGGTTATTCCACGATATCCTAGGTATCCTCCTCTAGGGGTTTGACTTAACCTGTAAGGTTATAAAAATATGTAGCAAGACCCTAATTGGTAGTTACCATTTATTGCAAACCTTGATTTACCTGATTTATCCAAGGTGATGAACGGTCCTATTTATTATTATCCCTTTTTCCCAATGATTCCAACCAAGTTACTGAGTGACATATCCAAATTTAAAGGAAAATTAGGAGAATACCCATCCAATAATGTGATGACATATCATCTTTGGCGTGCATCAAATTCCTTAATTGATGATTCTATCATACTTCACCTTTTCCAATGAACTTTAACTATTCACCAGCCAAATGGTACATTAAGCTACCTCACACTTCTTTCCATAACTTTAACTCTCTAGAAACAACGTTTTTGACCCATTTCCATCTATCAATTCGATACAATAATGGTACAAAAATATTGACTTCATTATAATAATCAAAATCCACCCAAATTTTCGATCATATACATGAATGGAAACGTAAGTGTCGGTTAGCCAAAGTTTTTATTCCAAATCATATTTTAGCTGAATGGTTTACAAAGTCATTACTTCTGCTTATTACCAAGGATTTTGCTAAGGGAGGTGTCGTGGCGGAAGAGAAGGTAATTTCTCATGCCTAGTTATTAGACTTAGTCTATACCCAATTCATCACCTTGTATGAGAAAATCCTGAATTTACCACGCCCAACAATTTCGAATGATCAAACAATTTCAACTCCTATAGGATATAATACTGCTGATGGTATAATAGGTTTTGTTAGCCAATAGTCTAAGGGTAAAACTAAAAGTTATAAAAGTACACAGACTTTGGCCATACAATATTCACCTACTGAAAACCTTTCTCTAGAAGTTATTTATGAAATTATTGTCATGGAATCATCTACTGGAAAGAGTCAACCATCCGGAGGTAAAATGAAGGGGAAAGATAAATCGAAACAAAATTCTTTTCCGAAAGAAAAACCACTAATAGTGAACCTACTGAAGAGAATAGGAAACTTCATTATCCTGGCCTTATATGTAATGAATATTATTATATGAAGGAATTCCCACATCGAGCAAAGCTTACCAAATTCATTAAAGGTTCTCCAACTCCTAGATTTTTTAAGGATCCCTTTCCTTCTAAAGATAGAAAAATGGTTTCACATAACACATATTCCTCTTCCACATCTCAAGATATCATGATGATATATTTGCAACAAGTTATGGTAACTACATGATCAAAATATTATGGATCTAAGGGTCATGTAGTCAATGGGAACAAGACTAGTTCATCTGGTAAACCTTCCAATTCAATTCCTTCTTCTCCTTCTGAGCCATTACATATTGAGAAACCGAACCTTGACATGTTGATTCGACCACCTCCCAAAGGTGTTCTTCGAAAATTAGCTTTAACCTCACATGCTAGAGTTGCACAAAATTACAACATTGTTGAAGACCTAGCTATGTCTTTTTCAACAATGTCAGCTATTGAGGTGCTAGAAACATGCCTAGAACAATAAAAGGTACTAATTATATTTTATCTTGAGAGTCATATACTTAGATTCCCACATCAACTAGCGTTGCAGACTCAAGTTTTTGTCAAAACCAGACGAGCGTTTCACACAATTGTTGATGAAGGAGATTCTATGTGTATCATGTCAATTGTTAGTTAGAAAACTTTAGTTTCACCAAATATCAATCAATCACTCCCACTTTGAAAGCCTTTGATGGAAGAGGTTTTCACCTTACGGAATCTTAAATGATCTGCCCATAGAGTTACAGGGTAAAACGATCACCATTGAGGTTGAATTTGTTGATTCTTAGTTCGATTACAACCTTTTTCTTGGATGAAGTTGGACCTACGTTGTGTCAAATGTGGTCTCATCACTTTTTTGTATGATACAGTTTCCTCACAAAGGGAAAATTGTGAAGGTAGACAAGTTGTCTTACTACACTTTTGACGCTAACTCTATGGGTAGCATACATTTCATTGGAAAAATGAATACTCTTTATGAGGATATTGGTGTTGCTTTTCTCAAAGACTCATCACTGATGGTAAATTTTTCACTCCCTCCACCTAACTTTCCTTCTAATTTTTCTGAGGTTAACATGATTACATCACGCACTATGGAATCCTCTGATCCATGGATACTTCCTTCAAAGTCTGAATTGAACTCCTATGGCAACAACATTCCTTTGATCCCTCTTGAATTGACTTACCAAGTAGTTCAATTTTTTTTCTGACCCATTATCTACTGAGATTGATCAAGTGAATGCGATCAATGGTGATTATTCTCGTTTACCTTGGTTAGACCAAATTTTACTTCCTGATCCTTTCAACAATACGTTTTCGACTTATGAAATTATTATGGAGTTCATGACTTTAGATGAAATGCCATGCGAAAATTATCATCATCTCTCATCTTTTCTCACTAACCCTCATAAAACCAAGAATGGGTTTTCAACTATGTTTTCGCCTAAGATTGTAGATAGTCCAAAATGGCCCATGTTAGTTTTTCAAGTTGAATTTGAAAGGAAATTGGAAACATATATACAATGATTTCCATTGAAATCTCAGCCAAAATAGGAATTATTGAAAATGTTCACATAGGTGCTACATGCTCACTTGAAGAGATTCGAACGTACAAACCCCTATTTCAAGAATTTTGTGACATTTTTTCCTGCTCATATGAGGAAATACCAAGAATTGACCCAATCATTATTGTGTGCAAGATTAATACTTACCAAGATGTATAACCTATCAGACAACAATTACATCTAGTGCATCCATGAAAGGTTGTTGCGATTAAAGTTGAGGTCGAGAAATTGCTCAAAGCATGTTTCATCTACCTGATTCTCTTGACTGATTGGGTGTCCAATATTGTACCTGTTAACAAGAAACATGGAATGACTAGAGTATGCATCAATTATATCGATATCAATAATTCTTATTCGAAGGACAACTAACTTACTCCCTATATCGATCAAATCATTGACGATTGTGCCAGAAATGAAATGTTTTCATTTATGGACATATTTTTTGGCTACAACCAATTAAACATTCTCCCAGCTGATCATCATAAGACCATGTTCATCTATCCATGGGGGCCTTTTTCTTATCGAAAGGTCCCATTCGGGTTGAAGAATTCGGGTGCAAATTTCCTACGAGCTACATCTTACGCATTTCATGATATCAAGCATATTTCACAAGCTTATTTGGATGACTTTCTAGCTCATTTGTTGAGATGAGAAGAACATCCAACACATTTGAGAGTTATCTTTATCAGATTTCGTCACTACAATATACACTTGAATCCTCACAAGTGTGTTTTTTGTGTGAAACCCAGTCGATTGCTAGGATTTCTCGTTTCAAAGGAAGGCATTTGTGCCAGTCCGCTCAATGTTGAGGCTACTCCTAATTTTCCTCCTCCTTTCAATCTCCTCCAACTCTAAAGTTTGTAAACTTTCTATGTCGATTCATCCATAAGTACATCGATTTAACTAAATGTTTTAATTATCTACTGAAAAAGGGCATCTCATTTACTTGGGATGAAGTGGCTCAGATGGCCTTTAATGCACTTAAATATGCGTTGATCCATACACCACTATTAAATCCTCTTGATTATCATCGAGACTAGTTTTTATAATTATGTTATAGCACCATTTACCACTCTTGGTAGATCTGATGCTCTGATTATGGCCTAGGGAAACCATTCCTTTCCAGGCCTAGTTAAAAATCTAAAAAATAATGTTTTATTTCCTATACACTACTTTTCCCTATGATAAAAGTGTGTAAATGTGGGTTAGCATATGCCCAACCCGTGTACATGTGTTAAAACAATTAAAAATAATAAATTTTCTTAATTTTGGGCAGAGTTTATGGGTTTTACATGTTACTAACCTCCCATAGCCCGTGGGCCAACTCTTTCTCAACTCAAAGTAACTAATTTGGAGAAGTATAAATAAACCCCCATGGGAATGCCGTAAAGAAGAAGAGATGAGATATTGATATTATAGTTGATTGATCCCTGATCGAGTCTATCAAAATCCTTGTGCCTCTTACACTCCCCAAGCTTTAGGAAACTCTTGTTTCCTCTTTTGAGATATCCTTGATCCCTCTTGTGATATCCTTGTGTATGTTGATGGAGGAAGATTACTGAGGCCGGGACAAGACAGATCCGGATGACCGTTCTTCTTGGAGCTAGAGGGAGACTCACATTGTAGTTTTCCATCTTTCTTGTAGCTTACATCAATAAAGAAATGTTGTTCTGTTCCTAATGTTTATCGTGTTTATGCATTGATACATGTTGTGATTTATTTATAAATCTTATATTAATGCATAATTGTTCATTTTCTTATATGATCTAACATATATATCATGAATATGCTTTATGTTAGTATTGTTGTATATGCTTTGTTTGGATAATTTACAAGTTTCAAAGGAATTGGATGAAGTAGTGTTTCAACCTTGCAGGATCTACCCAAATGTAGGACCTCTGGGTAAGGTCACCTCTTCCTAGTTCAGTAGTATAAGAATTTAGATTGTTTGTCTGAGAATTTCTTGTTGTTTTTCACCTTCCTCTCTATTGGTGTTTTCAACCCAAGACCCTAGGGTGTTCCCACCCACAACAACTTAGTTGCATCTGATGTCACTATTAGCATGGTTTTAGTTCAGGAAGATGAATTGAACGAAGATCATGTGATATATTACATGAGTAGAAATTTGACCGAAACTAAAGAAAAATATGCACATGTGGAGAAATTGGCCTTTGGAGTCATTCAAGTTGTCATCACTATATTCTATTGCAAAAAACTAATGTGATTTCCAATTGCAACCCCATGGTTTACATTCTTACATGACAGTTTATAGGGGAAAAATTATTCCAAATGGATAGTAATCTTGCAAGAATTTGATTTGGAATTTATAAAATTTAAATCTAAGAAATCACTAGTGTTTACTGAATTATTATGTGGCTTCCCCCATACTAGGACGAAAATTGTGGCAGAGGATTCTCTTCTAGACAAATCTCTCTTTCTTATTAGTACTTTAGACCCCTGGTATGGATATATCATCATTTATCTGCAGGCCTAGACATTTCGGCTAGAACTGGGTCAAACTAATCTTCATTATGTTCGGTATCAATCCCAACAATACAACATTGTTGATGATACACTTTATCTCTGTGGTGCCAATTCCATATTCAGACGATGTTTAACTCATGAGTCTAAAAAGGAATCAAATGGATGCCATTCTAGAGCCTGTGGCAGTCATATGCTAGGGTTTTCCACAGCTCAAAAGATCCCACACGGGGAGTATTTCTAGCCTTCTATGTTCAAATAATGTATAACTACAGTCGAGAAATGCCATAATTGTTAGATCTATGATTGAAAATTGCATGCACACCTAGATCCTCTTCACCCAATCATTGTTGTCGTTCCTTTTGTTAAATGGGGCATAGATTTACTTGCATGTAACCCTCACTCAGTTGGGGGGCATGGTTACATTATCCTTGTTTTTATGAAATGGGCTGAGGTGATGCCTCATCTAAGGATGATGGTGAAAAAACATCCATTTTCATATTCAATCATGTGATTTCTAGGTTCAAAGTTCTACAAGCCATCATCATGGACCATGGTAGCCATTTTTGAAACTATGATCACCGATCTTACTGTGAAGCTAGGCATGCGTCATGACAATTATGCTCTTTTTTACTGACAGGAAAATGGAAAAGTAGAAGTCATTAATAATTTTTTAACCACTATGATTAAATGAATTATAAGGATTAATAAATGAGATTAGCATCTAATACTTTTTCCAACCTTTTGGGCATACCATACCATAGAAAACAATTTGACTGGTTTTACTCCCTTCCAACTCGTTTACGGTGTGGAAGCAATTTTACCTATTGAATGTGAAATAGTTTCTTTGAAAATGACAATTGAATTACTACCAACCACTTCTTCTGAGGAGGAATGTTTCATGTACTTAGCATGAATCAATGAGCCTCATCGTGATGTTGCATTACCTAGCAATCCACAAAAGAAATGTTTTAAGGCCAAGGAAAATTTTAGGGGCTAATATTCGCAAGTGGGCTAATTTTCCATGTTTTTTCCAAAAAATAGATTAGCCAATTTCCCTTTTTTCTATAACTTATTAGCCTAAATTTTAGACTATAAAATTAAAAATTGCCAAAATTATATAGAGACTATATAAAATCATTACAAATTTGAATATTTTTATAAAATTATGCCAAATTTTTTACAACTTGCATATTAAGGTCTAGTAAGAATCGCCAAGATTTCTAAACTTTAAAATAAATTTTCATCCTTAAAATTTTCCCAAGTTAAGGCACAATATTATAAAAATATAAAACCTCGTTCATAAAAGCACGATAAGTTAGGCGCTAGTAAATTCGAGCCCATGTGGGATGGCCCTTATGTTGTAAAACATGCTTTGGCAAATGGGACCTATGAGCTAGTTGATTATGACAAAATTCCTTTCAGAAACCCTAGAAATGGTATTTACCTAAGGAAAAATTATGCTTAGATTGATGAGTGAAGAATTTGTATATTGTTTTACCATATTCTATGCGTGGCAATTTTTAGCATCTTTTTACAATTTTCCTCTACTTCTCTTGCTTATTTTGTGTTACACTTGATTATGAGATGTCAATGATCCTTCAAACTTACATTGGCTTTGCGAATTGCGTTATCCGTAGTACTCATAATTTATCTACCACAGCCTAGGTCATTTATTCGCCGAAAGATGAGTTAGTTTCTATTCACAAGATATGCCTTGGTCGAACAATGAATACAATTGCAAATTATAACACAGTGATTGAGCTATTATATGATGCAATTTCATTTGGAATTTGGTGATTGATCATTAGGTTAGATTCTTGAGTCATAGTATTACATTTGAGTAGTGTTTATTCAGTTAGAAGTGCTTCAATGCTAATAATGTTTTTTGGGGTTCATCTCTTGGAAAGAGAGTTTTATTATATTGAGTGTCAATGCATTCTGAGAAGTTTAAACACATTAACTAATGCATTGGCTAATTATGTGTTAATTGGGAATTTGTAAAACATATGTAAGAAATCAAAAGCAATATTCATTCATATATTGTACAAGAGAGACTGAAATAGAAGTAGTAGATTTCCTTAGTTAAATGTCTATAAAAAGTGTAGATTTTACAAAAAAGTCATCCAAATACATGAGGTCCCATGGCATTTATTTTCTAAACATACCGATACATCATAAAAAAGAAAACATATAGCCCTAAGACTAGCAGCTACGCATGATGATCATGGTAGTAGATAACAACACGATCTACTCATCATAGCAAGCAACTAATAGGTCCAGAAACCCCCATAATGTGCCTATGATAGCGGAGAGGAAGGTCATCAATCCTGACATCAAGGATGTCCAGTGTCAACCTCTCAAGTTTGTGCTCCAACTCAATCAATGCCTCTGCTATGTCAAGGTTCTGCACTCCGGGAGCTACATGCTACTGACCATGATTTTCATACCTATGTAACCTCGCGAGTCTCATCAGGCCCACATCTGCATGATCATTTTGGACAATTAGTTTTGGATGGCAAAAAATAACAAAAAATTCAGAAATTGGAAAATAAGAAAAGTGTGAAGTTTTTGCCTATATCGCTCCACTACATCCTAGCTGGTAGTGGCATATATAGATCATGTGTAATCCATGCTTGTGTATGGGAAATCTTCAATCACGATGATTTGATTTTCCAACCACCCAAAGAAATCAGGAGTATACTAGATCATTGGCCCTTTGACAACTATATGGGGTGCCATCAGTGTGACACACTTCAGCATGTGAGGGTCTCGAGGTACCCCTCTCTCTATGGTTACCAGTGGATCGAGAAGTGGGATTTGATCTAGAGAAAAAGAACTGACAAAGGCACCATACCCAAACTTCTTAAGTCTATCAGTTTTAACTCTAGTTAGTTTCCCTTCCAGATTGTAAACTACTACCTCACACCAGCTAAATATTGTAGGTTGTAAGCACTCTATGATGGTTTCCATCTGAGCCTTTCTAAGAAATTGAAGAGATGCACTTCCACATAGTGTTGCAGCAGTTAACCCAATAGCTCTCAAAGGAAGCCTCTCTATGGTCTTGATGTCAATTCTCGCACCTTTGGCAGGAACTCTTCAGAAGAAATGTTGCACTAGATAGGTGGCATTTGTTTTTTCCACTTCACCTATGTCCATACAGAGAAATTTCCACTCCATGAATTGGGAGCCCTGATAAGAAATAAATGTAATCAGCATCGATAGTGAGCCTATGGTCTCCAATTATGAATCATTCTTCTTATAAATTTCACTTGCTCACTATCCACTACAAAAATTCTAGTTAGTCCTGCATGCTCGAAATAGTGAAACAATTATATAGGCCACAATTTTTCAATGCATGTATGGTATCTAGATGGTTCAAAGAATCTATGTCTTGTTCTTCATGTTCACACTCCCTCCAATCCATTTTTGCGGCTCAAAACCCTACAAACAAACATGGAGGATCATTAGAAAGAATTGTGGTAAAATTTTGCAAGAAATTTATACGTTTTCTATTAATTTTATTTATGCCCTCGACATTGTGCACAACCGCATAAGCTAAACAGTGCGGATGTGCATATTTCTAGGCCTAGAAAATGTGCACATCCCGCTTTTTAATGTAAAAAACTCAATCGATGTGTGCAAACCCAATAAGGGTGAACTATTCATGTCGAGGGTGATTTTCTATTTGAAAACCTTCCCCATAAATAAAAAAATATGTGGTCAAAATGCAAAATAAAAACCATGAAAATTAATATATCGGGGAGATGATTTACCTCGAGAAGACAACTTGCAATTTCACCCAACGGTTTGCCCTAAATCTACCTCTAAATTTCTTGGTGAAAAATGCACTCTATCACTCTGAAATTGTAAATAAACACAAATGGTAAAATGATTTTACTCTTTTGGGGTTTTATAAGTTTTTAGGCCTATTAAAATATCACTGTTTTCCAAATAGCCTTTAAAATCCACTTTTATAATGTTTTTTATTATATTTTTGAGCAGTGGCAATAATTTTGAGTTTAAATGTGCAGATCATAGGTTATTTACAAAAATGAATCATCTTGGAATTGAGTATAGTTTTATTACTTTTTCGAACTTGTTAAAGCTTACAAAAAAGTGAAACAAGGAGTTCCCTTTGCACCCTTTTAAGGCTCGCTAAACATGAAAAGATACTTTACTATTCAAACTCATAAAAGTAAATGAACAATCATCTATTCAGTATAAGTTTACCCCTTTTACAGAATAAACTAGACTAATTACAAAAAAGGTATACGTTGACTAATCATGGTCAATAGAGTTCTCTCTTGATTTTAGTTTACCCTTTCTTTGGGCTTGAGGGACTCAATTTACAAAAAATGACATAGTAGAATTTACTTATTTTTTTTCTTGACTCCCTAAAATGGAAAAACACCAAGCTTCACTTTCTTAGGGCTTGTTAAAATTTTACGTTGACAAAATTGAACGAGTTTTATTTTTGTGTCTTTTCAAACTTTTTAAACATGAAAACCAGATCGAGTTATCCCCTCATTGGACTCGTAAAACTTAAACAGTGCAAG
The DNA here is from genome assembly GCA_031772625.1 of Pinus tabuliformis. Classification (NCBI taxonomy): domain Eukaryota; kingdom Viridiplantae; phylum Streptophyta; class Pinopsida; order Pinales; family Pinaceae; genus Pinus; species Pinus tabuliformis. The sequence goes on from CM062819.1 coordinate 1,653,808,831, forward strand.
GCTCATTAAGCATGACAAGACTGCCTAAGGTTCGTTAAGAATACTTCGATGGACCCATCCAAAGGATGAGCTTACACAACAAGCATATGTTATCCTCCATAAGCTTGTAAAAAATAAAGAGGTACTTGCCAGTAATGGTGGGGGAAAAGTGGGAAAGAACCATTTTTTTCGTGTTATAAAAGGTAGTATGTCACTCTTGAACATAAGACTCTGTCGCTTTTGTGTCGAGGTAGGAAAATCCATTTTCCTCTCAGCTTACCATACCTCATCGAAAGACTTTAGTTGGTTTGGGTATTATTTTTTAGTTAAATGCAACCATGTCAGAACCTCATGTGTCTGATATGTTCAAGAGAAGTCTAACCTCATCCAAATTACTTTTCCATTCATAGCCTTTAGTCATGTCGACCATTCGTGATCAATCCTATATTACTCCAAACTGTTGTTTTTCAAAACATGACATGAGTTTCATGTTGTAGGCCCTCCTGCGATGGGTCACTTCCTACTAACTTTAGCTCACTATTTAGGGAGTTGATCTAGAAACCTTTAGTACCTTGGAGCCTGCATGCTTTAATGGTAGGTTTCTTGCCTTCGATGATAGGTTCTCATCATTGACCTTTGATCAAATGATTTAAGAGTGTTCAACATCAGCACATCTATTCACACTTCGTAATTTTTACTAGAAGTACCCTGAGAGCCATTGTCATTATTGGTGGTTTATCTCGCACATGTTAGAAATTCACATCATTGACCAGTAATCAAGTTGTTTCTACCATGTTATACTATGATAAGTTCACTCGCATGGCTAGATTCGTACTATAGATCGAGAGATGGAGATCAAGACCCTGGATCGAATTTCATCCATCCAGGCAACATGTAGTTATTAAATATTCATGATTGTAAACATAAATCCATTAACGGCTGTATCCATACTATGTTTTATATTGACATGGATATTCAAATGTATTTTCGTACTGGTTCTTTGAGACATTTATACTCTAAGTATGGGAATGCCTACCTTAGAGATGATTATATATTGCATTGCAACATTTGATTGATTGTTTTAGGTCTCTAATTGCAGTTCCTATCCCAAACCTTGGCACGATAAAGAACTTCAGTCATCAAAACATCTCTTATAGCTTTTCACTTTAGGGGCCAATCCGTTACATGTCATTTTGTCACATTAGGAAAATGACCAATGGTTTGGATCTTTCGTTATCCATCAATGTGTTCCAAAGCATCCCCTTGTAAGGCTAGAATCCAAATTATCCCAAAGAGAACGAAATTCCTAGATCCCATGGCTGAAAATCCTATTTTTGGATTCCTGCGTAGTTCCTTAGTTAATTTCTACGCATACATAGAAAGGTCCATTAGAAACTCTGCATAAGTGCGCTCTGTATTACACTGTATCCTGTGCACATGACTTAACGCATGTAAAAATAAAAATTAAAGTATAGAAGCATCGTTAATTGAATTTTTCCCAACTAACAAGCTTCAAATGAATTCTTATTCAACCCTAGTCCCTCCCATCATAGAGCTACCTCCCTCTGTTTGTGGAAACCCTATCCCACCATTTGTGGATCTCATCCCTTGGGAAATGGATACCAAACACCCCCCTCTTGGCCTATAAAGCTAACATAGGCCTAAGTATTGAAGAGGATTGTTGGAAGTAGACTTATGTTGGAGAAATAAGGATAGGAGGCTACTCATTCAAAGTGAGGATTGGAGATGTGATAAGGGACATGTAGCATCAAGGATTTAAGGTTGTAAGTTTATTCTCCATTTTATTAATATTAAAGTAATTGTTCTTTCCCAAATTTGTCTTTATTAATATCATTTGTGTGATTTGTTGGGGAAAATACTGAGAGAGGGGAGGGGGTGAATCAGCATTTTCAAATTATTAAACTTTTTAATTTCATATACATATTTCTATACGCAACTTTATTGAAGGCAACATGCATATGTACACAATTGTTATTCAAAAAACTAGCGTACATCCAGTAAACTTACTTTTTAAATTAATTCATCTTCTATTTATCTTAAGCTAGTGTGTGAGTACTTCATTAAACATTAAACAAATAGTAACCATGTCTAGTAAGAACAAAATAAGGAGTCACACATAAGAAACACACATGAACAACATGAAATGTGGGAAAAAACCATCATTCTTGTCTTCTATGACTTCTTTAATATAAATAAAATATTTTTACAATCTTGTACTATCGCAGGCTCATACCAGCATGCAGGTACACACCTATAGAAGGCTACAACCTTCATTCATTCTCCAGCACCCACTGGAAGGGAGCACCAACCCCTTGATCTCATTTATCGACACCCATTGGAAGGGAGCTCCAACCCCCTGATTTGATTTCCCAGCTACCACTGGAAGGAAGCTTCAACTCCCTCATTGAAGGTTCCAACCTTCAACACTCCTGGGGACCCTGTTTCATAAATTTTCATGCTAGATCCAACTGCTACAACACATCACAACTTGTAGGCCACATTTCATCAAATTTTCATACTGGACCCACTACCAACATTTAAGCCCAAAATCAATCATCAAAAACTAAAACTTATTGTTGTATCTCAACCATTGAACCAACCAATCACTAAACCAACAGAACCAACCAATCACTGAATCAACCGAATTAACTGAAACGCAAATCATTCATCTTAAGCAACCAGAACTGTTAGATCACTATAACCAAAATACCAATCAACATACTTAACATCACAGAAATCAAATTTTGTTACTACAAACCCTGATTAATCATATATTGTTATGAAACTAGCTCAAGAAAAGATAGAAAAGATAGATCAACGCCTTAGAATTCAACCTCTTCGAGGGGGCAACCTCCTTTACATTACATAAATGAACAATTCTTGGATGATACAAATGACAAAACCTCCTTTCTATATATAGGAGTCTAAGGAGTCACAATATAATCCAGCCGACCTAACAATAATAATATAAAGCCACAAAAATAACAATAGAGGGATTCTATGGGCACATTAATAACAATATGGGGGCAATGGGGGCACAACAATATAAATAAGGGGTATAACTACAATAGTAATGGGGTAATCACTAGTATTATAGGGACCCAACATGCCCCTCTCCTTCAAAAAAGTGTTGTCCTCAACGCTTGAGTAGTTCTGGATACTTCTGCATAAAATTCTCATCCTCCCATGTGGAATCTTCAGCGGATAAGTTCTTCCACTTGATAAGATACTCTGAAATTGATCGATTTCGTAGCTGTCGAGTTCTTGTTTCTGTGACTGCTTCCGTTTCCAATATAATTTTTCCTTCCTCGTCAAGTTCTGGCAATATTGTTTGAACTGGGAGCTTGTCGCCTATAACCTTCTTTAAACATGAAACATGGAAAACTGGGTGCAATCGAGAAGCTGCAGGAAGCTCCAATTTGTATGCCATAGTACCAATCTTTTGCAACACCTTGTACGGACCATAATACTTTGGTGATAATTTATTATCCTTCTTAGCTTGCTTGAGGGACATTTGCTTATATGGTTGTAGCCGTAGGAATACCCAATCACCTACATCAAAACTTCTTTCACTGCGATGTTGATCTGCCTGTTGTTTCATTCTATTCTGTGCCAACACGAGGTTATCCTTTAAGAGTTGGAGGACTTGTTGTTGATGTTCGATGTGATGTTCCACTGCCTGAACCTTAGAATTTTCTCTTAAATATGATGTGATGGATGGTGGTTGATACCCATAAAGTGCCATAAATGGGGTCATTTTTGTTGCTGTATGAAAGGAAGTGTTATACCACCATTCAGCCAGAGGCAACCATTTGACCCATTGTGTCTGTTTATCAGATACAAAGCAACGAAGATATCCTTCCAAACATTTGTTTACTATCTCAGTTTGCCCATCAGATTGAGGATGATAAGATGAGCTATGAGCTAACTGAGTACCAAGACAAGAAAATAATTTTGTCCAAAAATTTCCAGTGAAAATGGGATCTCTGTCACTTACAATAATCTTTGGGTTTCCATGTAGCTTTTGAATTGTTTCCATAAATGCAGTAGAAACTGTACTGGCTTTAAATGGATGTGATAATGCACAAAAGTGTGCATACTTGGTAAGTCTGTCAACTACCACCATGATGACACTCTTTCCCTCAGACTTGGGTAAACCTGTGATAAAATCCATTGAAACCTCCTCCCAACGTTGGCTTGGAATGGATAAAGGTTGTAATAGACCCGGTGTCTTAATTGTTTCAACTTTATTTTGTTGGCAAACCAAACATTCTGCCACAAACTTTTGAATATCTGATTTAAGGCCATCCCAAAAAAATTCCTTCTTAACCCTGTGGTAAGTTTTTAAAAATCCTGAGTGCCCTCCTAAGGGAGAAGTGTGCAATTCCATAAGAATCTTTTGTTTTAGCTGGGAATTCTTACAGAGGTATAAGCGATCTTTGTACCATAACGAATCATTTTTCCAGCTAAATGTATCAGACGTACTGGAATCTTGTTGTAGCTTTCGAATAAGTGCCCACACTTCTTCGTCATTCTTCCATTCCTCCCTTGCTTCATTTATCCAATCTGGTTGGATAATAGAAATGGCGCACAACAATGCTTCCACATCCTCATCCTTTCTTGAGAGTGCATCTGCCACCACATTTTGCTTCCCTTTTTTGTAGATGATTTCAAAGTCATAACCCAACATCTTTGTGACCCACTTTTGTTGCTCTTCAGAGGATAATCTTTGTTCTAAAAGTTTTTACCTTGAAGTGTCTTCCCATTAGGTAGGGTCGCCATTTCTTAAGTGCATGGAGTATTGCCAACATTTCCTTCTCATAAATAGCTTTGCTTAAAAACTTTCCCTTGATTGGACGACTTTCAAAAGCAATGGGTCTTTCATCTTGCATTAGAATAGCACCAATTCCATTTCCTGAAGCATCACATTCCACAATAAAGGTTTTTGTGAAGTCCGGTGTAGCTAAGACCGGTGCTTGGCACATTGCCTCTTTAAGATGTTCAAAGGCCTTTGTTGCTTCCGGAGTCCATGAAAATGCATCTTTCTTCAATAATGTTGTTAGAGGTGCTGCTATTCTCCCATAATTCTTAACAAACTTGCGATAATACCCTGTCAACCCAAGAAATCCTCGCAGATGCTTTATGGATGTGGGGATTTTCCATTCCTTAATGGCTTTAATTTTGCTAGGGTCTACCTTAACTCCTTCATGAGATACAATATGACCCAAATATTCCACCTCCTGGACTCCAAAGAAACATTTGGATCTTTTTGCATATAATTGTTTCTCCTCCAATAGTTGTAGCACCTTGTCAACATGTTCAACATGATCCTTCCAAGACTTGCTGTAGATTAGTATATCATCAAAAAATACTAACACAAATTTTCTAAGGAATGGTTTGAAAATTGAATTCATCAAACCTTGAAATGTTGAAGGTGCATTGGTAAGGCCAAAAGGCATGACCAAAAATTCATAATGACCCTCATGAGTTCTAAATGCCGTTTTCGGAATGTCTTCAATCTTCATTCTGATTTGATGATATCCTGAACGAAGATCCAACTTGGTGAAGTAAATTGATCCATGCAATTCATCCAGTAATTCATCAATGACAGGAATGGGGAACTTATCTTTAATAGTGAGCTTGTTGAGCTCCCTATAATCCGGACACATGCGCCATGATCCATCCTTCTTGTGCACCAATACTACTGGAGCAGAGAAAGAACTTTGACTCGGTTGAATTATACCAGCCTCTAGCATTTCTGCAACCATACGTTCAATTTCACTTTTTTGGACATAGGGATATCTGTACGGCCTGATGTTTGGAGGAACACTTCCTGGAATCAGATGAATAGCATGATCATGATCACGCATAGGTGGGAGACCTTTGGGAGTCTCAAATACCTTGGAATGATTGTCCAGGACTTTTTGGAGATCTGGAGAAATAGATGATTCTGATGGAAACATCTAGCGAACATAATTGTGCAATTACACCTCTTTGCTCCTTTTTTAGAAGCTTTGTCATACCATTAGAGCTGATTATCTTTCCTGGTTTCCCTGCAATACCCCTTAATTCAAGTTCATTTCCTTCCGTAGAAAATTTGATGAAAAGTTCTTGAAAATTAAAAGCTATTGTACCCAAGGATTGTAGCCATTGGACTCCTAGTACAACATCAGCACCTCCCATTGGAATGGAAAGCATTGGGCTAGTCAATACATATTCTCCCATGGATAGCTTGATATTATGGCACTTTCCAGAGCAATTTATTGTTCCTCCATTTGCAATCATCACTTGACACTCTGGTGCTGGATATAGGAAGCAATTCAATTCTTTTGCTACCCTACAATGAATAAAATTGTGGGTGCTTCCTGAATCAATCAACACTATTACCTTTTTCTTCTTGATTTGTCCTTCTATCTTGATGGTTTGAGGAGTGGTAATTCCTGCCAATGCATTACAAGATATGGTCGGATTTATTTGTTCTTCATCTAGGCTTTGTTCCTGGAGTATATCCTCTTCTTTTGACCTTTCTTGCTCCTTTTCTTCTTCCTCTTCACAATCTATGTAGAATAATTTCTTCTCAGCACACTTATGACCTTTAGTGTATTTGCTATCACAACTGTAACAAAGCCCTTTTGCTCTTTTTTCTTCCAATTGTTGTGGTGTCAACCTTATAGGTTGTGGAAGACTAGGGGCAACAACACTTCCATCTTTATAGTTGTGAGTGGTATGCTTCCTGGTTGCCATAATTTTGCTTTCCATTTTTCTTGCTAACCTGAATGCCTTCTCTAATGAATCAGGTTCCCAAAGGCGAACATCATGTTGGATATTATCCTTTAAAGACCCTATGAACACATCAATCCTATGCTCCTCTGGAATATCTTTTACCCTTATGTTCAATTTTTGGAACTCCTCAATGTGCTCCATTATTGAACCCTTTTGTTTGAGACTTATCAATTGGCTAAAAAAAGTGTTGCTTTTTGTATCCTCATAATGTGCTATCAATTCTTTCGTAAAAATTGCCCAAGTGATAAATTGTTTACGAGACCAAAGCCATTGATACCATACAAACTGATTTGGTTCCAAATATAAAGTTGCCATACGTACCTTTTGTGTGTTTTGCACATTATTGAGATCGAAGAATTGCTCCATCTGTAATATCCATGTGGCGGGATCCTTGCCATCAAACTTCCTCATATCGATTTTTGGAATATGGTGGGTCTTCGATCCAACATTAGAGTCTATGGAATCATGATTAACATTTCTTTTGTTCACATCATGAGTTTCCTTTACAACCTTTTCACCATTAGTAAGTATTTCTTGTAGAAAATTTGTCAAATCTGTCTTCAAATCTGCCATGTCTGTCTTCAAATTTGTCCTCAAATCTGTCTTCAGATCATCCATCTTAGCTTCCATGCCCTTTATCTTAGATTCCACGCCATTTATCTTAGCATCTGTTAGCTTTTGTGAGCGTGACATTTGTTGCACTTGTTCTTGTAATTTTGATATATCATGTAGCATTTCTTCCTCTTCTTCATGAGTCATGCTAGAGCTTTCAGGTTCCTTACTAGGTGTTTGCATTTTCTTTCCTCGGGGCATCAGTTACCGATAATAATGCTTTACTATGCCCTTTGAATTCCTTCAAACCAAGCTTATGCAAAAATTAAAAAAAAGCCTACACACCTTTTTTTTTACTTTATAGAAGCCTGATATTGAATCTGATGTATCTCTGTAATTTCGAATCATTCAGATCTGAAATTTTGACCTGTAGTAACTTTCTATGTCATCTTTCCAATTCCACTAGTCTGATCCAAATTGGATTCTCCAAGAAATAGTTATGCACAGTCTCCCGCAGTGACCTGATTATAGACTAGTTCAGTAGAGCGAACTTGTCTGAAGTGCCACGTGTCACTGTTTCAACCTTTGACTCTAAAAGATATATAAAAGAAAACTACAGTCCGTCCTCTTTCTATACTTTCTTACGAAATTTCAATCGGATGCTCAGAAAGAAAGTTATGACGATTTTCCCCAGGTCACCTGTTTTGAGTGTAATTCAGGAGTCTGCAAAAAGACCAACTTCCTCAGATCATATCTCCGAAAATATCACGCGAAAAGCTCTGAAATTTGGACCCAAGGTTCAGCATGATTTCTTCTCAAATGGGTTTTTTTTGCAACTTCTGAAACGTCACAGAAAAAAATTTATAGCGAAAATGCCACAATGACCTGTTTGGAGCAGCGAAACCCTAGAATCCAAAGCTCTGATACCAAATGTTATGAAACCAGCTCAAGAAAAGATAGAAAAGATAGATCAACGCCTTAGAATTCAGCCTCTTCGAGGGGGAAACCTCCTTTACATTACATAAATGAACAATTCTTGGATGATACAAATGACAAAACCTCCTTTCTATATATAGGAGTCTAAGGAGTCACAATATAATCCAGCCGACCTAACAATAATAATATAAAGCCACAAAAATAACAATAGAGGGATTCTATGGGCACATTAATAATAATATGGGGGAAATGGGGGCACAACAATATAAATAAGGGGTATAACTACAATAGTAATGGGGTAATCACTAATATTATAGGGACCCAACATATATCAATATATGTACACTACTTTAAAGTAGAAAACCCATGTGTGTACGCACCTTCCATGAAGCATAGCTGATTATAGATCTTAACTCACTGATTTCTGAAAACTGAACCACTTTCATTCTGAAATAGTTATTGAATCATACTCGGATCTACTTCATCATTCTAAAACAACCACATAACCTTCACTAAACTTTAGTCATAAACAATAAGTATCATCATCATTCTTCAATCAATCAATTCTTAATGAAAACATCATTGTTTAAGCCCATATCATTAAGAAGACGTCATTGGCATACATCAGAAACACATCAAGACTGATTAAACTAATCAGACATCCTTTTCATCAAAACCCTACTTTTTGTATGCACTTTCCTCAGAGAAAACCCACGTGTATATGAACTTTTCAGGAAACAAACTCGCATATACGCGACTTACCAGTATCTCAACCATCGTACAAATCTACAATTACAGAATGAAACCTTTGCTACAATACAGAACTTCAGACATACCCAGATCTCAACATACATATAAAAACCATGCATTAAGACACTATTGACAGAAATCAAATCACGTCATAATCAATATTGTCATCTTAGATCTATTAGATCTGATCCATCATCAAATTCCTTAGTGCATACTTACTTTTAGATCAAGCAAAACATTAAAAACCTGTTACATGAATATTTTCTTTATATCTAATTATTCATGAAACATTCATCGCTTGCACGCACTACCACTTTGATCTTCATCTCCTTATATAGCTTAGCCCTTATCCAATACCACAGGTCAAAACCATACTCCAATTAATTATTTTCTTAGACGGGAGAAAAACGTCCTTTATTGGGCTCAATACCACAAGGTAATACCATGGTAAGGACATTTGGAATTTATAATACCATGATGCAAAAATTGTACGTACCTTTGCTTCTTCAGACTGACATTCGTATGCGACTTTGCTTAATAGGACCCGTGTATACTTCTTGAAATTTAAACTTTGTCATCACACTACCTCTGAACTACTATGCCTTTGATTAAATTATGTATCACATGTAGACACATCATGTTTACGTTTGTATCAAGTTGGTTTCCATTAAAGGAAAAATCATCCAGTAGGTTTCCATCAAGGACATTCATAATGCAAACAATATCCCCCTTTGGACTTGATGGCAACCACTTTGGTGTTTGGTTACCACAACCTGTAGATATCTATAAAACACATCAATGCAAGCACCAATATTTTCAAACATCAAGTTACTCTCCCCCTTTGACATCAAGGGCAAAGGCCTGACCAATGCTAAATGAAGGCTTCCATAAATTTGAACTACTAAGTATGAAACATGCTCCCCTTGACCACATGTTGAAATTTTTGAAGGATGTACAATGAAGTACATGACTCTATGACACATATGACTTATCCTATCACCAAGGACTCAAACTTACATCAATCACCCAATCACAATGGGTTTACATATTTGACATCATTATCACATCAACTTCCCAAGCATAGTGGGGTTACAAATTACATCATATTTCCAAAAGGTCTTGACCACAATAGTCCATACATGACTGAATTTTACAATGAGTACATCATAGGCATTTAGATGAACTTTACATCAAATGATAAATATGACATGTATAACCAAGACAAAGACCTCAATAAGACCATGATAGTCATCAATAACTATCATACACCAAATATTATCTGTACCATAAGCATCTGTCAGCAGCACCAAGAAAAACAACCTATATATTTCCACCATCAATTTGCAAGATAAGACAATGTATCATCAACCTGTAACCAAGTATGCAACATAAATATCTGTTCTCAACTCAACCTCTTAACCTCATCAAGGCCAACTTACTCTTTTCCCTTAGAGAAAAAGCCTTAATCCATGTTTATCAAAGCATAGCTTTTCATGCATCAACTAAGCATATTCGATGTCTCCATATATTCACAAAACCATTCGCATCATATCATGTACATGTGTAAGAACCATAGTCGTCATCCATGACAATAATATCATCATCAAATAATCATAGCAAGAATTGCATGTTCTTTCCACAAGAACACTCAACATATCAAACATGTATTATTACTAGGGATTTTTCTAATATCCTACATCTAATAAGCATCAACCATGATTTAGGAACTCATGCATCAATCAACATATGTGAGAACCAATCATATCATCATAAAGTAAGATAGGAAGAAGTATCACCATTCCTTAACATCATCAATATGAAATTAAGTATGTCATGTTTTTATGAAACTTACAGTAACACCATTCTCTTGGCCCATTTTCTTCATGAAAGAAGAACTATCACACCAACATGCAACTCATGTAATCATTCATAACATCTGTATATGTAATTCATCCATCACAGAGATAGCAGCATGTATCTAGCTTTTCATCGATGAGAAAAGCAAACCATGAGGTGACCATCATTTTTGAAACTTTGTTAGTAACTCATCTCCTTGATACGAGCAAAAGAAACAATCCTCAAATAGTATACCGTGTGCAGCTTATCATGTACATGTTAGAGCCAAGCGCTATAGGTATCATCATCCATAACCGCACGATATGAAAATCATGCATGAAAACATCATAAACATAATGAGCGACACTCATCAGCATCAAATAATGAGGTTATATAATCAATATATTTTTATCTCCTTGAACTTATGAAGATCACCATGTAAGAAACATAATATATGTACCAAATGCATCATAAAAAGAATAATCCATAGATCCAATCAGTAGCATCATAACAACTATGTGGTTTAATAAATATATAAGTATCATCCATGATTTCATCACAAGAAATCCATGACCGTAGCATAGCATGATGCATCATTTAAATACATCAACAACATAAGCATCATCACCATTGACAAGAATCATTACGTACCAAGGACTTCTAAAGAAAACATAATGCCAACAATGCATTATTAGCAGCATAGAAAATGTTCCCCCTGAACTTGTGCCAAATGATCACTATTACATCTGATCATGTAAACTCATCCATTAGTTAGGATATCAAAGTATCTTCTTCAATTCGTTCTACATCAGGCCATCAAAAACTTATACAAGCCAAAATCACTTTTAGATAGCATCAACAGACTGTAACTGTGAAGCATCAGAATCATGAAATCCAAATAATAATTGTCAGAAATATATGAGAGCCTTTTCCTGTGTTTTTCCCACATTTTCCTCATTAAATAAAAATATACAGGATTGTTCAGACCATAACTCGCGTACACACGCAACTATTCAAATCATAACTCACGTATACATGTGACTTGTCTTCATATGATCCACATACAAAAAATAAAATATTGAAGTTTCACACGTTCAACTCCTCCTGAGCCTGTACTGTCTATACCTATTGATTGTTACTACACCAAATGACCTGTCAGTAATATAAGCAACATGAATATAAAAACAATCATGGGAATCATCATCAAGACATAACATGTATTACTCCCCCTGAGATTACACATCACTTATCATGAGGACCTGATAATCATCTTCTGTTTTTCATGAGGTCAAGTACCTCTCACCACTTCTACAGTCACAATTAGAGGTATTCATTTAATAATAATGGACTTCAATGGCCACCATATTATTTTACTTTGAGGCTGAATCTTTCTCATATCTATGAGAGTTCCGTTCTTCAAACACATATAATTTGTCTAGATTTCTATATCCTCTTGATATCACTTTTCCAGTTACTTCATTCATAACCTTACACTTGGTTGATGTAAACACAATTATATTTCCCTTATATTCCATTTTACCTACACTTAGAATATGTTTCTTTGGCCCTTGAACTAGTAAAGCATCTACTGTTGCTCTGGTTTTATTAATTCTTGATTTACCTTGTCCTAGAACTTTTTCTAAAACATTAGTTCCAAGAATAATATGGCCAAGTTGGTTTTTCCTAAGAGGCTCCATTTTACTCTTATCTCCAGTCATGTGATGAGAGCATCCATTATCTATGTACCATTCATGGTCATATTCAAATGATCATAGATCAAAACCACACCTTATATGTTCTTATTTTTCTGGCTTATTATGAGAAATGTTGGTGGATCCATCTTTTTTAGTTCTTCTAAGCTCTTATCTGGTTTCTTACCATGTTATCTGCAATGATCTATAAACTTGTCCCTGCATTCTTTTGCTACATACCCAAACTTGTTACAAGCATAACATCTTATATGTTTCATATTCCTTTTATTGTAATCAATGGCTTTGTCACCAAACATATTGTAAGAAAAATAATATCCCTTATAGTACCTAGAAGCTGATGATCTTTCTATGAGATGATTATTAGCTTGAAACATTCTACTTCTGCAACTGGCAACAACATGTCCATAATTATGACATATAGAACATTGATCATTATTGATTATAGGAGAAAATCAATTAACACTTATATATTTAGGAGTAAATGATTTCCTTTGAATATTTTCTTTCTTTGGTTGTTGATCAGGTTGACTTCTTATCTCTTTGTTGAGGATTTCAGATTTTGCATTAGAATTCCTTGCCTCAGCTTGTTAACGAGATTCTCCTTCAATGATTTCATGAAAATGAAGGACAAATTTGATGGCAAGATATTTTTCACTACTAAGAATATTAACCAAAATCCTAGTACTATCTTGAAATCGCAAATGTTTATCCTTTTCTTCTAATTTACCTTTTAGGATATTTACCTCAACCTGATATTGCTTTTCCTTTTCTAGATACTGCTTCTTCATAATTTATTCAACCTTTCTTCCTTCCTCCATTTGTTGTTTTACTTTGATAATCTCGTCTTTCAACTTATTTTCTTGTTCTTGAAATGCTTGAAGTAGTTCTTCATTCCACTTATTTTATTTTTCAAGATCTTCTCTTAGAGAGACAACCTCAACTTCAAGACCTTCACAATATTTGTTAGACACCATACTAGCATGATCCTTGTTATCATAAGCCTGCAAATTATCTTTAAGATTAACAATATTTTTTAAAGCAAGATCAACTTTTTTCTAAGATAAAAAAATTCTTCTAACCTGCTTTCTTTTGAATCAGCAACTCCATCTAGCATTTTGGACACATTGTTAGATATAGGATTACATGATGAATCTTGCTTTGCGACTTCAAACGTATTTATAGTAGCTTATCCCACACTTGCTTTGCATTGAATCAATAAACTTATTCAATATTGAATCAAATATGCTGCAAAAGATGTTACTCAAAGACTTATTGTTATTTTGCAGTTCCTTGTCTGATGGGGGAAACTTGGTGTCAAACATCGATATTCTAGTTTCCCCCATCAAACAAGATCCAATAGATCTGAGATGGCAATATTCATTATGAGGTGATTTGATCTATGTTGATAGTGTCTTGATGCATAATTTTTATGTGTATGCCGAGATCTAGGTATGTTTAAAGTATTTTGTTGTAGCAAAGGTTTGATTCTGAAATTACAAATTTGTACGCAGGGTGAGATACTAGTAAGTCACGTATACATGGGTTTGTTTCCTGAAAAGCATGTATACAAACGAGTTTGCTTTGAGGAAAGCATGTACATAAAGTATGATTTTGATGAAAAGGATGTATGATCAGTTTAATCACTCTTAATGTGTTTTTATTGTATGTCAATGAAGTATTCTTGATGATCTAGGCTCAAAAAATGACGTTTTGATTAAGAATTGATTGATTGAATAATGATGATGATACTTACCATTTGTGACTGAAGTTCAGTGAGTGGTTCTTTCTTAATGGTGCAGTATATATGAGTATGATTTAGTAATTATTTTAGAATGACAGTGGATAACACTTTAGAAATCAATGATTTAACCTCTGTACAAGAGTATGCTTCATGAAAAGTATGTGCACATGTAGGTTTGCTATTGTAAAGTATCATACACATTTTGAAATTTTCTTAATGAGGGTTTGTCGTAATAGAATCTAGTTTTTGTGATGTGTAGTATGTTGGTTTGTATTCTGGTTACAATGATCTGACTGTTCTGGTTATTTACATGATTGATTTGGGTTTCAGTTCATCCGGTTGATTCAATGATTGGTTGGTTTTATTGGTTCAGTGATTGCTTGGTTCAATGGTTGAGTTACAATGATAAGTTTCAGTTTTTTATTATTGGTTTTGGGCTTAAATGTTGGTAGTGGGTCCATTCTGAAAATTTGATGAAACGTGGCCTATAGGTTGTGACATTTTGTAGCAGGCGGATCTAATATGAAAATTTATGAAACGTGGTCCCACGGAAGTGTTGATGGTTCGAGCCTTCAATGAGGGAGTTGAAGCTTCCTTCCATTGGTAGCTAAAAAATCAGATAAGGGGGTTGGAGCTCCCTTCTTGTGGGTGTCGATAAACGATACCAGGGAATTGGTGCTCACTTCAGTGGATGTTGGAGAATGAGCGAAGATTGTAGCCTTCTGCGAGTGGGTGACTACATGATGGTATGAGTCTACTCTAGTACAAGATTGTAAAAATATTTTATTTATATTAATGAAAACAGAGATGATAGCAACAATGGTATTTTCCTACATTGTGTTTCCACCTTAGATCCTGGTGTTCATGTGTGTTTATTATGTGTGATGGCTTATTTTTTTCTTACTGCACATGGTTACTATCTATTTAATTTTTAGTGAAGTACTGACACACTAGCTTAAGATAAACAGAATATGAATTAATTAAAAAAGTAAGTTTATTGGATGTACGCTAGTTGTCTAAATAATAGTCACATATGTATGTGGGTTTCCTTCAATAAATTTGCCTACATAAATATGGATATGTAATTGAAAAGTTTAATGATTTGAAAATACAGATTCACCCCCCTCCTAGTATTTTTCCCAACAATTGGTATCAGAGCAGGTCCTTCAGAAGAAGCTTGATCGTGTGAAGATGATCTGTAAAGATGATGGTAAAGAAGAATATTTCTCGAAGAAGGGCTTTAGGAAACTTTGACAGGGACACATTAGATATAGTGATAGTTATAGATGTCAGCAAATATTAAAGTTTGGGAGCACCTCGCTTTCTATTTATCAAGAATGAAGAAAACAAGGAATCATCAAATATGGATTTTTACTCAAAATGTGATCCATTTTCTTGTATATGCAACAATGATAGAGATGATGATAGTGAAACCATTGAGCTCACACTTATGGCTAAAAGTGAAAGTAAGCAATCTAAAGAGAACAAATTAAAAAATGATGCCTCTAGAAGCAACAAAACAAGTCAAGTTACAATGAATGGACAATACAGATGTGTCTACGCTCAGAAGAGGTAATTATAAACAATGAAAAGAAAATATGAATTATAATCTAATGAATATCGATGTTTGACATCTAGTGTGTAAACATCGATATTCATTAGATTATAATTCATTTTTTATTTTCATTGTTTGTAATTATCTCTTCTGAGCGTAGACACATCTGTATTGTCCATTGATTGTAACGTGACTTTATTTGTTGCTTCTAGAGGCATCATTATTTTAATTTGTTCTCTTTAGATTGCTTACTTTAACTTTTAGCCATAAGTGTGAGCTCAGTGGTTTCACTATCATCATCTCTATCATTGTTTCATAGATAAGAAAATGGATCACATTTTGAGTAAAAATCCATATTTGATGATTCCTCATTTTCTTCATTCTTGATAAATAGAAAGCGAGACGCTCCCAAACTTTAATATTTGTTGACATCTATAACTATCACTATATCTGATATGTCCTTGTCAAAGTTTTCTAAATCCCTTGTTCGAGAAATATTCTTCTTTACCATCATCTTTACAGATCATCTTCATGCGATCAAGCTTCTTCTAAAGGACCTGGTCTGATACCAATTGTTGGGAAAAATACTAATAGGGGGGTGAATCTGTATTTTCAAATCATTAAACTTTTCAATTACATATCCGTATTTATGTGGGCAAATTTATTGAAGGAAACGCACATACATATGTGACTGTTATTCAGACAACTAGCGTACATCCAGTAAACTTACTTTTTTTAATAATTCATATTTTGTTTATCTTAAGCCAGTGTGTCAGTACTTCACTAAAAATTAAATAGATAGTAACCATGTGCAGTAAGAAAAAAATAAGCCATCGCACATAAGAAACACACATGAACACCAGGATCTAAGGTGGAAACACACTGTAGGAAAATACCATTGTTGCTATCATCTCTATTTTCATTAATATAAATAAAAGATTTTTACAATCTTGTATTGGCGCAGACTCATACTAGCATGTAGTCACCCACTCGGAGAAGGATACAACCTTCACTCATTCTCCAGCACCCACTGAAGTGAGCACCAACCCCCTGGTCTCGTTTATTGACACCCACAAGAAGGGAGCTCCAACCCCCTTATCTGATTTTTTAGCTACCAATGGAAGGAAGCTTCAACTCCCTCATTGAAGGCTCCAACCATTAACACATTCGTGGGACCATGTTTCATAAATTTTCATAGTAGATCCACCTGCTACAAAACATCACAACATGTAGGTCACGTTTCATCAAATTTTCAGACTGGACCCGCTACCAACATTTAAGCCCAAAACCAATAATAAAAAATTGAAACTTATCATTGTAACTCAACCATTGAACCAAGCAATCATTGAACCAATAAAACCAACCAATCATTGAATCAACCAAATGAACTGAAACCCAAATCAATCAGCTTAAACAACCAGAACAGTCAGATCATTGTAACCAAAATACAAACCAACATACTACACATCACAAAAACTAGATTCTGTTACTGCAAACCCTCATTAAGAAAATTTCAAAATGTGTATGATACTTTACAATAGAAAACCTACATGTGTACGTGCTTTTCATGAAGCATACTCACATACAGAGGTTAAATCATTGATTTCAAAACCTTAACCACTGTCATTTTGAAATAATTACTAAATCATACTCATATATACTGCACCATTAAGAAACAACCACAGAACCATCACTGAACTTCAGTCACAAATAGTAAGTATCATCATCATTATTCAATCAATCAATTCTTAATCAAAACATCATTGTTTAAGCCTAGATCATCAAGAATACTTCATTGACATACAACAAAAACACATTAAGAGTGATTAAACTGATCATACATCCTTTTAATCAAAATCATACTTTATGTACGTGCTTTCCTCAAAGCAAACTCATGTGTATACATGCTTTTTAGGAAACAAACCCATGTATACGTGACTTACTAGTATATCACCCTGCATACAGATTTGTAATTTTAGAATCAAACCTTTGCTGCAACAAAAGACTTTAAACATACCTAGATCTCGGCATACATAGGAAAATCATGCATCAAGACACTATCAAAATAGATCAAATCACCTCATAATCAAGATTGCCATCTCAGATCTATTGGATCTAATCCATCATCAAATTCTTGGGTGCATACTTATTTTTAGATCAAGGAAAACATTAACATCCTATTACATGTATATTTTTCTTCATATCTAATTATTCATAAAACATTCATCACTTGCACACACTACCACTTTGATATTCATCTCCTTATATAACTTAGCCCTTATCCAATACCACAGATCAAAACCATACTCCAGCTGATGGTTTTCTTAGATGAGATCAAAACATATGGTGTTGGGCTCAATACCACATGCTAATACCATGGTAAGGACCCTTGTAATTTAGAATACCATTGTGCGAAAGCTGTACATGTCTTTGCTTCTTCATACCCATGTGTGTACACAACTTTGCTTAACAGAACCCCCGTATACTTCTTGAAATTTCAACTTTGTCATTCCTCCACCTCTAAACTGCTATGCCTTTGACCAAATTCTTTCTCACATGTAGACACATCCCTTTTACATCTGTATCAAGTTAGTTTCCATCAAAGGACAACTCATCAAGTAGGTTTCCATCAAGGGCAACACATAATTCATATTTCCAATAGGATTCCTTGATCACCCACATAGGTTATGATTGCATATTGATCTATTTATGATATATGATTGAGTTAATTAGTTCATTTGTCTTTTATGCTATAGATTGGATGCTTTGATCTTGTGTATGTTTTTGTCTATGTAGATCTCCTTTGGGACATCATGGAGAAGCTGTGGAAAGCACTGAAACATTCTCTAAAGCATCGAGGATAAGAGAACGGTCGAAGGAACTGAAAGGGACTGCATCAAGCATTTCTATTAAATAGAAAGTGATCTATCTCATATTGTTTGTTTCATTCAATCATAAGCTAGGGAAGGATGGCAGTTCTTTGTTGTTTGTTAGTAGATTTCTTTGAGATCTAGGGAGATCGCTTTTGTCTCCAAGAGGGATTAGTCTATCTAAGATGTGCATGGAGGGCCTCCTCTCCTTTGGAGCCATTTGAAGTTATATTTTGGCACCATTTCTTGATCCTTCCATAGGAAAATCTAAATTTCTACCGACGGGTGAATCCATGAAGATCATTTTCACATTTGGGCCAAATGTGGCAATGAAAATTCAAATTTTTACTCTTTTATAAAATTGAAGCCCTCAAAATTTATATAAGCTTTGTGAATTTTGCTTGGGAGTAAAAAGACAATTTGTAGAGAATTATGTTGTCCTGATGAATTTTTTCAAAAAATATTAGTTTCATACACTTTATCAATTTTCCATAAAACTTAATGTTTTTCCTTGCAATTTTTCATACATCTTAACATATATGTGTGTGTTTATGTCAAAATAAATTAGTCTAAATTGTATAATTTCATATATATATATTCTACACAAAGAGGACAATATTATGCTTATTGAAACTTTATTTTTTATTATTTTTTTAAGTTGACAAATTAATATTTGAATTGCATTTTTCAAACATGTGTCCCTGTGTGATTTTTTTCTACTACTTAAATAAATTAAAAAACAAAGAGTACCCTTTTGAAGAGAATTTTTAAATGAAGATAATGAAACTTTTTGAAATTTTTTCATTTTGTATAATTTATGTTATTGATTTTTTCATTTAGACCCTTCAAAGGTATCCAAAAAATTCCAAGCATAGGGATTAAAAGAAATTAGAGATAAAATATCATACGAATTCAAAAATGTCAAACTCATATGCCATTGGATAGAGGCTTCACTCACAAATCCAACATGATCAACTTTGCCACCCAAAGACACGAATTGCCTTAAGTTCTCCATGTTACAAGATGGTGCTACAAAGAAATTTATAGAAGGCGAGACAAAACTCTATACTCTATTTTTTAGGCCCTCGACAACTTGATCAAGCAGTTAAAAAGCTCAGTTGAGAGTTTTACGTAAAATTCGAAATTGCTCGATTGAGAGTTTTACGTAAAATTCGAAATTGCTCAATCGACGGTTTAAAAAACCCTCGATCAAGCTACTAGAGTTGTTAAAGAAAACTCTCGATCAAGCTAGAATTTTCTAGAGCACCAACATACGAGGACTTAAGAACTCGATCTAGCTATAGCCTTATTGATATAACTCGATCAAGCTCCTATAATCATAAACCCCATGCACATTTTTTCATGACTTAATATTTTCGCTATAAAAAATATAAATCTATTGTAGGTTTCACTGAACTCTTGCTTTGAATCATTATTTCTTTCTATCTTTGTGCTCCTTACTTCTCTGGTTCTTACATACATATTCTTTTAAACATATGAATAATGGATTGATCATATTATGATGCTAGTATTCACTAAACTAAGATCCCAACAATTATCGACGGATTCAAGAGATTATGCATTTATTGAAAACACATATTTATAAATTTTTAATATCATTTATAAAACTTGTTACACCATAAGGCGTTCCCCTTCGAAAACAACTCCCCAGTCACTTTGTACTCATCTGCACCATTAAATCATTACATGGTTGAAAATTTGTAGACCATCAAATTAATAATTAGTAATTAAGGAAAACACTAATAGTTAAAGGCTCAAAAATAATAATAGCTATGCTGGGAAACTGTATAAGTTAAAGGAAAAACTATATACATCCTTCTTCCCTTCCTTCTTCGCTTTCATTGCTTTCGGGGGATTTGGCCTTGGCAAAACAATGTTACCTTTCATTTTCAAATGAAAATCATGGGTTCCTCCGGGAATTTAGTAAAACTGTACTCTCTCTTACCCGCATCATTCTCATTAAATAGCAAGGAAGTCATTCCTCCTCATTAAGTAGCAGGGAAGCCGTTTAGCACTCGACAGCATTAGTCATGTTCCGTGTTTCGTAATATTTGTATACCATTTTCAGTTTTTTTTGCTTGTGGAGTCTAATATTTAATTGTATACCTCAGATGTACCCTTTGTCACCATCGAATCCCATGGGTTTTGTAAAATTTTCCAATAAATATTTTAGGAATTGCTTATTGGGAACTTTAAACATTACACAGAAATGTCATGATTGGGTCGACTTCGATTCCACATAAGTAAAAGGATGAAGATTTCATAATTTCATTCCCACTCTTCATGTTTCTAAACCGTTAGAGCTTTGGGAAATTTCATATTTCAGCGCTACCCTATCCTTATGGTTGCGAACAATTCGAGCAAGCCTTGGATGGCAATTTTCTGTAGCCAAGATTATTGATTCCTTCTCTCTGTGCAATGGTGTATCACCATAGGGATGCCCACAAAATTTTGTCACGTCTAGAACATGAAAGTATTTTGAAATGAATTAAATTAAAATGATAATTAAGTTGCAAGGCATAAACTCAATTTCCTAGGAATACGAACATATGCCTAAACAGTAATAGACTGATCTTTCTGTAATGTGGCAAAAGCTTACGTGTCAGGCGCGGAAGTGGAAGAATCATGGAGAGGCCCAGGAAGATGGGAGAAACTATAACGGTCGACGACGGACCTGAGGACGAAGGCGGGCCACCTTTCTTAGATATTGATGTCGAATTTGAGTTGCTGGAGATAAATATGCACTCGTCAACTATTGGCACAGGCCCAAGTTCTTTACATGATACCGATACCAAACGTCTCAAAGAATTGGGTTACCCGAGAGAACTATTTAGTCATAATTTTCACGAATATCATAGTTCTGAAGATGGAATTTAGATTCATTCATGGACATACGGGAAACTTAAAAAAAAATCAAGTCAAAAAAGATTTCATGTTATGAAAAACTATCGCAAATTATTTTACATTAAGTTATGAAGTAAAATTATAAAGTTGTGAATGTAATGGATTTATTAAAATAGTCCATGTCCAAATCCAACCATATTTAATTGTTGTAGTTTCTTTTCCAATTTCATATATATATATAATTAATTAATAATGTTTATTCTTTGGTATTTCTCTAAACATGGCATTACTTAAGTTTTTGCTTCAGGTTTATTTTTTCAATTATTTTATTTAAAAATAAAGTGAAAATATAAAAATTATTAAAATCAAATATATAAATGGTTAAGATTGAGATTATATAATAAAAAGGTAATAAGAACTTCTAAAGATATTAAATCCATTTAATATAAATCGAATAATGAAAATGTTTAATTTCTAACAACTTTTTTTCCACACTATATTAAAATAATGGTTAAAAAAAATTCTAAAATATATAAATTTTAGAGTTCAGGTACGAGTATGTAATTTCATTTTTGCTGAAAAAGTTTTCAATATTATGTTAAGGGAAAATTGATAGTTTACTTTTTCCATTATTAAAAAACAAATCTGAAAAAATTAATAAAATATAATTAATGATAATATTATAAATATTATAAAAATTATTATATTATCAATAGTTGATAATTCATTTTTTAATATAAAAAATATTTTTTAGGAAGGAATCATATTGAAGATTTTGGTCGACGCATTTTGAACCAACAAGTGTGGTTCATCTTTTGGACAAGATGAAGAAACAAATCTCGGAAGTAGGCTAAATAGGAAAACACGCAATTCCTAACGGCTAGATGAAAAATGCTAATTTGACTAGGAGAGGAAAAGTGAATCTGAGCAAAGAGAGGCACAACTGACGAATCCCTACACCTCTTAAGGAAAGCAAGATCTGTCTTCATCTTAAAAACCTGCAAGTGTGCTCATTCAAAAACATGAACTTTGATGGTAATGGTCCTTCCACGCAAGATAGTGATATTCGAATTCAGGCTTTTGTGATCCATATCTTAATATAAAAAATAATTTTTTGGAAGAAATCACATTGAGGATTTTGGTCGACATTTTTCAAACCAACGAGTGTGGTTCATCTTAAGGACAATATGATGAAACAGATATGGGAAGTAGGTTAAATAGGAAAACAAAAAATTCCTAATGGCTAGATGAAAACGGCTAATTTGACTAGGAGAGGAAAAGTGAATCTGAGCAAAGAGAGGAACAAACAACGAATCCCTACACCTCTTAAGGAAAGAAAGATCTCTATTCATCTTAGAAACCTATAAGCATGCTCATTCAAAAACATGAACTTTGATGGTAATAGCCCTTCCACACAGGGTAGTGATATTTGAATTCAGGCTTTTGTGATCCATATCTTAATATAAAAAATATTTTTTCGAAAGAAATCACATTGAAGATTTTGTTCGACGCATTTCGAACCAACGAGTCTGGTTCATATTCAAGAAAAGTTGAAGAAACCGATTTGGGAAGTAGGTTAAATAGGAAGACGGGCAAGTCCTGACGACTAGATGAAAACGGCTAATTTGACTAGGAGGTGTAGGGATTCGTCAAATTAGATGTTTTCATCTAGCCATTAGGAATTTTCTATTTTCCTATTTAACCTACTTCCCAGATTTGTTTCTTCATCTTGTCTTGAAGATGAACCATACTCGTTGGTTCGAAATGCGTTGACCAAAATCTTCAATGTGATTTCTTCCGAAGAATTATTTTTTATATTAAGATATGGATCACAAAAGCCTAAATTTGAATATCACTACCCTACATGGAAGGGTTGTTACCATCAAAGTTCATATTTTTGAACGAGAACGCTTTCAAGTTTCTAAGTTGAATACAGATCTTGTTTTTCTTAAGAAGTGCAGGGATTCGTCGATTCCTCTCCTAGTCAAATTAGTCGTTTTCATCTAGCTGTTAGGAATTGCCTGTTTTCCTATTTAACCTACTTCTGAGATCTGTTTCTTCATCTTGTCCTGAAGATGAACCACACTCATTGGATAGAAAAATGTCGACCAAAATCTTCAATGTGATTTCTTCGGAAAAAATAATTTTTATATTAAGATGTAAATCACAAAAGCCTAAATTTGAATTCACTTTTTCTTTTGAGAAAAAATCTAGTATTAAACAATTTTTAAAAATCTATAAAATATTATTAATGATAATATTAAAAATAATATAAAATTTATTAGGTTATGAATAGTTGATAGTTCACTTTTTCCATTGAAAAAATTGAAAAAATCTATAAAATATTATTAATGATAATATTAAAAATATATTAGAAATATTATAAAATATTATTATACATATTATTAATAACTCATATTATAAATATTATTATTCATATTGGAGATTCTATATATTATCATTTATTTATAAATATAAATATGAAAGTGGTAGATGCAATGAATACAATAAATAGGAAGTAATTTAGGTGTTTTTTAGAAAAAACATTCATTATTATCATTACATTATAAATATCACATATATATAGTTTGTACAATATAGAGAGAGTTTGTACACTTTTGAGTCATTTATTGTGGTTTAAATTATAATTTAATTAATTTTAAGTTAAGGATTTGAGGCTTCTGCTATCTGTATTTTTTGTAGTATTGTTTTTTGGAGTTATTATATTTATGTTTGTACTTATGTCTGTACAAATCGACATTTCGAACCAACCTCTGTAGTTCATCATCAAGAATAGATCCATAAGTGAATAAGTAAGAACTCATTAGGTTTAAATAAGGTTAGGTTTGGTATGGGAATGAATGCAAGCCGACATATTTTATTCAGTTATATTTATAATTTGTTTATTTTAATTTTTATTGTTAACTTAAATATTATTTGTTTAGCTTAATAATTATTTTAGTTATTAGTTCTTAATTCCTAATTTAATACTTAGTATTTCTTCTTTTCTAGGATTAGAATTTTTTTAGTGATTATAAACTAATTAATAATTATTTGTAAGTGTGATAATTTGTTGATTTCATAATTATTTTAGTGGTTACTTATTTAATTCCTAATTTAATATTTCTTCCTTTACGATTATAAATCCTTAATTATTTTAATTTGATATCGAAAAACTAGTTAATATTTATTTGTATTATTAATTAATTTTTATTAATTATATGATTATCTTAATTTTAAGTTATGTTTGAAAATAAAATGATAAATGTGCAGTGACAATACATTAATTTATATTATTTTTCTCAAGAATAAAATTTTATATTTTTTTAAATTATTTTAATAAAAACTTTTTTGTTCTTTTTATATTGAATTTTAAGTATATTGTAAATTTAATTATATTTCATTAATAATAATAATTTTATAAATAATTATATTATAGAATTGGATGATTAATTTAAGTGCTTGGATTAGATTATTTTTGCCTTTTAATTATATTTTAGAATGGTTAAATTAAAGTTGTTTGATTGGATTTTTTTTTACATTTTTGATCATTATAAAGATTTTTCATTTACTCTTGAT
Source organism: Pinus tabuliformis (assembly GCA_031772625.1). Classification (NCBI taxonomy): domain Eukaryota; kingdom Viridiplantae; phylum Streptophyta; class Pinopsida; order Pinales; family Pinaceae; genus Pinus; species Pinus tabuliformis. Next base: position 1,653,834,010 of record CM062819.1, read on the forward strand.
GATTTAAATAAAATGGTTAAATGAATATAGGGTTAGCTTAGTACAAAGGAAGAGTAAGGAGGTCATTTGAGTCAAAATAATACTAATAATAATAATAAAATGTATATACATGTTTGGTTAGTTTTAATTAAAAACATTAGTATAATCAATCAATTCATTATTGATATTAGTAATTATAAAAGAAATGTCATAATAATATGTCACTCACTCATTTATAAATAAAAAATTTCCATTTGCTTAGAAAATCACATAATTTTATATAATTTTAAGAAAATATAAAATAACTAAAAATAAAAGAAATTCTATATTTTCACATATTTCTTTACTTTTTAAAATATTTCATACAAAAGTTAAATAATTATTGTTATTATTATTATTTAATGTTGATTATAGTAAAATATTATAATCTTCAAAAAAAAATTAAATTAAAAGTAAAAAAATCAATTATTTTTAATAGAGAAATGTATTTCATTCAATTCCCAATTGTGTCTAGGTGTACATTTAATCCAATATGACAAAAATATGTAATTTATTCTATGCCCAAACTTAAGTTTATATTTGTGATTTTTAAAGCAAAAATAAATATATATTTTTGGTTAGCTTTAATTAAAAACATTAATGTCCTCTTAAATAAAACATGTGGACAATGTGGTTACCAATGATTTATATGTGGACAACATGGACCTTGCTACATCAGTGGTTAAGATGGATCTATAGAGATAAAACCAGGGTAGATCCATTTTAATCAAAGAACTACAAAGTGGGAAGGAATTAAATCTCTCAATTGGAAATCAAGGAACTATTAAGTGGGAAGGAATTAAATCTCTCAATTTGAAAATCTTTTTTTTCCAATTTTGCACTGAAAAACACATTTTCACATGATCAATGAAATCTCAGAATGTAAAATTCTTTTTTCAAGTTTTATATATCCATTTTAACCACATATATATAAGTGTAGAGAGGAATTACGTCTCTCAATGTGAAAATCATTTTTTCAAATCCCTCACTATAAACTATGTGTGTTCATCAAGAGAGTTGATTCCTCTCACAACTTGTGTGGTTGACATATATCTATATGTAGACAACATGATATATAAATAAAATATTTCAAGATATTCCATTGTAAACTTTGTATGTATTATATATGGTGGGAAAAAGTATTATGCACATATTATATAAAGCAATTTCTATAAAAAAATTAATAAAAGAATTTGAAAAAAAAAAATTTATACTTTTGTTTGAAATTCCACATATATTTGTTGATTTAAAAACTTTAAGCTATATAATACAATAGGAAATTATACATCTCATTTTTCTCTCCATTTGTAAAAATAAAATAAATATAAATCTATTTTAATAACCAATTTATGAAATGTGAATTAAATCAAAAGTTTTTCTTTTTCAGATTTTACACTGCACATCAAGAAACTATCTCTAAATTAAATAACTAATTACTAGATCAGTCATTAAAATAAACCCATACTGTGATATTCAAATATAAAATTCGTCAACATAATTGTTAACATCATATTCTTAATTTATAGCACAACCATTGACATCATAATATTAATTTATAGCACATTTGTTAACATCATAATATCTATTTATAATTGCAATAGTATTTTAACACAGTTCATCAACATAGCAATTAACATCACAATATTAATTTATTGCTGATGGTTGGGTAAGCTCCCAGTAGAGGCTAAATGTATGGATGTTGAGGTGAAACCTGATCCGAACATGTCTTCTTTCCCTTGTAAATTAACTTTGCAAGCACGGGAGTGGGGATTCCTTTTAAAGCATGGGAGCGATGGTTGTCCCAAGGGCGTGTTTGTATTTCAAGCATCTTTTGTTTTTGAGTTCCAAATATTTTGTTAAGGTAGATTATGAAAGGTGAATCTTATTCATTCGATTTGTTGGAGTTATTGTAAAGTTTCAAAGATATTGTTTGTCCACATTAACAAAAAAATTTCAAATTATATTTTATCTTTTGTTAAGTTTTTAAAATTATTTCAAATAATTTATATAACATTTTTTTAAATAAATTATTTTATTTATATCAATTAAATTATTAACATATATTAATAAGTAATAATCTAAAAGTTATTTTTAATAAATATATATATATATATATAAATTATTTTTGCATACATTAAAATAAAAATAAAATATAAAGATGTGTATTTTCGAGAGTCAGTCTATTTATATTTATGCAAATTTTACACATAATTTAGGTAAAAGAATTATTTATATTGTTAGTTTTTCTATGAGTTTAAAATTGGATAATAAAAATTAAAAAAGATAATAATGATTAATTAAATGATTTCTTAAATAAAATATTGTAAAAAGTTTTTTTTTTAAGTTAAATTTTCCAATTATTATTGTTTTGCAATTAGTAATAACTAAAAACATGAAAAGTTTTAGGAGTTAATATTGGAAGGTGGGCTAATTTTCTATGATTTTTTCACAAAAGAGATTCGCCAATTTCACCCAAATTTTACGATATAAAATTATTTTACTTTAAAAATCGGAAACATTATATAGAGACTATATATACAATCATTATAAATTTGAATAATTTTACAAATATATCAATAAACATTTTATAGGTTGCATAATAGGGAATAGTGAGATTTGTTAATGTTTTTAAACTTCAAGAAAATTTTCCATCCATAAAATTTTCCCTACAAAAGATAGTGAGGTCTAGTATAGTACTAGCTTACTTGATATTTTAATGCAAAGCAACAAAAACTCAAAGCATGAACCTATGGTTAAGTTATAATGCACATATTCTTCTTGTTCATGATACTGTTATTCAGATTTCAGTTCTATGTAGAGATATCCAGAGAAATTTGAGTTCTATGGGGAGATATGATAAAATGAGGTATTGTTCTTCGCTAATGATAACTTTAATAGCTAGAAATAAATTTGGAAGAAATGGATCCAAGGGAATATTAATATTATAAAGGTGAGGGATTAATAAATCCAAAAAAATAGTATTAAGAAACTTAGGGATTAATATTATAAATTTAAGGGAATAATATAAAACCCAAGAATTACTATAAAAACCCCAAGGGATTATAAACCGAGGGGGTTAATAATATTATAAATCCAAGAGAATAATATTAAACCCAATGGATTTATATTATAAACCAAATGGATTATAAACCGAGGGGGTTAATAATATTATAAATCCAAGAGAATAATATTAAACCCAATGGATTTATATTATAAACCAAATGGATTAATAAACCAAAGGGATCAATATTATAAAGTAGAGAGGTTTTTAATATCGGTTTTACAATATTAAGGATTAATATTGGGTTTATAATTTATAATATTAGAGTTTAATATTTTTTTTAATTATAGAATAACTCTAAAGAAATATATGGAGGGTATTATTTAAAATTAAATTTACTAATAAAAAAATTCAATATAAGTAATTTTGTTATTTAAAAAAATATAAATTATAATTAAAATATAAACTAATAAGAAATAATTACATCAATAGATACATTCTATAACTCAACATAGAAAATAGGGGTAATTTCTTCCTTATATATATATCTATATATATCTATATCTCTCTCTCTCTCTATATATATATAGATAGATAGATAGATAGATAGATAGATAGATAGATAGATAGATAGATAGATATACTTTTCAAATATTATAATAATAATAAATATATATGCATGTTTGGTTAGTTTTAATTAAAAACATTAGTATAATCAATCAATTTATTATTTATTTTACTACTTATAAAGAAGATGTCATAATAATATGTCACTCAGTCATTTATAAATAAAATATTTCTATATACATACAAAATCATATAATTTTAATAAAATATTAAATAATTACAAAAAAAAGAAATTCTATATTTCCACTTACTTCTTTACCTTTTACAAATATTTCATACAAAACATAAATAATTATTGTTATTAATATTATTATTATTTAATGTTGATCATAGTAAAATATTATAATCTTCAAAAAGAAAATTAAATTAAAAGTAAAAAAATCAATTATTTTTTAGTAGAGAAATTTTTTTCATTCAATTCTCAATTGTGCCTAGGCCTACATTCTACAATCCAATATGGCAGAAGTACGCGATTTCTTCTATGCTCAAACTTAAGTTGACATATGTGTTCTTTTAAATAAAAATAAAATATTCTTTAAATGAAAAAGATTCTCTCCTATAATAAAAAAACAAAAGTAAATATATATGTTTGGTTAGTTTTAATTAAAAATATTAATGTCCTCTTCAATAAAATATCCATTTTAATCATAGATTCATTTTAATCAAAGGTCTGCAAAGTGTGCAAAGTAATTAAATCTCTCAATCTGAAAATCGTTTTTCCACTTTTGCACTATATAATATGTTTGCACATGATGAATTAAATCTCACAATGTAAAAATCTATTTTCAAGTTTTATAGATCCATTTTAATCACAGATCTATTGTAACGAACCTCTAAGGATTACCTAGAAATATGGCCCCTAGCCCCATAATATTTTTTTTTTAATTCCTTTAGATATGGTTAAGATTCCATATTCCTTTCTCCTAGTTTGACTACTACATCACATTCAAGGAGGAGAACATTACTATTTTATAACAAAGCCATAGATTGGAAGGAAGGAGGATCTATAAAGTGCAACCATCACGCCTCTTGTGACATGCCTGGTATCGATATCCTCGACCCTTATGCATATAGATATTGCTTACTTCCTAATTGTATTGCGTGCATTTATATGTCATGCCAATAGTTTCCTTAACATTAGTAAATCGTGATTACAATATGCATGCATAAACTTTGTAAAAGCCATTAACCTGGATAATCACATGCAACACATTCATTACATCTACTATTTAGTCAGATTTCTCATAGGTGTTTTCATCTGCTTAATATTTCCTATTGCTATCTTCACAGAAAGATGCAATAAGATCACATGCATAAGAAAAATCTATCATTTCCATAATAAAGATAAGTCTTAAGCAACATACAAGATGAAAATATAACCTCATTGAGTACACATGCAATAGATAATCTAGCCATCATAGACTATTCTTGTTAAATGCATTATACCTCCTGATCCACATGCATCCACCACTATTTTCCATTATTAAACTAGAGACTTTATATAACATTAAATACATACTATGACCCTTCACTAATAAAATGATGATCGTCTTTAGATTCATTAGATATTTTACTTATCCACATGCATACAAATTAAATCAATTACATGAACACAAATATCATCATCAACGGAGATCTTATCTCATACAAGTACAAAATTGGAATATCTCAATGGATGCAACTCAGCTTGTACTACCTTAATGCATAGATTAAATAACTTGAAGCTCTGGATTTACAATTTCACACTTAGAAACAAAATCATTTATTAGGTATAGTTATCACTCTCCTATACAATTATCACATAAGGGAAGGTATACTATTTTCCTTCATCACATTTAATTAAGGATCACATTTAGATTCCACAACTATTTCATCACATGACTGATTCATAACTTAGTTAATACCAACAATTCTACTATTTCACACTGATCATGAGTAGAGTCGATCAGGAGTAAGCTTACTACTTACTATGATTTTGGCACTAACTAGGGTGCAGTAAGATTGACATGCGTAATATTACAATCATTTTCATTGATAGCGATAAGAAAACTTCTATACTATTGAACTGAATGATTTAACCATTTCAACAGTAGGAAATAAATATAGAGATAAGAAACCAACATACAATACAATCCACTCATATGCAACCAATTAAAACCTCACTTGGAGAGCAGAGCACCACAACCCAATCATGAATCACCTCTGATTCCCCCTGAGCCGGAGGTTCTTGCCAAGGATCAACTGTCCTCAATTGATCAATGCACTAGGTATTCAATACCCTCGTTCATGATTTAGTTTCCATTAGTGGCATCCTGCTTTTATGGATTTTTCCATTTGCCTGGGTCTTTTACGGAAAAACTCGTCTTTATCTCCCATGAGGATTTTCCTCATAAAATCTCGCCTTATCTCCTGCAAAGCTTTTATGTTCGATGGCTTTTTATCTCCCATCCATCCAAGCTTATTTAGAATCACATCTAGAAGCTTTATCATGAAATATTGATCTTTATCTTATTCCTCAATGGGATTTGGCAAGAATCTCATCTCTCTTGGTGCTCCACCCTCCAAGTGATTTATTTATTAATTTAATTAATAACATATTTTCTTTTCATATTACATATCACACCTATCCTTCGTTAGCTTAGATTTAAAATGGTTTAAACCACAAGGGAGGGTATCACACCTAGCTTTAACTTAGCTTAGGTTTACAATTATTTAAAACACAAGGGAGGGGTGTTACATACTCCCCCCTTAAACTTTACTCCATCCTCGGTGTATCACTACATCATATCCCCATTCACAGGTAGCTGGTTTATGAATCCACAGCTCTCATGGCTCCTCCATCTGATGTGATTGTTCCGATGTACATCGGTCACAAGGAGTACTCCCAGCATATATGCTTCCATAACTACCTGTAACATTGTTTTCAAACAATTTGTGAGAATTTATTGAGGTAGAAATTTAACTATGATAAATATCATAATTTGTTACTCAATATTACTAAAGTGACTATTCCTCATTATTCATTTTATCTGAAGAATACATGTTCTCCTCTTACATTCTACTAAGCCTTGGTGTTCTTGTCGAACACCTGCTTCTTGTAGTTCCTATGCATATAGCACATCAATTAGCATATTTTCCACAACAATATGCTTGCAATGTCATAACATATTAGTTCACATAATCATATATATATTGATTATATACATTAATCATATATATTCATCATAACCATATGTATTCCAAACTGTAATTAACCATGGTTACTGATATTTAAACCACCTCTTACCTTCCTCTTCTATGCCACTTCCAGGTTTGTTGCTCTGCAAGACATCTATCACATGTCTTCATGCATACCTACACACAAGGCGTACTGATATACATATCATGTTTCAATTATGTAACACATGTAGCCGTATGGGTATTGTATGTACTATTGTACATAGTATCGTTTATGCTACAACATATCCTACCATCATCATCGTAACACTTGCATGACATAAAATTTATCCACACTTTTTTTTCTACCATGCCAAACATTCCTTTATCTATTTCTAGTAAATAGAACAACTATGCTTAGTTTATAAGGAATTTTCATGAGCACGGTTCATTTCTGTAATCAAAGAAAGTTTTATGTCAAGTGCAGATCATGTTTAGATTTCATTTGGTTGTAACACAATATCGGTAGTATAGTATTGTATTCATGCATATTTTCATTGACCCACTGGTCCATACAATTTGTGCTACTTATTAATTACCATGGTTTGTACTCAAGGATACTTATAGGTTCCACTATGCATATCCATCGAAAGATGCATATGTCCTGGTAATCTCTTAAAGTTAGGTTCCCCTTAATCACACTTTCTTCCAATCAAATCACAAATCACATCATGTATAGATGCATTAATCAAAGGATTAGACCAAAAGACAATTTGAATTTGAATAGCTACATAGTCTTATGCTCTAACATGGCCTTACCATCTTAACACTATCTCAGGAAAACCTTTACCATGGTATAATACTTATGGTGGAACCCACTTATTTAACCCCAAACCTCTCATGAGGTATATAATTTCCCTTTAAATTTTTACTTATGAACCAATTTCCTAAAGTCTAACAATTCATTTATATAATCATCCCCACAAGTATTAAGTGTGATTTTTGTTTATATATGTCCTTTCATAGAAATTATACCTTTTATATGTTTCTTTTATAACATGATGATGATATCTTAATCTTTAACTAGAATCAATTACTCACATATTCTCTAATAGGCATGATAAATTTCTTTTTTGGTGTTATCATAGTCCACTTTTATGAAAAAGTGTGATTCCTTGACAAATGAAGGCAACATGTGTAAGTGTGCCACTCAAGTAATCATATCTTCCTTCTATATGCATTACTTTTTATTAATCTTAAACAAAATTTAACAAAGTTACTTTTAAGGAATTTTCTCACTAAGGCACATGGCATGCTATAACAACTTAGTTGTATGATTTTCCCTGATAGTAAGGACTAATAACCTTCATTTTCGCTATCCATACTGACTCTTAAACATAATCATAAGTTATTCATGCATACTTTGCCTATTTATTATTATCACATAACAACCCATGCATGTATAGCTCGATCATCAACCAATTGATAAATACAATATTCTAGCAAGGCTGTAATATTGCATACACATGTTCTTACATGGAAGATTCATATGACTCATTACTATGCATGGATATTAAGCATTATTCTCTTCAAAACATGTTTATCCTTTTTACCACTCAACCAAACTATAGTAGCAACATACAAAACAATCCATGCCAATACATAGGTATATGTATCATTACACAACAATAAAACAATGATACAACAAGAGACTTCCTCTCTTAAAAACAAGTTATTCCTAACTATAATATCAATATCATGATAATATATTCCAATTACATAAATGTTAATAAGAGAAACACAATACTCACAAGCTTTCTCAATCGACATCATCAGCATAACCATTTCTCAATCCATAATATCATCCCTTATTTAGTCATTGTGACAACACTCAACACTTATCCCTTATACTAAACACATTCAACCAATAGACCATCCATATTACAGAGACAATATAAGGCTTATGATCAGTACATAACAGGGATAAGTTATTACTTCATAACAATCTCTATATTAAAATACTATGACAAAAACACAGTAGCCAATAAACTTTGTTAAAGAAATCTTCTTTCAACACACAACTACAATAGGTGTACAACCTTTGGCACCATTATACCCTATTATTTTCACTGCCTCTACAAACCATTATGCTATGGTGATCATACCATCATCACACATACTACAATATCACACACCCAAATGCTACTATAATTATTTTTACAAGAGTTCCCCAGACTTTGATTGATTAACTACACCTTCATTTTGAACCAGAGTGTACTATAAATTAACTTGGTCCATTTGCCCATTTTTTTAACCTTAAACAATCATTCATGTTTGCTGGAGCTGTATATCTTTATTGAATCAATGTCTCAATCAGTGCAGAAAATTTCAGAATTTCGATCAACATTTTCGGCACATTTTCTAATTAATATAAGTTTATTGGACCCACAATATGAAGTTCATCCTATCTTTGGTTTTATTACAATATTTCTACTCAAAACACTACCCCATCATTCAGTACAACAACCAAAAACCATTTAGCATCATTTTTAAGTTTTATCCGAAGATTATCATAATAATTCTTATGTCACACTTCACGCCATAGAGGCTGAGAACTCCATTGGTCCATACGGAAAAATAGTTATGCCATCCTTGGGTTTACAAGGTTAAGGAAGTTCCTTTATGAGGAGACTGATGTTATAATACTCTCCTACAAAGTTTTAACTTTGAGCAAGCGCGACCTTATTAGCAATATTGAAAAATCACTACAATATATATATATTGGGCATAACCATTGACCCCGATGGTGAGAGTGTTAAAGAACACTGGAACCTCAATGATGAGGTAATGAATTGTCTTCAAAGAATGAATGGAAGTAAACAATTATGCTACTATTAATCGATGATACATCGTCTAGAGCAAACCATCCTCCAAAATGGGTTGTTGGCTTACTGAATCATTTAACTTTGAAACATTGAGTGTTGTTGAGCATTCATATTTTACTAAAATTTGCCAAATTTTTATAGTTGGTCTTTTCTTATGCTACAAATCCCTAAGTAAAATGATTTTTTACACACAATATCCGTCAAAAAGGTGAAGAAAATTAAGCATCACTATACATTTAAGATGGCTATTTTAATTGTCCAAGCACTATTTCTAGTTGAATGAAACATTGCAATTCTTCCACATAAAAGGAAGAAAGAAAACATTTTTTTTGTGAATCGAGGCACATTAAAGACCACTCTCAAGGCAACAAAATTTTTATATCCATAACAAGACGAGGCTTTCAAAAATAAATTTTGTCAATCCATCTATCTAAAATCGGCTTACTCAGATAGAGATGCATGGTCATGTGAACAGACTCACAACTTTGCAAGAGAGACAATGCCGATAAACTCTCTTGCTTGCACATATATCTTCTAATATTCACAAAAGTCACCCATTCTTTTCCCTTTCAAGGATTAAAGAGGATTCCAACACCCTTTTCTTCATATATAATATGAGGGAATCGTTGAGAGCACAGCAGGTTGCTGCACAACGCTCCCTCCCAATGAACTCAGAAAAATTGTTATATTCCCATCCGACTAGCCAACTTCCACCTGGTTTCCAACATATTTTCATAAGGAATTTTCATATTGGTTGGCTGCGCTGTGGTATACAATACTCGCTTAGCCGTGCGATCCAACAATGGTATTTTCCAGAGGTTTAATATCTTTTTATTTTAGATAGAACATAAATGCACTTCATCTACCTTCACATTCAAAACTTCATTATTTATAATTCTTCTCAAATGGTTTTAAATCACCAGAGAAATCATTGTTAGAATGAAGCCTCATTAAAAGTTACAATCCATACATACTATTCTTTTGTTTTTTATATGCACTAACAAATTCAAAATATTACAGTGGATTTGTTTATATATTGTCATGTGATATTTTAAAGGTGGAATATGTGAATTTACACTAAAGTCAACACACTTTTAAATTTTAACCTTGAACAGATATACTATAATAATATTATGGTATTATTAACAACAACAACTGATTTGATCCCATTCAATTAATCCTCCAAATTTCATAGCATTAAACACGAAAGATAGAAAATTCAACACAACAGTCATTTATCAGTCACTTGACTTACTTGTACTGTGATAATTTTACTTCAGGATTGGCATTCCAAAACCACCAATGCATCTACACTTATTAATTTCAACCCGGTGATGTATGCGAGGTGACGAGTAGAAGTATTGATGGTTCGATCTGAGGAGCTTGATATACAACCCATCACTTTTCTTCATTTGTTGAGTATCATGGCGCTACAACTTCCACCTTTTCTTGGTCTGAATGCGATAGAATAACAACGTTTTAGGATTGCATGAATATATATATATATATATATATATATATATGTATATTTTATTTTTATTTTTTCTTACATATATTTAGATCAGAGACATCTTCCTCATTAGAAGAGTTTATTGACTCGTACTTGTCAACATCTTGTCATTTCCTTCAAAAAGCATCTTATCCAGAGAGGAATTAGCTAGTTGCCACGGAGTTTATTATGTGGTGGACAACTATTGCAGGGATTCCAAAGAGGTCAGTCTATTCAACCTCGAAATTTCGCTTGAAAAATTAAACGCAACAGTATTTTATAGAGCTCCAACACCTTGAGAGCCACGAAATTTCTCTAGAGGTGGCAAGGCCCTCCGTTCATAATTTATTTCATACCAATCTATTTCATACCATTGCCAATTATTTCCATGACCACTATATCCGTACTAGGGGGAGAAACACTGGTGAGACTCCTCTACTCCAAATGACTTCTCGCGGAAAGAAACAATGGATAAAATTTTGGAAACATCCAAAAAACCATCTAATGCTTTTCTCGATGCAGTCATGCCTCTAATACCAAGTGCTTCGAGCTTTTAAATGTACTTTTAGTAATAATGTTGCTTCTACTATCAATGTATGAGGGAGGATGCTTCTGAGGATAATCATTATCCACACCATGCATTAGGGGCTAACTCAATTCGTGGTCAAAAGAAACCAAAAATAGAAGACCAATAATCACCAACATGATTTTCTCCACTTCCTATCTTTGTAAGGCATTGTTGCTTTTACCAATTGTGTACATTCCATTCTTTTTATATTAAAAGATTCGATTTAACTAATCAATCTTTTAAAGCACTCCTAATCCTCACACAAAAGGAAAAGTTTCAAAACATGCTTTCCTTTTCGTGATTTATGTCAATGATCATGTTAATCTTCCAGTTGGTCTTTTTCGCCAAAAGGGGTTCAACGGTGACATAATCGCAACAAGATCTTGGAAATTTCTATTCCTTGTTTTTTGCTCGGAAAAATTAAAGGTGATGAAAATTGCAATAAGATTTTCAATCACCCACATAACTCTAATTACAGTAATTAACCTTACTATATGATTTTAACATTTGAATGGTTACTAGTTTCAAGAAGGAATTATTGAGAGTCGGTTATACAACGTTTCTGGGTGTGCCCTTAGTACCTGTCTCTATCACTCTCGTCCCAATGAACTCTTGGCATAGTTACATTTGTCCCCACAAGTTTGAACTTTTAGGGCTTTCGACTCGTAACTTCTGGGTTGTTTAAAATTTAACGGAAGACCATCTCCTAGCATACCACACTATGGTAATGCTACTACTTTTCTAGGAAAGACAGTCCATAGCACAGATCCTCGTTGAATTCTTGTTCATTTATTTAAGTGTGAAGACAACGAAGGTTCGATAAATACTCAGCCTCAACTGGAACCCAAATGGATAGCAAGCGAGAGAAGTAGAACGTAGTTAGGTGGTGCTTGGTGTTTAATCTCCTTCGAAAATCTCAAATTTCTTTGGTGGCGAGATTTTTTTTTATGAATTTTATATGCTTAAATTTCCACATAAATTTTGGGAAATAATTTTATAACCAAATCTGCCAACGAAACTTCATGGAAGTAGATGAGTCCATAGGCCACAAGGTTTGAACCTGGGTTGTGATACCATTTATAATGAACCTCCATGGCCTACCCAAAAATATAGGCCCTAGCCCCATAAAAAATTTAAAATTCCTTTCGATATAGTTAAGGTTCCATATTACTTTCTCCTAGTCTGACTACTACATCACATATGGGAGGAATACATTACAGTTTTATAACATAACCACAACTTGGAAAGGAGGAGCTATAACATGCAATCATCAAGCCTCTTGTGACATGCATGATATCGATATCCTCAACCCTTAGATATATAGATAGAACTTACTTCCTAATTGTTCTGCATGCATCTATATCTCATTCCAATAATTGCCTTAACAGTAATAAATCATGATTACCATATGCATGCATAAACTTTATAAAAGCCATTAACTCAGATAATCACATGCAACACCTTCATCACATCTACTCTTTAGTCAGATTGCTCATAAATGTTTAAACCTACCTAATATGCCATATTGCTATCTCCACACAAGGATTCAATAAGATCACCTACATAATAAAAATACATCATTTCCATAATAGACATAACTCTTAACCAACATATAGGATGCAAATGTAACCTCATTAAGTACACACGCAATAGATAATTTGGCCATCATAAAGTATTCCTGTTAAATGCATTATACCTCCTAATCCACATGCATCCACCACTATTTTCCATCTTAAACTAGAGCCTTTATATAAGATTAAATACATACTATGACCGTTCACTAATAAAATGATGATCACCTTTAGATTCAATGGATATTTCACTTATCCACATGCATAAGAATGAAATCAACTGCATGAACACATATAACATCATCAACATATATCTTATGTAATACAAGTACAAAACTGGAATATCTCAACGGATGGAACTCAGCTTATAGTACCTTAATGCATAGATTAAATAACCTGAAGCTCTGGCTTTACAATTTCAGACTTAGAAACAAAATCATTTATCAGGTATAGTTACCACTCTCCTATATAATTATCACATAATTTAAGGTATACTATTTTCCTTCATCAAATTTAATTAAGGATCAAGTTTAGATTCCACAACTATTTCATCACATGATTGATTCATAACTCAGTTAATACCAGCAATTCTACCGTTTCACACTGATCATGAGTAGAGTCGATCAGGAGTAATCTAATTACTTACTATGATTTTGCCACTAACTAAGGTGCAGTGAGAGTGACATGCATAATAATACAATCATTTTAATGGATATTGATAAGAAAACTTCTATATTATTAAACTAAATTATTTAACCATTTCAACAGTAGGAAATAAATATAGAGATAAGAAACCAACATATAGTACAATCCACTCATATGCAACCAACTAAAACCTCACTTGGAGAGCAGAGCACCACCACCCAACCATGAATCACCTATGATCCCCCCCGAACCGAGGTTTTTGCCAAGGATCAACTGTCATCAATTGATCAATTCTCTCGATATTTAATACCCTCTTTCATGATTTAGTTTCCATTAGCAGCATCCTAGTTTTATGGATTTTTCATTTTCCTAGGTCTTTTGGGAAAAGCTTGTCTTTATCTCCCATGAGGATTTTCCTCATAAAAGCTTGCCTTTATCTCCCGCAAATCATTTTTGTTCGATAGATCTTTATCTCCCATCCATCCAAGATTATCTAGAATCACATCTAGAAGATTTATGATGAAATATTTATCTCCATCCCATTCCTCGATGGGATTTGGCAAGAATCTCATCTCTCTTGGTGCTCCACCATCCAAGTGGTGTATTTATTAATTTAATTAGTAACATATCTTCTTTTCATATTAAATACTGCACCTAACTTTCCTCAGCTTAGGTCTAAAATGGTTTAACCCACAAGGGAGGGTATCACACCTAGCTTTAACTCAACTTAGGTTTACAATTATTTAACACACAAGGGAGGGGTGTTACGTCTATCAAGTGTAGTGAGGAGTTAAGTCTCTCAATATGAAAAATGGTTTTCAAGTATTACAATTTAAACTATATTTTTTCATCAAGAGATTTGATTCCTCTCAGAACTTGCGTGGTTAAAATCTATATGTGGACAACATGAGCTTGTGTGGTCCATCCTTAAAATTTTCTGTCCAAAAGATAGTCATGTCTAGCACACTACTAGCTTATTTGATCTTTCAATGCAAAGGAACAAAAAATGAGAAGCATGAACCTATGCTGAAGTTATAATGCACATATTATTCTTGTTATGGTTACTGCTATTCAGATTTCAGTTATGTGCAGAGATATCTAGAGAAAATGAAGTATTGTTCTTCGCTAATGATAACTTTAATAACTAAAAACAGATTTGGAAGAAATGGATCCAAAATCTGAAATAGAATACAAAGAAAGAATGAAAATCAAACCTCGGTAGCATGCTACCCAAAATGTGGAATATAATGCAAAGAGTGAAATAAAATCAAACTCTGCTAGCATGCACTGCCTTACATTAGAAAAACAATGGAAGAAGATCTGGATAGAATTCTCTATGTGGAATATGCATGGAAACTATTTATCTCCATATTATAATAATAATAATTACTTAATTTTCAACATTATAGTTAAATATTAATTCATGTATGAAATTGGTTCTGGAGTGTGTCCTAAAATTGTTTCTTCTTCGTTAAGAGCTCGGACATAGGGAAATAAGTTAACAACTCAAAACTCAAAGGCATTTAGCAAGAGTGAAATCCTACCCCCTTACACATGACTAGTGAGGTCAATCCAAGTGGCGTGCTTTTGCTTGAATAAGGGTAATGGGTCAGCTTGCATTCTTAGATAGAAACAAGAGATGACTATGCTCACTACTAGTTTGACAACTGAATTATGCTAAGTTTTTCCATTGTTAAAAAAAATGGTTTATGAAACATTCCCATTAGCATGTCATTTTACTTAAATTTGCATCAGACACTCAAAAGTATATTCACTTAACAAAAATGATACAATATAAATGTAAGAAGCTATGTCCCAATATAGCTAATCAATCTTGGACATACAATCTCTTGGTTGAATGAATATCTCAACCACACATCAATTTAGGAAGCTCTCAACCAACTAGGCCTTAACAAACTCCTATACCCTAGGGATAGAATCCTATAGTAAGACAAGTAGGAATTTTATTTTCCAAGTCCCCCTTAATGACTACCTATCTCAATCTCAATCAAAAAAGTTTAGTTGTGGTGAAGCACGATCAAAAGATACGTTAATGTCAATATAAAGGAACAACCATCTACTGGAATGCATGGGTACCAGCCATTGCATCTGTCAGTCTACTAGGATGCCCTTCAATTACATGATTCAATCAACCATTATATCTGTGTACCTATACCTGAACCTATACCTACAAGCCCCCGTCCTTCATTATCAACCTTGATTTTTTCGAATTACTTGTAACCATGCACTCGATTTTATCGGCTTACTCATAAATGGAGACAAGTTTCAAATGCCCAAAATATTGAACTCATGTGGCTATGATATTTGAAAGTGATAAGGATGAGACATAACCATTGGATATACCAGTTAAGTCAACAAAATTTACTCCACAAACTATATCCACTGAAGGGTTTGGAAACAAAACTTCCTAGGGTTGGGTGATCTTGCCATTAGAAAAAGGCCTGGGTGGCTTAACAAATGGAATCATATATTTAATACAAAATATATTATTATTCTATAATGGAAGCATATGATTTTGTTGGTAGTTCAATTTTCTAACAATTTACTTTGAATAAAAATAATGTAAATTGTCAAATGAGAGAGTTGAGTATGGAAAAATACAGACCAATGATTCTATCTTACTTTTTTAAAGAAATGTGTTATAACTTTGTAGAGCATAAAAATGCAAGTTTTTATCATCGTAGTCTAAAAAACATACAAATTAACTTGGAAAAATAATGGAAATTTCGACAATATTATGACAAAATTTGGCATAAATTTTGGAAAATTTGGGTTATAACTATCAAAGTTCTTGATTTTAAGTGCCCCAAGGGTTCTTGATATTGCTGAATTCATTTCCACCATAAAAAAACAACTAAAATACTCCAGTATTCTCATTTTTTGAATTTTGTTTACCAGATTCCAACAAGAAATCAGTCGTCTAGGACAATTTATGGCATTGGTAGACAACACCATTTTTATCCTTTTTGCCCAACAATATTTTTATCCTTTTCATCCACAGTGCATGTGAATAAAATTCTTGATTCGCTAGAGGCAACATAGGCTTGTTTGATTAGTTGTACTCAAATTCGACGGTCGACACAACACAAATTTTTATTTCTTGATTAGTTGTACCTCGGTAATCGATCCAACAAATTATATAATTTTTCCCAGTTAATTGTATGCCATTAAGTTGTGCAATTGACATTATAATCCACTCACATAATCTTAAATCTTTCATAGTCCTATTACATATATAATGAATCCTTTGGACTTGCTCACACATCGTTTCTCGGAGTTTGTGTACATTTAGAATTTTCCAATCGTTTCCATTGAGTTTGACAGTAAATTGTTTTATTTGGTATAATTTGTAACATCTTCACCATGCCATCTGAGGCTAACTACAAACACATAATCATTTCTTCTCACTACAGGGATATCCCCAAGAGAGGCCAGATCAAAGCCCCCATTTTCTCATCCCTTTCCCATCCCATCAAGTATGTTTTCCTTCACTTTCATTCTCCAATTGTCATGGGCTTTCATAGTACTTTATGATGGCGAGTTTTTCTTCTTCATCATCTCCTACTTCTTCTCCCTCAACCCTGGCTTCGGGTTCAAGTCAAAGCTAGTAGGTGTTTCAGAGCAGGCAAGATAGAGTGATATGGTGATCATAATAACATTAGGGAATGCACAACACTTACTAAATCATTTCATTTGGAAAAAGGCACCAAGGCTACAAGGGATGTGTCCACATTGAAGGAATAACATGATTTAGATGATAAATATGTTTTCTCTATACACAATTATGCCTAGCTAGATGCCATAGTCACATGTGATACCTAATGGAGTACAATATCTTCAAGTCACATTGTTATATCGATCTTCTCACACGCTAATTGTTATTTAATTTGTTAGAATGTTTTTGTCGACTTAATCCATCATATTGTATTTGTAATAAAAGAACATATTGTGTCGCCAAAATATTCTAACATCTTATGCTTCATTTGATCGTTGTTATGCCATGCGAGTCCAGATTGCAGGGCCTAAAGCTGCAATTGCTGGCACCTTTCGCACATATTTTATGTGATATATTATTCATTTTAAGACAACCATCATAGGCAGTGAATCCAAATAATAAAATTGATGTCAATTTTTAACATTATATAACATTAACTGCAAGATTCATAATAGCCTTAAATCTCAAAAAGTTGTTATATATATTCACATCAACAATTTCTCTTTCACTCAAACTAGTTTACATTTACATTTAGATCAAGTAACATATCATATTTGTCTTCATCTATGCTCTTCCTTAAGATGTTTCCTTTACAACATCTTAATTTTTTATTTAAATTGTATTATTCAAAATTTGTATTGTTTTCTAATTGCTTAAATATTACATGTTAAAAAATATTATTGATCTAACCAAAAATTGAAACTAGCGTTCTCTATTATTAGCTTTTTTTAGGTGTTAAAAATGAACAAATTTTTTACAAATAATCTTGCCAATAAACGTGTACTCTTAGACACTTCATTGTACTCATGTATTATGCAAGAGTTTTTATTTAATGCAATATTCTCATGATGATTCTACAATGAAATTTCCATTAAAAAAAAAACGAAATTTATCATATATTATCCTTTTTAGATTGACAATGTTCACATGATAAAGGCACTCGCTCACATAGAAATATATCCCTATAACATTATTTTTTCTTTTAATTTATTTAAAAATAATATTAAATACAATGTGAGAAATAATATAATTTGTGTAAATTCAATTTAATTAACAAAATTAATATTTATTGTTTATAATATTAATTTCATGATATATATTATATATTAAGAACTTGATGTATAGGGATCATATGTAATGGATAATATATAATTGCTTTCCGTGTTGCTTTCAAAATATTATCATATAAGAGTGAAAAGTATAATTCAATTACACTAAATTACCGGTTCATCATCATACTCACATCTACAAATACACTAGCATTATTTCCATAAATTGCAGGAAATATATTTATTTCAACATTAATTCATTTATATTCTTTTCCCAAATCCAAAAAGGCAACAATATTCACGATAGTTTCAAATATGAGCATAACCCATTAACGATTGATTTCGACTTAAATGATTCCAATATTTTCGTCTAGTTCTAAGAAGTCCTAAGGTATCCAATATTATCACCCACAACATATTTCCATCTAGTCCATTTGTTATCAACTACGAAGACATCATGACTGCAATAGCGAACACTTGTGCAAACAGGTTATGCAGAATCAAACATCTCATACACTACACAGGTAGCGTTAGCGTTGATAGAAAGTAGTTGAAATTAGCTGAACTTATATTAATTGTAATGGAAATATTAAATATTAACTGTAAATTTTGGAAATATTTTAAAATTTGGATGCGAGGAGTGAGGTGAAATAATTCGTCTTGCTATGATAATTTATATGTTTAAGGATATTTCCAAAATGTACTATCTAAATATTTAAACTGTTGAAATTTGGTAAAATAAATAAATTAAGTAAATTGCTATTTAGAGCTCTATTTGTATTTTTACCTCCAGAGTCACACATCTCATATACAAAGTAGGTAGGGAGAGTGGTGAAATAAAGTGATTAAAATATGGTTAAAAAATGACGTAAACTTCCATTTTATTCGATAAAACTTTCAATATCTAATTAGGAATAAATATTTTCTCTCGTCACTGAAAGGAGGTAATTTATTTTTTTCCCGAGCACCAACCGACTAAGGCTGAAGATGTTGATTGAGCTATATCTCGATCAAGCTCTTTTAATCATTAAGCCGTCATCAACAACTAAATATTAATTAACGTGGTGAGGATTTATAATAATTTAAAAGAGCTTGATCGAGCTCCTTTTTTTATAGATTCATATGCTCGAACGCAATCCACTTTTGAAAATCTTGCCAAAACCAAAAGGCTGCATTATCGAGAGCCTAAGTAACCATAGGTTACATAGGAACTTCTTGAGGGTTTGTTTTATAGCTCGATTAATCAATATTTAAGACCTTAAATACCTTTGATCAAGCTTTTTTCGGTTGCCTTACACCCTATGTGCTTGCAAGAATGTGTAAACCACCTCTGTGGGTTCACCTTCACATTAATAGATGATTGTATGAGATACACATGGGTGTACTTTCTTGAAATAAAATTTGAAGTGTTTTAGGATTTGAAGATTTTCGAATCTCAGGTAGAAAAACAGTCTGGAAAGATGATAAACATATTCCATACAGATAATGGAAGGGAGTGTGTTTACAAAAATGTCCAAAATTTTTATGATGAAGCAAGAATACAGTTGCAACAAATAGTTCATCACACTTTGTAATAGAATGGGGTAGCTCAGAGGAAAAATAGATCCATTAAAGAGATGTTTAATTGTGTGTTGCATGCAAGATCCCTTTCTTCCAAATTGTGGCATAATGAAATTAATTGTGCTTCATACATACCAAATAGACCTCCTCATAAATATATTATAAGAAAAACAACTTTTAAAGCATGGAGCAACATACAAGCAGAAATCATAGATTTTCGTATTTTTAGATCTCGTTCATGGGACCACATTCCTTTAGAAAAGAGGATAGATTGGGAGCCTTAAACAATAGCATGAATCTTTATTGTATATCTAATTTGTGAAAAGGGATACAAACTGCTAGATGTTTCAATAGAAAATATCTTGATCAATATGATTATCTACTTTGATGAAAGTGTCAACCACGTATCTATAGAACCAAATGGATAAAATTTTGTGCTTTATCCTATAGTAGATATATGAGATGATGCATCCTTCAATTTAGATCCAAGTTCTCGAGTTGATTCAAAAGATGATGAGCATGCATTTAATTATTCTAATTTTTGGAAACTTTTGAAACATAAGTAGCACCTTATGAGTGATATTTTAGATGATACAACCATGGAATATAAATTTGAAGAAACTTCTCATTCACTCGCATGTATACAACCAATTATGTCCATGCATTACTACATGGTTCTAGCATCTGAATCTCAAACTTATGAAAGAGTTATTGGAAATACTTTCTGGGAAGAAACTATGGAGGAGGATTACAACTCCCTATTTAAGAACCAAGCTTGGGACTTGGTTCCACTTCCTCGAAATCATAAGCTTATTAAACGAAAGTGGGTCTACAGGATAAAGAATGTAGTGAATCGACTTGTGAGCAGATACAAAACGTGGTTGGTGGCCAAAGGTTTTAACAGATTCGTTGCATTGATTATGATGAAGCATTTTTTCAGTGACCAAAATGGAATCTATTAATTTAGCTCTTACCATTGCACGAGTATGAAGGTGGGAGGTAGACCACATAAATGTGAAGAATAAATTTATTCACGAAGATATGAAAGAAGAAATTTACATGGAGAAATGAAAAAGGTATGTAAAGAATTCATCTTCATTTTTCCAACTCAAAAAGTCTCTTTATGATCTGTAAACTAACGTGGCTATTTCATTTGACATTTTGTCACAATAGATCTGACAATATTATATTAAAAATCCAAAAATTATACTGCCTACCTGAAGTAGTCAAACTGGAATTCAGGGATGAAATATGGTTACAATATATTTCTTATGAGTAGATCTCCCTTAGGTTCAAAAATTGTCATGAACATGGCCACTTGATCCAGGAGTGCCCTCTAAATAAATCAAAAGACGAGGGGAAAGAAGCAGAACAAAAGGATGCAGATGGTTTTGTGAGACCCATTATAAGGGGACAGGAATATCGAAGTCAACAATACAGAAATCAAGGAGGTAGAAAAGCCCAAAGGAATAGCTTTTAAAATCGCGTCAAAAGAGAACCGAGAGAATCACGAAACTGAAGAATACAAAAATGAGGAACATGTAGGAGGAAAGGAGGAGGAAATATTGTAGCAGAAAGAAGATATTGCGAAGAACTTGGACATATCGAATATGTCAAAATACTTTGAAGGAGACACCAAGATGAACCCAATCGAAGAGGGTATAGAGGTCCCAGATATGTACGAAATAATAGAAATAGAAGGATTCAACCTTCAAAAGATGGTGGAACAAGAAAGAAAATAGGAACTTGAAGCCATCCCAGTAGACCAAATGGATAAGATCTAGTATATGTACCTTATGAGAGAAGAAGCTAAATAAAGATATCAAAAATGACCACATGCAGAAATAGTAGATATGGGAGTTAAGACATAGGGATCTTAGACGATATTAGCACCACAACATGTCCACTAGAAAAGAGGAAGGAAGTCCAACATTGTTTCCATATAGGTCCTCAGATCCATGCTGATTAACTGAGGAAAGATGAGAGCATTAAGCTCACAACCTAATAATTATAGTTAATCAAGAAAGAGTTAACATGGAATGAAAGGTACATAAAGAACCTCAAGAAACGGACATCTATGAAAAAGAATATTAAAATGTAAGAGCCAGACCTTATTTTCTTACAAGAAACAAAGTGTTCTGCTGAAAAGATCATGGACGTAGATAGGAAATTAGGTAGGTTTTTTAACGTTATGGAGGTCACAGTGCAAGGAGCAGTTGTGGGATTGACAACTTGGTGGAACCCTAAATACCTCAATCTAATTGATGTTGAAGTGACGAGATCTTATTTATTAGTGGAGATGCAGGTTATAAGTGGTCTGGGGTTGCTTGAGTTTATGAATTTTTATGGCCCTCAAAGGATAGAGGAGAAGCTTAATTTCCTTGAAAATCTAAGAGAGCTTAAAAACAAAAATGGCCACCTCCCATGGATTCTCGAGGGTGATTTCAATGTGATAACCTCCCTATGAAATAGAAAGGAAGGAAAAAGACGCATAGATAGGGATTCTGAATCTTTTAAGAAATCCATTGATGATGCTAATCTAATTGACATGAAAATTTCCAATGGTTGCTTCACTTGGAGTAATAAGTGTGGAGGGGAGCATCAAGTAGTGTCAAGGATTGACAATTTTTTAATTTTGGAGGATTTTTTAATGAGAGGCTAGAGATGGAAGAAAATCTCCTCCCTTGGGAAGAATCAAATCAGTGGTTGGTGATATTAATGATTGCGATATTAGGCACTCCTAAAAATAGATCATTCATATTTGAGGCATTCTCGCTAGACCATCCTGCCTTCATGGAAAATTTCAAAGAGTGGTGGGGAGATCTGATCCCAATTAGAGGATCCAAGATTTACATATTGCATGCAAGGTTAAGATGTATAAAATCGGAACTAAAGGAGTCGAATAAGATTGAATTTGGTAATATATTCCATGAAAAAAGAGACCTAGAACAAAAGTTCGAATCATTAAAAAGGATGTTGATGACAAAAGGTTATTCAAGGGAGAAGAGAAGAGAGGAGATTGAGTTGTTGAATATGTGGGAGGAAAAATGTAAACAGGAGGAAATTCTATGGAAAAAGAAATCAAGAGTGTTATGGCTTAGGGAGGGGAGAAGAACACTAGGTTATTTCACTGGTCAATAATTGAACATAGAAATTCCAATTGAATCCTCAACATTAAGCATGAAAGTGGGCACACCCATGAAGTGCATCAGGATATTGAACAAGTCTTGTTTCAACATTTCTGAAAAATTGCAGAGGATCTCGAGGTAAATAAGATGGAGGACATCCTGAGGATAGTAAAGCACATCCCTGAGTTGATTACAAAAGAGCATAATAAGAATTTAAATAAGTCTATCTCCATGGAAGAGGTGGCCTAGGAAGAATATGAGATGCCCAATGGTAAAGACCCTGGTCCGGATGGATTTACAATTGATTTCTTCAAATCATACAAGGAAACAATTAAAATTGACATATATGAGGTAGACGTGGATTCTCTAAATTCAACAAACATATTGAAAGCTATAAATTTTAGTTTTATCACCCTTATACTGAAGGAACATAGGGAAAGAAATCCAAAGAAATCTAGGCCAATATCCCTCTATAATGTGTTATACAAGATTATATCAAAAGTAGCAACCAATAGGTTTAAAATGGTTCTCCCATTTCTGACCTCACGAGAACAGTCTAGGTTTTGGAGGTAAGGCATATCGTGGACAATGTGATTCATGCATATTATAGTTCCCACTCTCTGAAGAGATAGAAAAAAGTAGGGATGATTACATAGCTAGATTTGTTGAAGTCTTACGATGAGATCAATTGGGACTATGCAGAAACATTGTTACAGACATTTTTTTCGATAATCAATGGATCAATTGGATTATGGATCTGGTTTCATCACCTGGTTTTTCAATTCTATTAAATGGAGCTCTCAAGATACATTTCTTCCCATCTAGAGGAATAAGACAAGGGGAACCTATGTCACCTTTCTTGATTTTTATAATGATGGAAGACTTGGGGCAAGTGATGTTTGTTACTAATAGGGAAGGTGATATAAGGAGCCTTAAACTACATGAAGAAGGTCAAAAAACAATGCATCAACAATTTGTTGATGATACCATGTTGCATGGTATTCCCACTATAAAAGAGGCTCTCTCTTTTAAGCTCATCTTGGACACTTTCACATCATCCTCATGTATGGAGATAAACCATTCTAAGTCCATGATATTTTTATTTAACACTCACATTAATATCCAGAGAAATTTAACTGTTACCTTAGGTTTCCAAATAAAATCCCTCCCATCCAAATACCTTGGGTCCCTCTAAAGGTTCAAGCCTGGAAGAAATCTAATTGAGAAACACTTATCTCAAGCCTTGAGAATAGGATAAAAGGATAGACCCTTAAGGCTCTAAACCTAGTTGGTCATCTTGTACTGACCAAGGTAGTGCTATAAGCTATTCTGGGTTACATGTTATCTATCATCCTATTTCCTAAGGGGGTGTTACAAAATATTAGGGATATCTAGAGGACAAAATAAAATGTGTCGGAGTGGCCTAGAATATAGTTTGTAAATAGAAAGATATAGGAGGTCTTGGTCTTCATGTACCAGAGATAACTAATAAATAAAATGTAGAAAAATTATCACGTATAGCAGGTTAAAAAGGGGGTCGACACCTTGGGAAATGTTTTGGAATGAAAAGTATGCACCTAATTGCCATACAAAAGACCTATCCTTCTTATCGGGATCTATTTGAGGGTCGAAAATTTGGAATTTAGCATTGAATAATATAGAGATAATACAACCAAATTTCTTTTGGGAAATTAGAAAAGGAAAGGAAGCCCTATGCTGGGATGATGCGTGGTAGCAAAAATCTAAGTTATATAGGGAGGAATGGAATTCCATCCAATCAATGACGAAAACTGAAGATTACAGAGAAGTCCACCAATTCTAGGAAGACAGAATAGAAAATAAAAAATGGAGATGATGGAACCTTACTATATTTTAGCAACCAACCTAGAAACACTAAGTTGTTCATCATTTATCATAGGTAATAAGCAATCAAATAATTTTGTTTAATGAGGACCAAAACCATCTAAGATGGAGGAAAGGAGAAGGAGGGAAGTTCAATCTTAAGGAAGCCAAAGTATATGTTAGTGATGGACACTGGTACAAATAACCCATCATGGGGAAAAATATGGAGGTCTGCAGATTGACCACAAATCAAAATTTTCATGTGGCTGATTTTACATTGAAAGTTTCTAACCTAGGACAATCTACTTAAGAGATGATCTATAGGGGTTTCATGGTGTTGCCTCTGTGAAAATGCAGAAGATAATCTTAACCATCTATTGAATACCCGGAGCTATGCGAAGGTATTATTGGACTAGATGACTCTCATCTTTACGAAAACAGACCAAACTAGACAAAATATAAAGGAAACAATATGGAAATGGAGACTAAAGTATACCAACAATGAGGTTGTTAACCACACCTAGAATTTTGTACCTAGTTTCATCCTTTAGGCAGTGTGGAAAATCAACAAATATTTCATGAAAAGAAGCTCCTTGCCGACAACTTGGTCGAAGAAATAAGGCTCTGACTTAAAGAAACAATATTTAGAAAAGGAAATCAACCTTTAAAGGAACAACCATCCCCCCAAGAAGTAATAATTTTGAATTACTTTATCTCGAATACCTAAGTGTGTAAGGGCACTAGCCAAGAGAACGCCATATGAAGCTGGGATCAGAGGTCAGGTTGCCTCCCACTCAAGGTTTGCTTCAGTTGAACTTATATAGGCTGTCAAAAGTGAACCCTAAAAAGACATCGGTTGGAGGAGTTATATAGGACTGCACGGGAAAAATATGCAAAGCATATTTCATAAACTTGGGCCATGCTTCAAACAATGCACCAGAATTATAGGCCCTAGAGCGCCGACTTGAATTGTTGGTTTGAGAAGGAATGGTAAATGCCATGGTTGAATGAGATTCATTGTTAGCAATCTAACTAACACGTAGGTTTCAATGTGCCACACATATTAAAAAAGTATCATGAAATTGGCACCCACCCTAGTTAACTCAATGTTATGAAACTAGCTCACGAAAAGATAGAAAAGATAGATCAATGACTTAAGAATTAACCTCTTCGAGGGGGAAACCCGCTTTACATTACACACATGAAGAATTCTTGGATGACACAAATAAAAATATCTCCTTTATATGTTTAAGAGTCTAAGTGGTCCTAATATAATCAGAGCTTACTTAACAATAATATTGTAGGGCACAACAATATCAATAGTGGGCTTCTATGGGGCACAATAATAAAAACATGGGGATTACATGGGCACAACAATACCATAAGGGGGTTTAAATAATAAAAATAAGGGGCTACACTAGTAGTAGAGGTACTTAACTAGCCCCTCTCCTTCCAAAAGTGTTATCCTCAATGCTTAAGTAGTTATGGATAATTCTGTATAAAATTCTCATCCTCCCATGTGGAATCTTTAGTGGGTAAGTTCTTCCACTTGATGAGATACCCTAAAATTGATCGATTTCGTAATTGTCGAGTTCCTGGTTTCGTCACTGCTTCAGGTTAAAATATGATTTTTTCTTCTTCATCAAGTTCTGACAATATTGTTTGAACTGTGACCTTGTCACCTAAAACCTTCTTTAAGCATGAAACATGGAGAACTGGGGGCACTCGGGAAGATGCAGGAAGATCCAACTTGTATGCCATAGTACCAGTATTTTGTAGCACCTTATAAGGACCATCGTACATTGGTGATAATTTATTATCCTTCTTCACTTGCTTGCGGGACATTTTTTTGTATAGTTGTAGATGTAAAAATACCCAGTCTCCTATGTCAAAACTTATTTCACTGCGATGTTGATCTTCCTATTATTTCATTCGATTCTGAAAGAAAGTGAGGTTATCCTTTTTCTTCTTGATATCTCCTTCAACCTTGAGAGCTTTAGTAGTGGTAATTCCTGCCAATGCATTACAAGATATGGTCAGATTCATTTCTTCTTTCTCTGGGGTAGGTTCTTGTTTTATATCATCTTATTTTGACGTGTCTTGATCATTTTCTTCCTCCTCTTCAAAATCAATGTAAAATCATTTCTTCTCAATACACTTACGACCTTTAGTGTATTCACTATAACAACTGTAAAAAAGGTCATTTTCTCCTATTTATTCCAATTATTGTGGTGTCAACCTTGTAGGTTATGGAAGGCTAGGAGCAACAACACTTCCATCTTTATGATTGTGAGAGGTAGGATTTCTTGTTGCCATAATTTTTCTTTCATCTTTTCTTGCCATACTGAATGCGTTCTCCAATGGATCAGGTTCCCAAACATGAACCTCATGTTGAAAGTTATCCTTTAAAGTGCCTATGAAGACATCCATCCTCTACTTCTCTGGAATATCAGTTACCCTTATATTCAAATTTTGGAAGTCCTCAATGTGCTTTGCCATTGAACCCTTTTGTTTGAGATTTATCAATTGGTTAAAGAAGGTATTGCTCTTTGTGTCATCATAATGTGCTATCAGTTCCTCCGTGAAAATTGACCAGATGACAAGTGGTTTACCAAAACAAATCCCTTTATACCATAAAAATTGATTCATTTCTAAATATAAAGATGCAATACATACATTTTGTAACATTTTCACATCATGTAGATCAAAAGATTTCCCCATCTATAGTTCCATGTTATGGGATCCTTGCCGTCAAACTTCCTCATATTGGTCTTTGGAATATGGGGGGTCTTCAATCTAGTGTTATATTCTATGAGATCATGATTAACATTTATTTTTTTCTCATCATGAGTTTCCTCTACTACCCTTTCATCATTAGGAGGCCTTTCTTGTAGCAACTTTTTCCCACCTTCCTTCAAACCTTCCATGTCTTTCAAATATTCCATGCCTTTCTTCAAATCTACTTCCCTGCCATCGATATTAGATTCTATGGAACATATAAAACTATTTATATTAGCTTTGATCGCATTCTTCAAATAATCCATCCAATTTTTCTTAGTATTTGTTTCTATTTTCTTTATTTGAGTCATTATTTTTCTTGCTTTTAGCAACTCGATCTTCAATCTATTGTATCTCTAAAATTTCAAATCTCCAAGGTATGAAATTGTGACCTATAGTATCCCTATGCATCCTCTTTCCAATTCCACCAGTCTGATCGAAATTGGATTCTCCAAGAAAGAGTTATGCCCAATCTCCCATGATGACCTGATTATATACTTTGTCATTATTTCGCCCTTCAGACCTGAAAACAAGAGACAGAAAAGTAGAGTCCGTCCTCTTTCTGTAACATCTTATGAAATTTCAGTCTGATGCCCAGAGAGAAATCTATGACGATTTTCTCAAGGTCATCTATTTGGGATGTAATTCAGGAGCCTGCATAAACACTAAATGTCTTGTACCTTATCTCCTAAAATATAGTGAAACAAGATCTGAAAATTAGGCCTTGAGCTTCACCAAGATTTCCGCTCAAATGGGTTTTAATTTCAGAGACTAAACCTTCGTAGAAAAAACATTCTAGCGAAAATTCCACGATGCCCTGTTTGAGATGGAATTCTAAAGCTTGCAAAAACCCTAACTTCCTTAGATCATATCACTTAAACTATAGCTAGACAAGATCTGAAATTTGGATTTGAGGTTTAGAAAGATTTCAGCTCAAACGGGTTTTTTTCAGCTTCTGAAATGTCGTAGAGAAAATGTTATGGCAAAAAATCCATGATGTCTTGTTTGGAGCAGTGAAACACTAAAATCCAAACCTCTCATACCAAATATTATGAAGCCAGCTCACAAAAAGATAGAAAAGATAGATCAACGACTTAAGAATCACCATCTTCGAGGGGAAAACCTCCTTTACATTACACAAATGAACAATTCCTTGATGATACAAATGATAATACCTCCTTTCTATATATAGAAGTCTAAGTGGTCCCAATATAATTAGAGCATACATAACAATAATATTGTAGGGGCACAATAATAACAGACTACATGGGCACAACAATACGATAAGGGGGTTTCACTAATAAAAATAAGGGGCTACACTAGTAGCATATGGAACTAACACTCAACGCATATAGAAACATCTGGAGGTGCTCAACAATGTGGATTTCACCCTAGTCTGAAGATCAACAAATCCATTGGTGGAAATGCTAGCAAACAAAGGGGTAGTGAGCATCCACATATTAATTGATGTGGTGTAGGAGGATTTACCAAATGGTCAACTAAAGAATAAATGTCATAATTTAGTAGAGTGAGATAATTCCATGTCACTAGACCCGGAAGATAGAGAGGAGGTAGGCTCGAATCAGGACAAGAACCCACCTAGCTATGTGAATGAATATATCTTAATTATGAAAATATAAGTAGGGTGTAATTGGGATGCGAGAAGGGAGATGTGTTTGTAGTGCATGGACAAAATGATGGTTGATGACAGAGAGGAAGAGATATGCACTGTAGTTGTTCATCATGCAGATCATATCATTAATAAGAGAGAGAGCCAAGAGGATTAGGTAGGTACGACATCAGAAGGGATGGAATACATGAGTAGGTTAATGGTGATTATTACTCTGTACAAAGTTCTTGGAGGGAAGAGAGGGAACACATGCACATACAAATGAAGAACAACATTGCTGTAAAGTTAGGGATACCAAAAATGGAGATGGAAAGTAATTAAAATTTGGTAAGACAAGGGAAGTCATTGATATTGCCTTTAAATCAAGGTTTTGGAACAATAATTTTCAACCTAAGGAAGAACGCAGAAAGGTGGTGGCATTGTGAGCTTGAGATATTATTTTCAGAGAGGAAAACCAAATTTTGAAGTAGCTTAATGGGAAATGTTCAAACTGCGGGTGGTAGGTCGAGGGGAAGACCCTGAGCTGATGCATAAGGAATTGGTTTTGATAAGTGTTAACACATGGAGGCGACAGTGAGGGTTGTTATTGATAATTACCATGTGACAGTGCCACAAAAAGGAAAGGAGATAATTAAAGTTTGGGAGAATGAGTTTCGAAGGCAGCGAAGAGTTGTCCTAGATTGTAGAATCGATGAGGAAATGAAATGGATTATGGATACTGGGAAATATAGAACATGGACAACTATGTATCATCAAACCATAGAGACTATGTGGCACATCAAGACTTTGATCAGGAACATGAAAGTGGAGATATTGGAGGAGAGGGCGAGCACGCAACTAGAGATATAGATTGAGATAAACGCTATAAATGAGCATTTGGGTGGAATTGCAGAAGTTATGAAGGGTTTGATAAACATAAAAAAACTACAGGTGTTTAGAATAAGGGATATAAATAATATGATTTCAATCTATATTAATTATATTCAAAATGTGGATATCACGCTAGGGGAAGAAAAAGGGGCCCCGACCCGTCTAAGGAAATATAGATTTCGTGAGGCCAAAGATACATGAGTTCATTTGCAAGCTACTCTAGAGGCTCCAATAGCGACCCCTATGGCATTTCCTGATGTGGGTCTAGAGGCATCCTGAACCCTAATCAAATGAGGTATGAACATGGGGAAACTTTCTTTCAGTTGATCATGGCAATGACTAAATTTTTGGTTAACATTACTTTTTTCATTTATAAGCAGTATAGTAGTTATTTTGTTAAATAGGAGGAAATGTCAATGTTTTTAGTAACTGTATAAGAGATTCCAAGAAATTCCAGATACAAAAATATGATATTATCCCTGAATAAGACTGTGATCAAGACAATGACCCGCTTCCATTTATTAATTTCACGTATAATTACTTTGTTGTCGAGATATTACACCACTCCTTAATTTTCGTAAAACCCCTCCATATATATGACACCATCTTTTTACCTCCCTTTCTCTATTTGATCGAGTCATAAAGAGTATAATTTTTTTTTCCAATCTTCTACCTTAAACCATCGCTCGATATGGTACACCAATGCTTTTTAGTAAGAAGTTCCCAACCAAAAAGCTTTGTATTTTTTAAACCATCCAACTACGTCCTTATAAAAGTGATTTATTGAATTTTAAAGTAAATTTTTTTTTGAATTTATTAAAAAAAAAAAACTAAAAAATGAAATTTATTTGTTCATTTTAATTAAATAATTTTTTTAATCAAATTGTTTACAATGCTTGAAATAAATGATGATTGGATATTGTGTAAACTACTCCGTAATATTAAAATCATTGATTCAAAAGTCATAATTAATTTTACCTACTTCACTAATAAAAAAATTAATTAAATTATGTTTCAATAATTATTTTATAAATTTTTATTAACTGTTTAAATTTAATATAATATATTTATTTATTTTAATAAAAAAATATATCAATACGATAATGTAATATCCCTTAATTAATAAGGTGTTTCTTAAATCATATTTTTTTCTCTTATATTTTTAAATGAATTTGTTTTAATGAATTTTAATTATATTTTATTTAATTAAATGAAATACACTTTTCCTTAATTAATAAAGTGTATACTAAATCATATTTTTGGTTTCTTATATTTTCAAATGAATTTGTTTTAATAAATTTGAGTTATATAAATTTAATTAATTGAAATTTATTTTTTATTAATAACCTAATGAACTAATTTGTTTATATATATATATATGAGAACTCGTTTAATAAACTAATTTGTTTATATATATATGAATGACATAAGCAATTATATATAAAGAGAACAAAGAATTTATATAATTAGTTTAATATAATTGGATTATGATTTATTTAGGTTAATAGAAGTATATAATAGCTATTTATTTTAATATAAGGAATATTATAAAATACTAAACATTAAGGTGATTTTTTCGAATTTGGAAGTATATGTTAAATTAGAGATAATTGAAGAAGGAGGAAGCCGGCACCAGTAGTCACTCTAATAAAAGAGGCAAAAAGCCCGACTTCGACAAACTCCTTCACCTGATTGATGGTTATATGACTGGTATTTCTCCTGAGGTCCGCGCTCTCATCCATGAATGGGAACACGAGCTGAGGGAAATAAGTGCGAACCAGGAGATTCCCCGTGAGGACTGGGCTATAATCTCCGACCCGGGCACTTCCAGAGGCAGAAACTCGTTATTCAATAGAATGTTACAATTCTACTGGATCATGAAGCATGTGGTTGGCAGGGCCATGGAGGTTAACCAAGCGGTGCGTGAAGAGGAGGATGAATAGCGCAAGCAAGTGGAAGAACTCCTCAAACGCCAACTGACGAAAGAATCAGCCTCCATAAAGAAAATTTTCTTAAAAGAACTTGCAGCTGTCCAAGTGCAAGTTTCCAGAAACCATCTACTGCTAAAAAACATGGAGAAAATGACGCTGGAGCTCAAATGGGCAATTGAGCAAAAGATCCTGAAGCCGGGTGCCAACGACTCTAAGCCTGCCCCGGTGAATTTGTCGGATGAAGATTAGTGGTGTGTTTATTTTCTACACTGTTTTGTGATGAATCTGAACTATATCTGGGTACCTTTCTCTGTTGCAGTAGTTAGCCTCGCTTTGAATAAGTAGAACAATGGTTATGATAGGAAGAAGGAGTTAAACATTTTTAAATTTTGGTCCAGATTTCAGGCCAAAAGGTGGCGGTCTGGTTTCCCTCAGGCAGGCCAACCACCCGAACTCTAGTTTAATTGTATTTTGATTTTTTATGGAATGAAGAATGCCTAACCTTATAAAAAAAATTAGAGATAATTGAGGTGATTTTTTTTTATTTGAAAGTATAGGTTAAATTAGAGAAGTTTAGAGTGATTGGTCACTTAGAAAACGTGACCAAATCTAGAAATCTTGTCTTTCAAAGAGGGAGAGGGTAAAATATTGCAAAGGAAGTAAATTTAAAAATATATTGAATAAAAAAGAAACTTTGAAGAGATTAAGTATAAAATTGAGACATAAAAGCTAAAATCATAACATAAAAAAAGTAGTTAAGAAGAATTATTTTTATTAGTGGATTCCATAGGTTTAGGTTCTTTGTTGCTACCCATGGAATAACCAAAGTCCAAATGAACGCCTATATGCTTTTCAATGTGCCTAAGATGAGAATTCAATGTTATCATTTGATGTTGCATGTGGAAAAAGGAAATAAGAATATCTTCTTGACTCTCATGTTAGTCTAGAAGTACCTTTCCCTGTAGAAACTTCAAGTGCTAGTAGATGTCCACTATGTACATATATTGGTTGTCCCTACCATGCATGTGCTCAGCATTAAGAACTAATTCCACAACATTTGTAAGAGCCTTTGTATTTGAGACAATGCATCTATAATTAGCAATCCCTTGGTTTGCCTGAGCAATCTCTACCTAGATTGGTGGGGGATTAGGCTCCTAAAACCATAGAACCAAACTCTCTACCTATACCTACATTGTAGTACACCCATGTTCCCCACACTCCTAATAATAAGCATCCCCACAATGAACACAAACACAATAAAGAGTGGAATATTTCTAGTGAAGAATGATATAACACCCAGAGATGTGAAAGAGATGAAGTGAAGAGAGGACTTCATGTGGCAGTGTTCATGTAAGGGGTCCTACCCAATGAGGAAAGCTTGAATAATTGTGTAGAGAAATATAATCCCCCTAACACTAGAGATGAATGAGAAAAAAGGCCTCCTAGAGATTTGTTAGCACCTGAGTATCCAACAGACATAACATAATAGTTAAGAAAAAAATTAACATTAGGAGGAGAGGAATTTGAGTCAAACTTGAGAAGATAAGAACCAAAGCAATGTATAAGAGGAGAGACAAGTTCAACAAAGAGAGGAAGCTAGCTGAAGAGCCTTCCTGGAAACCATTCCTTAATGCTTACCCTAATTACGAAAATTGACCCTCACTATTAGTAAAAACTGCAAAATGTAAGTGTGACAAAGGAAAATTCCACCTCTTGCTATCTCTTCCAACTGAAAATGCAGAGGCTTAGACCTAAACAGAAAAATACATGAAATAGGAATGTTTCCTCATACATATTTTTAGGCAGTTGATTAATTTAAGAAGGGATAAATGCAATTTTTTTTCTACAAATAGAAGCCCATAAAAGATGCCTCATTTCTTGAATTTGTAGAACAACTCTATACTAAATATTTCCGAACAATAAATAATCATGTAAAGGATTGAACTATGATTTTATGTGAGTGGTCTCCATTGGACCATCAATTAAATCTTCCATACTGAGCTTCCTTAGTGAACCAGTCACATAGGGAGGTCAAGCCTACATAGATGTTGCAATGATTTATTGAAATGTGTTAGAGACCATTGATAATTTACTAGTAGAGATAAACTATATCAAATATTTGGTGTTGGGAAATGGAGTGCATATTTCTCCCATGTGGTTTGCATAGGACATATATCGATCCATTATGGGGGTGTGTTGTCATGTTCCCTGGCCATCTGGCTTGGTGGAATGGTTATATCTTGATATCAACTTTTCTCATTCCTAATACCAAATATAGGGAGATTAGGTCCTTCTCAATCAAGTTGTGGAACTCATACTTGAAGGAAGAATATTCACGAGGATTTCACGGGGTAGATATCATGGAGTTCATATTAGTACATTCTTCATTACTAAGTGTTTCCACTAGATGTTTACCATATATTTTATGTGAGTGGGCATGGCAACTTGGATGGAAGAGAGAAGTCATGAGCATCAAAAAATAAAACTTTCGAGCCTCTAGGTTTGGGATACATTTTTTATTGGAGGGCCCTTTAAGAGTTTATAGGTCATATTAATAACTAATTAACAGTCACCTTCCATAATAATTTTAGAGAAGCCTTGGGTTAGGATATTACAAGGCCTTCCTCTAGGGCCTTCCTCTCATCAACATTGTTACTATTGAAGACCAATGGGATGAAGTAAATAAAAATGGGATATCTAAGGCAATCCCTAAACAGGCCTCCATAACTATGTGTACCTAGGTTTCCTTTAGATACTCCATCGATGTTTAGCTTGAGAAAAGAAGGGGGAGGTGGCGATCAAGAGGAAGGATAGAAGGGAGATAAGGATTGTGAGACAGTGGGCTCCATATGCCAATTTCTAAGAAGTTGGAATTCCTTCCCTATTTATTTCCAGTATTGGTTGGTCGAGCGATGTGAAACAATGGATTCCTTAACATTTTCT
This sequence comes from Pinus tabuliformis, assembly GCA_031772625.1. Taxonomy (NCBI): domain Eukaryota; kingdom Viridiplantae; phylum Streptophyta; class Pinopsida; order Pinales; family Pinaceae; genus Pinus; species Pinus tabuliformis. The sequence continues at coordinate 1,653,869,437 of CM062819.1, forward strand.
TGGATGATTATCTAAAGAGAGTTGTGGTGTATTAAGAAACAATTGAAATATGCTTATTATTACCTTTCCAAATGGTCCATAGAAGGAATCTTGGTAGAAGGATCTATATTTTGTTCAAAATAGGATTAGAAAAAGCTTTCACTCTCCATTTGTCAATGGTATTTAGTATATTGATTCAATCTTGATTAAAGAAATTGTGCCAAAGGATATTGGAGTAAGGGAAAAAGTATAAGATTTGTTCAATATCTCCAAAGATGAGGAGACATAAGGGATAACATGAAGGACACATGTGGTTGCATTTTTTAATATTGTCCCAAGTTAGATTTTATTCTTGGACTAAGAGCCACAAAAAGATTGAAACATATAGGCATAGATTTCCGCATCAGATGTTGTTTCGGATTAAGGCCTTTAGTAAATCTTTGAATCCAACTTCTAATATGTAAGCCTCTTATATGGAGAAGGAATTGCTTAGATTGTATCCCTAGTGGATCTTATCAGCTTGGTGGATGATTGGGATGAGTCTTTGTGAAATATTTTCTAGAGGATAGACCTTTATTCCTCACAAGGCTTCTAGGGCCATTCCCTTGGTGAAATTCATTACTACCATGGTGGGTCTCAGTTGGTTGTACTCCAGCAATCCTTGTCTTTTATCAGTCCTTGCGAGGTGATATGTAAAAATAGGTTGACTACATAGGCTTGATATTGGAGTTTGGGGAGATGTTTCTATGTATATTCTTTGAACATGTTGATTTGTTCATCTCTAATTTCCTAAAATATCTCTTGTTGGATGAGATGCATCCATTTTCTTTTACTAAAGTCCAAATGGAAGATACAACCTGAGAAAAGGTTATTTTGATGACTTACTACTATGGGATGTTCCTACTATATTTCCTTAGCCATAGGTGTTTCCAAATGTTTATACCTCCTTGAACCCACACCACCAAATATTAGTTCCCAAAACCTTAGTTAGAATTGTTAGTTCTTCGAGACCCATACCCATTCGGTTAAAAAAAATGGAGTTTTCATGAGAAAACAAGGATATTTTTTCTCTAACTTAACTCCCTATAATAGCATTGAATGTGACAAATATCAAATTTAAAAATATAGATATTAACATATTCATAATTCCCTCCGATCGGTTAAAGATCCCGTTAAACCCAAGGACATGAAGGGTGTCTACTTGATCCCTTGTTCTTGTGGGACCCCCTACATCGGGGAAACAGGGCGCTCCATCCATCAGAGGATTTGCGAACAAGCAGCTAACCTAAGACATGGGAGAACCTAGTCTTCAGCGCTGGCAGAACATGTGGATAAGAACAAGCATCACGTTTGTATTGAGGAGGCTAAGGTTATTGCCAGGGTTGCCCAATTCCATCATCGGAAGCTCAGGGAAGCTATTGAGATCGAAAGAAGGCCTAACAATCTCAATAGAGATGACGGCTGGAAGATCAGTAGATGTTGGATCCCTGCCCTTTCATCTTAGTATCCCCCCCCCGGCTTTCATCTTTGTCGCTTTCGTCGTTCCCTGGAGCCTTCCTATCTCCTAGGGTTTATCCTTTTTGACTCTGGACTCTTTTCAGGCCTTCTCCTGTTTATTTTGTGTTGCTCCTTTTTCCCTGAATGAAATTGGTTTCTATTATCTTAGCTAATATTTATTTACTTATTATTATTATTATTATTATTATTATTATTATTATTATTATTATTATTTTTTATTTCTTCATTTATTTATTTTTTATTTATTTATATATATATATATATTCTAATTAATTATTTATCTATTAACGAATATTTAGTATTATTATTATTATTTTGCTTATTTTTATTGTTGAGTCGTTCCCTTTTCCCTAATTATTATTGTTATAACAAATATTTATTTACTTATGTTTTTTTTTTTATTATTTATTTATTTATTAGTTCTTCGTAACTAATTTTTATATATTATTATTATTTTATTATATACTAATTTTATTTATCTATTAAAATATATATATTATTATTATTTTATTATTTTGTCATAACTAACTTTTATATATTGTTAGTGTTGGTAATTTATCTATTTATTAACGGATATATATCATTGTTATTTTCTTATTGTTATTTACTTTATTATTTCTTGCGTAACTAATTTATATATATTATTATTATTATTATTTTTATTTATTTATCTAGCGAATATATATTATTATTATTTTTCTTTTCTGATTTGTATTATTATTATTTATTTTATTTAGTTACATTTACCTTAGTTATAAATAAGTTACGTCTTCAATTTAACTAATTCCCATTTAATAAAAAATTGTAATTATTAAATTATCATTTTAACTAATTATTCCTTGAAATAATCAATTTGACTTTTTGACTGTCCCTAAGTCAAAGCTAGGCGTTAATCTAGATAGCTATGGAGGCCCTGCTGAGACTATTTAACACGCAAGGCTGGATCTGTTTCTTCAACTTGTCGTGACGATGAGCCACACTTGCTGGCTCGAAATGCGTCGACAAAGGTCTTTCTATATGTGATTTACGCCGAAGCTCTTCTGATAGCTATTATGGATCACAGAAGTCTCAATTCAACAATAACTATCTCATTTCATATATAATTTTTCTATCTAATTAATCATTAATATAATAAAATATCCATTATAAGCTGTAAAATATAAACCTAGTAGAATGATTAATATATGGATAGTGATGAACTTCATCTCACAATAAAGTGGTAAAAATACATATGTAAATTTTATTAATTTGGGTTAAGAACTCTTCCATTTTCCTATTAACATGTATAAATAGTTTTTATTATATTAACTTATACACAAAAGTTAACATTAACTTAATTTGAAAAGTTATGAACAATGTTGAAATTTGGCATTTACCTTTCTTATTCAATTAAAGATTTATGATTTTTAACTTTTTAAATTATCTTACAATTTACATTTATATAAATTAATATCTATTTAAATTTTAAAAATTGACCAAAAAAAATATTATTAAATAAAAAAAATTATTATTAAATGGAAAGAGTATTTTTTTCGAAGAAAATAATGTTGGTTTATATAATGTAATAGTATATTTGTCCAAAAATTGTATGGTCATGTTTTCATATATTTTGTCAAAAAGTAAGATTAGAATAAAAACTCTGCATAGATTGTGGGAAGAAAATATCAGCATAGTCTCCAAATAGATTGTCCTAAAGATTATATAACAATATGCTAATTTGAATAAAAATAGGAAAACGTACTCTAAGTGCAATAACAGATAATAACAACTTTCAGTAGCAAACAAAAGATATGATTTAGTGTGCATGCATTACGGAAAAAATGCAATCCTTTCTTTCTGACGGTATCTAATACCAGGAGAGTGTAGTGAATTTATCCTTCTTTTGTACCCACAGACACTTCTTTGACGAAGAGTCATCGGTCACATTTCACACCCGAATATTTGCGGAAAGGAGATGGATATGAAAGACCGTGTGAGAAATTATCAGAGAAATCCGTCCAGAGAGATGTTAAGAGTAAAAAATTGAGTTTATATTTAAATTATGCACAAATGTTTTTGCAAAACTAATTTTAACTTAATAATAAACAAAAATTTAAAATTTATTTACCTCTTAGATTTCTTAACGAAAAATAGTAACATCAACCTCATTTCCAGAAAGAATTTCATCTTGAAGATGAGCAATTCACTCCATTATTTGTTTGTATTCCACTCTGGGAAGTAAAAAAAATGTTCTATCGTCCCACTTTTTCTGTTGTTTAAATTTGCAATGATTCTCTGTTTATCCATTTCGTTTCTTGAAGTTATCTATGCCAGCATCTAAAAACACTGATTAGACAGAGTTTGCAATTCGAAATCCTCGACTCTCGAAGATCACTTTACTAACCTTCCCATTGCTAATATCCACTAGTCCAAGCAATTGAAGCTCAAAACTTTTAATCGCTGAGTAAGCTTGTTTCTAAGGGATGAGGCTATCAACAACAATTGGATCCATTAATGGAACTGAAGCTGAGCAATTACCCTACAATTCAACCCAACAAGATTGCAACCAAAACAACATTCTATTTCCCCTCAAATTTCAAATTTCAGCCGAGTTCAAGCTAACATGTCTCTTGCATGACAGAGTGACCCACAAATCAAAGAGATAGAAATTCCTTTCAGAGCCCAATTTACCAACTGCCCCCCTCCCCCAACTTAGAGACACTGAACCAAGCAATTGAATTCTCAAAGCATTTAAGCTTGATTTTTGTGGTTCCGAAAAATAAGACTATCAACACCAATTGAAGATGTTCATTGAATTGAAGCCATCAAATTACTATATGCTTCAGCAAAACAAGACTATCCCCAAGGAAATATTCAATCTAACACCAAGCTTCACCCAAATTCAAACTAACTCGTCGTCTGTGCAGGAGAATATCCCACAAACCATTGTATTCCAAACTTAATAGTAAGGAAAAACTTTGATTTTCTGTACTGATAAAGATGGAAAAGTCCCTCTTACTTAGCCATATTTGAGTTTTATTTCCTTTATGGAGATTGAAGCTGATGAGTAACGGAAATCCACTCCTGAAAGTGTGGAATTACTTGCTATAACGTTAAATCCTCTATCTGCAATCAGCCCATGCTCCCATCCCACCCTTACACTGCCCATTAGATATGATCTCATGAGCCATTATCCAGGTAAAAATATGATTTCAAAGTACAGTGTCCTTGCTTAACGAGAACATGTTGACCTCCAATGACATGCTGGATAAGACCCATACCATGGGAAATTAAATTTGACAAAAATATTTTCACTTTCAGAAATCTAAAGATCTTATTCATCTCCACGATTATAAATCTAAAATAGAGATAAATATATGCTAGCTTTTATTACTAACTATATTTCACGTTTCCTTTTATTTAATTTTTATAAGTTTAGTTTTGATTTTTTTAAAATAAAATTTTTATTATATATTTTAGTTTTTTTAATATTTTTTTAACCATGCTCCCATGGATGTAGAATATTTGGTAAAAGGATTTAAGCAATAAGCACTGCTTGTAGGATGATCATCGTTTGAAAACGTTGTGAGTAGTCTAACAATTAAAAATCTTCATTTGATAACCGCATGAGAAGTTTAATGAAAAATAAAAATAATTACGATAGTAATTAAATTTAAATTAAAAAAAAAACTGATCTGTTTTTTATAAAAATTTATTAAATTAATGTAAATTTGCTTTTTAAAGAATTTATTTCATACTAAATGTGTCATTTTAGATTATATGATGGGATGGGATGCTATGTTAAGTTTTGCAAACATTTTTACTCGTCTAAATTAGATAACAATAAAAATAAACGTAAAATACAATTAAAGAAATAAAAAAATATAAAAATGAAATTAATAATAACATAGTTTTTCCATGGTATTCTCAAGTTCAGATTTTTCCCACAGTGTTTTCTAAATTGCGATTTTATTAAAAATTTAAAACATGATTATCTTAAACATATTATAAAGTTAGGCTTTCTATTGTTTAAGATTTTGAATTGGTCAAATTACATAAAAATTAAAATTACATTAAATTTAAAATAAAATAAAATAAAAAATTAATAATTTTGTCTATCCATGGTTTTCCCATAGTATTCTTAGCCCATAGGTTTTCCCATCGTATTCTCTAAACTACACTTTTACTCAAAATTTGAAACATGATTATTTTAAATCAGGATTGTTTATAATTATTTGTAATGTTTTGCCCTCTCATGTTTAACACTTTTACATGTAATAATAATAATAATAATTTTGAAAATCTATGATTTTCCCACGGTATTTATTTCGTTGGTTGTCTTATATTAACTATTTTTCAATTTATAAACTGTTTCATAGTGATGTTGTAGGAAATAGCAAGGATTTTCAGCTAAATATGAGCTGTTTTTAATTTCTTTTGCAATTATTTCTTACTGACATGACATATACAACACATTTAAAAGGAGGTTTATTCATTGATACATAATAGAAGACTCAATGGTGAATCAAACTAGTAGGTTGTCCCTTTCCTCACAAAATAATATGATTGATTTCAGTTAAATTTTAATTTTATTTATCATTAATTAAATTTTGTATTTGAAAATAACATAAATAAAGCAATAGCGCCAACTGGTGTGGCTTGTCGTTGTTGGACAACGAAGTTTTTTAGGTCACAGGTGCAAACCTCGACTAGATCCATCTTAATTCTCTATCTACCAAGCTTCAAGGGACCAAATCATTTTTTATTCTAAAAAAAAATTATCTCAAGAGATTTAATCTTTCTTAACACTTGGTATATCTGGAATTAAGATGAGTCTAAGATGCTTGTAAAGTCACATAAATTTATCTTTTATAGTTAGGAGAAATGATTTCTATTCCCTAAATAAATATTATTTTTATAAAATGACGTAATAATTTTATTATAATAACTTTAAACCTAAAAAAATCCTTTAATAATCGAATGATATGATATATGATTGATTTAATTTATAAGAAAAAAATATACTCAAATCGATTACGGCAAAAAAACTTAAAAAAGAATCTTTAAAAATAAAATCATATATATCTCATATATAAAATATAATGATATTACTCATTAACGTATAGGATTATTGCTATCCTTTCTGGGTAAAGATTCAGTCATTATATATTTTAATATGTAATATCATTACAATAGAAAAACCCAAAAAAATATTTAAAAATAAAATCATATATATATTTTTATATAAAATATAATAATATTGTTGAGCGTTTATTATTTATTATTTTTAATATAACTTATTTAACATGGTCATATTAAATCGTAAAACACCTATCAACCAAAACATTATATATATTTATGTATATATTCCACATTAATGCATAATCAGTGGATAAGAACACCAATTTTGGGAAAGCAATAATTGTAAAAGTCATGTGAATGCAAGCTATCTTCTTTTATTTCGGTCTGCGCAAACATTAAAATCATTAAAAATAATGACATGCACATGCTTTGACCGATGATGCTTATTTATGGATAAGAAAGCGTTAAAAGGTCTACAACCACCCTACATGTAAATCTTTTTTTTTTTCTAAGTAGTATTGATCTATTGATATGATATAAAAAGTTACAGAGAGACTTGATCCTAGAGATGTTAAACATCAGTCATCATCACAAAATGAAACTGTTTGTAGTGGATTGCCCCATCAAAGGGGAAACCAGTCCAAGAAGTTTTAAAGACTGCCCAACCTTGGTTTTCCAAAATGAACAAAGAGGAGTGCAATTCTAGACCCAAAAAAACATGGACATAACCAAGAAACAGTGTGACATGTCCACCTTGCAGAGATTCAACTAGAGGATCCAAGACAAATGGTGTAAAAACAGAACACACCCAGACCGCAAAACCACGAAACAATGAAACATATCCACTTGGAGGCCGAATACCTTTGCATGAGACCAAGAAACCACAAAACAGTGAGACGTATCCCCCTAGGAGCTAGAGACCTTTGCATGAAGCCACGTGTTAGGCCGGTGGTTCCTCCGGAGCTAGCTCCTCCTCAATCCGGCAGGAAAACTAATACCAATTGTCATCCGCTTTAGTCACGCTTCGACCCTGAGCAGGTGGAGCTTCCACAGTGCCTTCTAAATCCATCTATCGCTCACCAGTGTCATTCTACCTAGTGCCTGAAGCTTTCGTGCCATTTTGCTTGTCCTCCTCACCAGAAGTGTCACCTGCTTTCACCTTGCTACTTGTTGCTGATCCCATAACTACCAGGCACTTCCATGCTCTGCTTGTTCCCGCGACTTAGACAGAGGAGCTTGCATCGCAGACTCTTCCTCGAAGGAAATTGTGATGGTTGCAGTGATTGTAGGCCTATTTAAGGCATTGCGGAAGTGAAATTGGGCGCTGTGAGGGGCAGAGAAAGGAGGAAGTGGGAGATCCATAGTGTGGAAAACATTGTCCATCCTACCTCTACCACTTCTGGTATTCGGGTAGCAATGAGTGGGGTAAATGAGTGGGTTGGGAATTTTAGTAGTTGAGTTTGGGGAGTCAGAGGCAAAGGTGGTTGAAGTTTTCGAGCGGATAAAACCTCCACGTGTTCGTCCACGTCTACTGCGCATGTGGTTCCTGAGGCAAGCCATGGCATAGATGTCAGCTAAATTTATAGTGGAGGAATTGCAAGAAAGGTGACGCTAAGTGTGAACAGGGGTGGGCGAGCCACAATCTAGGAGACAATGACGGGAATGAGAGAAATGGAAACCATTATCAAAATCCTGACAAGGGAGAATCAGGCAGCGACTGCCTGTTGCAGTTCTGATACACGGTTCAGCCGCTTGTGGAGAACAAATGCCATGGAGAAGAGGAGGATTAATAAAACGATTTGCAGAGGCCATGGTGTTGAAGGAGGTGAGCTCGTCACAGCTTTCGGAGTCAATAAATGTCGCCTGCAAGGTGTTTTTAATCCATTTACGGTGGGCTCTCAGGACGAAGCAAATAGCAAGATGGTTTCCCAACCAACCGACGATCTGTCTTGTCATTTTAAATGCCATTGTTGACACCCAAGCTCATGCAGACCTTGAAGTAAGGAGGAGATTCTATTTAATCATTCGTGTTTTTCAGTGTTGGAATTTAAAAAGGAAACAACTTACGAAATTTGATAGTTTTGATAAGTACATTATTCGTTTTAGCATTTTTAATAAAAAAATCACATGTATGCGTTTTTGAACAAACATATAAAATTAAAAAACCCATATAAACCTTGAAGCAAGGAATATATTTTATTCAACAATTCAGGTTATATGGAGCAAGGAAGATATTTTATTCAATCGTGAATATATTTGATTCAATAATTCAGGTCATATGCAGCAAGAAGAGATTTTATTCAGTCATTCAATAATTCAGATTATATGAAGCAAGAAGAGATTTTAATAAGTCGTTCAGGTTTTTTTAGGAGTGGAATGTGAAAAAACAGTTTTTTAATTTCATTATTTTAATATGTATATTATTTAATTTGACAGGAGTTGTTTATGGAGGTGGAAGAATTGTTTAGACTGTTAAAAGTGGCTGGAATCTGGGTAAAAATTTTCAAAAAATCTTGTAGATACAGTGTTTGAGTCATGTTTTGATAGTGGAAATGGACTCAGCGCCATCAAAAACTTCTACAACACCTAAAAATATGAATTTTGATAGCTTTTACTTAGATTTACAAAAAAAATTGTCACATTTTTTCAAAAATATAACCTGAATTTCCATAACTTTTAAAACAAAAAACATAATTATTAGACTACCACGCGAGAATTTTTAAACATATCACATTGACCATTCAAAAACTTGGTTAAATTTTTAAACCTATTGCGTTGGCCATTCAAAAACTTGGATCACAGTACAAGTTGAAAATCGACTATACTAACAGAAACCCTATCCAATCTGTTAACATGATTGATTTCTATTGATTTCTAGGTTATTTTTATCTTAACCTTTCTTCCTTTCTGTCACCTACCATATGATAATAAGTGAGAATGATGGGTCGGCTTAGATGGCATTATGTTTCTCTTTCGTGATTACGTGTGGGTTGTAATGAAAATATGACAGTAAAATTTGTTAATTAAAAATATATAACTCATATTTTATAAAAAAATGATTATAATTAAAAAAATATTTTGTTAGTATGATTATATTGTCTATTTTTTCATTTTTTCTTCAAAGTATAATGCATACCGTCACAACTTGATTTCGTATCAAAATGATCAAACAAATTCAATCAAATTTACATGATTATAGGCCTGACCCATTTCTTTTTACTTTTTCATTATTTTTAATACATTTTCTTTTCATCGATACAATTTGTAAAGTCCTAAATTTGTGAAGTAAAATGTTAAGATAACGTTCGAGGCTTTTAACATAATCACATTTTTTTTCGTTGTTGTTGGTTTTCATTTATAGTTATACACCATATAGCTTATTTTTGAAATGGGTAAGACAAAGTTTTATTTATTTAGAATATTAAGAAGAGGAGGAAAGATAAAGATCTATTTATTTAGAACTATGATATATGTATAATTTTCTTTTTTAAGTTTGGAAGGATTACATCTTCATCATGTCTAATATATCACCCCAATCGGGGCAGGGAATTGAAGCCGTGACTTCACATCAACGAGTTCCTTAACAAAGCACCCGATCACCGTCTATCAAAGACCCCGTTGACTATGATATGTGTATAATTTAAAACCAATGAAAAATAAAAATAAATAGTTATACATTTAAATTTTGCATGGTAGATCCATTTGTGTAGATTTATAGATAATGAATATGTGGATTGTAGCCAACTCATCCAACAATTAGAGGGAAAGAAACAACCCCACCATTTTCACAAATTTTATTGAATATATAGGAACATGTACGCATTCAAAATTATGCTCATTCTTATTGCACAAAACTTCAATCACATTTAACATTAGGACCTACTTTAAGACCTAGTTTTCAATAAGAAATTCCTAACACTAGAACATGTATTTCTCTCCTATGGATAGTTCCATTAGGGTCATTCTCTTTGTGAAAAGACACCTAATGGTATCTCGAATAACACTCAGGTATAAATACACACTAGAGAGGGCAGTTGTCATGGCTAAAGGACTTATCCACAATGATTAAGGTCTAGAACATTCATTTTCCTATGTGAGGTCCTTATTTTCATTTTTAGCCATGCTTTAGGTCCCTACACCCATCAATAATTATTAAACCAATTAATAGTATCCATATACCAGATCCCAATAGAGCACTCATATGTTGCTATGAGGACTCAATTAAGGATCTTGATACCAATAAAATTTAATAATATCGCAGGGTACTTGTTTCCCCTCATCAAACATGTTCAAGGCCTTACAACCCATATTTAGTTGGAAACAACTCCTAATGGAATCCATATCCAACATTGGTGACAAAGACCCCTAATAGAGCGTTAGTGTTGAGGTTCATAGGTGTTGTTTCTCACAATTGAACCTCAGAAGTGAAATTTAGGGCATAAGGCTTGAGCATTTTCCTCCCATAACCATAGTTCTAGAGCTTTAGAAAACATTAATTGAGGACATAAACCCTTTTGTTCATACCTTTACCATTCCTAGACCTCAAAGGTAATTTCCAATGAAAAAAAACTACTCTTGTCACTTATATCCCACTCCTGTGCTACAGAGCCTCAATCATCGCACAAAGAATGATTCATATTTTGTTATGGAATGTGTTTTGGTTTAATCATAGCACTCATATCCCTCTAGTAGGATAGATATATCATACAAAAGTCTCATGTGGTCATACTAGAATATATTCAATGTTATAGCCATATAAGCTTTGTGGATAGTCATAAATTATTCATGGTTATTAAGCCCAACAAGCATCATTTAGGACATAATGCCCATTACTATTCGCTTGTGACCTTGGATATATCTACAGATACATCCTTGGCTTCGAATTAACTTAGTGTTTATTCCCATAACATCATTGGAGGTGATTATTAACCAACATAGGTTATATGTGTAGGTTCAATAATTCTTCTATGATGCTTAAGCTTGCCAAAAGAAAGGATTAGAGATATAAGCTCTTGTTTCCAGCCCCTTGCAATGGTCATGGACTAAAGACCCATCTATGATGTACAAGACAAGATAATGACACTTGTATTAAACTTAGGATTATGTTTTTTCTATCCTCATTTCAGCACTTTTATGCCTTAACATTCATTTCTAATGGAAAAAACATATTAATTTTCCTTGTTCCCACTTGGAAGGTAGAGAACCTTATAAAGTTCTTGTGTGGCAGTTTAAATACTTTCTTTAGGCTATTGACCTTAAGAAGCTACAATAAGATTCTAAGACACTCATTTTTAATGTGTTATGATGTTCAAGGCCCCTTAAATCATCCATGCTCCATGTGGTGTTTTGAGGATATGTTCATGGTGCTTGAGCATTCGAAGCTATGTTTAGGTCCATATACTCATTTTGCCATTCCCTAACCAGTTTCAATAACCTAAGGATGTTTTTCCGAATCATGATGATGGTTAAGGTCTTGAGGCTCATCTAGAGTGCATGAAACATCTTAATGGAACCCATATGCAAATCCTAGGTAAAAGAACCTCTTACAAGGACTTGTTCCACAATGTCTAGGGATTTTTTATGGTGCTTGAGCTCAAGAAGGTTCAATTAGTGTTTAAGGCCCTTATTTAATCCCTTAACCATGTGGAAATATCTAGACCCATTTTCAATTCACAAAATTTACCCATGATTTGTATACTTCGCACAAAGGCTTATAAATAACCCCTAAAAAGAGCTCATTTGTTCATACAAGAACTTCTTCGAGGCTTTTAAGCTTAAAACCATTCAAGAATATATTGAGGGACTTGTTTCCCACCCTTAACCATGTTTAAGTCCCTATGACCCATCCTCATTGTAAAAAAGCTCCTAATGGAATCCATATCCAAACTTGATGCCAAATACCCCCTAGAGAGGGATTTTGTTGTGGTTTGTAGGGGTTTTTCATGGTTATTGTGCTCGAATAGTGACATCTAAGGAAAATTCCTGATTCATTACTTGGTCAGTCATGAATCATTATTTGGTCCATTTCCATTCAAGTGGGATACATGTGCCATGAGTAGAGCATTCAAACTGGTCTTCACAGTATAAACATGGTTATTGGGGAAACAAGGTGCAAAGTGTACAGGAGTACACAAAAATATTTAGAAATATGGCCATAATGTTGGGTATCTCCCTAAAGAACCCAAACATACTCATCAAGTATCTGGGGAGCTACATACCCATTTGTGCAAGCAAGTGATTATGTTCAAACATAGATCACTAAATGAGGCTTGTGTATAAGAATAATACCTAGAGAACATAGGATAAAAGAAAGGAAAATAAAGTGGGTCGAAGCACAAGGAGCGCTAGGATGCTTCTCGGGGGATGACGAAGAGGAAAGGGGGAGAATACAATAAGGAAAAAACCAAAACAAAACAATGAAAATATCATAGCAACCACTATAACATTGATGGTGATATAGAGGAGAAGTGTTGAAAGTTGTATCAATAGCTTAACTAAACAACATAAAGAAAGATGAAAATAAGAAGAATCGAATGTTGATTGATTCAAGTAACTAGGTTGAAAACATATCAGACATGGATGACAAGATCATTTGTACATTAGTGCGGAAGGAGGTGAATCTAAGTATCCTTCAACAACATGGAGAGGACAAAATGACCAGACACTTCCATATAAATATACATGTCAATAAGATAAATATTAATGCATTTTTTGACTCAAGATTGGAGGAAAATAATTTTGCAGCAGAGTTGGTCAACGAATTGGGATTGGAAGTTCATGATCATCCAATAACATATCCATTGGTATGTGTAAATAAAGATGCAAAAATAAAGGTAACCAAATAGTGCAAAATAAAATTAGCTATCATTCTTGATTTTATTTAAGAAGTAGAACAATATCTATTTCCCCTTTATGTATGTGGAGTGGTCTTTTTAAGTCCCCATATGTACATGAAGGTTTCAATCATCATGCAAAGAGCTCACTAGTACCACTTCATCGAAGATGGAAAGTCCTTCACCATCAACATGCATAAGGGCAAGTCCAAATTTTCACTAGTAAGTGATAACCAAGCCAAGAAATTGATCAGTTCCAGCAAGAAGTATGTTTTACTATTTTTAAGAGAAAATCAATCTATAAAATAGTTGGTGAGAGAAAATTCATCCATAGAGGGGTGCATGAAGAAACAAAAACAAAAATTGAAAGAGTTTCTACAGGAATGAAAGCATGTGTTCCAGGAGCCTAAAGGGATACTAACAATGAGGGTAGTGTAACAAGAGATCTAGCTATTGCCAGAATCCCCATTACTAGACATTTACTTTTATAGGCAGTCCATTATAGAAGAAAGGGAGGTGAAGAAGCAGTTGTAGTAGCTATTGGAAAAAGGTGGCATTCACTCAAGTACCTCACCATGTTTGTCACCCAACATCATTATGCCAATGAATGATTTTAAATGATTTTACTTGGTGGATGTGTATTGATTGAAAATAATTAAACAAAATTACACCCAAGAACAGGTATCCCTTCGCTAATACAGAGAGTCTGTTGGATCAATTACAACAAGCCAAATACTTCATGAAGTTAGACTTAAAGTTTGGATGTCACTAAGTTTGAATCAATTAAGAAGATACATGGAAGATTACCTTCAAAACTAGGAATCTTTTGTATGAGTGATTAGTTATGTCATTTGGCCTATGTAATGCACTCACTGCATTTATAAGGTTAATGAATGATATATTGCACAATTTTATAGATTAATTTATTACTTCTTGTTGGATGATATACTGATATACAGTTTTACCTGGGAGGAGCACATCTCACATTTGACGTAGGTGTTAGTGAAATTAAAGAATCATTGACTGCTATTAAGTATCAAAAATTTGAGTTACTATGGTAGTAATTGATGTATCTGGGGTGTGATAGGTGGAGGAAAGATAAATATAGATCTTGCCAAGATGGATTCCATTTAGAAGTGGTCAGTTCCTACTAACGTTTCTATGGTCAGGAGTTTCATTAGGGAAGAATAATACCTAAGGAAATTCACAGTCTCGTTTTTAGTAGTAGTAGCACCACTCCACACCATAATAGAAAATGGTAAGAGTTTTAAGTGGGGAAAGTTTTTGCAGAGGGTCATTGAGGAGTTAAAGAATAATTTTATTGAAGCACAAGTTCTAGCATTTCCAAACTTACAGTAGCCCTTCGCAGTGGAGTCAAATGTGAGTGGGTATGAAATGGGAATGGTCTTGATGTAGGGAGGAATTGTTGTATGCTACCGTTATGAAGTATTTCATGGGGAATTTCTTAACTACCTTACTTATGGAGCTCTAGACCCTTATGGAAGATATGAATAAGTGGAAGAATTATATGATGGGAAAAGAGATAGTAATTCATATAAATCACTAGCCACTATAGTTCCTTCTAGCCTATAGTAAGCTACAACAAAACAAGAATTACAAGTGGGTGGGGATTCTACAACAACTTCATTTAGTTATCAAGTTAAAGAAAGAAAGCACAAGAAAGTTGGCCGACATGCTTTAAAGGCAGCCAACATCAAATATCACAACTTGGGAACTCTTATGCACATGGATTCATTCACCCATGATGCATACATAGATACATGTTTAGAGGATAAAGAATTTATGTAGGTGTTTTAGTAGTTGTGTATCCATAGTCATGTGGAGGACAGTGAAAACACAATTCACTACCATGTCTAGGATGGATTACTCTATAGACTAGGTAAGTGATGTGTTCCTAGAGGTGAGTGACAGTAGATAATTAGAGAGTTTCACACCTCAAAGTTTGCAAGGAACTTTGTTGTAGGGAAGACAATGGCTAACTTGCAGAGGTATGTATATTGACCCAAGATGCAATAATAGGTATCTAGGTTTATAATAGGATGCATTTTTTGTTGTAATAGCAAGCCTCGTAATAGGAAGAGAGGTTTATGTCATCCATTACCTCTACACATTTGGGCTTTGGTAAGCATTTCCTTGGAATTTGTGGGATGTTTACCAACAACTATGAAGGTACATGACTACTTGTTCATGGTAGTTTATAGCTCGAAAAATATGTGTGTCTTGGTGCCCTATAAAAAGACCATTAATAAGTTAGAAGCATCGAACTTGTTCTTTGAACAGGTTTAGGTGCACTTTGGGATACCAAGGGGCATCATTTTAGATAGGGAAATAGTATTTCTTAGTGAATTTTAGACTAAATTAAGGGAGAATGAGGACATAAGGTGGAGTAGTTCTATAACATTCCATCCATAGACATATGGGAAAACATAAGTATTCAACATCAATTTCGTACAAGTTTAGAATGGTTGTGGTTAGAAGCATCTGAAGACTTCGGATGAAAATATGGTATATATGCAACACTCTTATAATAAAGCATTCCACACTTCTACTAGTAAGACCCAATTTGAAACTTGTTTTGGATATTTTCCACCTTCACATTTGGATATTGAATGTGGGTAGCAAGGAGGAGTGGGGGAGGATCTTAGAGGGGATTCCTTAAGGAACAAAATATTTGTTAAGAAGATAAGGAATATCCATATATAGGTACATGATAGATTTCATAAGTTGAAAGAAAAATATAAGGCCTCAACATAGAATAAATAATTCCTTCAAGGTGGGAGACGGAGTATGGTTACCATTGAACAAGGAGAGACTACAAGGTTCTGGTAATAAAATTAGGGGAATTAAATAGAGTCCCTTTGAGATACTAGAAAAGTTGCAAGATAACACCTATTGACTCAATGTACCCCCATATAATTTTATTTACTTACTGGTCAAAGTAGCCAATCTAAAATTCTATGAGCCTTCCATGGTAGATCAGGAAGGGGAATGAGTCCTACATTTTGGAGAGGATTTGGCACTAGATGCATAGGAAGAGTTAATAGAAGATACTATTTTACAAAACAGGTCTATAACTACAAGGTAGGGGAAACATGACCTTTGGTATATTTGGTTGAAAGGAAAACTTTCAGGAAAGGCCATACGGTACACCTAAGGGAAGGTGGAGAAAAATTTTCATCACTTCATTTAGTATAATATTTCAAGGACCAAAAGCCTCGTAAAATGGAAAGGTGTGATATATATTGGTTAATTATATTGTTTTTCATCCATCCTTATGCTTTTAGAGTGGAAAAGATGGAGTAATTAACTCACATGACCATTCTTACCAATGTGGCACAGTTTGGAAATTTGAGGTCTAAAACCTTATGCAAGGAGTTTTAGGCATTAGACATAAGTGTTTGGGGATAAAACATTACCACATAATTGTTACAACATTTTTCACTATTCTACACACAAGTACCTCTCCAACAATTCAAAAATCACCTAAATTGGATTCCATATGCAAAAGTTATGCGACTCAAAAGTTGACCTTCCTATTTTGACCACCATAATTCAAGAGGATGCCACGTAAGCCCCCATTATTCATATGAACTGGTCTATCCACATTAACATGAGGAATAACCATTGTCAATCATTGCCGACATGCTTTGGCTCTAGATTTTTCCACCGCCATTTTGAGAAAGTTTTGGGTGTTACGTAAATGTTATTGTTTAGGGTATTATGAAAAAAATTGAAGTTTAAATTAGGAATTTTAAGGAAAATAATAAAATAATAGTAGAAATAATGAAATAAGAGATGGATTTTCAAAGAAAATGAAAAAAAATAATATGATTTTCACTTTATTTCATTATATATTAATTTTGCTAAAAAAAAATAAATTTCACATTAAATAAGTACTAACTCACTTTATTTTTGATAAACACATAATGATATAAACTATAAATATATACAAATCATATTCTTTTCATTTTGAAGAAACCAAAAATAGATGTTTTTTCATGTATTTTTAGTTAATCTAATTAAAAATCAATTATATGTTTAGCGAATAAATACTCATTAACTATAAAATTTAATTATACATATAATGAATATTTACATTTAAAATGTAAATAAACCTATAATAAAATATATCAAAAAATTTCCTTCTCTCAAAAATATTTACTATAATCAACTTGGATGTGTTGGTTATATTACTAGCAATAAAGGTATTTAAAATGAAGTGAGGGTGTTGATACTTATGGCGGTTACTTTTATTGGAATTTTAAAAGTGAAGTCTCATATTTATTTTTAGTTATTTTTGTAAGAAAAATATTAGATGTTATTTTTAGTTGAAGAGAGTTATTAATATATTATAAAAAATTTTAGGTCTAAAATCAACTTAAAAAAATTGCAATCAAGATAAATTTTATAATAATTAATAGGAATTCGGATGATGATGTCAACCATGGGGATGATTCACCAATTTTGGTGTAAATAAGTAAAAATATTAAAAAAGAAAAAGAATAAAAGAATTATTTTTTCAGCTCATATCTTCAACTTATCTCCCTTTGGTTTTATTCAAATTTCGAGTAGAAGAACCCATTAGATTCACAATCTAATAACTAATCCACGGAGTAACCATGTTGCATACTTTTGATTGACCGTGCTACATGAAAAATGAGAAATACATGAAAAACGTGATTGCAATAATGTCTTTTCATGTATTTCTCCTTTTTCATTTAGCAAGGTGTATGCAACATTGTATTCCTTGAATGACGAATTAAATTCCACATACAACGAGTGCCCCTACTTGAACTTTGAGTATAACTGTTGGGAGATAAGTTGAAAATAAAAGTGGAAAAAGTAGTTTTTTTTCCTTTTTCTCTTTAAAATTTCGTGATATAATATAATCTTATCTTATTATTTTCACTGTTAATTTATAATATTTCCTAAGAATCTTATTTTACGCCTCAGATTTCTTTAATAAGTGATTTTTGTTCTTCATTCTATATTTCTTTTTTTCCTTTTGTAATCCTGTTATTTATAATAATGAAAAAGGTGAAATCTAATTTAAAATTCATGGAAGTCTAGAAAAATAAAGTTCTACTAAAATATAAGTACATTGTAAGAGAATAAATGAAAATCCATGTTAAAAGTACAAGTGAATTACAAAAGAGTATCATGGGTTTACCTAAGGAGCAGTGATCTATACCTAATGCCATTATATTTGATTAATTTTATTAAAATTTATTTTAAAGGATAAAATTTCGTGAGGGAATTATTATAATTTGAAGAATTTATTAGGTGAATTATTCTAATTTATTTATATTTATATTTATATATAATTAGCATAATCATATTAGTAAATTTTGTTGATATATGTTGATGGGTGTCATTTTGATATCTTAATTGGCATATAAGTGCAAAATGTTGTTGATAGTTCTATGTCAATTTGATTTAGTAATGTGGTTTTGCTAGTTGATTTCGAATGTGCGTGGGGTGGGTTCATTGATGGTGGTTTACTGTGATTGACATTTGTTGACTATGGTTAAAAATGCTAAATACGGTTGACCATGGTTAGCAACATTGATTGATTTTGAAGAGGGTTGATCAAGGTTGACTATAGTTGACCAAGGTTGACCATGGTAAATAATTAACCTAATAACATATTTATTTTCATTAATTTCACAATGTTACATAATTGTTGACCATTATGACATTGTCACATTAATGTTGCCCATGTTGAATGTAACATTAATCTTAATATTAATGTTACATTATTGGTTGAGGAAGGTTAACCAAGGTTGATCAAGGATACCATAGTTGATCAAGGTTGTCATGGTTGATCTTGGTTAATTATGGTTGACCATGATCAATTATGGTTGGCCTTGATTGACCATTGTCCACCATGGTTGACCAGGATTACCATCATTAGCCATGCTAATTATGATTAGCATTGTTTGTCCAAGATTGACCATTAACAAATATGGTTGGCTATGGTTTTCCATGGTTGACCATGGTTGGATGATTAATCTCTATTGACCATGGTCAATAATAGTTGACCATGTTTACCACGTTGATGAGGGATTATTAGGATAGATTATGGTGGACTAAGGGTGACCATGGATGATCATGCGAACTATAATTGACCATGGAGATAATATTTGACAATAATTGGACATGATTGACCATGGATACCACAGTTGACAACAATTACCGAATTTTGACCATGGTGAGCATAACTGAACATGGTTCACTATGTTCGATCATTTTTACCATAGATGACTATGGAAGGGCATGCTAATTGTGGTTCATGATGGGTTGACCATGTTCACCATGATAGACCATGATTTTCCATGTTCTCTATGGTTGATTATGGGTTGTCTATGGTTGACCATGTTTAACCATGGTATGACTATATTTGTTAATTTTTGATACACCTTGGTCAATGTCAATTTAATATGGTGATTGGTGTATAAAAGGTGGAAAATATCTCTAATCAGTGTACATCAACCACATTTACTAATGTGTTTGTGTTATTTGATGGCTAGAGTGTGTGGAAAAAAATTAGTGGACAATGGTTGAGTATAGTTGACTCTGTCTAACATTTATCTCAAACTCTATCTCAAAACAATATTTACTATGGATAACCATGCTTTTCTAAATCAAGCTATACTTGACAATAAAAGAGTATTATTGATAATGATTGGCCTTTCTTTCTACTAAATGAAGCTTTATTTCATTGACTTCGAAAGCTGTGACGAGCTCACCTCCTTCATCACCATGGCCCCTGCAAACCGTTTTGTTACTCCTCCCCTTCTCCATGGCATTTGTCCTCCATAAGCAGCTGAACCGTGTTTCAGAACTACTACAGGCAGTCGCTGCCTAATTCTCCCTTGTCAGGATTTTGGTAATGGTTTTCATTTTTCGCATTCCCGTCATTGTCTTCTTGATTGTGGTTCACCCACCCCTGCTCCCGATCATTGTCGCCTTCATTCCAATTCTTCCGTTGTCAATTCAGCCATGGCTCGCCTCAGACACCACATGCGTAGTAGACATGGAGGTTTGCGTGGAGGTTTTAACTGCTCGCAAGCTTCTACCAGTTCCACCTCTGACTCCCAGGACTCAACTACTGAATTTCCCAACTCGCTCATTAACCCCACTCTTAGCTACCCGAATACCAGAAGTGGGAGAGGTTAGAGGGACAATGCTGTCCACACTATGGATCTCCCACTCCCTCCTCTTTCTGGCCCTCACAGCACACAATGTCATTTCTTCAATTCACTAAACAGGCCTACAATCACTACTACCATCACAATTTCTTTCAAGGAAGAGTCTGCGATGCAAGCTACTCTGTCCAGTCGTGGGAACAAGCAGAACAGGGAAGAGATAGGTAGTCATGGGATCAACAACAAGCAGCAAGGTGAAAGAAGTAAGGCTATGCATGACAAAGATAAAGCTGGGGATGCTTGTAAGCGACAGATGGATGCTGAAGGCACTGTAGATGCTCCAAATGTTCAAGGTCATGGCACGTCTGAAGAGGATGACGATTGGTATCAGTTTTCCTACCGAATTGAGGAAGAGCCATCTTCGGAGGAACCACTAGCCTAACACATGGCCTCATGCAAAGGTCTCCGGCTCCCAAAAGGATTCGTCTCACTTTTTGTGGTTTTTGGTCTCTCGCAAAGGTGTCCAGCTTCTAGGCGGATATGTTTCTATGATTCATGGTTTTGTGGTCTGGATGTGTTCTGTCTTCACGCCAAGTGTCTTGAATTCTCTGGTTGACTCTCTGCCAGGTGGAAATCGCATACTGTTACTTGGTTATGTCCCTGTCTTTTTGGTTCAGGATTGCATTCCTCTTTGTTCATTTTGGAAAACCAAGGTCTACTTTGAAATAGTTATTCTGGTTCAGTGGCAGGCTCCCCCCATAACAGGGGCAATCTTCAAAGCTTCTTGGACTGGTTTCCCCTCTATTGGGGTAGTCCAATATCAACAGTTGCATTTTGTGATGATGATTGATGCTTTAAATCTCTAAGATCAGGTTTCTCTGTAACTTTTTTTGTATTAAAAAAAAACCTATGTTTAATACAATTAATAATTAAGACACAAAAATATCAATTTAAGATGATATTATCTAATTACAACTGAAAATTTCATTGTGACAGTGCGCCCTAAGTCAGCCAGCTTGTAGACAACTATTGTCTTGCGCCTATACTGAGGTTGTTATTTTACTTACCATTCACGTTATCTTATATAAAGACAACAATTTGTTGGGCTCTTTGTTTTGTGGGGGTAATCGACTAAGAAGAACGTGACAAGTTTTACTAAAAAGATTTCTTAGACATCAATTCCTCTTCTACCCCTTTCATATATGCTGATACGGTTAGATACAACTTTTCTATTGTTGCATTCGGCACTACTACATGGAGGGGGACTTTAAGACAATTTTTTAAGAGAAAAGAAATATTTTGTCTTCAAAATTTCAATATGAGGCGATAGTAAATAAAGGTAAAGGTAAAGGATTAGGGGTCTGTCTATTGGCATTCACTGAGTGGTTCGTTTACCATGGTTGTGAAGTGATATTCAACAAAGTAAAAGCATTCCTGAGATACATAGCCATGGGGCAGGTGAAGCAGATCGAGGTTCGTTTGAAGAACCCGTATAAGCTAGATGTGGAAGAATGTGCTACATTAAGCACTAAGGTGGAGAAAGTGAAGGTCGCGATGTCAATGAAATTTGGCACAAAATACTTGGTCATTTGTATCATGGTACCTTGAACATTATAGAACAAATAACCAATTTCCTCTCTAAAGGAGCACTTGAGAAATAGGATATATGCAAAGGATCTACATTACAAATGTACATAAAATCCACATTCCATGATCAGGACAACAAAGCACATGGAGTCCTAGAAAGGATCCACTATGATGTTTATGGACCTTTCTCGATAACCTACACTGTCAGACACAAATATTTTGTCACTTTTATTGATGAATTCTCATGGAAGTGTTGGATCTTCTTGACGTGGAATAAAGATGAGACATTCTCTGAGTTCGTAGAATTCAAGGCACTAGTTGAAAACGAAGCTAGCAAGAAGGTGAAGGCTCTGTTATAGTGGCTGCAACACCCTCCAAAATTTTGGCCTGCACTTAGATTTCAGAGCCTACTATGGATATTGTGATCAATCATTCCTTACTCACTTGTTGGTAAGTTGATGATCTCAAGCTCCCCTTTTCGATCTTAAGAGTTGTTTATGCTTTTATCTTTACATATAATGTGTCATCTTTGGGCATGGGGGTAATCGCTTGTCATGCAAAGGGAGGTTTGTTTTGCTTCAAGTGGAAATATTTATGAGAATGAGACATGTTTAACACTCATTTCACACACTCTCACACAAGTGTCACCTTTATCCTCCCAAAGTCTATAATCGAAGCCGCACTTGCCGTAAGCTGCCACAAAGGTTGTTGTATTAAGTGAAGTATGTGTTATATGTTCTAGATGGTCTATGTCATATCGATAAGTTTTAAAGTGTGTGATCATAATGAAGTTTTATCACTATTCACATAAGTTCCACTGATCCCACAATTAGCTAAATTTCGGAGTTTCCTTAGCAACCTAGCCTCATCCAACTTTCCTGAACTACGCACTTCACATATGTAGCCCTCAAGCTTTTTCATTGCTTGTTTGAACCATGCAATGCGCAGAAATCCCAACCTCCCTTACCATTCAAAAATGCCCAGTGGTTTCCTCCAGTGTCCTTCCCTCAGCCGGAACCCACTGTCTCCAAAAACTGTGTAGTTTTGTCCCTTGACTACCCAGTCTGCCTTACATCCTGAAATTTCATAGATGTGTCCTCCCAGGGCCTCATCCCAAGTAGTGCCTTACATCCTAAAACTGTGTAAATGTGTCCTCCCAAGGCCTCATCCCGCAACAGTCACTACCCATTGAAACTATACAATTATGTCCCTCACAGGCCATGAAGAAAGATGACATGATAGATGACTCTCAAGGAGCTGAGGAGAAAAATAAGCAGACCAAGAAACCCAAGGTATGATAGAATATTAGGACTACATGAAGAATCCATCTGATGCATAACCCTTTGGAGGCTAGGTATGGAAAACAAAGCACGCCTTTTGAAATACACCTCTTAATGTAGCTTAAAGGTTTTCTTATCATTGTCGTATCATTCCATCTTCAATGACATTCATGGTTGCAAGAATTGAAATTCATTCCATGTGTTTGATGTACGTGTATTTCTCCCTTTCACTTGTTTATTACATAGCTTAGAAGATGAAGAGTATTACTACTTGTTTATTTAAGCTACTGAGGTTCTGACCAACATGATCTTATGACTAACCAGGCACGATGCAAGGCATCCTAAGTGGGATGAAAGATTTTTGATGATATGTATGTCGTTAGTACACTCCTCTGCATTACTCCTTTGCATTAATCCTTTCTTTGTATCTTGCATGTACCCTCACCGCTTGTCAGATTTGGCTACCTGCTGCCAATAGTCTCTTAGCTCTTTCCTGACAAAGTAAGTGAAGGAATTTCCTTCAACCTGATTTCTTCAAGGCTCTTCATAGAAATTATAGAGCTAAGAGAAGGAGATGTGGAATCTCACTATCAAACTCTTGAAAATACTTTGAATGTTAGAATATATCCAAACAATTAAGCTACCACTCAACAACATTGTCAATCTTGGAAGACTCAAGAAAGATCACATCTCTAGATATTATAAACATCCTATTCACTTCATCATAGAGATGGTATGCTTTGGAGGTATGAGTACCCAAAGAAGATATATTTGTGATTCCTTGCACTGAGTTTTTTTATATTTTCCTTAGATATGAAGGCATAATATGAGGAACCAAAAACCCTGAGATGCGTCACCGAAAGAATGTGGCCATACCACAATTCATAGGGAGTCTTGTTTCTAGTAGCAAGAGTTGGACACCTATTATTTATATACACCCAAAACCTTATGAGCTTAACATGTGAACTATGCCAAGTTCATAGTGAAATTAATACATTACAATGAACTATGTGTTCAAAAATGTAGTAAGAAATTCTCAATTTGATTTTTCCTTGATTAAATTGAAAAAATTCGAATTTCCACATCAACAGACAACTTGCATGATGTTAACTTGTGTGACATGGCTTGTGTCACCTAGTTTACTCAATAAATTCGAGTTGGAGGAGTTAGAGTTCAGTTCTGCATACGCGATTACTAACTTGTGGCATTAAAGGTCAGTTATCTCAGGTTGTTGTCAGTTAAACTAGTTCTAACTTTTGGAGGAACTAGTGGAAGGTCATTTAAGCAGTGGGACTTTAGTAAAACTTTATGATCATCTAGTTAACTTATCAATCAACCCAAAATAGTTGGGGCATGAAAATAAGTCAAGTCCCCTAAAATTGGTGGATATTCGAAGGTAGTTTTAATTTCTTGTAGCTCACATAGTTGCAAGCACTTGCTATAACCATAGTGGACGAGGTAGCTTGATTAGGATCTTCTTGTGAAATTAGAGAGCGAATGATTGTTTGTAGCATTAATAGCCTACCAGTAATTTGTTTTGCATCACACTTCAATGTTTTGGGCATGGTTTTTGAGGGTGGATATTTTTTTTTATGATTTTTGGTCATGCACGTCCCCACTAAGTATCTTGGGAGGTCTGTAATAGTTCCTTGCATGCACATCCTCACTAAATATCTTTTGGGATGTCTGTACTAGGTCCTTGTAAATTTCTCTTTGCCAAGGCTTAACTACTTATGATCTTAGGTGCTCACAACAATTCAACAGTTTATGGCACTTTCCAAATCACCATTCCTGAAAGGATCCAACAAAACGACTTCAGAGGAAGATGAGAAGGGAAAATTCTTATTGGAACTAGCCTAGAGCTAGTGGAATTGGTTGGTCCCAATGGTTTTAGAGTTGTACTAGTCTAGTTTGGTGGTTCAGATTGGATAAGGTTGGTCTTGTATTGAACTGACCTTAAAACACCAAATTCACTAGTTCTCTAATAAACTGACCAATTCTGAAGAATGTAGTGCAATGTAGTTAATGACCACCAAATAATATTTTTTTAATAAAAAATACTGAAACGGAAAAAAAAAAATTATTAACTCGAGGGCCCTACAAAACCTAACCCTAGTAATTAATGGTAATATTTAATTTTTAAAGTCAAAGTAAAAGTCGACATTCTCCTTATGTTTCCTTTTTGAAAATTAAAGATAAGGATAATGTCAGCTTTTACTTAAATTTTTAATATTAACATTAATTTTTTCGAGTTTTTTCAGAGTGGTTCCAACTTCATTCAATTTTGAGAAAGTCAAATTTTAGATCCCATTCAAAACTTAGTGGTTATTGTTTGAACCGCTTCTTTATAATGAGTCCTAGACTTTGACTTCCAATTTTTCAAGTGCAGTTATTGCATAATCATATTCCTCATGAGACTTTGCAGCAGAAGTTGATCTTTAATCCATTGCAAGCACTTGACCTAGCATAGGGAACCATCAACTACCCCTCCCAAGATGCACCTCAGCATTGAAATTTTCGTTTTCAGTAGACATTCATTTTATCCATTAGATCATTTCTTCCACTGTGACAGTCCAACAACACCCCTGCTAGCAGATTCTTGACAATCCATCTCATTTTTAGTACTACCTTATAAACACTCTTAAATATTGTGTCTCCAATACAAAAGAGGAAGAACCAAAAAGGGCCTTCTTCGCCCTCTTCACAACCTACAATACGTTTAGCTTCTCTCTTGTGCTTACACTCTAGTCTTCTCGCAGCTTCAGAATGCTGAACCTTAAACACAGTCTCATGATGTCCATTCAGGGAAGCATAATTCACCCTTTGTTTGAATCAAATTACCCCCCTAGCATTCCCTTTACATTTAAATGCAAGCATATATTTTCCTTCTGGATGAATGTTAAGCTTCCCATCTCTATTTCACCTCCCTCTCCTACCCTCATGAACCCGATGAGCTGAATTTAGCCAATCTCAATGTATCTGAGATAAACAATCCATCCAACTGGGTAGATTGAGTTGAGACCCTTTTAGAAACTAAATCCATCCCTCCATAATGATATATCCCTCCCCAACAACATCATCATGCTCTGTTCGAGATCTATCATTCCCATGATCACTATAAATTTCTGAGTCCTTCACTTACATATTTGGTAATATCATCATTTAGATCACTTATACTTTGTTGAGTTGTTTCTTGTGTTATGATTTCCTTTAATGGAAATATATTCCTATTAGGCATGAGTAACTAAATTCAAGTTCTTATTGAACTCTTGCATTAACATACTTAATTTTCATTTTGACCTTTTCGGTTTCAAATTCTTGTGTGGTTGGTTTAGTGGTCGACTACTAGCATTCACCAAGTGGTTATTGATGATCATAGTTAGTCTAGAGTGAACATTGGACTTTGCCTTCAAAACCAAGCCCCAAGAATAAGCACTTATCATGGAACATTTCAGAGCCCATAGTAGTGAAATGCCAATTGTGCAGTGGGACTTTAGTTAAACTCAGTGATCATCCAATTAATTGATCAATCAACCCAAAATATCTAGTGCATGGAGAATTCGAGTTACCCAAATATGGTGGAGATTCCAAGGCAATGTAACATCAATTGTAGACTAGCCTTGAGTGTACAGGTGTTGCATGTAGTCACATGATCAACCTTGGGAATTTCACAATCCATTTTGTAAAAATTCCTAAATAATAGTGGCCTAATTTCTCAAGGAATTGCGCAAAGGAAATATGGGCTCAAATAGAGGTAGAAATTTACTAAGTCTGGGTTATAGCTTCTCAGTGAGACGAGAGACAGGCTATTCACTTGCAGGTTGTGCTCAGTTGAGAAAATAAATTGCAATACTTTTCTATTCATAATGTTAATGCAAGCAGAGATTGGGTTTTTTAGCATATTTCTTTCCTCAAGAAAAATTATGTGTGCATGTGTGTTATTTCTTATTGCATGTATGAAATTTTTGTTCTAAATTGTGAATTAACGAGAGCAATAGAGTAGGTTTGTGTCTTGTGATTTTGATTAAAACTTCATAAGTAGTTGCAACTCTACACCATAATTTCTACAAGGATGGTGAAGGCAAATTACAAAATATTTGTTAGTAGACAATATCCCTACTTAAAAGTATATATGACAACTTTTGCGAGAAGAAGTCACTGAGGATAAAATATTGGATTGTGGAAGAATTAGTCACAAAATTCACAAGGGTAGTAATTTTGGTTGCAGGTGTGGAGGTAGATGGATTAAATGTAATTGTGCAGTAGACAAGTCACAGCTACTCCTTTGATATTTGTCGATGATGTGTTACTATTTGGTAGATTGACCACTTTCGATCGGTATCTGCACTCCTTATGAATAATAATAAATCTCATATGATTTCTTCTTACCGAGATGATGCATTGGTACTGGAGATTTATCATAATTTTGGTGTTATCTCCACTACATTGGATGCAGATTTTAAAAATATTATATTTATGCTCCAACCTAATTGTTATGGAATTAGGGGTTGGAGTTGACTTATAGAGAAAATCCACTGTAAACTTTTATCATGGGCACAGAGGTGCCTCTCCCTAGGAGGCAAGTGCACTGTAGTTCGAGCAGTCCTTCAGAGAATCTCTGTATATTGGCTTCATATTTTCTCTCTGCCTAAGAATATCAGTAAATGTATATTTTTGGCTTCATCTTGGCATGAGACAATGTGTCGTAAAGGACAGAGTGGGCCTAGTTGTTGTTTACTATGTATGGAGGCAATGGATATCCATACTCATCTATTTCTTTGATTCTCCTCAGAAAAATCATTTTGGAATGGTGTATTTAATATGTTGCATTTACAGGCAGATTATAACTACTCTTTTGTGGTTGATTGTATTCGAGATTGGATTATTGAATATAAAACATTTGGACCACTTCCAATATACATTGGGGTTTCGACCCAAAGAATGCATTATTGTCTTGGGCTCCCTTGTTGTGATACATCCACCTCCATCCTTGTCAAGAAAGCTAAAAGCCTCCCTGAACTTAGACATAACCTCCATCCCATATTCCTTTAGTAGATAAAACCCCTCTCTCATTTTCTGACCATGCCAATCTACCCTCCATCCCATATTCTCTCATGAGCCCTGCGTAAACCGCCATTTCAATCAAGGATGGGGAATTTGATGCGTACTCTAACCGTATTTTTTAGATACTTTCCCCCTTTTCTTGCTTATTCATTCATTGCCAAACACTATACCACTAGTTCTAAGAGTCTTGTGGATATTATCACCACAATAAATGTATATTTTATTTTATACGAGACAATAATTGTATATTTACCTTTGGGACACTCCAAAAATATTTTGATGCACTTTTGTGACCTTTATGACTTCATGACCTTAATTCCCAATCCATGTTCATCCATGTGGATGCACTTTAGGATGTTCTACGACAGCCTAATGTCCTTTTCAACTTCCTCTCATCTTCCTTGTCATGTTTTCAGGACTTGTGTATCCAACAAGAAATTTGGGAGATGAATTCCATCAAGGTAGAAAATCAAGGGGGTTTCAAGTCATTTATTTAGGGTTCCCACTAGCATAGTCCCACCATATGATCCACCCAATCCCTAAATTGGGGTCTACTACTATTTCAATTAATTATTAGATGATCATGGTGGGCCATAATTCCAAGTTAAATATTATGACTCTTCATATGATATTATTGGAGATACTTGAGGAGACATCTTTTTGGCTAAAGGGTTAAGGGAGGATTTTGACTTCAATATCGACCCATCAACCATATCCTCAACGTATCTAACCAACAATCAAGAAGACAACTGAGGTGAAGCATGGGCATCTTCTCTCACCCACGTTGTTCAACATATATATCAATCTATGAATGCCTCTACACTCCACCAACTATGCAACAATAAAATTTTGGGTTTCCCCACTATCCTCCAAGATGGATACATATTGTCCCTGCATTGTACCTTTGATTGTAGAGTGGCTAATAATCATAGTTTATCATGGATGATTGTGATCATACATAACATCCATGGTCCAATTCATTTTTTTGGTGCCCAATGTTGGTGAATCATTGTATTGCATCATGGTAGCATATATTGCCTTTTTTAAAGCAAAAATATATTGAAAATAAATTAAGTTATGTCTCAAAATGTTCAATATTATTTTGTTGTGAGAGCTTTGCATATTATATGTATCATATATCTATAGTCACTTATTTCAAGCCTACTTTAAGAAATAAAGGAAGAGGTGCAAGCCCTTGCCATAAGGACTCTTACCAACTCCTCTTCTCGTAGAAAATTTTTAAACGTTAGCCCATAAATCAAACACATGCCCTTGTTTCTCTAGTTTGGAAACCCTTGGATGTTTTTGAAAATGAACTCCTCCCAACCACTACTTTAACCATCTATTGAATGTCTTTGATTGGTATGTGTAAATTATTTTGATTGATTCCTGGAGAGGTGTGAAATCTAATTTTGCATGACATGATACAAAAACCAAATTTAACCCGTGGTAGCCAAAATGTTAGCCTTACAACTCTCTCATCCAATATTAGATACTTCACTAATTATTCAATGGGTAATCTACTTAACAATATATTAAATATTAGAAGCATTCATATTAATATAAAAAATAAGAATAGTATTTAATATTAAGTTATAATGCAGGTAACTTCCAAGTTGACATATTCTCTGCCTTGGAAAGTGAATAGTCAGCTTGGCTTAATGTCCGATGTTAGTTTTAAAAAAATTAAGATAAAATTGTTTAAGAGAACTCACATAGATCTATAAGTGCGGAGATGATAAATATGATGCAAAAATTTACTCAAAAGTTCACATGGTAAAAGAGGTTTTCACTTATAGTAATATGACCCCATTCCTCCCTTGATAGATCCAAGGTTAGTATATTTGTCCCAATATAATAAATGTGTTTCTCTTCTATATTATTAAATTAGGTTGCTTCAATAATCATGTCCTTATTGTTAAGGGGATATTGTCTTAAAGTTAGTGTTGTCATAAGTAGGGTGATAGAAGTAACAATGGGAAACTATATCTATATATTTTTTTATACATGTGAAAAAGTAATCCCTAATTTACTTATGTCCATGGTAGTGAAAATCTATTTTTTATAGTGGTAGCTCAATTATTTGTCATGTTAGTATGAGTAGTGGTACCTTGTCGTCATTGTATTATGTTTAGTAGATATAGTAATAAATGGTGTAATTTAAAATTTTTAATTTAGATTACATTTACATCACAATGTGATACTCTATAATTGTACCGAAACTTAGCAGTGAAGACATGACAAGTAACTAGATGTATTCAACAAAATTTTAATGCTTATCATTATGTCTTTGAATAATATTTATAGTGCTAGCTAAATTGGGTAGTATTGACTTACTTTTATGATTCAAATAGATATCATCATAACTCGTTGGTTTTGATAGTTGATTATTTGAAAATAAATGCTAGTTAAATTAGGTAGTATTGACTTATTTTTCCAATGCTAGTTAAATTATTAACTCGGTTAATGCTATCTTAGAGAACATGTGTAGTATTACATCTTTTACGTGCTCCATGTACCCATTTTGATTTCATGTTTTTCAAAGTTATTTTGCAGCCAATGCACCCAAGTTCGTTTTGCCAAGGTCTATGTGCAGAGGTTTGATTTCATTTTTACACACTCGATGTACTCATTTTTTATTTAATATTTTTGAGGTTCAATTTTGCAGCTTAGGGTTTCCATAAGTATGATTTCCTCATTTTAAATGAATTAAATCGAACAAGGAACCAATGTTCGATTTAAATACCAATTTTTTTCCAATTGCATACAAAATCAGTTCTAAATTATTCTAATATGGCGATTCCACACTTAGATTCTCAAAGCCGCTTGTAGAAACACGTTGATCTACATTAACTCATAATCATATTTTTGGACTAACGAATTCATCTGTCAATAATGGTGATGGCCAATTAAATGATTAGTAAATATTGTCAAAATATTCACTTTATAATATGGTTCACATTGTTAAGGTTAGCATTTATACATTTAAGAAAAAAAAGAAATAAACATGTAACAAGATTCTTAACCATAAACATTTATCCTCATTCTTGTAAATAAGCTTTGTTACAATATCATAAGTCAATATCATGACTCAATAATACCACATACCCTAAAACCCATAAATCGTGTTTATATAACATTTTTTAATTAACCAATTAAATTAAAAGAATTTAGAAGACATAACTACTTTTAAGAGAAATCTAAATCTTTGTTTTATAATTACTATTAGGAATATTCTAAAATATTTTGTGGAGATTAAATCCTTACTATCCACTTAATAATCATTGATAATTAAATTAAAATTGTAAAAGGTTTATGCCAAAATAAACAAGCTAGAATTTTTTTTTTTTAAATGGTGATGTGAATATTGTATTAAATCAAAATTTACCCCTGGATCAGACCTGTATGACCTGTACAACACCTGAGTACAAAGAAAATCCTTTGAGTTCAACAATACATGTAATTTCATGATGGTCTTATTCTCAATATCTATTAGTTGTTTTACTATCCTAAAGGGTCACAAGGCCTTTTGAGGTGTAGATTCTACTAAAGATATGTAGATACAAACAAAATTTACACTACATATCAGACTCATTGTTAAGGAATAGTTGCAATGGAAAGAATACCATTCCTCATTAGGACTTCCATTCCTCATTACGACTCCTTCATCCAAGTTTACACCTTTATTGGTGAGAGAATATGGAGTAGAATTGTTCATTCTCAACTCATAAAATAAAAGAAGCTGATAGGTCATAAGGCTAATTTCATATTCCTAATTCCATCAATAATGAATTACAACTTGCAATCCTTACTCAAATATCCATGAACAAGGTGATGGATAACCAATCTCCCAACACCATCAAATATTCAATGTTTGCTTCTTTGGTTAGAAGGTTAACCCTTGCAGCAATCCATATGCCTCTATTGCATCTTTTGTTCATTTCCCTAACCCCAACTATATTAAAATTCAATTTTTCCATTGGGGTTGAGAATAACCGAGCTTGCTCTTGCCACCCTTGGATTATGCTTTGAAGCACCATTAATCCTCCATTTCTTCATTTCATCTTGCTCTAGCCTCAACTTCCACCATTAATCTTGAGTGGGTATTCTTACTATTTGGAAAACCAAGGAGGAGGATAAGATGTTATTTTTTTCACTGAGAATCCACATCTCCCTAGGATTCTTCCAATATTGAAAGCATAGCACTTGAGCTCTTAAGGCCAAAGAGTAAGGATGATACCACTTCTCAATTAAAAAGTTGTATTTCTAAACTATCCAAACCACTTATCAATAAATTTTTTATATTATTGTTATTTTATATATGAAGTTTAATATGTCCCCTTGGGGTGGCTCAATTGGCAATGGCGTGGAAATGAAGTCTCACTAAACTGGAAGTCTTGGGCTCAAATCTTGTGCTATCCCGAAATTGGCGTGAGAAGTTGGACATGATGAAGATGTAATCCTACTATATGATTTTTAGTAAACATTAATATAAATATATAATATATTTAATATGAAAGATGGTTTTAAACTTGATTAGGTGGATTATAACTTATATCTATATCTAGATATATATATATATATATATATATATATATGATAAAAATAATAAATAAACAATTTTTTAAATTGTTTTACAATCTATTATTATATTTAAATGCATATATACATACACAAATATTATAATAATAAAATTAAGGTCATGAAGTATGAAAAAAGGTATTTTATTCCAAATAAAAAAAAAATTAACATATACGTTATTTAGTCAAATTTCACTAATACAATCAATTGAGAATAAGTCTCTTTAGCAAAATGACCCAGAATCAAACCAAACAAAAAAACATATAAATTATTTAAACAAACCTAAAAATTATTTAAAATAATTTTAAAAAGCTACAATATTTGAATAGTCTTATATTGTAGTAAATACATTATAAAAAATGTATCAATATACCTCATTCAAATAATTGTGAAGCTAAATTTATCCCATTGAAACAATACTTTAATTGATTAAATAATTTATTGAAATTGAATTATAAGCTTTTTAATATATAAAAAATATAAAAAATCAAAATAAATTATAATCAATATGTAAATTCCATTTCTTTATTATTATACACCTTAATATATTAAGGTACCTCACTTTTGTATTTAAGTGTAGCTTGGAAAGGTTCACGCATAAATCATAAACCCTGGATTATGTCACTTCCAAGATGACACCAAAATGTGAAGTCAAATCCAAGGAATGGAAAGGCTCACCCATAAATCATAACATTAACATTAAGGAACGGGAATGGCCAGTTACAATTAAATAAATAAATAATGGGCATTAATATATGACTAGTTGAGTTTTTTTGTGACATTTTTTGTGGAAAAGTTACAAACTGTGGATATTTGATTGGGCCATAGTGATGGAGAAGAGGACGAGCCCTGGAAAAAGATTTGACATGAGAAGGGGCACCAAGGTCTGGAAAAAAGGACCTACTAGAGGCAAGGGAGGTCCTGAGAATGCGACCTGCGAGTACAGGGGCGTGAGGCAGCGGACGTGGGGCAAATGGGTGGCCGAAATACGGGAACCCAAGAAACGAACCAGGCTCTGGCTCGGCTCCTTCGCTACAGCACAAGAAGCAGCCATGGATTATGATGCGGCTGCTCGGAGATTATACGTCCCCGATGCACATGTCAATCTTCCTGATAAATATGATAGAGATTCCTTCTACACCCCTTCCTCTTCTCAGAACTCTCAACTACTCGCCCATCATGCATCTTGGTATTTTCAGAGAGGCCCCCGGGATTGGATCCCGCAACCTGATAGATTTTCAGTTCGCCCCACATTTACTAGTTCTTTCACTCCGCCCTGTTCCTCCACTTTTACCCAACGTGCCAGCTGTATCGATCTCAATGTGCTATCCAACGTGCACCATATTCACCGTGGCTTTGCAAGATCACTCATGACTCATTGGTTTGATAACTCAATCACTTTTGTTTTGCCAATTTCTATTCAAAAGTATATGCAAGAACATAGAGGGTTTCTGCAAGGAACAGAGGAACGAAAAAGATTTAGAATGTTTGCAGATTCACGAAGATGGTAACAGTGCCACACCAAAGTCACTTTGTTTCTGTTGTACTAAGAGATGGCTAGAGAATTGCCTCGATTTTTTCCAGAGGGATTCTCTAGATGGCACGAGAAATTGGGCTTTTGGGAGGAATTGATGGAATGGAATCCAGCAGTGGGCCTGGGAAAACTACTCCATTCCTTGCCTGATTTATGCCACGACTTTCCATTAGGAATCCACTGGAAAATGGTGCTGCATATTCATCAACCAAACCTTCCTCCACACTGCAATGAACCAACACCTTTGCTTCTACAACCAAACCTTCCTCATCGTTTTCCCCATTGCAATGGAGGGTTTGTCGAGAAAATGGAGAGACAAACACCAATGTTTGAGAGCCACGAGACTAGGGTATCTGTGATGGACATTAATGGCATGAGGCCCAACGACAGCAGAGTACATACTCATTTATTCGTGGGTGGTAGGAGATAGATATTAAGACCCTCATTCTTATGAAAAGTGGGAGACATGGGCGGGAAACAGCAGGAAACAGTGGGCTAGGCCATCTTAAAATGGAAACAAGACAGCTGAAACCACCGAAACGTTTTTGGTGTAGAGGCCAAAAATATTTTTGGTGCTAAATTGTTTTAGTTTTTATATGCTAGGGCTTTCACTGTTATTTTGCAAAGGAACTCGAAGCTGAGCCAGAAGTTTCAAGGAAGACAACAAATGGTTTATTTTCCGCAGGTTTTTTCCTTTCAATTTGATGTATTTCCCTTGCAAAGATGTTGGCATTGGTATTAATTTCCTTGCGTAGCTGTATTCATTGGTATAGTTGTAAGAATTGGGATTATTTTCAAGGTATATTTGGGTTTGTGAGTATAATTTAACGTATTTTCCAACTAGAGAAAGTACTTTTGAATTATACTAGTGCATGAACATGGAACCCCAACCTAATTTGAATTAACTGGTCTCTAGTAGAGTCTATATATTGCATTCATGTTCATTAATAACATATTATTATATTTTATTAGAAATTTGAATTGTCTCTCTCATTCATTAGTTAATTTCTTAGTGGTTTTATTCTCTCTTGTTTCTTGTTTTGCAAGTAACTATCTAGTAGTTTTTCACACTTATATCTTTCTATTATAGTTTTATCTTGGCTAAGAGACTCATCTTGGTACCATTTCCTAAAGTCTTGCATTATTGTGATTAGAATCTATTCTCCTTCAAGGAAGTTTCATTCAAGAATGCATATTTTTATTTTTCTTATGTAATTCACTCTTGGAACCATTTCCAGGAAGCTTATATGAATTGACTATCCCAACCTTAGACGAATCAAATAATGATTTGTTACTAGATGTATCTATCCTTTTATCGTGGTGTATTTTTATTGAGGTGATTTTCCTTATTTTATTTGTAGATAATATGTGTTTTTAAACCTCTCAATGAATCTTTATCTTTGAAATTAATCATTGGTATCATTAGGTCTTTGTAGCAATGGCTTCTGAATTTCAGATAGATTTTCTAGCAACAATGAATTCAATTCTAACGGTCTTTCTCTCTCTTGGATTATCCTTTCATTATCTATCACGTATCTTTAGAGTATTTCTTTTAGGATCCTCACTATTTCTGCAAGATTTAGGAGTGTTTCTACTTTAGGATCCTCACCATTTCTGCAAGATTTAGGGGTTTTTCTACATTCATCCTCTCTTGATATTCCTCACATTTGACATGGTTGGTTTCTTCAAGAGGACATCATACCATATTGGGTTTTTCTTGTGATGTTGGTTCCAATTTTTTCACTCAATTATATTTTCTTTTTAGTGTTTTAATGCAAAAAATTCAATAATTAGTTGTAAATTAGCATCATAATTTAAATTAATAATGGAGTATAACCTTTTATATGCAATTGTGTGTTATAACATGATATTGTTGCACCCTAACCCAACATACAACATTGTAACAATCCTAGTTCCTTTGGGTATTTTTTGAGAAATGAGATCATCTTTTATGAAAATGCACTCCCCATTGGCTCATTGCTATATAATTCAACTTCTATGCAATAAATGGCCACATTGTGTCACTTGATATCTACCATTCTAGGAGATGCACTGGGCTAATCTTTTGCTTGGATATGTGATCATGTGTTTGGCACTAGACTCTAATTCTTTAGCATGAAATAGGTCCATATCACACACAACTTACTTTTACCAGCAAGATAAAATCACATATAATATGGAAATTTTCTTTATCAACAATATAGGGAATGCTCCTTATAAGTCCAATTGAAAATTTTGTAATCTATTGCTCAATGTCAGTATTCTATCTATAAGTTTGGTTCTTCTTGAATCCCCTTTACTAGGAACCTTCATATCATAGAAGATAGTATAACCCTCAGCTACTTCTCCATATTCTACAGGATTTTATGTGAGGAGAATACTTCCAGAATTATTTGTCCCATAAAAAAACCATAGCATCTTTATCCATGACACACACATGGTCTCCAAGTGGGACATGCAGTGACAAATATTCAGTCTCTGATGTCACATCGATTTCTATAAGCTCAAGATTTTTCTCTAGGGTATCATATTCTGGTCCCTCGGCATGTTCAAGCCTCTTCAATGGACTATCCAAGGAAAGTTGTTAATTGCACACATCCCTGTCTTCTAGAAGAGATTCATTCATACTTAAACAAGGGGATATATTGTAACTTTTTCTAAGTTCCTGAACTTTTGGATGGAATACTAGAGTCGAGGCCAAATTAGGTGCTTAAACAAGGAGATATATTATATCCCTCTGTAACCTCAGGGATCCTCAACGGTGTATCAAATTGGGAAGTTTCCTGCTTTCTCACCACAATCTGTATATTTTCTCCAACTTTGAAATTTTGGGTCTCTCCAGCTTCCTGGACATTGTCTCCCTCAATTTTTGGCAGGGTCAATGAATCACTCATGCTTTTCCTTGTTGTCGATATCAAACAATTGTTCTCTAATTGGACTTGCATCAGTTATGCCATCAACAATAAAAATGCTTTCCTGGCATGCTCCATATTCAACTTCATTCTTTTCCACAGCTATATTATATCCCTCTGTAACCTCAGGGGTCTTCGAAGGATTATCCAATTGGTAAAGCTCCTACTTGCATGCAGCTTCTGTAACAATCTCTAAGATATTTTCTGTAAGAGAATCAGCTATACCTTAACAAAATAATGCATCATTATTGTCCCTAATCTTGGGCATATCTAATGGATCACTAATTTCCAATCCAAATAAATAATTCAAGCAAGGAGATGCACTTGATATCACTTGAGTCACTTGATATCTACCATTCTAGGAGATGCACTGGGATGATCTTTTGCTTGGATATGTGATCATGTGTTTGGCACTAGACTCTAATTTGTTAGCATGAAATAGGTTCTAGAGGGGTGTTATGGAAATATAATTGATTCTCCTTTCAACATCTCAAATCTCCACGAATCTACGCATAGGTATAATACCAAGCCATGACATTTGTAGCTTGGGTCTTTGAGAAGTATGAGGCATGAAATTCGCATTATTTGGTTCAATCCTACACCAACATTTACTAGTGAATTGATGAAACCAGAGCTCATGGGCATTCACTGCGTTGTCATCCATTTGAATTCACTTATTCCATGTGTGATTAACTATATTGGAGGGTTAAACATAATTCTGGGTTTTTATACCCTCTCTGCCACCAGTACTCTACATTATTTTATGTCTTTTCATTTTCCAAGCATATTTCAGGGTTCTTTATTGCATATTGGTGCTCTTCTAAAGCAACACACCTTTATGTATATGGAGACATAAAGGTAGTGGTTCGCCATGTGGTCTTAAGTGGAGATTACCCATACTCTAACAATTAATCAATGCTCAAGCACAGATTTAGTGGCTGGGTTGTGTTTCATGGAGTAAAAACACTTATAAATGTGGAGAAAACACATCATTACTATAAATACAGAGGAAACCCATATTTTTTCTTGAAGAATAATACCTGAACAAGGGAACAAATCAGTATTGTCTTAAGAATTGATTTTATTTTGAACAGTCTCCTCAGCTGTGACTGCTTTTTCAAGAACAGATTCATCCATACCTGAACAAGGAACACATCATTACTGTCAGTAAGGTTGGGCTTGTTTAATGGAGTATTGAAATCATTATAGCAAAGGGAACACATCATTAATATTAATACTAGGGGAACTAGAATAGAGTCAAGGCATTCCCAAACTAGCGAACACATCAATACTGCCTTCAAAACTGTTTGAAGAATCAACAATTTCCTGAGCCGTGTCTGGTTTTGTTTCTTTATAATTACATGAACAACTTAATTTCTGCTTTGAAGTATCGCTCTCTATTTGTGTGTAGACATGAATCCAATCAACCTTGTAATGAGATGACTCACCTGCATGCTGGGAAACACTAGGAATTGGCTCATACATACTAGAGACGTTGTCCACTTTTGAACCATATAATTCATCAAGGCCATAAAATTGTTTGTCATTGTCTGGACTCTGAATAATGAAATTTGTCTTCATGAACTTCATCGTCAATAGCTGAGTTATGAGGTTGCAGACCAAGATCTGAAACTCAAATATTCTCATAAGCTTCTTCAAGTTCATCGTATGATGAATGAATCAGTTGATGATCTACAAATTTCAAAGAAACAACATTAGACAACATGGGACAACCATCATTTTGGCTACTATTATAATTCTTATGTGATTTTCATTCTTCATCATCGTGAGTTTCACTTTTGTAAACCTATACAATTTGCTCTTCTTTTTCAACTAAATGATCTTGATATCTTTCAATTGCATCTGAATTCTTAAACCCATACTCGTGAGCTTCATTTTTAACAAGTGAGATGGGATTTTCCTAAACAGAAGTAGCTGCAATGTACTGTGTGGTGCATTCTTAACCATCTCAAACTTTATTGGATGATGCCTCCTTTCTAAATAACAATTCTTTCTTGTCAATGAAAAACTGTCTCCTTTCTAATTAAGACAAGAAAAGGAATTTTCTTTATGTATCCCATGGAGTATAACCATTTATATGAAATTGTGTCTTATAACATGATAGTGTTGCACCCTAACCCAACATACAACATTGTAACAACCCTAGTTCCTTTGGGTGTGTTTTGAGAAATGAGGTCATTCTTTTATGAAAATGCATGCCCCATTGGCTCATTGTTATATATTTCAACTTCAGTGCAATAAATGGCCACATTGAGTCACTTGATATCCACCATTCTAGGAGATGCACTGGGATGATCTTCTGCTTGGATATGAGATCATGTGTTTGGCACTAGACTCTAATTTGTTAGCATGAAATAGGTTCTAGAGGGGTGTTATGGAAATATGATTCATTCTCCTCTGAACATCTCAAATCTCCACAAATCTGTGCATAGGTATAATACCAAGCCATGATACTTGTAGCTTGGGTCTTTGAGAAGTATGAGGCATGAAATTTGAATTCACTTATTCCATGTGTGGTTAACCATATTGGAGGGTTAAACATAATTCTAAGTTTTTATACCCTCTCTGCCACCAGTACTCTACATTATTTTATATCTTTTCATTTTCCAAGCATATTTCAGGGTTCTTTATTGCATATTGGTGCTCTTCTATGGCAGCACACCATATCGCTTCATATACCATAATAATTCTTTGGACTCTGATTAGTAGTTTCCATGCATGTTTAATATGCTTCATATGCATTGCTTTTCAAATTTTGATTTCACAGTTTAATATAAACTGGTGATAATTTATTTAAATATTTTATATACAAAATGATGCTTGTTTTTTAGGAACACTGTTTATTTTTTGAGCACCATATATGGAACCTTGTTGGTTTCAATCCATAATTGCAGAGAGTCAACCAACCATACTTTCATTTAATTTTCTAAAATGTCTCACTTTAATCCAACTTATGAATGTTGTTATATAAATGATCAAACAGAAACTAACTGTGGCAGTAAACTATCTTGAGGCATTATCTGGGCAGCAAATCATCCTTGAGACATTATCTGAGGCATTGGCCTATCTCTAAGGCATTATCTATAGCACCACATTAAATCTGAGGCTTCACTTTTGCAGCAATATGTCTATGATGCAATTCTGAGATAGAAAGATACCTCTGAGGCACTGTTCATGACAACAGATCATCCCTGAGGTATCGATTGTGGCAGCGAACCACCTATAAGGGATTGTTTGTGGCAACGAATCAACCCTAAGGTTTTTATGTGGTAGCAAATCATCTTGAGGTATGGTTGGGGTTTTGAGGCAAGCAAGGTCTGGTTTGGAGTTGATTGTGGCTACAATGAGATAGTGAAGTAATGTTTATAGGCAGCAAGGAGATATTCTACAGAGATTACTTTGCATTATGCGACAACAATTGAAGACAGTGCATTACCCTTTGTAATATAATCCAGAGAACTCCTCAATGAAATTAGTATTACATGCATAGAAGTTTAAACCAACATATTTTAGAATAATTTTATGGTGTTACACACATTTTCATATATTTCAACATTTATTTATGTAATGATCCTAACTAGTGTCCATAAACTTTTCTTCGCAGATTTCTATTACATTATTCTATACAAAATGGAAGACCAGGTATTTATGTTGCTTTTGGTATTTGTATTATTTATGTTGTTGATTTAGTTAGAGGTTGGATTTGTTTTTAGAAATAACTTTAAAATGATACTTCAAAAGTTTGTTTGTGACTAGTTAAATACTTGTTGGAACACTGTGATAAGCTTGCCTCAAAGTGTTGGACAGATCTTCAATGCTCACTCAACACATATTTGGTGTTACCGATTCTATTTTCTTATCTGTTTTTTGATCAAGGTTTTCTTATTTTTATGTTATTATGTGTTTTTTTAAGAGTTTGCCCATGGGTGTTACCGATGCTACTATGGGTGATTCAATGATATTCACTACCTTTATGGAAATGTTAACAAATGAACGAGGGCAAGATGTTGCTATGATGATGCATGAGGTAAGCTTGAATATTGTCTTTTATATGTTCAATTATCTTATAATCCTTATTATATTATGCTAATTTATGTTTGTGGAATGCAGGCAATCGCTAAAGTCATTCCAACCCCTATAACACCTTATAAAACATCTAAGGTAATGATAGTGGTAAAACTTGATCAATATTTTTGTGCATTTAGTTAACTTATTTCACTATATATATTTATTAATATTCATGTTTTTACTAATCGTGCATTTTGTTGGCATGCAGGATTCATTTATGTCCCTCAATAAAACCAATGTTGGCATGCAGGGATCATTAATGCCCCCATATACATCTAATGTTATGCAAGATGTAAGATTCAGCCATTTATTTATGTGAGTTTGATTATGTTATTTGTTGAGAAATCTAGGGCATATTTTTAATAAATTTTTTGCACAACGACTCCATGATTTATGAGGTGTTATGAAGAGCTACATCATGCCTTTAAATGGATCACCCCATCCGTTTTTTTCTTCTTGTACATACAATACTATTTTAACAAGTAACCCAAGCAATATATTATTCCAAAACATGATGTCAAGTTACTTTTTTAGGGTTTTTATGTAATCAAGAGGCCTTTTTAGGGTTTCTTAAATTCAAACCTTAGATCATACTCTTTTCCCTTTATGTCATTATAGAGTTTATCCCATTCCCTACAAATCAAATCATAGGGAACAAATACCTTAAGATTAAGGTTTTTGAATACTACGGTATTTCTTAAAATATAAACCCATAAATTCAACCCTACTACATCTTATGATGGACCCTTTAAAAGAAAATTATTACACATACCTCATGGACACCTATCTGTGCTAATTAGTATTTTGGTTGCCATGATTATTTGCAACTTTACTATACATTTCATTGATCATTTTCCACCTTCATGACCTTCTTTTAATGAGTCTTATGAGATATTGTCATTCTATAATGGTACTTGCTTCTTCATGTGTTCATGAAACCCATGCCTCAGTCATAACAAAAATAATGTTTTTTTTCCTTTTTTTACATAAATTACATAGAATTGTGATTAGATATGTCATTATGAAGACCGAACCTAGTTACATATTTCAACATTTTTTATGCTCTTAACCTACAAAATATAACCAAATACAAAATATGCGAGGAAAGATACCTAGAACATAGAACAGTGAGAGACAACAACAAATATTTTATTATTCAAAAAGCAATGTTCACTGGCGTCTTCGAGGGAGCAACCTCCAATAGAGCAGAGCTCGATACAGAAATAAGACACAATTCTCCTCACAGGGAGTCTGTATCCTTTATATATGACTCATACATGAAATACCAAGGATCAATACCGTGGGTTTTATTAATACCATCTATCTAATACTACGGCCCATTTGCAACTAACTATGGTCCCGTCATTAATTGTGGGTTAACCACTTACAATTATTAATATGGGCTTTATTGACTCTTGACTATGACTTGATCCCATTACATAAATAAGGGGGTTAGGGTGGGACCCTAACATGCCCTCCCCTTTAAGAGTAGCCTTGTCCTCATGGCTAAAGCTACGGAAACTGCTAAAGAATAGTGGCTGGTTCCCAAGTTGCATCTTACGGAGAGGTGTCTTTCCACTTGACGAGGACTTCCCTAATCATGCGGCCCCACAAGTGCCTATCTCGTGTGTCTAGGACCTGTTCAGGTTGGAGCCAAATTGACCGTTCTTCATCTAATTCAGGTAGACTGGTTTGAATTCTGCAATTGTTCCCAATCACTTTCTTGAGGCATGAGACATGGAAAACTGGAT
Source organism: Pinus tabuliformis (assembly GCA_031772625.1). Taxonomy (NCBI): domain Eukaryota; kingdom Viridiplantae; phylum Streptophyta; class Pinopsida; order Pinales; family Pinaceae; genus Pinus; species Pinus tabuliformis. Next base: position 1,653,912,795 of record CM062819.1, read on the forward strand.
GGATTTTTGCAGTAGGTGGCAAAGCCAACTTGTAAGCCACTTCTCCAATGCGTTGAAGTACTTGATATGGTCCGTAGAATTTTGGAGATAGTTTCTGACAACCCTTGTCTTTGAGTGATGTTTGCTTATATGGTTGCAGCCTCAAAAAGACCTGATCCCCTTCTTGAAATTGGCGCTCTGAGCGATGCTGGTCTACCTGTTGCTTCATGCAGTTTTGAGCTTGATGAAGATTCTCTCTAAGATGGGTGAGCATGGTTGCGCGGTGTTGTAGGAGTTGATCCACTGCTTGTACTTTTGAGCACCCCTTGAGATAAGAAGTAGGGGAAGGAGGCAGTTGACCATATACTAATTCATAGGGAGTCATTTTGGTGGTGGCATGATAGTTGGTGTTATACCATCATTCAGCCAGAGGTAACCACTGTACCCAAAGATGTTGCTTTTCTGAAGTGAAACACCTAAGGTAGGTTTCTAGACATTTGTTGACAGCTTCAGTTTGACCATCCGTTTGCGGATGATAGGAAGTACTGAGTTTTAGTTGAATGCCTTGTATCCTAAACAGTTCCTACCAAGAATTACTAGTGAAGATCGGGTCGCGATCGGACACAATAGAAGTGGGCATGCCATGCAATTTGAAGATCTGATCCATGAAAGATTGACCAACCAAAGTTGGTGTAAATGGGTGAGTTAGGGCGCAGAAATGAGAATACTTCGAAAGTCTATCCACAACCACCATGATGACTGACTTTTTTCCTGACTTTGGAAGACCTGTAATGAAATCCATAGAAACCTCCATCCAAATTGATGCCGGGATGGGCAACGGTTGTAATGTGCCTGGTGTGTTGACGGTCTCCCCTTTGTGACATTGACAATACGATTCTGAATGTATGCTGCATAATTAATAGCTTCAGCCCATATATTAGGAGCTAATGATTTGGACTATAGCATACAGTTGGCCATCTCTTTTAACGACTGGTTTTTCCTCTCCACGACACCATTCTCCTCTGGTGTATATGGCACTATGTGGTAGTTGTATACCTACATCAATACAAAGTTGTTGCACATATTTGTTGACATAATCCCGCCATTATCAGTACGGAGTATCTTAATGTTACACCCAGACTCATTCTCAGCAAGTGCTTTAAATTCTATAAGGCATTCAAATACTTCTGATTTTAATTTCAGAAAAAATAACCAATTAAAGCGAGAGAAATCATCTATGAAGGTGAGTACATATTGAGCCTAATTGATTGAAGTGTGGGAATGGGACTGTGATGTCACTGTGAATCAGCCGAAGAGGTGAAGAAGCTCTTTGTGCCTTCCCTTTGTCAAACTTTTCCTCCAGATGCTTGCCAAGAATGCATCCTTGACATACACCGCTTATGAATTTAATAGCGTGCAATCCTTCTACGATGTTTTCCTCGCTTAGTTGATTCAAATACTTATATTTTAGATGGCCAAATATTTCTTGCCATAACGTGCTGATATCATTAGATTGTGACATAAATATAGTGCTAATATATTTAGGAACAAAGTGGTAGAAGAAATACAAACGAGAACGATTTGCAATTCCATGTGTAAGTTGTGAGCATGTGGAAATGTCGGTAATCACTGCGGAGTCTGGAGTGAACTCCACCTTCCTTCGAATGAGTGATCTGATATATCGAGAGAAGATTTTTTGACAGCGAGGGAACATGAGGCACATTTTTGAAGCAGCCCCCTTCAAGGTATACAATTCCTTCTCCGCACACCTTTGCGGTTGTGGCATCTCCCAAGTAAATTGTGATCTGGTGCTTTCTTCGATGGAGGAAAATTCATCTTTTGTTGCAGCCATATGGTTCGATGCACCTGAATCAAGGATCCAAGCTGATGGAATGGATGTGATAGCAATTAAAGCATGACCATCTCGTGCTCTCCCTCTCCCACCTCTCGTTCTATTATCATCCTTCTTCTTTGCATTCTCGAGCATGGTGAGATTGTGCTGCTGCAATTGATTAGCCATCTCATTGATTGATTTCCTCATTCAATTTTCTTCAAGATCAAAACCTTTGGAATAGTAGCTACAAAGTGTTCTTTCCTTCTTATTCTTACCCTTAGGTAAAGAAGAGCTCTCTGAAGATTCTACGGGTCTCTCCTTCTTCGATTCATTAAATTTACCGTTCCCTCTTTACTTGTCTCTTCCACTGCTCTTTGGAGCATCAGTAGCCGCAAGTGCTTGGTTCTTTGAATGCTTGATGGCACCCATTTGGACTAACTTAGCTTGCTCTTGAGTCAATGATGTAATGAAGTCATTCAATGGAGGCATTTTCCATTTTTCCTGAGTCAATTTAGATGCTTAAAAAGATGATACAAATACAGAATATTGAGGGCCTAATTTCGAGAGAATTGAAAGGATGAGTTGATCTTCCTCTTTTGTGAGTCCACATGCATCAAGTTCAACGAGGAGGGATTTAGACTTGGTGAAGTATTCTTGCAGGTTGCTGAAATGAGTTGGACTGAGGGATGTTAGTTCATTCTCTAGTTGATGCACTCTCATTTCATCCTGCTTGCGGCATAGTCCTTCCAATGTGGTCTACACTGCATCGAGAGTAGTGGCTCCGCTGACATGAAAGAGGAGTTCTATGGAAATTGATAGGCATATCAGCCCAATTGCTTCATATAATTTATTGAAATACTTGATCTTCTCCGCTGCAGAAGTCGGTTCAGTCTCTGTTCCCATTGTTACCCTGTAAAGTCTTTGCTTTGGAGGAGAAGAGTGATCTCTGTCTTCCATTCGAATTAATTGAAAGGATTTATATTGGCATTATGATACATGTGTTGTCCTTGATGGAAACTCACTCAGAGGTATGATACAGGTGATGGCAACTCAATCAAAGGACAGATCGTAGTATAGCAGGTCAAGAGAGAGATATACATAGGTTAACCATGATGGAAGTGAGTATACATGCGGGTACGAAGAATAAAAGGCACGTATACATACACACACAGGTTCACAGAAGTAAAGGCGCGTAGATGTTGGAAAACTAAGTTTTGGTCCGTGGTATTTGGTCCATGGTATTTGGTCCATAGTGTTGACCCCAAGTATTGGGTCCAAGGTATTGGTTCTAAGTGGTTTTGGACCATGGTATTGAAAGAGGCCTACCTATATAAGGAGAAGATCATTAGGCCAAGAAGGAGAAGTGAAGGCAATGAATGTCTGAGGAAGGGTGAAGATCAAGTATGTTATGGGTTTGTGATGCTTGGCTCGATCTGAATCAAGTTGATGGCAGCGAAGGTATAAGTAATTATCTATAGATCTGTACGTGGGTTCTCTCCGGTGATAGCGCGTATACGCACGGGTTTTACACAGTCAAGTAGCGTATGCATTATGAGATTTGATGTTTCTGGTTGTTGTTGATTCTAGTGGTTGTTGTAGAGTTCTGGGCTCTGGTATGTGCTTTGGTAACTGTGGTTTGTTGACAGGGTTTTAGTGATTCAGTATTGGGTGATTCAGAGATTGTTGATGATTGTATTGCAGTGATGATTGTTTTGTATTTATGGATCCAGTATGAAAATTTATGAAACGTGGTCCCTAGAAGAAAAGAGAAGGTTGTAGCCTTCTGTAGGCCAGCACCTACTTACTAGTACTTCAGCTATTACAAGATCTAAGGGGGTTGTAGCTCCCTTCCAGGAGAGTCTGGAGAATGAGAGAAGGTTGTAGCCTTCTGCAGGTAGCAGCCTGTGTACTGGTATAAGACTGCACCAGTACAGAACTATTGTAAAAAGAAGTTTCTTATTAAAGGAAGATAGAAATGAATTGCAGCAGGTGGTTTTCACACACATTGGGTTTCCACCTTATATCATGGTGTTCATGTCTGCTTCTTATGTTTGATGATCTGTTTTGTTTTATTGCACCTGTTTACTGTTCATATGGTTAATAATGTTCTGATGCATTCACTGAAGATGAACTAACTGAATCATAAGTTTACTGGATGTACGCTAGTTGCATTTAACACAGTTGCGTATATACGTGGATATCCTTAACTGAAGTAGCGTATATGAATCTGAGTATGAAAATGAAAAAGTATCTGATTTGCTAATACTGATTCACCCCCCCCCCCCCTCAGTATTATTTCCAACAATTGGTATCAGAGCAGGTTCTTCAGAAGAAGCTTGACCGCTTGAAGGAAGATCTATCATCATGGGCAGCTATGAGAAAGAGGCATCGATCAGGCCACCAATTTTTGATGGGAGAAACTTTGTCCAATGGAAGATAAGAACCACAACATATCTACAATCGCTTGGAACAGATGTTTGGGGCATCTTGCAAGGGTGATACACATATCCATCAGCAATTCCTACAGATTCAGCAGAGAGAAAGCAATATGAACTCAATGCCAAAGCTATTACTGTCTTATTGGGAAGTTTGTCACAATCAGAATTTATGAAGGTCATGCATTTCAAATCAGCCAAAGAAATTCGGGACAAGATCATTCTAAGCTACGAAGGATATGAACAGGTAAAATGGGCAAAGCTTCAAACACTCAGAATACAGTATGAAAATATTAAAATGTATAGTAATGAAAGCATAGCTAATTACTTTCTGCGTATAGATGAAATTGTCAATTGTATGAGGAATTTGGGTGAACAATTTAAGGAAGTGTTCTTAGTTGAAAAGGTTTTAAGATCCTTGTCTGCTAAATTTGATTCCAAAGTTTCTGCCATAGAAGAAAAGGAGGATCTGCAGAAAATCACTATGCCACAGCTTCACAGAATCTTAACTACTTTTGAGATGAGAAAAGGACCATTAGATATGAGAGAAGCTGCATTCGAAGTGTCAGCAAATGAATCATGATACATTTCAGAAGGATAAGATGAGGTAAATTTTGTCAAGAATCTTGAATGGGGATCTGGAAGGTTCAAAGGTAAGCTACCTTTCAAATGCTTTTCATGTGGTAGAGTTGGTCACTACACTGCTAGATTCCCTCAGAACAAAGGAAAGATATATGACAGAAGTTATTATGTCCATGAAAAAAATAATGACACATCCAATAGTGATGAAGACATTAGAGTTCTCATGGCATATGAAAATAAGAACATAGAACCAAAAGAAGTTACCAGATTAAAAGAACAGGTGGAGTTAGTAACCAGAGTAAGGGAGCAACTGCAGGATATAGTAAGAGATTAGAGCATAACAATTCAGAGGAATCAAATATCCTCTCTCTAAAAGAAGATCTTAAATAATCAAAGAAGCAGAATGAAGAAGCTCTTGAAGAACAAGAACATGAAGTGATTGAATTAAGGGAACAAGTGGAAGAAGGAAGAAAAGCTAAAGAAAACATAAGGAAGCACTATCTGGAAAAGGGAGAACAACATCAGGTTGAGGTAAATATTTTAAATGGTAAATTAGAAGAAAAGGATAAACTGTTACGATTTCAAGATAGTACCAAGATTTTGGATGACATTCTTGGTAGTCAAAGGTCCCCTTCTATCAAAACTAGTCTTCGCTTTTATGAATCTGTTAAAGGTGAATCTAGCTCACAAGGTGAGGCAAGGAACTCTAATGAGAATTCTAAAATGATCAATAAGGAGATGAGAGGACAACCTCATCAACAGCCAAGGAAAGAAATTGCTCAAAGAAAATCCGTTACTCTTAACTATGGAAGTGATAGACGATCATTTCCTCCATTGAATAATGTTGAATGTTATGTATGTCATAATCTTGGACATGTTGCAGCCAGATGTAGAAGTAGAATGGTTCAAGACCATCACACAAGATCATCACATTCCAGGTATTTCAGAGGATATTGTTTTGCTTGCAATATGTTTGGCCACAAAGAAATTGATTGCAATAGAAGGAACATGAAACATGTAAGATGTTATACATGCAACAAGTTGGACATAAAGCAAGGGAATGCAGGAGAAAATTTCAAAATTCAAAGCAAGAGGACTATACATCGTCACAATTGCAGGAATTGAAGAAGACAAAATTAGAGACAGAAAGGTGTGACATAACTTAGTTAGTAGACATAATAGACACAGGGGAAACTGAAAGTGAAGACCTTCAGTATTCCATCTTGCATACGCTAATATAATGAATATAAGTCGCATATATACGCGAGATAGAGGCTGCAGAGTTGCGTATATGGAGTTCAAAAGAAAAGGCAGCAGAATAGATTCAGGAAATTGTTCGGTCATGATATATAATGGTTGGCACAGGCTCAGGGGGAGCATATACTTCAAACAATGCATTGTTGGCATTATGGTTAGAATTCTTTGGTGATGATGATTATGTGGCTAAATGATACATCTTTCTGGTTGATCAAAAGAATGGTATTGCAGGTTACACGACTGGATGTTGATTCTTATCGTGTAGATCAGATTTGGTGTATGATAGTGGCTAATGACTATCATGGTCTCGAATGGATTGTTGGTCTTTCTTACAAAGACCTTGCATGTGCTCAGGGGGAGCATGGATGGATTGGTACATCTTGGCATATACAAAAGGGCAGCCCAATCAGAAATTTCAGCAGGTACTCAGGGGGAGTATGGACAACAGAGGAGAGAACTTCTTGGTCTGCCCTTTGCCCTTGATGTCAAAGGGGGAGAGTGACTTGGTGTGGTAGTTCCCATCAAGTCCAGAGGGGGAGATTGTTGGCATTATGATACAGGTGTTGTCCTTAATGGAAACTCACTCAGAGGTATGATACAGGTGATGGCAACTCAATCAAAGGATAGATTTTAGTACAACAGGTCAAGAGAGAGATATACACAGGTTAACCATGATGGAAGTTCGTATACACGCGGGTGCGAAGAACAAAAGGTGCGTATACGTACACATGTAGGTTCATAGAAGTAAATGAACGTACATGTCGGAAAACTAAGTTTTGGTCCGTGGTATTTGGTCCATGGTATTTTGGTATTGGTCCATGGTATTTGGTCCGTAGTGTTGACCCCAAGTATTGGGTCCAAGGTATTGGTTCTAAGTGGTTTTGGACCATGGTATTGAAAGAGGCCTACCTATATAAGGAGAAGATCACTAGGACAAGAAGGAGAAATGAAGGCAATGAATCTTTAAGGAAGGGTGAAGATCGAGTATGTTATGGGTTTGTGATGCTTGGCTTGATCTGAATCAAGTTGATGGCAGCGAAGGTATAAGTAATTATCTATACACGGGTTCTCTCTTGTGATAGCGCGTATACACGCGGGTTTTACACAGTCAAGTAGCGTATGCATTATGAGATTTGATGTTTCTGGTTGCTGTTGATTCTAGTGGTTGTTGCAGAGTTCTGGGCTCTGGTATGTGTTTTGGTAACTGTGGTTTGTTGACAGGGTTTCAGTGATTCAGTATTGGGTGATTCAGAGATTGTTGATGATTGTATTGCAGTGATGATTGTTTTGTATTTATGGATCCAATATGAAAATTTATGAAACATTGTCCCTATAAGAAAAGAGAAGGTTGTAGCCTTCTGTAGGCCAGCACCTACGTACTAGTACTTCAGCTAGTACAAGAGCTAAGGGGGTTGTAGCTCCCTTCCAGGAGAGTCTGGAGAACGAGAGAAGGTTGTAGCCTTCTGCAGGTAGCAGCCTGCGTACTGGTATAAGACTGCACCAGTACAGAACTATTGTAAAAAGAAGTTTCTTATTAAAGGAAGATAGAAATGAATTGCAGTAGGTGGTTTTCACCCACATTGGGTTTCCACCTTATATCATGGTGTTCATGTGTGCTTCTTATGTGTGATGATCTGTTTTGTTTTACTGCACCTGTTTACTGTTCATATGGTTAATAATGTTCTGATGCATTCACTGAAGATGAACTAACTGAATCATAAGTTTACTGGATGTACGCTAGTTGCATTTAACACAGTTGCGTATATACACAGATATCCTTAACTGAAGTAGCGTATATGAATCTAAGTATGAAAATGAAAAAGTATCTGATTTGATAATACTGATTCACCGCCCCCCTCTCAGTATTATTTCCAACAATTTAGAATGAGTTTTTTGGGCTGAGAGAGATGATCCATTGCTTCTTGTTGTGCCTCTTAATGATCTATACCTGCTATAAAATCGTGTACAATCCACTAGATTCGAACTAGCTTTGATACCATGTAGAATTCTTGCAGAAACCCCGATAGATATAGAATTCTAGTTAAATTAAACACAAGTAATTTGATGATATTCGAGAGAGGAGAGAAAGAATTTGCTCCATAAAATCAATGTATTAAATTAATTAACAATAGTAATAAATGAGCAATCAAACCTCTAATCCCAAAGGGAGGTAGTTATATAGAAATTGTTGAATCTGGAAAACTAGGAAAAAACTATTAAAAAACTAGAAAAGGCTAAGAAAAGCTAAAGGGAGGCCTAAAATAGAAACAATGACTCAAGACAACCTATGCCAACTATCAGCCATGAGGAAAGCATAAGTAGGGGCACATTTCCCAAGGAAGGAAACTTTAAAACATGCTAAAATGGTCTGTGGGACCAAATCCCTTGATTTAAGGGGGAATCTTCATGTGGGGCGCAAATCCTCAAATAACTCAGGTGGATGAGGTGTGATTAGGTGTGAACATGCACTTAGATGTCTAAATGGTTTAGGAAAGTGGTTGAACTAATACCTCCATAATATTAAGCCTTTAAAGGCAAAAAAAATGGAAAGTTGTTGCACTGAGCTAGTTTACCAAAAACTAAGTGTGAACATGATTTTTAGTGCATGTGGAAAAGTCAAGGATACTTAGGCTAAAAAATAAATGTAGATGTTAGGATTATATTCCAATAGTTCCTCTTGACCCCAAATTGAATCCTCCAGTTCTCCCCCATGCTAAGACTGGCTTGCCATCAAAAACAACAACCCTTCAATTCCCCAGTGGTTTTCTTTTTATAAATTCTTCTTCCTGGCAGATTTCGGCAACATCTCGTTTTAAGGTCTACCAACCTCTTTCCTAGGCCTTTTTGTTTTAGTTTTATTCAAAAGAGGTACTTTTCTTTTTATTTAAAGAACATTTTTCTCTCTTGCAGTGATTTATTTCACCCCACTTAGTATTTCTCTCCAACTAAGTGATTAACATAATCTTTCTCTCCCATTAGGTTAATTTAATTTATTTTATTTTTTTCTCTTGGGAATTTTTGGGTGACTGTTTTGGGAAGTTCTATCATGGGAATATGGGTGACTTTGTTAGTACTATTTCTTGAATATTTCCAAGCAATTTATTTATTAACTCAATAATACTAACATAATTACATCATGACATAAGTCTCATCCTAGTTCCCCTTGCCATTAAATCCAATAATAATTCAATGTCTAAAAAGCAGTGATATTAGATTTGAAATAGAACCATATTTTGCAGAGCTCTTTTTCTACCCCAACATTATACACTAATGTTATGTACAAACAAATTTGGCTTTAAATTTATTTCATTAGGTCTTGAACTATTTCATATCTATTTCATTAAGAATAATAATAAAATAATAGCTACAATTGTTTTATTAATAGTATTAGGGAAGGTGGGGTCGTGCTCGCATGAGGAGAGAAGGTGGGGTCCCCATTCCTGTAGTTAAGGGAAATCCAGGGACATGATTTGTTTTCACCCATCGGTAGGTAGGAGCGATCCTGAACCCCTGGTTAGCATCACCGGTAGAATCCTCCGGCTATAGGGACCATCCAATAGGAATGAACCCCGGTGAAGGAACCTTGGTGGCTACTTCTTAAGTCTTCCTCCTACCTTATCATTATTAATATTAAAGTTTGCTTTCCAAATTTTTAACCCAAAAAACACTTAATTTTGAACTCATTAACTATACCCTATAATCCATTTCTCAATGTCAACTTATAAATGATATCTATATTTTCCCATTTAAAAAAAAAACTTAATTATCTATTCAATTAACATTTTTTCTTAGCCTTTCATTCCATTAATATAAAATATTTGACAATTATCCATAGCAGATTGTTAGTTTAAATTAAATTATTTAAAAATAATACTTTGTTACTATTTGCGTTATTGTACTCGAGATTTTATTACAAAAGTAATTTTATCAATGTATTCTTATACACAAATGATAAAAACAAAAAATCATTTCAGTATAAACATACATGTATCACCATGCAATTAGGCTAAGTCATATTACAAATGTTGAAGAGATTTTTAAGATAAATCTATTATCAGCTTCTACTATTTGGCTTTAATATTGTAGGGGCTCAATTTATGCTTCACGGATTATTAAATTTTTGCATCATAAACAAAAATTGTAATGTTGGAATACACATCAATAATATAATTTTTTGAGATGAATAAAATGTGGGTTTATATAATGTATCAGTGCCTATTATCCAAAATAGCGTCTTGTACAATGTGCTAACATAAGGTCTTCCAAGGAATATGTATAGTGACGAGAAGATTATATATACAAACGTATAATTAGGAATCCCATCCAATGCTCTAGTACAAGTTCCTAAAATATGTTTTTAGTGAGACCCCATAAATAGATAAGGAAAATATAAAGTGCAAAGAGCAACATAAATAAGCAAAATTCAAAATATGATGAGGAGGATGGTAAAAAAAAATACTAGGGTATGGGAATATATCCCTCCATTATAATGGTGTCGAACTCCAGATGTGAATAGCTCATATATCCAAAGTCTTTTGAGAGCCCTTTCTTTGGCAAAGAGTCTACTATCCCTTTTGTCTCCCATAAACTATGCTGGAAAGAGATCGAACTAAATGAACTCCTGAGGACTTTCATCTGTGAAATCCATGTAGTGAGATGGGGAGGAGAGAAATTTGAATTTGTTTAAATCCCCTCGATAAGAACGTAGGAGTCCCCATATACATTTCATGAGTTGATGAACGAACATCTGGAGAACCAAAGAAGTACCCAAAGTGCCAAGACATTTTCCCTCATGTTTGTTCCTGTGACACCATTCCATTGTATCTAATAGTCACAATTATTGTCCACACAAATCCATACTCCATAGCCAAAAAGTTTCCTCTTTGCAGCACCATCGAAATACCTAGTCAGGTAGAGCAAGGGGTGAGGAATAAACCTATATGAATTGTCCTTAGTAGGTCAAAAGGGACTATTTGTATTCTCCAACCATAATTTCCTTTTATCTATGATTTACTGAGTTGAAATATGAAGTCTCTCAAAAATGTGTCCATTCCTGACACACCAAATTTCCCAAAATATAAAAAGTGAAATAGCCATAAATTTACTACCTCACACCAACCACCATTGGATACATTGTTCAATATGTTCAAATATCCTACAAGACAAGTTCAATGAAGAAAAAATACCATCCCAAACCATGATAGAAATAGGGCATTCCATAAATAGATGGGCATTAGTCTTAGCAGAGACCTTGCACAGTGGGCATCTTCTAGGCTGGTTAAAACCCCTCTTACAAAGATTCCCCCAGGTCCTCCAGACTAACCAAACAAAAAGAATAGTCTTTATAGGAACACCAACATTCTAAACCTTGTAGAACCAACAAGAATGATTAAGTGCTCTTAAAGTGTCTCTCATATACTTGTAACTGTCTTCCACCTCTACCATGTTAGACCGCATCTTGCCAGCACAGGAAATACGGTCCCCCTTCTTAGTTCCGCATAGGCCCACGATTCTAAGAGACTATATGTAGGCCTCCCATTCCACGACATTTGTTCCTTCCAAATCCATCTCCTGGCCTGCCTCTTTCAAAACAAGAAATATCCCATACCAACTAGAAATGGCTTATTCTAAAGGAAAAATACCACGAAAGTGTAGACATCGCATAAGTCCACCATCTAAAGAATGTTCTAAACCCACACCCTAAATGCTATCAATACCAATTATGATATGATTTCCCCTACTAAAACACCCAAAAATTATTTGCAAAAATAAATCCTTAACTTTTTGGAAGCTTCTACAAATGTAAGATCCAAATTTGATGTTGAGATGGCCCGACCTGATCCAATCCTTAGCCTTTTTCTTGCATAAGTATTTTGAGGAAATGATATCCCTCCAGATTCCTTCCTTAAACAGTCCTAACCACAAGGATTTGATAATGAGGGCCCAACCAAAGATTCTAATATCTAAAATTGCCATCTTCCTTGTTCCTTTAGAATAGAGATATTTTCCCATTTTCTGAGATGAAATTCTAAATTGCTTCTCGACCCCACGAGATAAAATGTGTCATGATGCTTTTTATTTTATTTATGATGGTTGAGGGGATTATGTATAGATGCATCTAGTAAACTTCCAATTATTGTAGAACAACTTATCCCAAAATTCATCTACCACCAAGGGTCAGCCATCGATGTGCCCATCCATTAAGCTTGTGTCTTAATTTATGAATGAGCGATGGCCAATTTGCACACTTGTAGTTATTTGGCTTAAGTCTAAAGCCAAGGTAGGAGATGTTGTCACATAAAGGACTAGATTAGAAATTAAACAAACAAACAATCCCATTGATCTCCCCAGGATTTCCCGATGAGTGCAAAATGTATGAGTTTCCTTATTTTACCAACATTCTCAAGGCAATTCCAAATCAATGCAATATTTCATAAAACACCCTCCATTGTGCCCTAGACACCATAGAAAAAGCTAGTATATCATCCAAAAAGAAGTTATATGAGATCACAATATTTTTGCTTAGTATTATGCAATTGAAGTGACCCCCTGAACATGTTGATTTGATATTGTGTCTGAGGAAATTGGCTACCAATATAAATAATAAGGGAGAAAGTGAACATCCCTGCCTCAAACCTTGACCAGCTCTAAATAGTTTTTATGGGTAACTATTGATCAAAATAGAAAAATGTGCATTAGTAACACAAGCCATAATCCACTCTATAATTTGAATAGAAAGGTCGATTTTTGTCAGGATGAGTCATAGGAAAGCCCAATCGACACAATCATAAGCCTTCCAAAGGTCCACCTTCATTACTAACACCTTAATTTTCTTGGTATGGATAGTATGAATATTCTTCTGAGCAGTGGACATAACATTATGGATTAGCCTATTGCGAAGGAATCTCGATTGCTTTTAGGATATGTGGAGCAAGAGAGTTCCTTTCAACCACTCTACAATAAATTTAGAAATAAGTTTATATGTGATATTGCAGAGTGAAATCAGTCGGAAATCTAGAAAGGTGGTAGTGATCGATGCTTTTGGAATTAGAGTGATAAAATATGAATTGATAGAGCCAGAAATTGGTCCCAAAGGTCATGATTCCTCCACCAAATTGAAAAGTTCCACTCCAAATAGGTCGAAATAATGAAGAAAAAACTCCACCATCTAGCCATCTAGGCTGTGACTTTATCTTTAGAAAATGACTTTAACACACGATAGATTTCCTCAATTATAACTGGACGAAATATTTCCTCATTCATCTCCACATTAAACATGAGGGGATAGTCTGACATTCCCCATATTTGATCTTCTATGTTCACGTCGAGGCAGTCTTGAAAGAAGGAATCAAAATAGTGAAAAAATTCCCTGTAGACATCCTCAGTGGAGTAAACCATATCCCTATTTCTACTCTAAATCGGCCAGATTGTGTTTCCATTCTTTCGAAGATTTGCATAGTTGTGAAAATATTTAGTGTTTTTGTCATGTTCACATAATGAAAATTCTTTTCTCTTGAATTTCCAAGTCGATTCTTGTATCTGTCGAATCTTTCTCTTTCTATGTTTGAGTTTTTTGAGTTTATCCCAAATATGTTCTATTGGGGCGCCCCAATGTACAATATGGATGAGATTTTCAATATCCTTAATGACAGACTTTAGTTCATGGGACAAAGCGTTATTTTTATCCCTTTCCCAAATCATCACCCAGGTTTTAATTGATTGGAGTGTATTACTGAGATGTTGCATCGAGGACCGGCCCTCCACCCAAACTTGTTCATTCTAGAAATTATTGACCAATTCATTGAAATGCTCATCATCCATCCATGTCCTATTCAATTTGAAATGGATAACCAAATCAGGATGTTCCAAGTGCCACTAGAGTACAACTAGAAAATTATCAGATATATGAGATTTCACCACCCAGGATCTCATACACCCAAAGCTCTCCCGAATTTTTTCATGGACCAAGAAATGATCTAGTCTTTTTTCCAATGTGAGCATCTCTCACTTTGTCATTATGCTAGGTACGAGAAAAAGGATGTGGCCAAACATCCAACAAGTGATTGGAGTTGAATAAATGGTACAAATGATTAGCTAGAGGATCCCTTCTACATTTGACCCCCCAACATTCCTCCTTGGTCAGTGTGTCATTCAAGTCTCCGTCCAAAATCAAGGATCCTACATTGAGAAGATCACAGTCATCCATATGCTTTGAAAAGGTATTTTTATCTTTGTATGGAGGATATAAATTCAGAACATGTAGTTGTCCTGGGTACACCTGAATATAACCTGTCAATAATATACCTGCAAAAAAATTATATCCAGACAAAGTGGCCCATCTGAGATCCGAGAGGATGGCCATGCCTCCCGACATTCTGTTTGAATATACTTCCACCATGTACCAGTCTAGAAAAATGTTACGAAAATATGAGAAAACCCTATTAGAGATAGCCATAGTTTCTTGAATAAAAATAAAGAAAGGGTGAATAAAACTAAAAAGGTGTTTGACGAATAAGATATTGGAATGGTACCACATGCCACACATATTCAAAGAGATGCATTTCATCCCGTAGTCAATATATCAGGTGTGTTAGCTCCAAGGGCTCGAGAGTGTGCAGTAGCAATGGGAATGTCACGAATACCATTAGGTTCCAGGAAATGAAGGGATCTAGCTAACAAACCTGATTTAAGATGTCGATATTCCTGCCCACCCCTCCTATGAACAACGATATTACAAGTAGATTTGGGATTTACAAAAAAGGAAGAGATGTGCAGCAAGACTTTGTGAATGGATAAAGACACAAGATCCAAAGCCGGGTTGGCCATAAGGAAATAAATATCTTTGCCAACAAAGTTATGCGGGGATAGGTCTGAGGTAGGCCTCGAAGGGGGGTGGGGAGAAGGGTTGGAGGAGGTCAATTGTGGAGAGGGTGTAAGCCTTGCAAGATGATGGTAAATAGTAAAATAAGAAATGTCTATGTGATGTGGGATGGGGAGGGGATCCAAGGACTAAGAAATAACTAGTAATGATGGAGTTAGCAGGGGATGTGAAGGAGGTTGGGGGGTGAAGCATGAAGGGGTGAAGGAGGAATGAGGAGAGCAGTAGTCTATGGTGGCAAGAGGAGGGTTGAATACCTACCAGGTTGGGGAACCAAGATCACCCAATGAGGTGAAACATGGTCTGGAGAATGATGAGGGGAGACGTATGGGGAGTAAGTAGAAATCTCATATAAAATAGGAGACTTTTCAACCAAAAAGTCTATACCTGAGCGCAACAGAGGACTAGGCTTGTCAAAATCTGTGTTCACTTGTCGCCTTCTGTTGTGGCACTAATGGTACCCACCATGTCATAATCTACAAGGACAATTTTCTAGCAGATGCCTTGTGTGGTGGCATAAAAGGCACTAGAAAGGTAACCACCAATAGTCTAGACAATGTCTATGAACAAATTGTGTCCATGCCAAGTCGATCTATCCCGGAAGGCCACCAGAGAAGCCCAATTCAACGAGGATCCAGGCCACTTGTTTGTCTCTAGTCCCCAGACATTTTGGATCAACATATATGAGACAACTAATTTTGTTTCCAATATCAGAGAATACTTTGCGTGTCCAAAACTCCAATGGTAAACCGACAGTTTCACCTAGACGAAATTGTTCTTCAAAGTATCCCATAGTGTATTAAACACCACATACAAATTATCCAAAACTAAGGTGTGACCCCAAACCCATGGAAGTCCTCTTATTCGCTCCAGGTCATCCTGATGTAAAAAATTAAAACTAAATCATTCATTCATGCATCTGCTCACTCTCCGCAGGTAACCGAGAATAGGCATCCATTTAGAATGTGCTCATTGTTCCATGTCACGATCTTGGACATCTGCAAAAAACCATCTACCACCTAGCACTCTCTTATGTGAACTTGCAATTTGATCCCACATGACATAATAGCGAAAGCTCAATAGATTTTTCATAGTAGATGGGTTTATGGCCTTCCCACATGATCATCGCCCTATCCAATGGACTCGCCTGAGAAGTGGATGGTCAGATTTCCCAGTGGTTTCATGTGAGCCACCTATTTGACATGTAGTAGAAGAGTATATGATCAATTCACCCAAATCTTTTTTCTGCAACACAAAGTGATAGTCATGTAAATGTGCCCATTTAGTAACCACAGTGACATGGATAGATTCCTCATGTGAGGAAACATCAGCATCCAATGAAGCAATGTAATCCTATAGGTGTGTCATGTGCAGAAGTGGGAAGATTCAAAGGATTGTCTAATCGAATAGGATAAAGTGGAGAAGAATTTAAGTTGATTTCAAAGAAACATAAAATGTGGAAAGGATGGGAAAATGGTCACAGTGAGATGATAAGATGATTTACCAAAATAAAACACCATGGGAGAGTCAGTCCAACAAAGAGACCCCAGGGAAGATCATGCCAATCATAAATGTAATTCTCCGTGCTGATATAGAAACCAGAGAGAAAACCACCTCTTACCTAAAATAGACAATGTGAAGGAAGGAATAAAATAGAGTATATAAATGGGGAAAAGTACGAGTAATAAAATAGATTATATAAATGGAGAAAAGTACGAGCCCACTGTTTGAACGAACAAACCTAATGTGAGATCCCACCAACCTCAATTCGGTGGAATATAAAATTTGATTTCGCCACCAATAAGGAAGAGAAGAGTACCGATCATACAATAAAGTCCACCTACTCGAATAAATACCTCATCGAATCTAATGAATCCACCACCCCTAGTTGTACTGGGTTCATATATTCCAAGGACGGTCACGTCAAAATAGATCTATGGCCAACAAAGAAAATCCATAGGCCAGAGAAAGATAAAATTTATCCCTGGAAAATGTAGAAACGCGGTGGAAATTTTAGTGCTGTGATATTCCACACTAGAGCCTCCGAAGTGTTTCTCGTTCAACACAGCGAAACCAAAGGAACCACAATAAAATTTGGTAGCACACAAAGTAGAATCCTTGGCTAGAAGAGAAAACCATAAAATAGTCAGGAAAACCGGCTTCGAGACTGAGTGTCACGCCCCTACACCTGCGGTAGTCTTCCAACCGCTTGTAGCAAGGTGCGGCACCACCGAACGCTTTCTTTTTAACAATACTAACATTCGTGGACTACGCCTACTCCAACATAAACATACTTAGTTTGTGTTTCGCAACCAAGTAAAAGCATTATCCTTTATACTTTAATGAAGCCCATATTCATTCATTATCCATATGCAATTAACCGAGAACATCAACAATTGCAAACAAGTATAAAGGGAGGGGCAACTCCCGAACAGTCTGCCCAACAATGTATTATATCAAGAATATTAGTTTTACAATGTACAAGTGTTCCTTGCCAAACCAAGTCTACACTTAGAATATTTTTACAATCTAGGCATAGAACAGCCTTTTACAATCATGTGCACCCTTGCACAAAGAGGTGTGCTCACCCGAGCCACCTATCTCACTTTGTCAAGTCCTGCACACACTATCTGCACATAATTCCCACCTTGGCACGCTTGCCTCACCTAAACCGGCACTTAGAGTCCAAAACTGCACCTTAGAAGTACTACGCATGAGATATGCGCAGTCTTCTTTTACCCCTGCGCAGTTTTCCTTTCCTCTTATGCGTATGAGTGAATGCGAAGATGCTTGGTGTAAATGAGGTGCAGCCACCTTTTATTTATACGCATATCTCCTTATGCGTAGTTCCTTGGCCGACCTTCTAATTTCTATTATGAACACCCCCAAGTTTACTTTAACATGTCGGCTTGGGTATGCGTTGTTGCCCATCGTTCCATGCATATAAACTCTTTGCACGCCCTCATAACATATGCGTTCAAGGCGTGATGATACTTAGCCAATTTTCGTGTGCTCCATAACGTCGCAAGTTTTGTCGCAATTGTGTCGCACTCCTACCGCAGCTCGTCGCAAACCTGGTTGTCGCGCGCCCATCGTGCGCCCGTCGTGCGCCCGTGCCCGGTGCCCGTCGCACAATCACCCGGAGGCCTTACATTCTCCTCCACCTGAAATCGTTGTCGTCCTCGACAACATACCATCATCCATGATGTTGACTCCTCCACATAAGGCAAACATCACTGCAACATATGTAGAACCACTGTCTCCACCATGTCTCGGCCTAGTGACCAACTGCCACCAAGCTCACCATACCAAAGTATGTATCTCCATAATCCATGCTCAGGTCCATGGAAACTCCATCCATCTCATCTGCAACATGTTGTCTATATGTGTCTCTCCTCCATGTGAAGAGACCATCTCCTCAAACCAACTCTCGATGTGCCCCATTCAGGTCCATGAAGCCTCTTCATCATCTGCAATGTGCCATCCTCAAGTCTCCATAGAAACAAGTATGCACTTGTCTCACCTATCCATGTGCTGTCCATGATCCTCGATCAAATCAGCTCCCATGTGTAGAAAGTAGTTGAGTCTCGGCTCAACCCATGCTCAAGTGTATCACCAAAGCATCATCATCATCATTGTAACTTCATCACCTCAAAGTGTCTCATAATGATCCTCTACATCAAGTCACTCTTCCAAGTCATGCCCATACATGTACTTTGGAAGTATGCATCGCATACTACATCAAAGTCACCTGACCTCAGTTCCTCAATGCATCAAATCCTCTAAGTCCACCATGTATGCAGTCCCTAAAAGTCACAACAATCTCATGTCATCATGAGCTTCATGAGCCTCCTCCAACCAACATCTCCATGTAGTAGGAATGCTCCATAATCAGCTCACAAATCCATCCAAGTCCATGGTCTTGTTGCACAAGAGTGTACAACCTCTCCATCAACTCATAAGTAACAAGTCTCCATGTCACACTAGCAAATCCATTTGCACAACATCCTTGTCTTGGCACTCCTCATTGGATGTCCATGACACCTCTACAAGTGCTCCCACATAATGTCCCTGCATAAGACTGCCATGCTCCATGCCTCCAACCTGATGTCCATGACTATGTTGTCCATGTAGTCCAACCAAGTAGACTCATCACAACCATCGGCCATCCTCATCCAAGCTGCTACAATCTTCGGTTTAGTGAACTCGGTCACCCAACCATATCATCATCATCACGAGTCCCTTCCATCATAGCTCCTCCACCAAAGTGTCCACCAAGACTACCTCTTGGTCTCGGCCATGAGAAGTCCACCCAAAACATCATCAAATGTGTGCCCTCCTCAATCTGTCCATGAGTCATGCCGGGCACTTAGCCAATGTGGCTAAAGCATGACCCAATCATCCGCAACGATCATCAAGTTCATCCCTTGTCACGTGCCATTGCACCTTCTACCATAAGGTCACAACCAGCCCCAACATGTCCTGCAACAATCAACAATCCTTGCTTCTCCATACAAGGTCTCATCCTAGTCATCCATGGCAAGATCCTCCATAGCATAGGCAAACTGGCTTTGCCCTTCCCTGCATACGGTCCATCCACCAAAAGCCCAAATGAAACACAAGTATCATCACTTACTTCATCATCATGAGGCTCCTCCATGTGAGTGACCTCATCCATACATGTTGACAAACTGCATGATCCTGGTTCGACTTGATCAACCTCAAGTTCATCCTCCATCGTAGTCCTGTCTGCAACATCTTCAACTATCAGAGCTTCCTCTTCCTTGTTGGCACAATCTGCAACTTCATCTTGCTCCTTTGTCCAACCGAGTTGAAGAAGCTTGTCTTCAACATCTTTTTCCAAGACTTCAAGTTCTTCATGGATTCGGGATCTCTCTTCCTTCAACCTCTTCAACCTGTCCAAGGTAAGCAAGAGCTTCTTCCCACCTTCACCCAAACTTGCCATGCCTTGTTGTCCACTGTCACGAGCAACCTTTGCTCACCAGCTCCGACCGAGCTCTGATACCAACTGTCACGCCCCTACACTTGCGGTAGTCTTCCAACCGCTTGTAGCGAGGTGTGGCACCACCGAACGCTTTCTTTTTAACAATACTAACATTCGTGGACTACGCCTACTCCAACATAAACATACTTAGTTTGTGTTTCACAACCAAGTAAAAGCATTATCCTTTATACTTTAATGAAGCCCATACTCATTCATTATCCATATGCAATTAACCGAGAACATCAACAATTGCAAACAAGTATAAAGGGAGGGGCAACTCCCGAACAGTCTGCCCAACAATGTATTATATCAAGAATATCAGTTTTACAATGTACAAGTGTTCCTTGCCAAACCAAGTCTACACTTAGAATATTTTTACAATCTAGGCATAGAACAGCGTTTTACAATCATGTGCACCCTTGCACAAAGAGGAGTGCTCACCCCAGCCACCTATCTCACTTTGTCAAGTCCTACACATACTATCTGCACATAATTCCCACCTTGGCACGCTTGCCTCACCTAAACCGGCACTTAAAGTCCAAAACTGCACCTTAGAAGTACTACGCATGAGATATGCGCAGTCTTCTTTTACCCCTGCGCAGTTTTCCCTTCCTCTTGTGTGTATGAGTGAATGCGAAGATGCTTTGTGTAAATGAGGTGCAGCCACCTTTTATTTATACGCATATCTCCTTATGCGTAGTTCCTTGGCCGACCTTCTAATTTCTATTATGAACGCCCCCAATTTTACTTTAACATGTCGGCTTGGGTATGCGTTGTTGCCCATCATTCCACGCATATAAACTCTTTGCACGCCCTCATAACATATGCGTTCAAGGCGTGATGATACTTAGCCAATTTTCGTGTGCTCCATAACGTCGCAAGTTTTGTTGCAATTGTGTCACACTCCTACCGCAGCTCGTCGCAAACCTGGTTGTCGCGCGCCCATCGTGCCCGGTGCCCGTCACACAATCACCCGGAGGCCTTACACTGAGTGTAGAAATGACCATGCAAACGTAGACCGTGAAATAAATCCGAGAGAAAAAAACTAACAGCAACAACAAAACCAACACCACTAGTACCTCCACCATATATGCGAACATTTGAAACTTAAATATTTACACGGGTGCGAGATAATAAACGAAGTTTTCCATTTCTTCCAAAGATCATAGAGCTTACATTTCTCCTACGGGATCCTAGTATTCATGTCCTCCTCCGATTTTAATACCTTAAGGAATCCTTTCGAAGCAGACATGTGGTCTCCTACGCTGAGTCCAACAGTGTTCAATGACTATTAAATAGAAGATATAGACGGCAACAAGTAATAACAGACCAATACGAATAATCTCCAACATAGAGGAGTTAAACATCTCATGAAATTGAGTGATAACAATGCATAGTACCCACTGCAAAAGAGACTGCACCCAGCACAAAAGAGTATAACGAAGATAAGACCCACAAATCACAATCAGAAAAATTGTGACGCTATCCACCAAATCCAGAGTCGTTGAAACCTTGGAGCAACCCTTATGACCAGAGTCCCTTCAGTCTTTGTCAGTTCCCACCACTAGGGAAAACCCTATGGCAAGCTCCCTTTGGTCCCCGTTCAGTCTCTGGTGTAGCCTCTTATGCAATCCCTATGACTAGCTCTATTATTCACTAATTTCCAATGGTAAAATATTTTTCTGGAACAAGAACGCGTGAATAAAATTATTTAAGTATACACTTGCGACGAA
The DNA here is from genome assembly GCA_031772625.1 of Pinus tabuliformis. Classification (NCBI taxonomy): domain Eukaryota; kingdom Viridiplantae; phylum Streptophyta; class Pinopsida; order Pinales; family Pinaceae; genus Pinus; species Pinus tabuliformis. The sequence continues at coordinate 1,653,934,498 of CM062819.1, forward strand.
TGTGTAGAAATAAAATTATTTGAATGATTCAAGTCTTGATCTCTATAATTGTGATGTCATCTTCGGAAATAACCGATCTGATCAACACTAATTTATTATTATATTATCCGTTACACTAATTCCAAACGTTAAAGTATTTTTATGCCACAATAACACGTGAATTAAGTTCTTTCATTATAAACATGGAAAGAACCTATAAGTTCTCTTCTATGGTGCGTTTTAGTATGTCGATCATAAATTATATGCGATGACCACTGTTAACATTTAGACTTGATTTATTAATTACTGTCGTTAAGTAAATATTGTTTTGGAATTTGTGGGCCAACATGGCCAAGACAAGAATAAGTATATGATAATATATGTTTTGATTTTGTTTTTCATAATATAATATTTTATTTGTTAACTATGGTTGAGAAGTAATGCTAGAGTATATGTACCTCAGGCAGTTGGATAGTTGTGGGTGAGGTAGTTATCTACGCAAACTCCTTTTTCAAAATAAAATCCTTCAAAAGAAAAGGTCAAGAGGGTATGATGAACCTGAGGCAAGGGAGGTAAGAAAATTGCAGAGGAGAGAGAAAAGACTCAAAAGTCGGTTGGTTAGTGGAGTCTACTTGGAGCTGTGGGCTCAGATTAGTGATCTATGGCTAACTCTAGTAGTGACTAGATAGCTTGGAAGGAATTTAAAAAAATACTTGTCGATAAAAGCTTCCCTAGGGTAAAGCTAGCATGGGGGGAAGGTGCAATGGAAACACTGACCTCGCAGTTAGGAGGAGAATTTCTCAACATGGTGATTTGTGTTCACAAGAAAGAAAGAATGAGATAAGTTTTTCACTCTCTAAAATGTTATGGGCCCTGATTAACAATGTATTTAAGTTATGTTGTTGGATTCGAAACAAATGCAAGTGTATTTATTTAAATGATGCATTACGTTATTTGATTCGAAATAAATGCAAGTGTATTTATAGAAATGATGCATGGAATTGTACAGTTATATTAACAATAAATTAGTCACATTCATGTAATAACTAGAGACATAACTAAAAATAGAGGAAACCAACTATAGGAGGTAGTCATTGCTGCAAAGATACGAAATTTTGTGAGGTTTAGGTATTGTGTGTAGTGAAAGTAAATTCATATTGGACTTTGATAAGCTTCATCATTGGGTAATTATGTGGGCATTAATTCACCTCCTAGCTTAGTCAAACCAACTATTCTCACAACTTATGGCATACTTTTGATTATATTTTGTTTATGAGATGAGTTAGAGTTGGATATTTTGCTTTGTGGTCTAATGTGCATTTAATGCAGGATTAAAAGATAAAATAAAGAAATTTTCGCAAGGACCTTGGTTAAAACTCGAATGGGACAAGGAAGAGGAATTATAGGAGGTAAATCCTCCTCATCTACTACCACCCCGTTCAAATATTCCTCCATCCACTCAGAGTGCAAACAACCAAATCATGAGGACTAGAAGGCAGCCGAGCAAGTGAAAGTCAAATCACTAGTTTATCTAGAGTTTGGGAGCCAAGCCTCCCTAATTTTAAGGAGTTCGTTGGAGACTTCAAATGTATAAGTAGAGAGGCCTATGACCTCAGTAGGATTTTGATTTTTGATTGTAAAACTCTACTCTATTTTCGAGCTACAAAACTTGTGACAGTTTTTGATGTAATCCATGGTTTTGATAATAAGAATGAGTTTTGTTTTGAGCTAGCACTGAGTTAACTCAAAGGGGTGAATCTCTTGGGCTAGGGCCCAACCCTAGCAGCCAATGATCCTCTTTATTGTACATGTATGCTAGCATAGATTCATGGTTTAATTGTTCATTTGCTTAAGTAGCTGCGTTTTCATTACAATAGTGTAGAGTAGATTGGTTGTGTTTTAGTTTGCTTCCATTTGTAAATTCTCTCAATTAGCAGGTTAGCAAGGAGAAAATGATCACCATAAGGTTGTCAGCAGGTGTCTCGGTCTCATCTCCTCCCTCTAGGACCATGACTTGAGGAAGAGACCCTTCAGCAACCCCAAAAACACAGATTTCTAGTTCTTGCATGAGCTTTGGAGTTTGTTGTCTTGATTTAGTACTTGGTTCATTTCATTGTCATATCTTTCCATTACTCTCTTTCTGTAATAAGATGTCTCTCATATTCTCATTTCCTTCAGCACTGTCTTCATGCATAATATGGGCAACTGGTTCATGCTTTTCTAGTTTATGAGAATGTATCTTGTTTTATAGTTCTTGGAGGACACACACATTTTAAGCATTGCAGGTACTTCAGTAGGAGGTTTAGACTTCATCACCAGCGTCCATCTTTCACCTCATCCACCTCAACCATCTCTTGGTCCACCCTCACCCTCACTAGTTTTTTTGTTGTTTTTCATTGAAATTCCCCTAGACACATTGAAATGCTTAAGCGGAAGCTAATAAATCACATCTTAATTAGATTATACCCATGGATTTCCTTACCGTCTGATCCACAACAAACCTAACCAATCACCATCAACCGCGTGTCACATAGCTGACATTTTCATTTCAAAGTTTGACTTTCAGCACTCCAAATCTCGACCGTCGATATGTTTCTCTTGATCCAATGACTATAGCGTCACCCGCTCACCAAATAGCTTGGCCGATCTCTAACGTCAATCTGTCTCGCTTGATCCAACGACTATCGCATCACCCGCACTCCAACTAGCTTGGTTGATCACCACCATTGATCAATCCCGCATGATCCAACAGTTATCACGCAATATTACATGAATTCTTACACGACTGATATCTGATCGAGAGCATGCAAGAAAAGTGGTTTTCCCGTGCCACATGTCGCCCACTTAGGCTAATCGCGTGAAATTTGGGAATCCCACTTACAAATCTTGGGGCACACAAGATACTTCTTACCACCTACGAAGACCACTCCATCATTCTGCATGTGTTCCACCCTTACGTCGACATGTGACTTGACGTGATCCATCCATCTATTAATTTAACCTCCTACAATAAGATCTCCGCCGCTCACCTTCAGTTAATCATGTTCGTTGATCCAACGATTCATGTGCACTCTTGCTTCATGAATTCTTCCTTTCACTGATTTCGATCTTCGATTGCTCTTCCACTTGACTCCTTCCTGAAATTTGTTCTGCATATTATTTAAACGTTGCCACTCCTGAGCTTTGATTTGGTTATTCAATCAGACTCCAACATTGTCCGATCATCGCAATACTCCTCTGAGCACTATCCTCTCTATCGGATTCTTTTTGAATTCCATGCACACTTATGTTATGCAGAATCACTTTAATCCACACACAGTTCATAATTCAATTACTCAATACACACCACACAAACTCAGAAATCACACTTTTGTATTAATAAATAAATATTTACACATGAGTTCTTTCTTGGCCTGATCTTCTATATCAGTGGCCTTTGCTTTCACAAAAGGCCTCCTAGGACCCTTCCACACCATCCAAACACTCCATAGACCTTATAGCCATCCTTAACCACCTTCCATTCACTTGCCACATCCACAAGAACAATTAAATTGCATGCTTGACTTTACCAAGAAAACCAAAAAAGTGAAAACAGATTTAGTTTAGTTTCCTTGCTTACACATTAGTATGGTTTGATGCTCTTTACTTCTGTAACTTAGATAGCAACATTAGGTTAGTGTTTATTTAGAAATTGTGCTTAACATAGTTGTTTAAATGGTTAATTAGGATATGGTGTGATTTAGCATCACATGTTGCTTTCTTCATTATTGTAGTAGAGTAGCTTTCTTAGAATAGATTTTCTCTTCTTCCATCAAAGAATCAAGCTTCTTCTGAGTCTATAGAAGTCTGTCTTGGAACCCATGGGGTCTCTCACCAGATGAACAGTGACAACAGGAAGGACCTTCACTTTTACTTGTGCATATAGCATTGTCACCTCCAAGTTTGTATGAACCCCTGGTTGATAAGTAAAGTTGGTAGCCCAGGAGTTACAGCATCCTTGCTGCAATACTGGCGCTCATCAGACTTGAATTAAAATTTGATATCATGATCAGTAGAGGCATGGTTCATTCCGGAAGCACTAGAGGGAACTGGTCAACCAGAAAATTCCCTTCACTTCTCGGATGGAGAAGCTAAAATAACGTAGTACTAAAAACAAATATACATCTCCAATATAATTTTAAATGCATGAAAACAATAAATATGCCAGAATCAAAAGGAACATGAAGTAAGGAGAATTTATATATACAGTTGCAACTAACTAAATGAATGTTAAGGTTGTGCCAAAATAGTAACTGTATTATATGATATAACAATACATTACAATATCTATATGTAAGAAGTCAAATAACTATTCAGGATTCCAACCATTACAGTTCATCAAACTCAACAGAAATGAAAACATTGTTGTTAAATACATATTTATGAGTTAAACAGGGTCAAAAACCCTAATTATACAACACATATCAATGTTAAGCAGAGACAAGAAACCTCGTCATACGATAAATATTTTTACAAGTGAAATAAAGGTGTGACCCCTCACCATATAACTATATAATTTAGAACACAAAAACCAAAAGCCCTCAATACAGATTCCTATAGGGATAAGTTTTGATTGGCTATCTCAGTGGAATCTAGCCCTAAAGATTAACAATCAGTATTGAAACCATGGCTGCTCCATTCAAGGAGAAAATCACTTAAAGCACGAAAGCAGAGATATGAGAAAGATAGATAATAGAAGTGGGTTCTTTTCTCGACAGAGGCATTCAATAGGAAACACACTTGGAGCAAAAGGAAAGTTGGTCATAAGGCTAAGAAATAGTCTACCCATCAAATTAGCAACCAAGTCTGGGTTCAAAAATACCTGCATCATAAACTAGTCAAAAGAAACATTTATTGCGTGACTTTAAATCAGAGGAAAAACCTAAATAAAACTGATGTTTTTCATACCTATAGAAAAGCCAAATGGAAGAAACCTGAGTTGTATGGGGTTCACCTGTCAAATCAGAATCACCACTATGTATGTTCATAAACTCAATCCCATAAGAAGTTACAAAACGTTGATGAAGGTCTAGGAGGAAAAAATAGAACCTTTGAAACCCTCAACCCCAAGTGTGGCTGGTAGATGTGCAGTTGAGCCACATCTTCATACAAAAAAGTCACAACAAAGAAATTTTAGACCATGCAATGAAAATAAATGATTGAAAACAGAGGACAAAACAAACAGAAATAATGGGTTTCTAAACCCTAACCTTACCTCAAATGTGAATGTGTATAGATCCATGCTTTCAATGCTAGATGAAGTCTTAAGCCTTATTGTATGCGTAAGATGGCATGAGGATCCAACTCTACAGCTGTGAACCCTTGGACCACACCCTAGACACAGACAAAAATTCGTAAGGAAAAAGTGTGAATGGCCTCGAGCAAGAGGGGGAGGCGTAGGGTTAGTTAATCTCAAACCATCTGAATAGATCCCCACCATCGAATGCATGTGTTCATAGGAGACCATAGATCCAGGTGAGGATCCTGAGGGAGGATTATTAGCTGAATGATCACCACCTGTCTTTGAGATGCTTCACAATGTAGACATACCACTAAATTTTTCATATGTCGGCCTCCATTCATTTATGAAATCGGGACAAAGGCTTAGATGCATAGGCAAAGTTCTCATAAGTGTGTATTTTCATTGCTATATTCAAACCTTTCCTATGAAATTAATTATACCATAGATCAATGTGTTAAATTAATGAAATCCAACTCTGTAATAAAAGATCAATCTTGTATGTCCGATGTTATTTTCTAACCAAATATATGTAATTACTAATGTTGTTCTTGGTAAAAAAAATAAAAATATTTCTCTTAGATGGAGGGATGCTACAGGTGGTACTAGATCTCAAGCTTCTACATTGAGGACTTGATTGGATGCTACAAAAGTTATGTTGTGTGTGTTCACAGAGAGAAATATTACCATGAGGAGAAGAAGTGCACTAAATTTTTCATATGTCGGCCTCCATTCATTTATGAAATCAAGACAAAGGCTTAGATGCATAGGCAGAGTTCTCATAAGTGTGTATTTTCATTGCTATAATCAAACCTTTCCTATGAAATTAATTATACCATAGATCAATGTGTTAAATTAATGAAATCCAACTCTGTAATAAAAGATCAATCTTGTATGTTCGATGTTATTTTCTAACCAAATATATGTAATTACTAATGTTGTTCTTGGTAAAAAAAAAAAAATTATTTCTCTTAGATGGAGGGATGCTACAGGTGGTACCAGATCTCAAGCTTCTACATTGAGGACTTGATTGGATGCTACAAAAGTTATGTTGTGTGTGTTCACAGAGAGAAATATTACCATGAGGAGAAGAAGTGCACTCATATCCACACCCTCAGCAATACCCAACATGGCACGTGAGTCACTACTGGTGGAAGAAACTAATCCTGAGCTATGGGTTCGGTTGGAAAGTAAATCACCTAATAGAGATGTCGCAATGATGGAAACAATACAACAACTACAAACTGAAATGGAAACCCTTCAGATGAAAAATGAATGTCTCATGCGTGAACAAGAACTTATTATGAAGAGTTTGACTAGTAAACAGAAGCATCAAAATTCAAAATCAGGCTCCAATAATGGCAATCGAGTGGAATCTCACCGAAGAAGAGAGGACACTATACCAAAAGAAAGTCAAACATAGGAATCCAGAGGGAATCAGAAAAAGAGAGGTAAAGAGTATGGGGTTACATCTAATAGTGACAGATGCAAGAAGGAGAAGGGACAAAAGGTCGAGTTACAAGGTGAATTTAAAAAGATCTAACCCGCAAGTTATGATGGTGAAACTGAGGAATCTGTAGAGTCTTGGTTAATAAACATAACAAGGTACTTTCAAATCCAGGATTGTGATGAAAATTTTAACGCTCCGTTAGTTGTTTATCAACTACGAGGAAAGGATAGCTTGTGGTGGGACAAAATAAAAGAAATGCATGTTGTTGATGAGGAATAAATTACTTGGGACACATTCCAAAAATATTTATGGAATAAATATCTGACATAACAGTTTTATGATGACAAAGATAAATAATTTCACGAGTTATGATTGGGGAAGTTGACGAGGGACGAATATGTTGCCAAATTTACTACTTTATTATGATACCTCAAGCAAATAGAAATATACCATCAACATTATAACTAGAACAAGAGATGAAAAATCAAAACCCTAGTTTAAAGATCACAAGTAGCTAATAAAATGCATGTAAAATCACACAAGAGCAAGAAAATATGAAGAGCCTCTCTCCTCCAAAGCGCAAAATTGACCCAAGATGAAAATCAAGAGCCAAAAGAGTCTAGAAAATTTCTTAAAGTCTCTCCAATATCTTTTGTTTGACAACGGACATTTTATTCTCATATGTACCATATTTACGAGAGGATAATGCTAAAGTGCAATGGTTTGTTAGCAGTTTTCCAATACACATGAAGGAACAACTTGAGTTTGATTATCCTAAAACTATGGATAATGTTGTATGGAAAGAAAAAATTTCCTACCAGTAGATTTAGAAAAAAGATAATAATAATGATTGGACTTGGAAGAAGGGACAATAAACTACAAAAAACAATAGAAATAGTCAAGGAGTTAATTCTAGAAATATTTTTAAGGGATAGCAGGGTAAAAACATGGAGAGGAATGAACAGAAAATTCAATTTTATTATGAGATGAGACCAATGTAACCATCTAGAAGGTCTGAAGGTAATGAAGGAAAAAAACCACCCTTGTGATGTAGGGGTTGTGGAGAACCGCACTACATTAATAATTTTCCTTATCGTGGGAGATTGGAACCAATAGAAAACTTATAGGAGGCTTCAACAGTGGGTGGTGTAGCAACGATGATACCAAAAATCAATGCAGCTTTGGAAGATCGTCAGGAAGATTATTACCCCAACATGATCGAGATAGAAGGTGAAATGTCTAAGCATACTATTTCAATTTTGATAGATCTTGTTGCCAACGTAAGCTACATAAGTCCTATAATAGTAGAGTTGTGTGAGTTACAAAGGAAATTTAAAAATCCTTGGATAGTTCAACTAGCTATGGGAGCCGGAAGATGGGTGGGGACTACGGTGGAGGATTTCTCTATTGAACTAGCATATCAAACTATTAAGGTGAATTTGAATGTTTTTCCTTTGGGTTCTGATGACATTTTAATAGGAATGGATTGGATGGAAGCTCATTGGTATCTGGTGAATTGAAAAGAGAAGAATGTTAGTTATTTGAATGAGGCAAGTTTTAGCAGTGAAGTATAGGGAATTAAGAGGCCGGTATTACTGCCTCTTAGCTGGGAAAATGTTTGCGGAAAGGTTGTTGTATTTATGTAGTACAAGTGGTCTATGTTAAAACTTATGGGGTGGATGTTGAACTAATGAACTTGCTGATAGTTCAAGAATTTGTAGATGTCTTTCCTGAGGAAACACTGGGGCTGCCACCAAAAATAGATATTGACTTCACCATTCAGTTAGTTCCAGGGGAAACTCTGGTTTCAAGTAAACCTTATAGGAAGAGTGTACCTGAGCTTACGGAATTAAAAATACAACTCCAATAATTATTGGACAAAAATTACATACGCTATTTGGTCCCTATAATACTAGTGATTACCCCATTACTATTGTAGTTATACCCCTTATTTATATTGTTGTTCCCCTATTACCCCCATATTGTTATTTCTGTGCCCCATAGAATCCCTCTATTGTTATTTTTGTGGCTTTATATTATTATTGTTAGGTCGGCTGGATTATATTGTGGCTCCTTAGACTCCTATATATAGAAAGGAGGTTTTGTGATTTGAATCATCCAAGAATTGTTCATTTATGTAATGTAAAGGAGGTTGCCCCCTCGAAGAGGCTGAATTCTAAGGTGTGGATTTATCTTTTCTATCTTTTCTTGAGCTGGTTTCATAACATTTGGTATCAAAGCTTTGGATTCTAGGGTTTCGCTGCTCCAAACAGGTCATCGTGGAATTTTCACTATAACTTTTTTCTGTGATGTTTCAGAAGTTGCAAAAAAAACCCATTTGAGAAAAAATCACGCTGAACCTTGGGTCCGAATTTCAGAGCTTTTTGCGCTATATTTGCGGAGATATGATCTGAGGAAGTTGGTCTTTTTGCAGACTCCTGAATTACATTACAAACAGGTGACCTGTGGAAAATCGTCATAACTTTCTCTCTGGGGATCGGATTGAAATTTCGTAAGAAGGCACAGAAAGAGAACGGACTGTAGTTTCTTGCAGCCATTTTTCAGATCCATAGGTTGAAAAAGTGACTCGTGGCACATCGTACAATTTTGCTCTACTGAACTAGTCTATAATCAAGTCACTGTGGGAGATTTCGCATAACTCTTCCTTGGAGAATCCAATTTGGGTCAGACTTGTGGCATTGGAAAGAGGACACAAAAGGCTACTACAGGTTGCAATTTCAGAACTGGATGATCCAAAATTACAGAGATACATCAGATTCAATATCAGGCTTCTACAAAGTGAAAAAAGGTGTGTAGTTTTTTTTTTTATTTTTCCATAAGCTTGGTTTGAAGGAATTCAAAGGGCATAGTAAAGCATTATTATCGGTAACTGATGCCCCGAGGAAAGAAAATGCAAACACCTAGTAAGGAACCTGAAAGCTCTAGCATGACTCATGAAGAAGAGAAAGAAATGCTACATGATATATCAAAATTACAAGAACAAGTGCAACAAATGTCACGCTCACAAAAGCTAACAGAAGCTAAGATAAATGGCGTGGAATCTAAGATAAATGGCATGGAATCTAAGATAAATGGTGTGGAATCTAAGATAAATGGCATGGAAGCTAAAATGGATGATTTGAAGACAGACATGGTAGATTTGAAGACAAATTTGACAAATTTTCTACAAGAAATACATACTAAGGGTGAAAAGGTTGTAAAGGAAACTCATGATGTGAACCAAAGAAATGTTAATCATGATTCCATAGACTCTAATGTTGGATCGAAGACCCACCATATTCCAAAACTCGATATGAGGAAGTTTGATGGCAAGGATCCCGCCACATGGATATTACAGATGGAGCAATTCTTCGATCTCAATAATGTGCAAAACACACAAAAGGTACGTATGGCAACTGTATATTTGGAACCAAATCAGTTTGTATGGTATCAATGGCTTTGTTCTCGTAAAAAATTTATCACTTGGGCAATTTTTACGGAAGAATTGATAGCACATTATGAGGATACAAAAAGCAACACTTTTTTTAGCCAATTGATAAGTCTCAAACAAAAGGGTTCAATAATGGAGCACATTGAGGAGTTCCAAAAATTGAACATAAGGGTAAAAGATATTCCAGAGGAGCATAGGATTGATGTGTTCATAGGGTCTTTAAAGGATAATATCCAACATGATGTTCGCCTTTGGGAACCTGATTCATTAGAGAAGGCATTCAGGTTAGCAAGAAAAATGGAAAGCAAAATTATGGCAACCAGGAAGCATACCACTCACAACTATAAAGACGGAAGTGTTGTTGCCCCTAGTCTTCCACAACCTATAAGGTTGACACCACAACAATTGGAAGAAAAAAGAGCAAAAGGGCTTTGTTACAGTTGTGATAGCAAATACACTAAAGGTCATAAGTGTGCTGAGAAGAAATTATTCTACATAGATTGTGAAGAGGAAGAAGAAAAGGAGCAAGAAAGGTCAAAAGAAGAGGATATACTCCAGGAACAAAGCCTAGATGAAGAACAAATAAATCCGACCATATCTTGTAATGCATTGGCGGGAATTACCACTCCTCAAACCATCAAGATAGAAGGACAAATCAAGAAGAAAAAGGTAATAGTGTTGATTGATTCAGGAAGCACCCACAATTTTATTCATTGTAGGGTAGCAAAAGAATTGAATTGCTTCCTATATCCAGCACCAGAGTGTCAAGTGATGATTGCAAATGGAGGAACAATAAATTGCTCTGGAAAGTGCCATAATATCAAGCTATCCATGGGAGAATATGTATTGACTAGCCCAATGCTTTCCATTCCAATGGGAGGTGCTGATGTTGTACTAGGAGTCCAATGGCTACAATCCTTGGGTACAATAGCTTTTAATTTTCAAGAACTTTTCATCAAATTTTCTACGGAAGGAAAGGAAGTTGAATTAAGGGGTATTGCAGGGAAACCAGGAAAGATAATCAGCTCTAATGGTATGACAAAGCTTCTAAAAAAGGAGCAAAGAGGTGTAATTGCACAATTATGTTCGCTAGATGTTTCCACATTGGAATCATCTATTTCTCCAGATCTCCAAAAAGTCCTGGACAATCATTCCAAGGTATTTGAGACTCCCAAAGGTCTCCCACCTATGCGTGATCATGATCATGCTATTCATCTGATTCCAGGAAGTGTTCCTCCAAACATCAGGCCGTACAGATATCCCTATGTCCAAAAAAGTGAAATTGAACGTATGGTTGCAGAAATGCTAGAGGCTGGTATAATTCAACCGAGTCAAAGTTCTTTCTCTGCTCCAGTAGTATTGGTGCACAAGAAGGATGGATCATGGCGCATGTGTCCGGATTATAGGGAGCTCAACAAGCTCACTATTAAAGATAAGTTCCCCATTCCTGTCATTGATGAATTACTGGATGAATTGCATGGATCAATTTACTTCACCAAGTTGGATCTTCGTTCGGGATATCATCAAATCAGAATGAAGATTGAAGACATTCCAAAAATGGCATTTAGAACTCATGAGGGTCATTATGAATTTTTGGTCATGCCTTTTGGCCTTACCAATGCACCTTCAACATTTCAAGGTTTGATGAATTCAATTTTCAAACCATTCCTTAGAAAATTTGTGTTAGTATTTTTTGATGATATACTAATCTACAGCAAGTCTTGGAAGGATCATGTTGAACATGTTGACAGGGTGCTACAACTATTGGAGGAGAAACAATTATATGCAAAAAGATCCAAATGTTTCTTTGGAGTCCAGGAGGTGGAATATTTGGGTCATATTGTATCTCATGAAGGAGTTAAGGTAGACCCTAGCAAAATTAAAGCCATTAAGGAATGGAAAATCCCCACATCCATAAAGCATCTGCGAGGATTTCTTGGGTTGACAGGGTATTATCGCAAGTTTGTTAAGAATTATGGGAGAATAGCAGCACCTCTAACAACATTATTGAAGAAAGATGCATTTTCATGGACTCCGGAAGCAACAAAGGCCTTTGAACATCTTAAAGAGGCAATGTGCCAAGCACCGGTCTTAGCTACACCGGACTTCACAAAAACCTTTATTGTGGAATGTGATGCTTCAGGAAATGGAATTGGTGTTGTTCTAATGCAAGATGAAAGACCCATTGCTTTTGAAAGTCGTCCAATCAAGGGAAAGTTTTTAAGCAAAGCTATTTATGAGAAGGAAATGTTGGCAATACTCCATGCACTTAAGAAATGGCGACCCTACCTAATGGGAAGACACTTCAAGGTAAAAACGGATCATGATAGCCTTAAATACTTTTTAGAACAAAGATTATCCTCTGAAGAGCAACAAAAGTGGGTCACAAAGATGTTGGGTTATGACTTTGAAATCATCTACAAAAAAGGGAAGCAAAATGTGGTGGCAGATGCACTCTCAAGAAAGGATGAGGATGTGGAAGCATTGTTGTGCGCCATTTCTATTATCCAACCAGATTGGATAAACGAAGCAAGGGAGGAATGGAAGAATGACGAAGAAGTGTGGGCACTTATTCGAAAGCTACAACAAGATTCCAGTACGTCTGATACATTTAGCTGGCAAAATGATTCGTTATGGTACAAAGATCGCTTATACCTCTGTAAGAATTCCCAGCTAAAACAAAAGATTCTTATGGAATTGCACACTTCTCCCTTAGGAGGGCACTCAGGATTTTTAAAAACTTACCACAGGGTTAAGAAGGAATTTTTTTGGGATGGCCTTAAATCAGATATTCAAAAGTTTGTGGCGGAATGTTTGGTTTGCCAACAAAATAAAGTTGAAACAATTAAGACACCGGGTCTATTACAACCTTTATCCATTCCAAGCCAACGTTGGGAGGAGGTTTCAATGGATTTTATCACAGGTTTACCCAAGTCTGAGGGAAAGAGTGTCATCATGGTGGTAGTTGACAGACTTACCAAGTATGCACACTTTTGTGCATTATCACATCCATTTAAAGCCAGTACAGTTTCTACTGCATTTATGGAAACAATTCAAAAGCTACATGGAAACCCAAAGATTATTGTAAGTGACAGAGATCCCATTTTCACTGGAAATTTTTGGACAGAATTATTTTCTTGTCTTGGTACTCAGTTAGCTCATAGCTCATCTTATCATCCTCAATCTGATGGGCAAACTGAGATAGTAAACAAATGTTTGGAAGGATATCTTCGTTGCTTTGTATCTGATAAACAGACACAATGGGTCAAATGGTTGCCTCTGGCTGAATGGTGGTATAACACTTCCTTCCATACAGCAACAAAAATGACCCCATTTATGGCACTTTATGGGTATCAACCACCATCCATCACATCATATTTAAGAGAAAATTCTAAGGTTCAGGCAGTGGAACATCACATCGAACATCAACAACAAGTCCTCCAACTCTTAAAGGATAACCTCGTGTTGGCACAAAATAGAATGAAACAACAGGCAGATCAACATCGCAGTGAAAGAAGTTTTGATGTAGGTGATTGGGTATTCCTACGGCTACAACCATATAAGCAAATGTCCCTAAAGCAAGCTAAGAAGGATAATAAATTATCACCAAAGTATTATGGTCCGTACAAGGTGTTGCAAAAGATTGGTACTATGGCATACAAATTGGAGCTTCCTGCAGCTTCTCGATTGCACCCAGTTTTCCATGTTTCATGTTTAAAGAAGGTTATAGGGGACAAGCTCCCAGTTCAAACAATATTGCCAGAACTTGACGAGGAAGGAAAAATTATATTGGAACCGGAAGCAGTCACAGAAACAAGAACTCGACAGCTACGAAATCGATCAATTTCAGAGTATCTTATCAAGTGGAAGAACTTATCCGCTGAAGATTCCACATGGGAGGATGAGAATTTTATGCAGAAGTATCCAGAACTACTCAAGCGTTGAGGACAACACTTTTTTGAAGGAGAGGGGCATGTTGGGTCCCTATAATACTAGTGATTACCCCATTACTATTGTATTTATACCCCTTATTTATATTGTTGTGCCCCTATTACCCCCATATTGTTATTTCTGTGCCCCATAGAATCCCTCTATTGTTATTTTTGTGGCTTTATATTATTATTGTTAGGTCGGCTGGATTATATTTTGACTCCTTAGACTCCTATATATAGAAAGGAGGTTTTGTCATTTGAATCATCCAAGAATTGTTCATTTATGTAATGTAAAGGAGGTTGCCCCCTCGAAGAGGCTGAATTCTAAGGCGTGGATTTATCTTTTCTATCTTTTCTTGAGCTGGTTTCATAACATACACCCCACTGTGTCTCCATGGGGAGTTCCAGTGTTGTTTGTTAGGAAGAGATATGGCACCCTAAGACTGTGCATTGACTACCGATAGTTAAATAAATTGGTTGTCAAAGATAAATATCCACTGCCTAGAATTGGTAATCGGTTCGATCAAGTTAAGGGCGCTAAAGTATTCTAAAAAATTGATGTAAGATTAGGGTATCATGAGATCAGAATACAAGAAGTGGATATAGGAAAGAATACATTCAGTACCCTTTATGGGCACTGTGAATTTGTAGTTCTTCCCTTTGGACTGACCAATGCCCCGACAACATTCATGAGTCTGATGAATGGAATATTTCATCCATATATTGATAAATTTGTATTAATTTTTATTGACGATATATTGATTTATTCTAAAATATTGGAAGAACATCATAAGCATTTACAGATTGTGTCACAGATTCTAAGAGACCATCAATTGTATGTGAAATAAAGTAAATGAAAATTTTATAAGGAAGAGATACAATATCTAGGGCACATCATCACACAAGAAGGCATAAAAATAGACCCAGAGAAAATCAATTCCATCATGGAATGGCCCATTCCCAAGAATGTGGCAGATATTCGGTCCTTTTTAGGATTGGTTGGGTACTACCATCGCTTTATAAAAGGATTTTCTAAGGTAGCCTACCCTCTGACCTCATTGCAGAAAATGGGAAACGCTTCTAAGTGGACTGAGGAGTGCCATCAAAGCTTAAAACAGTTAAGACATTTATTAACTACCACACCAATTTTAAGAATAGCTAATCTGGGCAAGGAGTTCTTGCTTTGTACCGATGTGTGCCAAACTGGAATTGGGGTGTACTCATGCAAGAGGGTCAAGTGGTGGCATATTGTTAAGTTATGGTATGTTCTATGCTTACTGCAGTTTACTTTTATTTCTTATTATTATCCACAGATTAGCAATCACATGTACATTAAGTAAAGTGCAGATAGAACATTAAATGATCGACAAAAAACAAGCCAAGACAAGAGACACAAGATGTGGTGGCTAGCCAGGGACAAACCCCAATATCGGGAAACCCTTTGATCAAATCTTTTTTTATCTTCAATAATTCAATAGAGAGAAATAGTACAAAATTATGATTTACATTAGTAGCAGGAAACCCTAGATCAGCCCTAAACTAGGGAAACAATATCTTGCGAACCGACCATCAGATCGCCTTAATTCCTTCACCAAAAAATGCAGCCTTCCAAAGAGTGTCAGGTTCACCTACTACATAGTCCAGAGAGAGAGAATGATGGTCAACGCTGGTCAAACTTCTGATTTGCAGTTGCAGCGCTAAATTCTATGTCCTTCATTCCACACGTGTGAGAGAAGAGTCCTTTCTATGCAGGAGAGAGAAGAGACTCTTTTCTGCGCAGGAGAGAGTGAGATGTGATGAGTGTGAAGTGTGAAAATGAGGAAAATACTCGTATTTATATGCAAAACGTTGGGGTTGAATAAATGTGACTGTTGGGCTTCTGAGCCTACATAAGTTACTGGCCGACTTTGACAATTAGTCCATAATTTAAATAAATTCATATCTCCATAAATACTTATCGGAATCGGATGATCTTTAGATAATTCCTACACCTCTCGATGAGAAGAATACAAGAAAATATAATCAGCCATGAATAAGGTGACCCACATGAATTTTGGCCCTAGTTGCCAATTTTAACACTCCCTCTCAACTAGGGAGAACCTCATCTACAATCTGTTGGACTGTCATTGTTTTCCATCCATCAAATGCATTGTCTTGTATGGCTTGACCCTTCTTGCTCTACTTTTCTTCGCTTTGCTTGGTTCTGGTCTGCTCTGCTTTGTCCGAATTATGAGGAAGAAGAAATGATCGAGGATGTATCATACCATATTCCATTGACCCGAAGTTAGTTTCAGAGTGTGTACCACTCTCACTGGTCCCAGAGCAGTCTCATTGATCCCAGATCAATGAACGTCATCCTAGCATAGGGAGTATGGTAGATACAACAATGCATCCATCAGTACTACTATGGTCCCTATCCTCATTTCCCTGCTCATTGATCAGATGAGAGGTACATCCCATGAGTCCCAAACTGCATGGGTAGGATGCCTCGACAGGAGAGCTAATCATCCTGTCCCACAAGAGAGCAATTCATCCTATCCACAAGAGAGCGAATCATCTTGTCCATAGGAGAGCGAATCATCCTGTCCATAGGAGAGTGAATCATCTTGTCCCACAAGAGAGCGAATCATCTTGTCCACAGGAGAGTGAATCATCTTGTCCACAAGAGAGTGAATCATCTTGTCCACAGGAGAGCGAATCATCCTGTCCCACAAGAGAGCGAATAATCTTGTCCACAAGGGAGCGAATCATCTTGTCCATAGGAGAGCAAATCATCCTGTCCATTGGAGAGTGAATCATCTTGTCCACAATCGCCATGGAGAGAACATCATCCAGGCCCACAAGAGAACTAATCATCCTGTTCCATAGTCACCATGGGGTTCCATAGAGGAAGGTTGAACCTTTTACCCTGTACCAAGTGCACCAACAGGGGATGGTGAGTCACCCTATGGTCATGTGTCACTCCAAGAAGTACCCTGCACCCCCCTAGAGCTCCCAGAGCTTAGTACATCATACTTGACCCTCATCGTAGGGTCTTTGAATGACACCAAGTTGTTCTTGGAAAGTCAAGAATTTGACTTTTCCTAGGGGCTTTGTCAGAATGTCGGTGACCTGTTCATTTGTACCGATATGTTGGAGCCTTATTGCTCCTCGTTGCACCATATCTAGAATATAGTGGTACCTGATATTGATATGCTTGGAGTGACAATGAAATACAGGATTTTCTGATAAACTGATCCCTCTTTGGTTGTCACATAAAATCACGGTGGTATCCAATGTAAATCCAAATATCTCACTGAAGAGCTTTTGCAACCAGACTGCCTCACAGGAGGCCATGCTAGTGGCAATATAATCTTCCTCGGTGGTGCTCAAACCCACTGACTTTTGCTTCCTGCTCATCCAGGAAATTGAAGTAGATCCCAAGGTGAAACAACACCCGGAAGTGCTCTTATGGTCCACCACACTTCCTACCCAATCATCATCAGTATATCCAAGTAGTCTCACATCTCCGGTAGTGTATCTTAACCCATAAGTAATTGTGCCATGAAGATATCTCAACAGACTCTTGGCACCAATCCAATGTATGTGGTGAGGTTCAACAATATGTTGACTGAACGTGTTGACTGCAAAACATATGTCTAGACGAGAGTTCACTAAGAACATTAATGCTCCGACGAGTTGATGATACTCGGTGGCATTTCATAAAACAGGTCCAACAGCACTACCGCTTAAAACTTTTTGAAGTCAAGCTCCATTTTGCTAGTTACGGGCTTGCAGTCCACCATACCAAATCTTTCCAATATCTTCACCACATATTTTCCCTGAGATAGGAAAATTTCCCTCGGCTTTTGCCAAACTTCGAGTCCTAAGAAATAGTGCATCAGACCTAGGTCCTTCATTTCAAATTCAGAAGCCAACTCCCTCTTACATTTGTGAATGAGAGGGTCTACACCTGTTAGAAAGAGGTCGTCAACATACAACACTAGTATGAGAGGTTTGTCATCTTCAACCTTGATGTAAAGGTTGGGATCGGCTTCACTCCTAGTGAATCCTAGCTTCATCAAGTAGCTATCGATCCTCTCATACCATGCTCGGGGTGCTTGCTTTATCCCATAGAGGGCCTTCTTCAACCTGTACACATGAGATTTTCAATCATAAATCTTAAATCCTTCTGATTTCTCCACGTAGACCTCTTCCTTGAT
The DNA here is from genome assembly GCA_031772625.1 of Pinus tabuliformis. Classification (NCBI taxonomy): domain Eukaryota; kingdom Viridiplantae; phylum Streptophyta; class Pinopsida; order Pinales; family Pinaceae; genus Pinus; species Pinus tabuliformis. Next base: position 1,653,952,790 of record CM062819.1, read on the forward strand.
TGAACAATGCAAGAATGCAGTCTTAACATCCGTCTGATGTATTTTCCATCCTTGTGAAGCCACAAGGGCTATCATCAAGTGGATGGTGGTATATCTGGCAACACAATATCTCGTCATAGTCCATACTTTCCTTCTAGGAGAAGCCACAAGCAACAAAATGAGACTTATACTTTTCCGTACTTCAATCAACTGCATGCTTTATCTTGTAAAGCCATTTAGAAGTGACAATTGTCTTATCCAGGGGTTTGGGAACCACTTCCCAGACATCATTCTTCATAATAGACTCATATTCTTCGGTCATATAATCCTTCCATACTTGATGTTTAACGGCATCTGAGAATGATGAAGGCTCATTTTGAATGATCGTGCTCATGATGGTCAGGTATCCCTTATATCTGTTTGGTTTCTTAGTTTCACAGAACGTTCCTTGGAGTGCAACATGTCCTTCAGCATCATCAAGTGTCCCCCTAAGCCATGAAGGCCTCTTCATAGAAGAGTAAGGCTCAGGTGGAGGAGGATCAATATGATCCATGAGTTCTTCCACATTGGGAATTATTTCATCATCTTTTTCTTTAGGTTCCCTGGTGTCAGCTTCTTGAGAGCTCCTCACAGTAGGAAGATTTCTCACCTTGCTGAGAGCCATATCTTCATCAAAGGTGACATCATGACTAATCACGACTTCCCTTTGACTGGCTACATAGATTCTATAGCCCTTAGTATTTTCACTATAGCCCACGAAGATTCCATTCTTTCCAGATGCACCCAATTTGTTCCTTTTCTCTTTCGGAACATGAAAATATATAGGGCTTCCAAAAATTATAAAATGAGATACGTCAAGTTTCTTACCGATGAAAATTTCTTTAAGAGTCTTGAAACCCAATGCTTTATGGGGGCATCGGTTTTGTACATATACGGCAGTGTTTGCGGCTTCGGCCCATAGAAACTTTGGAATTCTTTGATCATGGAGCATAGCACGGACAACTTCCATAATCGTACGGTTCTTCCTTTCTGCCACACCATTCTATTCAAGGGTGTATGGTGTCGTAGTCTTCCTCTTAGTGCCAGCCTCTTTTAAAAAAATCATGAAACTCATTAGATTCATATTCAGTCCCATTATCAATCCTTAAGATCTTAATCTTCTTTTCGGTTTGATTCTCGATCAAGGCTTTGAAGTGTCGAAACTAGGAGAACACTTCATCCTTCTTTTTTAAGAAATATATCCAAATCTTGTGAGAATAATCATCCGTAAAAGTGAGGTAATATAAATATCCTCCCAAGGATTTCATAGGCATCATACTAGATATGTCTAAGTGAACTAACTGCAATATATGAGAGGTATTGCTTTTGCTTGAGGGGAATGGTCCCCTTTTTAGCTTTCCTTCAGCACATCCAGGACATACACCTTCTTGCTCTAATCTAAACTCGGGCATCCCAGTCACCATTTTTCTTACATCAGGTTGAGCTTTATAGTGAAGGTGAGTAAACCTCCGATGCCATAGTTCAGACTGAAGAGATGTGTCACAAGACATGACACCTAGCGGACTTCCTTCAACCTGAGATAATGAATCAACTCGAAACCCAAGAGTGAAAACATCTTTAACATTGTTTTTCCATGCACGTACCTTGCCATCATTGAAAGCCACTTTATAGCCTTTATCTTCCATTGCCGAAATGGACACCAGGTTCTTTTTGAGATCAGGTAGATATAATGCATCCTATAGGTGGATTGTATTACCTTGATTCAATTTAAGAGAGACATTACCTACACTTTTCACAGGATATTTCCTATTTTCTCCAAGCACAATTTCTAGGTTGGTTTCTTTCTCTATCAGATTATGGAGAACTTCTTTGTAATCAGTGAAGTGCCTTGAGGCACCACTATCAATAAGCCAATTTCCCAGCGAGTCCGAAGGAGTAGAGGTAGATAGAGCAGCTGGTAGATAATATTCATCTTGCTTATTGTCAACAGTGTTAGATTCATACCTAGAATTTCTTGCCTTCTTGAATGGTTGTCCTCTTCCTTGATTCCCAAGACTCCTTTTACCTCGGCCATTTGACCTGCCATTTCTTTGATTGCCTTGAGAGGGATTTTGATCATCATCCTGATGAGAGTTCCTTTTATCAGGACACTCCCTTGCATAATGACATGGTTTATTGCAATGGTAACATCATATTTTACCACCCTTTGTTCCGGTCTTTCTTTTGGATTTAGCCCTTGAATTGTTTCTTCTTTTAGCATGATAAGAAAAGGTAGTAGGATGACCTTTAAGTGTGGGCATTTCCTGTTCTTCCATTATAGCTTCTTCTTGAATCCATCTAGCCATTAATTTGTCAAATCCAGGAATTACATTATTGTTGAGGAGAGTAGTCCTAAATACATACCATTCATATGATAGTCCTCCAAGAGTTGTGAGTGCCATTTCCCTATTAGAAATTACTTCCCCAATAGATAGGAGATCATTCTTGATCTCAGTGATTCTTAAGAAATATGCTTGCATATTTTCATCTTTTCCCTTCTTGATCTCCTTCAGCTTATTTCTAAGAAACAGAACTTGATTTGCATCATTAACTCTAAATAAACTCACCATTCTATCATAGATTTCCTTGGAGGTGTTTAGATCAGAAACATAGGCCACCAAGCGGTTGTCGATAGAGTCCCAGATGATCTTCTTTGTTTTGACTTCACCGGTTTTCCATTTGTTCCTGGCAGCAACGGGTGCATGATGGAGGCTCAACAATATTACCTCTAACATGGTCCAACACACCCTGATTTTCTAAAGTTACATTGAGAGACATCTTCCATCTGTGATAGTCTGACTTCTCATGGAGCTTGTCTTCGACAGGGAAGAGTGTTGAGGACCCCATAGTTCTTTTAGCATAGCCTTACCAATCTTCTCATCGGTGATTTCTCTTTCTCTTGCTTAGGCTTTATCTTCACCTTCACTCTAATACCATGCTAAGTTATGGTATGTTCTATGCTTAGAGAAGTTTACTTTTCTTTTTTATTATTATCCACAGATTAGCAATCACATGTACATTAAGTAAAGTGCAGATAGAACATTAAACGATTGATAGAAAACAATCCAAGATAGGAGACACAATATGTGGCGGTTAGGCAGGGACAAACCCCAATATGGGGAAACCCTTTGATCAAATCTTCTTTTATCTTCAATAATTCAGCAGAGATAAATAGTACAAAAATATGATTTGCATTAGCAACAGCAAACACTAGATCAACCCTAAACTAACGTAGACAATATCTTGCAAACCGACCGTCAGATCACCTTGATTCCTTCACCAAAAAATGTGGCCTTCCAAAGAGTTTCAGGTTCACCTACTGCGTAGTCCAAAGAGACAGAATGATGGTCAACACTGGTCAAACTTTCGATCTGCAGTTGCAGCCCTAAATTCTGTGTCCTTCCTTCCACACATGTGAGAGAAGAGTCCTTTCTGCGCAGGAGAGAGAAGAGACTCTTTTTTGTGTAGGAGAGAGAGATGTGATTAGTGTGAAGCGTGCAAATGAGGAAAATACTCCTTGTATTTATATGCAAAACGTTGGGGTTGAATAGATGCGTCTGTTGGGCTTCTGAGCCTACATAAGTTACTGGCCAACTTTGACAATTAGTCCATAATATAAATAAATTCATATCTCCATAAATACTTATCAGAATCCTACACCTCTTGATGAGAGGAATCCAAGAAAAATATAATCAGCCATGAATATGGTGACCCACATGAAGTTTGGCCCTAGTTTCCAATTTTAACACATATGAGTCATGAAAGTTGAAGGACTATGAACAACGTTATTCATCCTATGACTTAGAACTCACCGCAATAGTTCATGCACTGAAAATGCTGCCAACACTATTTTTGGGGAAGAAGGTTGTTCTCATGACAGATCACAGTAGTCTCACAAACTTCTTTCATCAACCGAACTTAATTCCAGGCAAGCACGATGGACCACATTTCTAAGAGAGTTTTATTTTGAGATTAAGAATTTGAAGGGAAAGGAGAACCGGGTAGCTAATTCTTTAAGTCGGAGACTAAATTGTATCTATGAGTTTTCTTTTATCCAGATCAAATTTGACTTTTCAAATAAGATAAAAATAGGTTTCTTTAAAGGACACAGAATACCAATTTTTATGAAAGAAAGAAAACTAGGAAAATAGTTCTAAAAGAAACTTAGGCTATGATGTCAACAATGAAGGCATGTTGTTGTACAAAAATGGCATTTACATACCAAATTAGCAAACCGTTAAGCAATTCATCTTGGATAAATATCATAGAAATCCATATACTACACACTCGAGGTATCAAAAATTAATTACAACATTAAGAAAAGATTACTTCTTGCCGGGTATGAAAAAGGAAACAACCCAATATCTAGCATAGTGTTTCGAATTCCAAAAACTAAAAGGTGAGCAACAACATCCAGCTAGCTTGCTCCATCCCCTACACATTCCTGAATGGAAATGGGATATTGTGACCTTGGAATTTATCACTGTACTGCCGAAATCAAAAAGGAAGAATGCTTTGATAATGGTAGTGATGGATAAGTTACGCAAAGTTGCTCATTTTATTCCAGTATAGCACTTATAAGGTTGTACAAATAGTTGACATCTTCATGAGAGAAAATTTTAGGTTGCATGAAATTCCTAAGAGAGTTATCTTAGATAGAGACGTGAAGTTCACCTCCACATTTTGGAAGGCTCTATTCACTAGCGTGGGCACCCAGGTACGATTTAATCCTTCCTATCATCCATAAACAGATGGACAAACTGAACATATAAACCAGGTGTTAGAGGATATGCATAGAATGTATATAATGCAGCAGCCCACAAAATGGCAAGAATACATACACTTCATGGAATTTACAACAATTCTTACCATGCATCATTGAAAATTATTCCATTCAAAGTATTGTATAGGAGGAATTGTCAAGTACCATTCAATTGGAACAGCCCAAAGGATAAATTCATGTTAGGACCTAACATGCTTAAAGACATGGAAAATATAGTGTAAAAGGTATGACCCAATCTAAACGTCGCTCAAGATCGACAGAAGAATTATGTTGATCAATGGCGATCATATGTAGAGTTCCAGGTGGTAGATCATGTATACTTAAGGGTGAGGCCCAGGCGAAGCATCTTAATATGGAATGGTTTCTCTAAACTAGCCCCACGGTTTTGTTGTCCTTTCTAAATTATTGAACGAATTGGTCTGGTAGCTTATCAATTATCATTACCCGGTGATATTTGTGTTCGTAACATATTCCATGTCTCCTTACTTAAAAAATGCATACATGATCCTAGCCACATAATTCAATGGAAAGACTTTCAGGTAGTGTAATAAAATAAATCTATTGCTTCTCTCTTTCTTTAGTCATGCATTGTGATTTTAATTCTAAACGTGTTTGAATGCAGGTCAAACCTGACAGGGAATTCATGGTGGAACCCCTCCATATTCTCGATAAAAAAGAAACAGTGTTTCAGAGAGCAGATATCCCCCAGGTTAAGGTCCAATGGCAGCACTTTAGCTTCGAAGAGGCCACCTGGGAGGATGAACAACTTGTGCAAAGAGCTTATCCAGACTTGTCCTAGATGGAATGAACACCAAGGATGGTGTTCCACTCAAGGGGGGAAACATGTGATGACTCATGGTAACTTTTAGGACTTGATTTATTAGTTACTGTAGTTAAGTAAATATGGTTTTGGAAGTTGAGGGCTGACATGGCTAAGACAAGAATAAGTATATAAAGAATATATGTTTTGATTTTGTTTTCATAATGTAACATTTTATTTGTGAACTATGGTTGAGAAGCAATGCTAGAGTAAGTGTATCCCAGGCAGTTGGACAATTGTGGGTGAGGTAGTTACCTACCCAAACTCCTTCCTGGAAATAAAAACCTCCCAAAAAAGGGCCAAGAGGATATGATGAACCTGAGGTAAGGGAGGGAAGGAAATTGCAGAAGAGAGAAGAGACACACAAGTTGGTTGGCCAGTAGAGTCTGTTTGGAGTTGTGGGATCAGACTAGTGATCTATGGCTAAGTCTGAGAGTGACTAGATAGCTTGGAAGAAATTAAAAAAAAAAAAAAACACTTGTCCATAAATGTTGCCCTGGGGTAAAGCTAGATGGGGGGGAAGGTGTAGTGGAATGACTGAACTCATGGTTGGGAGGAGCATTTCTCATCCTGGTGATTTATGGTTAACAAGAACGAAAGGCTCAAATAAGTTTTTAACTCTATTAAAATGTTATGTGGACTCATTAACAAAGGATTTAAGTTCTAATGTTTGACTCAAAACAAATGCAACTGTATTTATTTAAATGATGCATTCTTCTATTTGATTCAAAATAAATGCAACTATATTTATCAAAATGATGCAGCGAACTATATAATTGTATTAACAGTAAACTAGTCACATTCATGTAATAACTAGAAACATAAAAGAAAAGAGAGGAAACCAACTGTAGGAGGAAATCGTTGTTATAAAGATACGAAATTGTTGTGAGGTTTAGTGACTAAGTGTAGATAAAAGAAGTTCATGTCAGATTTGCATTAAACTTGTGATATCACGACTAGTAGAAGAAGGGTTAGTTCCAGAGGCAGCATAGGGAACTGGTAAACCAAAATAGTCCCTTCACTTCTCGGTTGGAGAAGCTAAAATAATGTCGTACTATAAATAAATATACATCTCCAGTATAATTTTAATTGCATGATACACAGTAAATATGCCATAATTAAAAGGAACAAGAAGTAAGGAGAATTTAGATATAACAGTTGCAACTAACTAAATGAAGATTAAGGTTGTGTCAAAATAGTAACCATATTAGATGATATAATAGTACATTACAAGATCTATCTGTAAGAAGAAAAATAACTATTCAACATTGCAACCATCATGATTCATAAAATGCAACAATAATGAAAACCTTGTTCTTCAATACATATTTATAAGTTAAACAGAGTCGAAAACCCTCATTATGCAACACTTATAAAAGTTAAACAGACACAAGAAACATCATCATAGGATAATGTTTTTACAACTGAAATAGAGGTGTGAACCCTTACCATATAACTATATAACTCAGAACAAAAAACTCAAAAAATCCTAGATACAGTCGAGTCATAACAAATTCCTGTAGGGATAAGCTTCGACTGGCTATGTTAATGAAATCGAACCCTAAATGTTAACCACCGGTATTGAAACCTTGACCGCTCTAGTCAAGGATCTAGTAACTTAAAGCACGAAATTTGGGATATGAGAAAGATAGATAACAGACAAGGGTTATTTTCTCGACTGAGGTCTTCTAGATGAAACACACCTAGAGGAAAAGGGAAGTTGGTCGTGAGGCTAAGCAAGAGTCGACCCGTGGAATATACCAACGAGGTCCAGGTTAGAACATACCTGCATCATAAAATCTAGGATAGTCAAAAGAAAAATCTATGACATGACTTTAAATCAGAGGAAAAACCTAAATAATATTGATGTTCTTCATACTTGTAGAAAAAACAAGTGGAAGAAACCCGAGTTGTATGGGGTTGACATGTCAAAGCACAATCACCACTATGTAGGTGCAGAAACTCAGTGCTAGAAGAATTTATCCAAAGTTGATGAAGGTGTAGGAATAAAAATCGAACCTTTGAAACCCTCGACCCTAAGTGTGGTTGGAAGCTGTGCAACCGAGCCACATATTCCTAAATAAAATTCACAACAAAGAAATTTTAGCCCATGTAATGGAAAGAAACAATGGAAAACAAAAGACAAAATGAACAACAATAGTGGGCTTCCAAACCCTAATCTTACTCAAATGTGAATGTGGGTAAATTTAGACTTGCCATGCACGATGAAGTCTTAAGGCTTACAGTATAGGCGGTGCGGCATGAGGATCCAACTCTACAACTGTGAACCTCAAGACCACACACTAAAGGTAGACATAATTTTGGATGGAAAAAGTGTGAATGGCGCAGAGCGAGAGGGGAAGGTTGAGGGTTAGTTACTCTTGAACCTTGTGAAGAGATCCCCATAGTCGAATGCATGCATTCACAGGAGACTGTAGATCCAAGTGTAGATCCCAAGGGAGGATTGCTAGGTGAACGAGTGCCATCTCTCTTTGATATGCTTCCCAATCTAAACATACCACTAAAGTTTTCATATGTCAGCCTCCATTTATCTATGCAATCAGGACTAAAGATTAGATGCATAGCCAGAGTGCTCATAACTGTGCATTTTCATTTGCTATAATCAAACCTTTTCTATGGAATAAATTATATCATAGCTCAATGTTTTAAATTAATGAAATCCAACTCTGTAATAAAAGACCAATCTTGTATGTTCAATGTTTTTTTCTACACAACTATATGTAATTACTATTTTTATTCTTGGGAAAAAAAAGAAAATTTTCTTTCTCTTAGATGAAGGGATGTTACATTATATTATTAAAAATTAAAATAAATATAAAAGCTAAGAATATATTTTTTAGAAAATTTATTTTATTAAAAAATAAAAAGACATATATATATATATATATATATATATATATATATATATATATATATATATACTCGGACAACCACATTCGTAAAAGTGGTTAATATACGTTGAAAGTGTATATCAATCACATGCACAACCACAATTAAGGCGTATAATAATGATTATTAATTAAAATTATTATTAATGAATATTATTATTTACTCAATGATTTATTTAATCATAATAATTTATGCATTATTAATTAAATAATTAAACAATTAATTAATTAATATAGTTAGTTTAATTAATTAATTAATTAATTATTTAATTATTTAATTATTCATTAATAATTAATTAATTAATTAATAATTAATTAATAAATAATATTTAATTAAATAATTAATTATTCATTAATTAAATAATTAAATAATTCATTAGTAAATTTAATTAAATAATTAAATGATTAATTACATTATTAATTCATTTAATTAATTAATTACTTAATTAATTGATTCATTAATTAGTCAATTAATTCAATTAATTAATCAATCAATTGATTCAATTAACTAATTAATCAACTAATTCAATTAATTAATTAATTAATTATTTAATTTAATTATTTAATAATTTAAATAGTTGATAATTCATTCATTCATTCTTTTAATTAATTAATAATCTATTAATTAATTTAATTAATTAATCCATTATTTATTTAATAATTAATTAATTAAATAATTAATATTAATATTATAAGAAAAATTATTTTGTTAATAATCACATCAAGGTATATTTGTCGATGCGCTTCAAATGAACTTGTGTGGTCCATCTTCAGGACAAGATGAATAATCAGATCATGGTTGTGGGTTAAATAGATAGACAGGTCCTTCAAACAACTATAAAAAAACAACTATAATTTATATATTAATTTATTTAGATTATAATTAAAAGGTTAATTTTCTTAGTTTAGTCAATATTATTTTCAAAGTTATGTAAAAACACAATATATATATATAGATATATAAGTGTGTGTGTGTGTGTGTGTTTGACTTAAATATTTAAATTAATTCTTCACCTATTTTTTGACCAAGTCAAAAGTAGTCGTTTCTTTATAGTCGTTGGAGTTCGCATGAATTGCATCGACAAATATTCCTTAACGTGATTATTACCAAAATATTTTTTCGTATAATGTAGATATGGATCATATAAGCCAAAACTTGATAATATAAATATTTTTAATATTAATGTAAATATTTTTAATATTAATGTAAATAAATTAATTTAATTAATATTATATTAAATGATTGACCATGGTGAGAATGTGATGTTCAACCATGGTTTACCATGATTGACCATCTGAACATGTTTGATTTTATAAAACATGGTTGACCAAGGTTAACCATGATTGACCATGGTTTACCATGGTTGGGTCAACCATGATTATCAGATTGGGATAATCTTTGTCATAATGCGACATTGGATCATGGTTGACACAATGATTGATTTTCATATTGAGACAATCTTTGTCACAATGCAACATTAGACCATGGTTGAGCATGATTAACCATGGTTGATTTCCATATTGAGTCAATCCTTGTCATATTGTGACATTGGACCATGGTTGATCATGCTTGATCATGATTGATTTTAAAATTGAGACAATCTTTGTCAAAATGGGACGTTGGACCATGGTTGGTGATGAGCCTCATCATTGGGTAGTTATATGGGCATTCTCACAACTTATTGCATACTTTTGATTATATTTTGTTTATGAGATGAGTTAGAGTTGGATATTTTGCTTTGTGGTCTAATGTGCATTTAATGCAGGATTAAAGGATAAAAGCAAGGAATTTTGGCAAAGACCTTGGTCAAAACTCGAATGGGACAAGGGAGAGGAATTATAGGAGGTAAATCCTCCTCATATACTACCCCTCCATTCGAATATTCCTCCATCAGCTCGGAGTGCACAGCCAAATCATGAGGACTAGAAGGCAGTCGAGCAATTGAAGGACAAAGCACCAGTTTATCTCAAGTTTGGGAGCCAAGCCTCCCTAATTTTAAGGAAGTCATTGGAGACTTCAGATGTATCTGTAGAGAGGCCTAGGACCTCAGTAGGATTAGGATTTTTGATTGTAAAACTCTACTCTATTTTCGAGCTACAAGACTTGTGATAGTTTTGTTGTAATACATTGTTTTCATAATAAGAATGAGCTTTTTTTTAGCTAGGACTGAGTTAACTAAGAAGGCTGAAGCTCTTCGGTTAGGGCCCAACCCTAGCAGCCAAGGCTCCTCTTTATTGTACATGTATGTTAGCATGGATTCATAGTTTAATTGTTCATTTTCTTAAGTTAGCTGCATTTCCATTACAACATCGTAGATTAGATTGGTTGTATGTTAGTCTGCTTCCATTTGTGCCTTCTTTCAATTGGTAGGTTAGAAAGGAGAAAAAGGATCACCATAAGGTTATTAGTAGGTGTCTCGGCCTCACTTCCTCCCTCTGAGACCATGACTTGACGAAGATACCCTTCAGCAGCCCCAAAAACACAGATTTCTAGTTCTTGCATGATCTTTGGATTTTGTTTTCTTGAGTTAGCATTCGCTTCATTTCATTGTCATATTTTTCCATTACTCCATTTCTGCAATAAGATCTCACTCATTATTTCATTCCCTTTAGCATTCTCGTCGTGCATAATATAGGCAATTGATTCATGCTTTTCTAGTTTATGAAAATGTATCTTGTTGCATAGTTTTTGGATAAAAAATATGTTTTAAGCACAACAGGTACTTTAGGAGGAGACTCAGACTTCATCACCAGCAACCACCTTCCATTTCATTCATCCTAACCATCTCTTGTTCCACCATCACCCTCACTAGTTTTTTTGTCATTTTTCATTAAAATTCCCCTAGATGCATTGAGCGAATCTAGCCATCTCTGATCTTCGATATTGACTCTCGAGTGTTCCTAGACCTTATAACGTCCCATCCCACTCATCACACACCTTTTGCAAGCTTCCCAACACCTCCAACACCTCACAATTAACTCTTGGTTGTATCCTGTAGGTTTTCTGTAATTCCTACAGGATCATCCTATAGGTTTCTAGTACATCTTATAGGTTTTCCTGAAACGACCTGTTTTGAGGCCGAATTGATGGGGAACCTCTAGGAAGTCACAAAAAGCCTCCTAGGACCCTTCCACACCATCCAAACACTCCATAAGCCTTTTATCCATCCTCAATCACCTTCCATCCACTTGTCACATCCACAAGAACAGTTAATTTGCATACTTGATTTTGCCAAAAAAAACCAAAAAAGTGAAAACAGATTTAGTTTAGTTTTCTTGCTTACATATTAGTATGGTTTGATCCTATTTACTTCTGTAGCTTAGATAGTAGCATTAGGTTAGTGTTGATTTAGAAATTCTCCTTAACATAGCTATTTAAATGGTTAATTAGGATACGGTGTTATTTTAGCATTACATGTCGTTTTCTTCACTACTGTAGTAGAGTAACTCTCTTAGAAAAGATTTGATCTTCTTCCATCAAAGAATCAAGCTTCTTCTGACTCTATAGAGGTCTGGCTTGGAACCGCTGGGGTCTCTCGTTGGATGAATAGTGATAACGGGCAGGACCTTCACTTTTACTTGTGCATATACCATTGTCACCTCTAAGTTTGTATGAACCCCCGGTTGATAAATAAAGTTGGTAGCCTAGGAGTTGTAGCATCCTTGCTGTAATACTGGCGCTCATCACTTTTTTGGCATCGTTTTTGGGGAGGTGTCTGAGTAGAATGTGGTTACTACTTTCTTTTCTTCTACTTATTGTCTTCAATTTCTGCCATTAGTTTATTTTTGCAAAAGTAATCTAGTAGCTTCCTTTCTTTCATTTTTTATCTGCTTTCCTTTCTATTGTGCAAGTAGAATTTCAATTAAGAAAGTAGCTTTCTCATTCTGTTAGTGTTTTTGATTCAATCAGCAATTTAATTTCTACAAAGTACTTTCCAGCTTAAAATTTTTTACAAAACCAACCCAAAAACATTTCCTTTCATGCCTCGTGGGAATATGGAAAATTTAAGGAATTGTTTGCCAAATGCCCCCACTGCATCCAACAACCAACCTTATCTCTTCTTCGGTGGCTGTGAACTGAAGGAACCTCTAGGTGAGCAACCTCACATATTTGAAGAACCTACAAGGGAAGAAGAAGAAGAGGAACCCATTCCTACTGAGCCAATGGTTGAAAACCGAAATGACAGAGGGAATAGAGAGAGAGTTGAGGGTGCCTTCCCCATCAAGGAAACCAGCGGGGATACTAAGATGAAGAATATAAGCCCCTCTACCCTACCTCATTTCCATCTACCCTCAAGGATGAAGCATTGCGTTGGTTCATGGGTTTAATTAGAGATAGCATCACAACTTGGGCATAGATGCAACAACATTTTAACAACAAATATCGGGACTACTGTAGGTCAAAGGATACTAAAGAAGAGGATTTTCAGGATGAATCCTTAGAAGACTACGAAGAAATATTCTAGCTTAGTTACAAAAGGGCCAGGTGCACACTTGACCCTGTGTCCCTAAAGTTGGCCCTACTCAAGGGAGTAAGAGAAGACCTTCTGGATACCTTACACTTGTTAGCAGGAGAAAATATCTACCAATTACCCTATGAGGATATCAAGACTATCTTTAGAAACCATTCTAGGGTAGCCAAGAAAAAGGGTAGGAGTAGTCAACCTATGTCCAGTACATAATCTTCCAACACATCCATCAAGGGTGAAATTGGAAATATGCTGGAAGATTTCAAAAGTGAGATGATGTAAACCCTTGCCTTGGAATTGGACACCATGAACATCAAAAGGAAGTAAGAGGAAGCAGAGAGACCCATGGCCATGTTTTGTATGAGATGCACTAGGAGGCATCCTAGGAAAAACCGTTGATTGAACTGTATTTAAATTTGCTCGGTCTGTGAAGAAAACGACTCCATAAACAAGTGCCCTTCTTTACGAGGACGCGAAGTTCTATATCAAGGAGTTGAAGGGGTCACTGAGCAACTTTTCTACATTAACCAAAGGATGCCTCCTAGGCCTAGACCATACCAGCAGGGCATGCAAGGGTCATCCCATGCATATTACAACCCCAACCAAAACATAACTATACCTTCTTTGGGATCCCCTACTCATCCTTCCTGGTCTACATCCTCTCCTTGGTCCTATGCATCTCAATATCATTCCCAGCCAGCCAGCCAGTCATTTCAACCTTACGCTCCGCCACAATCACAGTGGAATACACCACTCTAGGTGTGGAGGCCCCAATACAACAATGCTACATCTCTATTGCCTCCACCACCTACCCAACAAAAACTCCTACACTCTGCTCCACCGAAGAAACCCTAGATGCCTACCCAGCCAAATCCGAACCTGAACAATACGCAGGCTTAGCAAGTATACAGTTGAGAGACATCATATCCAGCTTATGATGTGAAAATCCAGGAGATTAACCTGAGATCTAGGAGAGTCCTCCTGGATAACCAACCTCCCCCTACACATAGAGAGGTTGAGGAAGAAAGAGAGGAAAGCAAACTTAAAGTAAATCCACCCTTTGCCAAGAGATTAGCCCAACTGCTCCAGCCTACCCCAGAAGAAACTGAGCTTCTAGGAGTATTGAAAAATCTATGTGTAAAGATCCCCCTTCTCCAGGCAATAAAAGATGTTCCCATTTACAATAAGTTGATTAAGGAGAAATGCTTCAAGCATCCAGGAAGAAGAAAAAGGGATGCCCCTACCATTAATGTCATTGGGAAGCTGTCTGACTTAATGATAGGGTAGGTAATATGTCTAAAATATTTGGACCCTAGAAGCCCTGTAGTAGATGTTCACATCAATGGCACCATTGTCCCTCACACTCTGATCGATATTGGGGCTGTCGTTAATGTGATGACCAAGGACACCATGCTCATGCTCAACCTCCAAGGGTCATTGAGGAAGACAGCAACAGTTCTGCAACTTGCAGACCCTTCAAAAGCCAGCCCTAAGGGAATTGTGGAGGAACTGATGGTCTCCATTAACTCCTGGGAGTATCGTGCAGATTTTCTAGTTCTCCAGCCTAAGGCTAAGCTTACTGGTTACCCTCTCATCGTTGGGAGGCCATGGTTGGCCATAGGAAATTCTTACATTAGCTGCAGAACTGGGAATATGACCATCAAGAATGGGCATATGTCCAAGCAATTAGTCCTATACCTTCCTACTCAACCTTATCTAGAGCATGATTTACCTTTATGGTTGGAAGAGGGGGAAGAAGATGAGGTTTATTCTACCCAACTTTATGCTTTAGAAGCAACCATAGGAGGAGGACAACAACTTGAGGATGACTTGATTGAACACCCACTACAAATCACAGCTCCTAGTTCATTACCTTTAGAAGAATAAGGAAAACTCAGGACTATCATCCAATTGACTTATGCTTGGTTGATTCCAACCCACTCTATTTCAAAACCATAGAATTTGGCCCAAAGAAAAGCTTGAAAATTAATCCATCTCTTTCTGCTCTCGAACAGGAAAAGCTATGCAACATGTTAAAATAAAACCTAGAAGCCTTCGCTTGGAGTTACAAGGAAATGAGCGGAGTACACCCCTCAGTGTGTACTCATCACATATACATCAAAGAAGGTTGCAATCCAGTTCGGTAACCACAAAGGAGGATGAACCCACCTCTTAAAAATATAGTCAAAGAAGAACTGCAAAAACTGTTAGATGCAGGATTCATTTACCCTATCTTCGACAGTGAGTGGGTCTCTCCTTTAGGGTCAGTTCCCAAGAAAAATGGTAAGTGGAAGATTTGTGTTGATTACAGGGAGTTGAAAAAAGCCACAAAGAAGGATCATTTTCCCCTACCCTTCATTGACCAAGTGCTAGATAGCCTGGCAGGGAAAATGTTTTTTTCTTTCCTAGATGGATTCAGTGGGTACAACCAAATCCAAATATTCACAAAAGACCAGGATAAAACTATATTCACCTGTCCTTGGAGAAATTTTGCCTATAGGGTCCTTCCTTTTGGCCTATGCAATGCTCCTGCCACTTTCCAAAGAGTAGCCTTGAGTATTTTTGTCGAATTAGTACATGATGCAGTGGAAATTTATATGGATGACTTTACACCTTATGGCTATGATTTTCAAGAAGCCCTAACTAACCTAGGCAAAGTACTGCACAAATGCATTGAAATGAACCTGTCTCTCAGCCCTGGAAAATGTGAATTCTCAATCACTGAAGGGACCATGCTAGGTAATTCAATATCTCAGCAAGGACTGTGGATGGACCCGAACAAAATAGCCATCATCCAAAGGGTCCCACCTCCGCAAAAGAAGAGAGATGTCAAGAGTTTCTTGGGGTTAGTTGGATGCTACGGAAGGTTCATAAAGGACTTTAGCAAGTTAGCCTCTCCTTTATTTGGGTAGTTGGTCAAATATTATGATTTTATATGGTCAAAGGGCTGTCAAGAGGCCTTAGACATTATAAAGGGTAAGTTAACCACTGCACCAATTCTCCGAGGCCCAAACTGGGTCCCCTTTCATATTCACGCTGATGCCTCACACAAAGCCACAGGAGCAGCCTTAGGTCAGGTAGAGGAAAAACTACCTTATGCCATCTATTTTATCAGTAAGAACTTGTCAAAGGCTGAGCTAAATTATACAGTGACTGAAAAGGAACTCCTGGTTGTTGTGCACTCATTAAACAAATTTAGGCATCACATTACAGGCTATCAAACATTTGTGCATACTGATCATGTAGCAATCAGTATAAGATGTGAATGCTCAAATTATAAGATGGTTGCTTTTATTACAACAATTTGATCTAATCATTGTTGATAAGCATGGTAAGGAAAATGTTGTTACAGACTTTTTATCTAGGGTGAATCTGATTGCAGGTGAAGAAGGAATGGTGGATGACCAGTTACCAGAAGACCACTTGTTTGCTATTTTAGTTCTCTCCCCATAGTTTGCTGATATAGCAAACTATTTGGTATCATCATAGTTCCCACCAAACTTTCCCTCCAAAGAAAAGAGAGAGATAGCTAGGAAAAGCGCCCCCTTTGCCTAGATTAAGGGCAATCTTTTCAAACTTGGCCCAGATCAAATCTTGAGAAGGTGTGTAAGGCAAGAGGAAGTTTTTGACATCCTTCTGACCTGTCATGATGGGCCTTTTGGAAGTCAATTTGCAACCAGGAGGACAACATTCAAAGTGTTACAAGCAAGCTATTATTGGCCCACTCTCCATCAAGATGTGAAAAAGTACAGTAGTCAGTGTGATCGGTGCCAGAGGATGGGAAAGCCTACTACAAGAGATGAAATTACCCTACAGCCTCAAGTGAATTTCGAGCCATTTGACAAGTGGGGCATGGACTTCATTGAGCCTATCAACCCTCCTTCAAAGCAAAAGAAATACATTATTGTGTGCCCTGATTATTTGACTAAGTGGGCAAAAACAAAGGCAATCAACGCAACAATAGAAGAGAAGGCGCCTGAGTCCCATCTTTGGGTTGAGAACCTCGTGAGGCAGCCCAATGATGAAAAAAAAGAATAGAAAAAAGAATAAGAAGATCCTTGGGTGAAAACCTCCCTTGAGGCGCCCAGGGCAAACAACTAGGGTGGAAACCTCTCTCAGGTAGCCTAGTTTTTTTTCAAAAAAAAAAAAGAGAGAGAAAGATAAGTTGTTATTTGCAGGTGGGC
Organism: Pinus tabuliformis; assembly: GCA_031772625.1. Lineage (NCBI taxonomy): Eukaryota > Viridiplantae > Streptophyta > Pinopsida > Pinales > Pinaceae > Pinus > Pinus tabuliformis. The sequence goes on from CM062819.1 coordinate 1,653,969,973, forward strand.
GAGAAAGAGAGTGAAGGAACAAAAAGAGGATCCAAAGAGAACCATACCTCACACAAATTCATCTCCCCCACAACTCACCATGCATCCCTCCATCATTTCTATCGTTTTTCACTCCATTGCTTCGATTTATGTGAAGGTTGTGCTTTCTACAGGATTCCCTGTATTTCTACATGATCCCCTAAAAACCTACAGGATGATCCTGTAGGAATTACAGTGGACCAAAAAACCTACATGATGATCCTGTAGGAATTACAGTGGCCCAGAAAACCTACAGGAAGTAACCTGAGGGCACATGGTAGGTTTGATTGGGTCCATAAATTCATCCTAGGCATGATCTAAAACCTCACCTCGTCTACCATCATCATCCTTGCACTCACCATTCAAAAAAAAAGATCAGTTTCAACAGTTTCTACCAGTCATAGAAAAAAAAAGAAGAAAGAAAAATAGAGAGGAGTAAGATCATTACCTAAGTTTCCTTTGATCTACACACACTCCTACTCCCTCTTTCCATTCATTGCACCATCCTCACAGCCCCAGCCACAAAATGTTAATCACCAGCTATAGGTCTTCACTAGGATGATCCAGGAGCTCCACAACAGCAGTAGCATCAAATATTAAAACACAGATACCTGCAAAAGACAAGAAACCATTAACAGACATCAAGAGGAGGAAGGAGAATGGCATTCAGTAAATAAACAATGCAGTACCTTTGATCTTTGTCAACTACAGAATGGCCTCAAAACCACAGGTAAGTATCCCGCTCGCTCACTCATGTGCATCATTTAATAAAAATTTGTAAGGGTTATGAGATAGTTGGTTTATAGGTGAAAAGGTGGCCAGTTAACTTGGCCACCTTCGTTCAATCGACACATGAAAAACAAGTGTCCTCTCACATGTGGCTATAGTAAACCCAAAGACAGAGGAGGAGTGGGACAAGAAGTGGTTAAACTATAGATATACGAGGTGGGAGCTGATTAGGAGGACTAGGAACTAATGAGGTGGTAGTGGGGACCAACGGTCTAAAAATCACAACGTACCTCTGCTTCTAGCAGATCACCTCACCCCGAAACACCATAAAGGGAAATAAAACATCATTCCCTGCATTGCATTCAACCTCCTTGAAACTCCCTCACTCAAGTCGCCCTCATAAGTATGGCCACCCACTAGAAGAAAGGATCCATCGTTCTGCACAGGAATTCCTACAGGAGCATGCACAGGAATTCATATAGGATGCAGTCTACAGGATCAGTCTACAAGATACATAGAGGCAGCCTACATGATAGGCAAAGAAGAGTTCAAGAAGGGATATCACGGGAATTGTCAATTACCACCATTTTAAAAAGGTAGGCTCTAAAATCCATCCCCATGTATAATCAAATGAACCAAAAAGACTATAAAATCTAGTGAATTTAGCAACTGCGAGAGGTGCATTCCATATATAGTCAACTCTATTTTTCTCTTGCATAAAAAAAAATAAAATTTGTCAACCCTCTCGTTTTTTCCTCAAGCTTCACAATCAAGATGACAGGAGGGTTTAATAGGAGAGAGCCCAAAAACACTGTGAGGATACAACAACACCCCCAGGTGCTTGAAATCTTTACAAGACACAACTAGATGGGGTTTTTTGAAAAATTCATAGGGTATGATGATGAGGTGGCTCAAGAATTTTCTCACTCCCTCATTCCACACAACAGAATCCATGCCACAGTTTTAGTTAGAGGACTCACTATAGATCTCACCCCAGAGCTAATCAGTAGGGTCACCACACTTCCCCTAGGAATTCCATGTAGAAAATAAGAAAAAGGAGATAGATAGGAGGCAAAAAAGAAATTCTTTTTAGAAGGTGAAGAACCCACAGATGATAAAAATGGAGTAAAAAGGGATAGTCTACCATACCCATGGATTGTGGTAGGCTACCAACTCATCAAATATATCTCATGTGAGGGTAGATATAGTGTTGTTTATGGCTATCATTTCAAGATCCTTGAAGAATTAAGATTTGGGGTAGAAACATCAGTTCACCAAAGACTCAACATACCCTATTTTTTGATGCAATCACTCATAGACTCCAGCAAGAAAGTGAAGGAAGGGAATTCCCAAAAATTGGCTCACCATGGGTTGATTAGGATCCTCATTGAGGATGCCCTCCAAAACCTTAGAATCCCTATAACATGGTCACTCTTCAGATACTTTCCAGCAGAGGATGACATCAAAACCCTCACTTATGATGTTAGTCCTTCTGTCAGTGAGGAGGAGGCAAAGGAGGAAGAGGAAGATATAGAGCTAGAGAAGGATGACATGGATGAAGAAGCTGCAATAGAGGAACATGATTAAGCAGAAGAAGAAGAGGGAGAAGAGAAGGATGAGGATGGTGAAACAAAGGAAGAAGCTAAGGAAGAAACTGATGGAGATAAGGAAGAATCACAAGAGGAAGAAGAAAGGAAAAAAGGAGAGGAAGAAGGCATTGAAATAGAGGGGAAAGAACACAAGGAGTGGTCACCTAGGGTTTCCTAAGAATCCATTGAGAGAGAGGTAGTAGTTCTCGTCACTTCTCTCAGTACCCCAGTCAAGTAAAAATTAAAAAGAAGGAGGCAAACCCCCCTATATTTCATAACAAGAAAGAGCACAAGAATCAAATAAGGGAAGCCACAAATATCAACAAAAATTCCTATTGAGATTGAAGATTCCCCTACACAAAGAGACAAAATGGCTTCCCCTAAATCACCAATCACCTATGTAAGGAGGCCTAGTACTAGATCAACTTCTTCAAAGGTTAAGGCCATCCTTCTGGATCCATAACAAAACCTACAAGAAGCAAAATCAGTCGTACAGGATACTCTGCTAAAACTACAGGAAGCACAGAAATTAGAAAGCAAGGTAGGGGAGCAACAAGAAACAAAAGAAGAAGACCCAAAAACAAAGGAACCAAGCCCCCAACCTAACGTAGACTCTTATAACCAGTTTATTGAAGGAGGCAGGATAATACCTAAAAAATTTTCCATCCCATTATTTATCGAACTTGAGAAGGAAAGGGCCAGAACCCGCTGATGGATGCAAATCACCAAGACAAAAGGGTTGGAAGACATTGGGTGCATGGAAGAGAAGCTCAAAGAAATGGGCAAAGAGCTAAGTGGCTTAAGGGACAGAGAAGCAATAATGAGAGATCAACTTGAGAGGGAAAATGCATGACTGAGGGGACAACTACAAGAAAGAGAGAACCAACTAGCATGTATGTCCAGCCTCTCCTTGGAGTCCATCCAGTGTAGGATTCCAGCTAGATCCTATGCTCTTTACCTCAAAGAACAATGGCTATAGTTTCAGATTAAAACACTAGCACAAAGGGGCACCATGCCATTTCAAGACTACAGGAAGTTTATAGATCCTTGTGATGAAAGTACACTAGAGGATAGGGCCGAAATGGTTGAGTTTTATTTGCACAGCATGGCCCTCACATACACGAATGTTTGGGATCCTAATGCCAAGCTAGAGGATCTACAATTAATGGCTTTGGCATCATGGATGAACCATGGGCAGTCAAGGGCTGCAGAGATGAAAAGAATATTGGCCATGTTAGGATATTCCGAGACATAGGAAATAGTTAAGTATAACTTGGTCTAGTGTAGAGTTAGGTAAAGTGTTTTTCTTTACTATGTACTTTTGTAACTTATAATCCGACGGTCACGATATGTAGTGATCTGACAGTTCATTATCTCCTCGGTATTACCAACACTTGATCCATGGATTAACAACTTATTGGTCCATGATCTCTATTTAAAGAGCATGAAGGATCATTTGTAGGGTAACCATTTATGAGAGAAACTTATGTAAATTTTCATTCTTTTATTAATAAATTTCCTGAATTAGCCGCATTGGCTCAGGTCGTGGACTATTTCGCACTTTGAGGGTTTTAACCACGTTAAGAATACTAGTGTATTGATCTATGATCTGTTTCTAAGCTGTGTCCTTTGGTGTTCTGTCTGAGGAAATTACCCTATAAATTCCTACATGGTATCAGAGCGATTTGAGGGCCGCATCCATTGGTGATCCAAATCTGAAGCCAGTAGAACTGCATCTGACTGTTGTTTCCTAGATCTACTATTTATGATTGCTTTCGAGCCGAGAGGACTACTCTATTGTGTTAGGAGCATTTGCTCCAGTGAGGAACCCCTTTCGTTTGACACGAAAAGGTTTGTGGCAGCCCTAGCTATGTCATTTTTAAGATCTAGAGGTATACAATGTTTATTTGTAGTTTTAAGTTATTTTCTCTCTATTTATTTTGGTTTATTTAGCTCTCTGTTTTTTAAATTACCAGATCTATACCTTTCATTTCTACATATGCTCTTTGCCCCGCGACTTTGTAAGATTTGGGAAAATAAAAAACAGAAAGGAAGCATTTTTCTCATGCGTATGCTCTTTTCCACCATGCCTTAGTGTGATCTCAGAAAATCAGAAACATTAAGGAAAATATTTAGTTCCCGAGTAAAACTAACTTCAAGCCTTAAGGTTTGGTGTTTTTGTATGTCCGTGCTGGCTTTTTTGCTTTTTGTTTTATAGGAAAAAAAGAGCTTTCTAAAGTAAGCACACACCCCAAAGCTTCAGTGACTAAAAAAAAAAACCCTTCTACTTTTCCAAAAATTACTAACCTTTTAAACTAGCTCACTTGGTCCAAAGTTACTTTATGAGAATAGAGGTCTTAGGTTCAAGTCTCTCTTTTTGTTGAGTTACTTTTTCAAAAAGCATAAGTAGCTTATGTTTTAAAGTTACTTTATGTAAAAATTTTCTCACCCATTATAAAAAGTGATTCACTTATAATTCTAAAGTCTCTTTATCTTTTATTTAAGTTACAATTTAGTGGGTAGCTCATAAAGTACCATTGTAAAGGTGACTTTCACTTATTTATAAAAGTTAGTCACATATATTTATTTTAAAAGTGAGCTAATTAGATTGATGTTTGTAAATGGGGGAGATTTTTTTTTAATATAACATTATTATTCATTTCCGCACATTCACGCACTTTGTCGGCATCTTCAACAACTTTTATTCAAAAAGCCATAACTTCTTCATCCGGAAGCCATTTTAAGAGTTTTTTTTTTAATCAACCTATTCTTTCAAGATATTTCCATTTGAACATTTATTTTCAGCATCTACAGCTTTAGTTTCCATTAAAATGGAAATTTCATGCCCAGTTATTCTTGACGACACCAACTACCTCCAATGGTGGTCCTACGTTCTGGATTCACTTAGAAGTCAAGGTCTTTACAGAATAGCCTCAGACCAATAAACCAAACCTAAAAATGAATATAAGGTAGCTAAATGGGAAAATAGGCAAGATCAAGCACGTGGGTTGATAGGGATGTCTATTTCTCTAGACCTTAGATTCCATATCGTAGAACTTGATACCCCCAATGAAGCAATGAAACAACTCACTAATGTTTTTGGAATTAAAAATGAAATTAGAGCCCATCAACTTGAAAATGAGTTGCTTACGTTGGACCCCAATAATTTTTCTTCCATTGAAGATTTTTTGTCCAAGTTCAAGACCCTTAGATTTCTCTTGGAAGGTGTTAAGGTTAAGAAATAAGATGGTAGCCTTATCTATTCCATTCTTACTAAGTTGGGACCAACCTACTCTGTGTTTGTTTCCACCTTCCATTCTACAAGAGAAGCCTTCATTTCTCAAGGACAAGACTACAAGTCCCCTTCCTTTGATGCCTTTTGTGATTCTTTAATAAGAGAACAAGAAAAACTCTTACATCTTGGTCTTCTTAATCTTTGAAACTCTTATAAGAAAGCCTTAGCCGCCCAACAGAAACCAAATTTAAAGAATCCTAAGAAGCTGTATCCTAAAAAGAATGGTCCTAAAACAAACAAGGGTCCTAAGAAATTTTAGTTTCAAAATGAAAAATCATTTCAACAAAATGATAAGGCAAATAAAAACAAAGGGAAGAAAATTGATAGACATTGCCACTTTTGTAATCGAGATGGCCACTTAGAATCCAAATGCTTTAAGACGATGGAAGCCTGGGAAGCAGCAATGAAGAAGCATAACATCCATTTGGAGCACTCTTCAACTTCAACTTCATCTTCAGGAATAGCACTTTCGGCATGTGGTTGTCAAGCATCTCGATCTGGATATGCACTAAATGTATCTTCTTCTTCTCATTCTCATGAGTGGCTCATTGATTCTGGAGCTTCTTATCATATGGGCAAAAACAAAGCCATGTTTTCTTCTTTAAATGATTGTAACACCAAAAATATATATGTTGGTGATGATAGATATCTTAGTGCTGTAGGGACTGGAACTGTTCATATAGACAATGGTCAATTTAATGATGTATTATGTGTTCCAACGTTATCCTGCAACCTTCTATCTATATATCAGATAACTCATTCAGGTGAAGGTTAAATCGTTGAATTTTCACCTCACGATGTTGTAATTTAGGACCTAAGAGATCCTAGATAGATTTTAGCTACTGGCATTGCTAATGATTCTACAAGGTTGTATAAGTTCAACAACCTTGGGTCATCAAATATTCCATCGGTATTTGTTGCTTATAATTATGAAGTGATCAAACTTTGGCATGAGTTATTTGGTCACTTAAAGTATTGCTCCCTTCAGAATCTATGTAAAGAAAATATAGTGACAGGTCTTTCAATGGTATCTTGCAGATATGGTGTTTGTTCCGGATGTGTACTCGAAAAACATCATCGAGCTAGTTTTGAAAAACGTGCCTATTGGCACACCTTAGCCCCTTTACAGCTTGTGCAGAGTGATTTATGTGGTCCACTTCTAGTTGTTCCATTCTCTGGCTAAAGTATTTCTTAACTTTCATTGATGATTTCTCCAGAGGCACTTGGGTATACTTCTTAAAACTCGAGAGTGAAGTATATAACATGTTCTTGGCCTTTAAGGCCTTTGTTGAAAACAATCTGGACATAAAATTCTTAGGCTAAGATCTGATAATGGCGGAGAATATGTGAACAAAAAATTCATCAACTTTTGCACTGAGAATGGAATTCAAATGCAACATACTGTTCCATATACTCCACAACAAAATGGTGTAGCTAAAAGGAAGAATCACACCTTAAAGGAAATGGCTAATTGTATGCTTCAATCTAAAGGACTTAGTCTTAATTTTTGGGAAGAAGAAATTAACTATGCAAATTACAAAGTAAATCACACTCCTACTAAGGTTTTAAAGAATATCACTCCAGAAGAACCATGGAGCTCAATTAAACCAGATGTAAGTCACTTTTGTGTTTTTGGAAGTGAAGCATGGGCCCATATTTAGATAAGAAACATAAAGCTTTAGAACCCAAGAGTGAAAAATGTATTTTTTTTGGATATTCTGAAGATATCAAAGGATATAGACTTATTCCACTTAAGTCCAAAAATTTTATCATTATAAGAGACGTAAAGTTTGTTGAAAATATATCAGCCTACGAGCCTAGTTTGGCGGATGTGCCACCTATCTCTATCCCTTCTACTTCTGAAACTATTTCTTCTTCAGATGATGACAGTTAGGATGACAATTATCCACCACCTTCTCAAGATCCTCCTCCTTCTCCTCAGCTTCCCAAATGGGTCCGTGCTACTCAGCATGCAGAAGGTGCTCTTGCCGGTGATCCTATGGATCAGCGACATACACATTCTCAGTTCGATAGAGCCTCTTCTTTACTGGCCCAAGCTTCAGCGAATTATGATCCTGACACCTTTGCAGAAGCTTCAGGGCACTCAGATTGGGATGCAACTATGAATGAAGAATATCATTCATTATTGGAAAATGATACATGGGATCTTGTTCCTCTTCCAAAGGGATGAAAACTTGTTATATGCAAATGGGTTTACAGAACCAAGTATGGACCAGATGGAAAAGTTGATAAACATAAATCTCGTCTTGTTGCTAAGGTTTTTTCACAAGTTGAAGGCATTGACCATACTAAAACCTTCTCCTCTATTGCCAAAATTAACTTTATCCACCTTGTTCTTTCCCTTGCTCCCTCTTTCAAATGGGAAGTCCATCAGATGGACGTTAAATCTACCTTCTTGCATGGGGACTTGCACGAAGAAATCTATATGGAACAACCTACTAGATTTATACAAAAGGAATCCAGCCTTGTATGTCAGCTTAAGAAATCCCTTTATGGTATCAAATAAGCCCCTCGAGCTTGGTATGCCAAAGTGGATAGCTTTCTTTTAGAAACTGGCTTTTCAAGGTGTCATTCTGACAATACTGTCTACACCAAGAAAGTGGGCAAGTCCCTTATCATTGTGGTTCTTTACGTTGATAATCTTATCCTTACTGGTAGTGATCCCAACCTTATAAACCATGTGAAGTCCAGCCTTAAAAATAAGTTTGAAATGACAGAATTAGGACACTTTCATTATTTTCTTGGTCTTCAAGTCTTGCAATCCAAGGAAGGTATTTCCCTTTCCCAGTGCAAGTATGCTTGTGATCTTCTACGCGATTTTCACATGGAAGACTGTAAGCCAACCCCTTCTCCCTTTCAATCTGGAGCCAAAAATTCAATCACTTGTACTTCTGAAGTTAATGCTACCTTATACCGTCAACTTGTAGGAAAACTTTTGTATCTGACCCATACTCATCCTGACCTTTCGTGTTGGGTCCCTATAATACTAGTGATTACCCCATTACTATTGTAGTTATACCCCTTATTTATATTGATGTACCCATGTAGTGCCCATATTGTTACTATTGTGCCACATAGAAGCCCACTATTGTTATTGTTGTGCCCTACAATATTATTGTTATGTAGGCTTTGATTGTATTGGGACCACTTAGACTCCTATATATAGAAAGGAGGTATTTTCATTTGTATCATCCAAGAATTGTTCATTTATGTAATGTAAAGGAGGTTTCCCCCTCGAAGAGGCTGAATTCTAAGGCGTGGATCTCTCTTTTCTATCTTTTTGTGAGCTGGTTTCATAACATTTGGTATCAGAGCTTTGGATTCTAGGGTTTCGCTGCTCCAAACAGGTCATCGTGGAATTTTCGCTATAACTTTTTTTCTGTGACGTTTCAGAAGTTGCAAAAAAAACCCATTTGAGAAGACATCACGCTGAACCTTGGGTCCGAATTTCAGAGCTTTTCGCGTGATATTTTCGGAGATATGATTTCAGGAAGTTGGTCTTTTTGCAGACTCCTGAATTACACTCAAAACAGGTGACCTGGGGAAAATCGTCATAACTTTCTTTCGTAAGAAGGTACAGAAAGAGGACAGACTGTAGTTTCTTGTGGGTGTTTTTCAGATCCAAAGATCGAAACAGTGACTCGTGGCACGTCGTACAACTTCGCTCTACTGAACCAGTCTAAAAGCAAGTCACCGTGGGAGATTTCACATAACTCTTCCTTGGAGAATCCAATTTGGCTCAGACTTGTGGCATTGGAAAGAGGACGCAGAAGGCTACTACAGGTAGCAATTTCAGAATTGGATGATCCGAAATTACAGAGATACATCAGATTCAATATCAGGCTTCTATAAAGTGAAAAAAGGTGTGTAGTTTTTATTTTTATTTTTGTGTAAGCTTGGTTTAACAAAATTCAAAGGGCATAGTAAAGCATTATTATCGGTAACTGATGCCCCGAGGAAAGAAAATGCAAACACCTAGTAAGGAACCTGAAAGCTCTAGCATGACTCATGAAGAAGAGGAAGAAATGCTACATGATATATCAAAATTACAAGAACAAGTGCAACAAATGTCACGCTCACAAAAGCTAACAGAAGCTAAGATAAGTGGCGTGGAATCTAAGGTAAATGGTGTGGAATCTAAGATAAAGGGCATGGAAGCTAAGATGGAGGATTCGATGGCAAATTTGAAGATAGATTTGAATACAAACATGGAAGAATTGAAGAAGTTGCTACAAGAAAGGGTCACTAATGGTGAAAAGGTAGTAAAGGAAACTCATGATGAGAACAAAAGAAATGTTAATCATGATTCCATAGACTCTAATGTTGGATCGAAGACTCACCATGTTCCAAAAATCGATATGAGGAAGTTTGATGGCAAGGATCCCGCCACATGGATATTACAGATGGAGCAATTCTTCGATCTCAATAATGTGCAAAACACACAAAAGGTACGTATGGCAACTTTATATTTGGAACCAAATCAGTTTGTATGGTATCAATGGCTTTGTTCTCGTAAACAATTTATCACTTGGGCAATTTTTACGGAAGAATTGATAGCACATTATGAGGATACAAAAAGCAACACTTTTTTTAGCCAATTGATAAGTCTCAAACAAAAGGGTTCAATAATGGAGCACATTGAGGAGTTCCAAAAATTGAACATAAGGGTAAAAGATATTCCAGAGGAGCATAGGATTGATGTGTTCATAGGGTCTTTAAAGGATAATATCCAACATGATGTGCGCCTTTGGGAACCTGATTCATTAGAGAAGGCATTCAGGTTAGCAAGAAAAATGGAAAGCAAAATTATGGCAACTAGGAAGCATACCATTCACAACTATAAAGACGGAAGTGTTGTTGCCCATAGTCTTCCACAACCTACAAGGTTGACACCACAACAATTGGAAGAAAAAAGAGCAAAAGGGCTTTGTTACAATTGTGATAGCAAATACACAAAAGGTCATAAGTGTGCTGAGAAGAAATTATTCTACATAGATTGTGAAGAGGAAGAAGAAAAGGAGCAAGAAAGGTCAAAAGAAGAGGATATATTCCAGGAACAAAGCCTAGATGAAGAACAAATAAATCCGACCATATCTTGTAATGCATTGGCGGGAATTACCACTCCTCAAACCATCAAGATAGAAGGACAAATCAAGAAGAAAAAGGTAATAGTGTTGATTGATTCAGGAAGCACCCACAATTTTATTCATTGTAGGGTAGCAAAAGAATTGAATTGCTTCCTATATCCAGCACCAGAGTGTCAAGTGATGATTGCAAATGGAGGAACAATAAATTGTTCTGGAAAGTGCCATAATATCAAGCTATCCATGGGAGAATATGTATTGACTAGCCCAATGCTTTCCATTCCAATGGGAGGTGCTGATGTTGTACTAGGAGTCCAATGGCTACAATCCTTGGGTACAATAGCTTTTAATTTTCAAGAACTTTTCATGAAATTTTCTGTGGAAGGAAAGGAAGTTGAATTAAGGGGTATTGCAGGGAAACCAGGAAAGATAATCAGCTCTAATGGAATGACAAAGCTTCTAAAAAAGGAGCAAAGAGGTGTAATTGCACAATTATGTTCGCTAGATGTTTCCACATTGGAATCATCTATTTCTCCAGATCTCCAAAAAGTCCTGGACAATCATTCCAAGGTATTTGAGACTCCCAAAGGTCTCCCACCTATGCGTGATCATGATCATGCTATTCATCTGATTCCAGGAAGTGTTCCTCCAAACATCAGGCCGTACAGATATCCATATGTCCAAAAAAGTGAAATTGAACGTATGGTTGCAGAAATGCTAGAGGCTGGTATAATTCAACCGAGTCAAAGTTCTTTCTCAGCTCCAGTAGTATTGGTGCACAAGAAGGATGGATCATGGCGCATGTGTCCAGATTATAGGGAGCTCAACAAGCTCACTATTAAAGATAAGTTCCCCATTCCTGTTATTGATGAATTACTGGATGAATTGCATGGATCAATTTACTTCACCAAGTTGGATCTTCGTTCGGGATATCATCAAATCAGAATGAAGATTGAAGACATTCCGAAAACAGCATTTAGAACTCATGAGGGTCATTATGAATTTTTGGTCATGCCTTTTGGCCTTACCAATGCACCTTCAACATTTCAAGGTTTGATGAATTCAATTTTCAAACCATTCCTTAGAAAATTTGTGTTAGTATTTTTTGATGATATACTAATCTACAGCAAGTCTTGGAAGGATCATGTTGAACATGTTGACAGGGTGCTACAACTATTGGAGGAGAAACAATTATATGCAAAAAGATCCAAATGTTTCTTTGGAGTCCAGGAGGTGGAATATTTGGGTCATATTGTATCTCATGAAGGAGTTAAGGTAGACCCTAGCAAAATTAAAGCCATTAAGGAATGGAAAATCCCCACATCCATAAAGCATCTGCGAGGATTTCTTGGGTTGACAGGGTATTATCGCAAGTTTGTTAAGAATTATGGGAGAATAGCAGCACCTCTAACAACATTATTGAAGAAAGATTCATTTTCATGGACTCGGAAGCAACAAAGGCCTTTGAACATCTTAAAGAGGCAATGTGCCAAGCACCGGTCTTAGCTACACCGGACTTCACAAAAACCTTTATTGTGGAATGTGATGCTTCAGGAAATGGAATTGGTGCTGTTCTAATGCAAGATGAAAGACCCATTGCTTTTGAAAGTCGTCCAATCAAGGGAAAGTTTTTAAGCAAAGCTATTTATGAGAAGGAAATGTTGGCAATACTCCATGCACTTAAGAAATGGCGACCCTACCTAATGGGAAGACACTTCAAGGTAAAAACGGATCATGATAGCCTTAAATACTTTTTAGAACAAAGATTATCCTCTGAAGAGCAACAAAAGTGGGTCACAAAGATGTTGGGTTATGACTTTGAAATCATCTACAAAAAAGGGAAGCAAAATGTGGTGGCAGATGCACTCTCAAGAAAGGATGAGGATGTGGAAGCATTGTTGTGTGCCATTTCTATTATCCAACCAGATTGGATAAACGAAGCAAGGGAGGAATGGAAGAATGACGAAGAAGTGTGGGCACTTATTCGAAAGCTACAACAAGATTCCAGTACTTCTGATACATTTAGCTGGAAAAATGATTCGTTATGGTACAAAGATCGCTTATACCTCTGTAAGAATTCCCAGCTAAAACAAAAGATTCTTATGGAATTGCACACTTCTCCCTTAGGAGGGCACTCAGGATTTTTAAAAACTTACCACAGGGTTAAGAAGGAATTTTTTTGGGATGGCCTTAAATCAGATATTCAAAAGTTTGTGGCGGAATGTTTGGTTTGCCAACAAAATAAAGTTGAAACAATTAAGACACCGGGTCTATTACAACCTTTATCCATTCCAAGCCAACGTTGGGAGGAGGTTTCAATGGATTTTATCACAGGTTTACCCAAGTCTGAGGGAAAGAGTGTCATCATGGTGGTAGTTGACAGACTTACCAAGTATGCACACTTTTGTGCATTATCACATCCATTTAAAGCCAGTACAGTTTCTACTGCATTTATGGAAACAGTTCAAAAGCTACATGGAAACCCAAAGATTATTGTAAGTGACAGAGATCCCATTTTCACTGGAAATTTTTGGACAGAATTATTTTCTTGTCTTGGTACTCAGTTAGCTCATAGCTCATCTTATCATCCTCAATCTGATGGGCAAACTGAGATAGTAAACAAATGTTTGGAAGGATATCTTCGTTGCTTTGTATCTGATAAACAGACACAATGGGTCAAATGGTTGCCTCTGGCTGAATGGTGGTATAACACTTCCTTCCATACAGCAACAAAAATGACCCCATTTATGGCACTTTATGGGTATCAACCACCATCCATCACATCATATTTAAGAGAAAATTCTAAGGTTCAGGCAGTGGAACATCACATCGAACATCAACAACAAGTCCTCCAACTCTTAAAGGATAACCTCGTGTTGGCACAGAATAGAATGAAACAACAGGCAGATCAACATCGCAGTGAAAGAAGTTTTGATGTAGGTGATTGGGTATTCCTACGGCTACAACCATATAAGCAAATGTCCCTCAAGCAAGCTAAGAAGGATAATAAATTATCACCAAAGTATTATGGTCCGTACAAGGTGTTGCAAAAGATTGGTACTATGGCATACAAATTGGAGCTTCCTGCAGCTTCTCGATTGCACCCAGTTTTCCATGTTTCATGTTTAAAGAAGGTTATAGGCGACAAGCTCCCAGTTCAAACAATATTGCCAGAACTTGACGAGGAAGGAAAAATTATATTGGAACCGGAAGCAGTCACAGAAACAAGAACTCGACAGCTACGAAATCGATCAATTTCAGAGTATCTTATCAAGTGGAAGAACTTATCCGCTGAAGATTCCACATGGGAGGATGAGAATTTTATGCAGAAGTATCCAGAACTACTCAAGCGTTGAGGACAACACTTTTTTGAAGGAGAGGGGCATGTTGGGTCCCTATAATACTAGTGATTACCCCATTACTATTGTAGTTATACCCCTTATTTATATTGTTGTACCCATGTAGTGCCCATATTGTTACTATTGTGCCACATAGAATCCCTCTATTGTTATTGTTGTGGCCTATAATATTATTGTTATGTAGGCTTTGGATTGTATTGGGACCCTTAGACTCCTATATATAGAAAGGAGGTATTTTCATTTGTATCATCCAAGAATTGTTCATTTATGTAATGTAAAGGAGGTTGCCCCCTCGAAGAGGCTGAATTCTAAGGCGTGGATCTCTCTTTTCTATCTTTTTGTGAGCTGGTTTCATAACATTTCCTTTGTTGTTGGCCTTATTGCTCGGTTTATGCAAAACCCACATGAAAGTCATTGGAAAGCAGCTAAAATAATACTTCATTATGTTTGAGGTACAGTTCAGTTTCGGATTCATTACAGTGCCAAAGCATCTCCTCTATTGGTTGGTTTCAATAATTCCGATTAGGCTGCTGACCCTGATGATCGGAAGTCTACTGCAAGTTATGTGTTCACTCTTGGTTCATGACCTGTTACATGGGCTTGCAAGAAACAAAGTTCCATTTCTCTTTCTTCAGTAGAAGCAAAGTATCGTGGTGCTATAGAAGCTAGTAAGGTATCCTTGTGGCTTCGTCAGATCCTGTCAAAGTTTAGCTTTCTGTAGCAGCATCAGACTGCACTTTGGTGTGATAATCAAAGTTCCATTCAACTATGCAAAGATCCAGTCCAACATCAATGCAGCAAACACATTGAACTGCACATGCACTGATGAGCCCCGTAAATGGGTAATTATATGGGATCATTTTGCCTCCTAAAATAGTTAAATCAACCATTCTCTAAGCTTATTACATGTTTTTTTTATTATATTTATGCTTATGGAGTGAGTTGAGTTAGTTATGATGCCATGAGGTCTAATATGTATTTAATGCAGATTTTTGTTGAATTTTGAAGACAAAGTCAAATATTCAATGGACAATTGGCAGAAATAATTCGAAGTGGACAAAGGGGAGGATTTATAGGAGGGAATCCCCCTCATTTATTAGTCACCACTTCGAATTCCCCTTCATCCAGCTCAGAGTAAAAACAGCCAAATCAATGCACTAGGAGGCAGCCGAGCAAGTGGAGGATAACTTATGTTTATCTTGAGTTTTGGGAGCCAAGCCTCCCTGATTTTAAGGAAGCTATTGGGAGCTTTAGTTGTATAAGTAGAGAGGCCTAGGGCCTCACCAGGGTCGATTTTTTGTTGAATTTTTGTTGTACTTTTGCTACTGTAAAACTCTACTCAACTTTGAGCTTACTTTTGGTGAATGTAATCCTATTACTATTTTGATAATAAAGATGAAATCCTTTTTGAGCTATCACTGAGTTAGCTCAAAGGGCTGAAGCTCTTAGGTTAGGGCCTAATCCAAGTAGCCAAGCTCCTCTTGTTTGTATTTATATGTTTTGTTTCAGTTTATGGATTTGTTGTTGTTGGATTAATTTCTTTCTTGGTTACGAATAGGTTGCTTTTGGTGATTTAGAAGGTTGTTTCCATTTGTGTTTTCTATAGTAGGTTAAGCAGTGATAGAAAGAAGATTCAAAATGCTAGCAACAGTGCCTTGGCCTCTTTTCCTCCCTTTGGGACCATGAACTAAGGCAAAGACCCTCTTGCTGCCCCAAAAAGATAGATTTTCCTTCTCCCTAGGATTTCTAGTGTTTGCAGTTTGTTAGAAGGTTAATGCTTTGCTTTAGATCTCTTCCACCATGCTCATTTCTATCTTTGCAATAAGTATTCTTTCATGCTTTCTCTCGTTGTAACATTTTTCAACCTTTACTTCCATAGCTCATAATTTAGACTAGCTTGATGCAAAATTCTGTTTTTTGATGTACTCATTTCCTTGCTTGCTTGATCTCATTGGTTGACTGTTAGTTATTTTGCAGTAGATCTCTTCTCACAGTAGGTCAGCCTATCAATCATCACATTCTCTCCCTAATCCATGCCCTACAGGTCACCCAAAGTTCACCTCAAATCTGCCTTAGTTTTCTATGTTTTTCCATAGGATTTCTTCCTCTCTCCCAATCATCTTTCCCTCTCCTAGTGATCCTTGGTGGACCCTAGGGACCCTAACACATCATCCCAACATTCATTTACCTTTTCCACCCACTCTCACACCTTCAAATCCTTCAAAACTGCTCGCGGCATCCTGTTGAACACCTCCTGTAGACCTCCTATAGATTCCTTGTGTCGTCCTGTAGATTTTCCTGTAGGCTTTCTTTTGAAGGCCAAGTGTGGGAAAAGCCTTGAGGATGCCATCCGAGACCTCCTAGGACCCACCTACACCATAGTACATCTCCTCAAACCCCAAAGTCACCCTTCAACACCACCTATTCGCTTCCACCTTCACACACAAGAAAATACATGCATGTCCATTTCACATAAAAATACATAAAAACCCAAAAATATGTTTTTTTCTCATTTACTTCTAGAAATAGCTTGAGTAGATGTCGTTTTCTTCCTTGAGTAGGTAATGGCATTCATCTCATGGTTTTCATAGTGCTTTCTACAAAAGTAGGATTAGTTGGTTAAGTAGGGTTTGCTAGATTTACTTTACATTTCAGTCTTTTTCCTTCTGCAATTAGAGTAGCCTCTATAGAGCAAACTTTCCTTTCTTTCATCACATCTAGAGCTTCTTCTAGAATCCATAGAAGTTTTCTTGAGCTCCTACTAATCTTGCGCCAGCTAACCAAGTGACAACATGTAGTAACAACTAGTACTTGTGCATACAACGCCATCGCTTCCAAGTTTATTACGAACTACCGGGTTGATAAGAGTAATGTAGGCAACCCAAGAGTTGCAACATTATTGCTGCAATACCGGTTCTCACCATGAACTTCATCAGAAATATCATTCATGACCATGTTCTTGAAGTGCAATATTGTTCAACAGATGATCAAGTTGCAGACATCTTTACAAATGCTCTCCCAGAGGTGAATTTCACTAAACTTTGATTCATGGTTGGAGTTTAGGAAGTTTTCACTAAGGGGGGATAGGCTCGAATGCCTCCTTCCTTCTCCTATTGTGTCATATTTGTACATCCTTCAATCCTATCCCAAGTTGTTCTTAAGGGGGGATGTTAGGATATTCTGACACAAGTTATACTTAACTATAGATGAAATAGTTAAGTATAACTTGGTCTAGTGTAGAGTTAGGTAAAGTGTGTTTCTTTACTATGTACTTTTGTAACTTACAATCTGACAGTCACGATATGTAGTGATCCGATGGTTCATTCTGTCCTCAGTATTACCAACACTTGATCTGTGGCTTAACACTGATTGGTCCATGATCTTTTTTTAAAGAGCATGGAGTATCATTTGTAGGGTAACCGTTCATGAGAGAAGCTAATGTAAATCTTCATTCTTTTATTAATAAATTTCTGGAAGTGGCCGCATTGGCTCAGGCCATGGACTGTTTCCCTCTTTGAGGGTTTTAACCATGTCGAGAATACAGATGTATTGATATGTGATCTGTTTGTGAGCGGTGTCCTTTGGTGTTCTGTTTGAGGAACTTACCCTGTAAATTCCTACAGGCTAGAGAGAAAAATGAACCTCTTTTCATCGGAGCTGAAGAATAAAATCACATCGCCCTAATCAACACCCATAATTTGATTGCAAATGACCCTCAGCTGGCACCTAGATATCTTGCTGCCCAAGAGAAAGCAATTTCACATTTTGAGGATATGTTTAGGCTGCTAGGAGATGATATTATACATGCCTGCCTAAGAAGATGGAACATAGTGCCACATAGCTTGAAGATCAGAGAATATCACTCCCCTCAAAGGTTGAGAGAGGCACTCAATAGGACACCTATGTATAAGAAATCAATGCAAAGGTTAAAGATCAGTTGGATAGGCCTAAGACTCAGTCCACCACTACTCCTAGGGATGCTAGAAGGGAGAAAAGAAGAATAAGAAAAGAGGCAGTGGGAAGAGGTAGAAAAGAAATCAAGCTTCTATGAACAAGAAGAAGAGACCACAAAAGAGGCATGGGATGTCAGAGAGGCTACCAGAGCCATGAAGGACATGGACATCGACTAATTTTCTCAGAGGATGAGCAACACTTTATGTAGGGGGTGATGATGAGCCTCATCATTTGGTAATTATATGGGCATTAATTCACCTCCTAGCTTAGTCAAACCAGCTATTCTCACAACTTATTGCATACTTTTGATTATATTTTGTTTATGAGATGAGTTAGAGTTGGATATTTTGCTTTGTTGTCTAATGTGCATTTAATGCAGGATTAAAGGATAAAAGCAAGGAATTTTGGCAAATACCTTGGTCAAAACCTGAACGGGACAACGGAGAAGAATTATAGGAGGTAAATCATCCTCATCTACTACCCCTCCATTCGAATATTCCTCCATCAGCTAGGAGTTCAAACAACCAAATCATGAGGACTAGAAGGTAGCCGAGCAAGTGAAATACAAAGCACCAGTTTATCTTGAGTTTGGGAGCCGAGCCTCCCTAATTTTAAGGAATTGTTGGATACCTCAGATATATAAGTAGAGAGGACTAGGACCTCAGTAGGATTCAGATTTTTGATAACTCTACTCTATTTTTGAGCTGCAAGACTTCTGACAGTTTTGATGTAATCCATTATTTTGATAATAAGAATGAGTTTTGTTTTGAGCCAGCACTGAGTTAACTCACAGGGCTGAAACTCTTGGGTTAGGGCCCAACCCTAGTAGCCAAGGCTCCTCTTTATTGTACATGTATGTTAGCATAGATTCATAGCCCTATTGTTCATTTGCTTAAGTAGCTGCATTTCCATTACAACAGTGTAGATTACATTGGTTGTATGTTAGTTTGCTTCCATTTGTGCCTTCTTTCATTTAGTAGGTTAGAAAGGAGAAAACGTATCACCATAAGGTTGTCAATAGGTTTCTCGGCCTCACTTCCTCCCTCTGGGACCATGACTTGAGGAAGAGACCCTTCAGCAGCCCCAAAAACACAGATTTCTAGTTCTTGCATGAGATTTGGAGTTTGTTGTCTTGAGTCAGCATTTGCTTCATTTCATTTTTATCTTTTTCCATTACTCTGTTTCTACAATAAGTTCTCGCTCATGCTTTCATTGCCTTTAGCACTCTCTTCATGCATAATATAGGCAATTGATTCATGCATTTCTAGTTTATGAAAATGTATCTTGTTGCATAGTTTTTGGAAAACACATACGTTTTAAGAACAACAGGTACTTTAGGAGGAGACCCAGACTTCATCACGAGTAGCCACCTTCCACTTCATCCATCCTAATAATTTGTTCCACCATCACCCTCAATAGTTTTTTTATCATTTTTCATTGAAATTCCCCTAGATACATTGAGCGAATCTAGCCATCTCTGATATTGGATATTGACTCCTGAGTGTTCCTAGACCTTCTAACACCCCATCCCACTCATCACACACCTTTTCCAAGATTCCCAACACCTCCAACACCTCACAATTAGCTCTTCGCCATATGTTGTAGGTTTTATGTAATTGCTAAAAGATCATCTTGTAGGTTTCTAGTACATCCTGTAGGTTTTGCTAAAATGGCCTGTTTTGAGGTTGAATTGATGGCGAACCTCTAGGAAGTCACAAAAATTCTCTCAGGACTCTTCCACACCATCCAAAAACTCCATAAACCTTTTATCAATCCTCAATCACCTTCCATCCACCTGTCGCATCCACAAGAACAGTTAATTTGCATACTTGATTTTGCCAAAGAAACCAAAAAAGTGAAAACATATTAAGTTTAGTTTTCTTTCTTACACATTAGCATGGTTTGATGCTCTTCACTTCTGCAGCTTAGATAGTAGCATTAGGTTAGTGTTGATTTAGCAATTATTCTTAGCATATCTGTTTAAATGGTTCATTAGAATATGGTGCGATTTTAGCATTACATGTTGTTTTCTTCATTACTGTAATAAAGTAGCTCTCTTAGAATAGATTTTTTATTCTTCCATCAAAGAATCAAGCTTCTTCTGGCTCTATAGAAGTCTGTCTTGGAACCCCTGGGTTCTCTCGCCAGATGAATAGTGACAACAGGCAGGACCTTCACTTTTACTTGTGCATATAGCATTGTCACCTCCAAGTTTGTACGAACCCCAGGTTAAAAGTAAAGCTAGTAGCCCAGGAGTTACAACATCCTTGTTGCAATACTGGTGCTCATCAGTTGGACATGGTTGATTCTCATATTGAGACAATATTCATCATAATGAAACATTGGATCATGGTTGTTCAAGATTGAATTGAAGAAACATGGCTGACCATGATTGATATTTTAAACCTAAGGGGATAATAAACCCAAGGGATAAAAATTATAAGGCCAAGGTATATAAACCCTAAGATAAATATTATGAGCGCTAAAATAAACATCGTTGACCATGGTTGATTTTCATATTGAGACAATCCTTGTCAAAATGTGATGTTGGACCATGTCTCACCATGCTTGACCATGATTGAGTTTCATATCAAGACAATCTTTGTCATAATGCAACGTTGGAGCATGATTGACAATGGTTGATTTTCATATTGAGACAATAATTGTCACAATGCATCATTCACCTATGCTTGATCATGGTTGGCCATAGATGTCTATGATTTACCATGGTTGACCATGATTGATATTATAAACCCAAGGGAATAATAAACCAAAGGGATTGATATTATAAACCAAAGGGAATAATAAACCCAATGGATTAATACTAAAAGAACAAGAGATTATAAACCCAAGGGAATAATGTTAAACCCAAGGGATTAATATTATTAGCACAAGGTACATAAACCCTAAGATAAATACTATAACCATTAAAATAAACATGGTCGATCATGGTTGATTTTCATATTGAGACAATCTTTTTATAATGTGATGTTGAACCATGGTTGAGACAGTGATTGTTTTTCATATCAACACAATCTTTGTCATAATTTGGCTTTGGACCATTGTTTACCATGGTTGATTTTCATATTGAAACCATCATTGTCACAAGCCGACATTCAACTATGGTTGACTAATATTAATTATAATTGACCATGGTTGAGCATGATGGATATTATAAACCAAAGGCAATAATATTTTTTGGAAATAATGTTAATAATGAGAGGGGGGTGAATTAGTGTTAAGACTAATTTTAACTTCTTTATGCCAATTTACTTTTCCTATTTAATTTGGCATTTATCCATATAACTAGCAGCAATAGATATGATGCGGCATGAGCATAAACGCAACATACATGCAAGAAAACCATAAGCATCATACACATTAGACACAAGATTTTTTCACGTGGAAACCATTTCGGGAAAAAAAACACAAAGGTTGTTGTTGTTATTGATGTAAATAGGACCACCTACTCTATTACATCAATCTGTTTGTGAGAACCCACTAACCAGAAGCACTGAGTCCCTCTGATTTGTTTTCTAGCACCAACTAGTAGGAAGCACCAACTCCCCCTGTGTAGCTTACCAGAAGCACCATGTGGGGCACCGACCTCATGGATGTGTTACAAGCACCAACTTGTAACTCCTTGGATTTATGAAAGCACCAATGTTTAGGAGGCACCAACCCCAAGCCTTCTCTAGCTAAATTAGATATGGAAGCACCACCTTCCTGATTGTAGGCACTAACCCACATTCAAATAAGAATTGGTTGTCCTCTGTGATTTGGTAGAAAATCTTCTTGATCTCAGCTTTGACCTTCTCATTCTACTACTCTTTGTAGCTCTCTACAACACTCTTCAACATCTCTTTGATATTCTTAACAATAGTCACTCTCAGTTGTCTGCTCTCTTCTATCAACATTAGCCAATCCCGAACCTCTACTCTATACTCTCAACAATAGTCACTCTTCTCTCATCCTTGCTTCTTATAGCACAAAGACAACTCTCTTCTTTCTGCTCTCTAAGGGACACAACCAACTTTATTCACACATTCAGAAAACTGTTGCCATTAACGCAGAGCACAGGCACTTTAGCCTTACACACAGAGCATTTCTCTGGAGGTCTTCCCTTTTCTTCTGCTTAGGCACACTTGGCCTTTACACATAGAATTGGCTCTTGCACAACCTCTCAGAATAGTGCACTTACTCAAAGCTCTTTCCTTTTGGCTTTATGGCTACAATAATGCATTCCACCCACTAAACTGCTCATCATATCACATGTGTTTTATTTTCTCTACAGTTCACCTAAATTGATGTTGCCATACTGTTGATGTTACCACACTATCCTTAGGCATCATCTGCAATTTACTTCAGTATGGCATCTCCATGCTACTGCGTCTGCCACTAGCTAGACCACCTACATACTCATCCTTGGCATAGTCCTCGTTGTTAATAACTATCCCATCATTGAGTCACCATTCACTTCAAGGCTCAGAGAGCTTTATATTACTCAAGCATGGCTTCTCTGTACATTAGGCATGGCATCGTTGTTCTTCATTTATTTCAAAGCATGCACCAAATATCTTCAGCGACCACTTCCACTGTTCAACAATCAAACCTATAGCTGTTGACCCATACCTCCTTCCATACTATGTATCATGCTCTATCAGCTGAAAAATACACTATAGAGGACTATCAGAGCCTTTTCCATATCATGAATTTTATACTTAAAAAAAACGTCCAAAATATTGAATTCTGATTAGTCTTGGCCCTTCTTGTTCTAGCCCATTTTTTGAATTACTTTCATATGACCTAAGGTTATGACCGAGTGCCAAGACCTGAGGTGCTAAGTCCTTCATTAGATCTCTATGCCTTTTGTTTCTTATTAGCCTCACCACCAAGCGCTAACACATGTCAGAGCCCGTTGTCGACGTTTTTTCATTTGTGCCACATGAGCAAGAAACACTTAATCACCAATCCCCGATTGCTGATTTTTGACATGACATCATTACCTACCACATGGTTCTTTCTTACTAGTGACACATGTCACTCGGATATGGCTCATCAAGCCATCCAAAACCCCAAAACTAGCTTCCACATGTCCCATCATATCGTGATGTCATGCTAATGTCAGCAAACACCTCGCAATATCAGAACCAATCAAACACTACCATGTGTCCTCATTAGAGCTTCTCTGATAGTGCCATTTGTCCTTATTGGAGTAAAACAAACACCTCCATGTGTCCTCCTATTGGAGAGAGAGAAACAACCTCTCCCTTCTTGGTTTTTCAACGATTTTCTTTGTAAAAACATTTTCGGCTCTCCCCGCGATTTAACCCGAAAGGCCTCAATCCTCACACCACTTTTGAAATGTCAATCATAGATGCACCACTATGTGTCAACTATCGGGACCTTCAATATGTGATATCACAAATTGTATATTGCAACATGTTGCGTTGCACCCTTGATTCTCCATCCTCCGATCTCCTATATGCGGGGACCTCTAATTGAACACGTGTCACACGGACACTGGAAGTTCTCTTTTGAAGGGGCAGCACTTCAAATGCCTCTAATATGTGAACCACAAATCCATTTGTGGACTTCCACATACAAGCTCTTCCAGATCACTTTCCAATGAAAGAAGTCCGATTATCCACTGAGTCCATATCCTACCTCAAGAGGTGACTCTAAGGTCATTGCCTATCTTCTTCTCCTTGAATCTCTAAACACCTAATATCACACCCACCGTGGTGTTCCTTTGTATGAATCTTGCTACTACCTTGAGATTCCATCCTGATGAGAATAGTAGATGATCATTTTATGGCCTTTCCCCTAAGCCTTCTGCTATGATGATTTTATACATAGGCTTACATCTATCATAGGAATCCTTCCTCCTCATCCATCAATATAATCATCATTTTATGGATTCTCAATTAAGCCTACTACTATGATGATTTTATACATGAAGCCCACAACTACCTTGATATTCCTCCTAGACCATCACTACCAACATCTTCTGCACCAAGCATCTGAGCTTATCTGGATGACACCAATGTGAAGACTCTTGCCAATAGTTATGCAAAGAAAATTGCCCAACACATCTCCCTAGCATGATTGTTGACATCGATGGCAACACACTTTTAGATGCCTTCACCAAACCACTAGCGATCTAGACAATGCCAATTGTCCAACAATCAACCCCTTTGGAATTGATGGCAAAACTCCATCGTATTCTTCAAGTGATGGACAAACATCATGATGCTTCCAGACATCTCATTGCATCATACATCAATGGCATGATTTCCATAACAGATTCTCCACAATTTTTCTCCCCCTTTGACATCAATGGAAAGGGGCTACAAGCTTATTTTCTCCCACTGTGGTCACCACTCACCTCATACAATCAATGATTGTGAGGATAAGAGCCTAGTTGTCTTCAAAGACATCTCTATCAAGGAAAGTGCTATTGTTCCTCCATAACATGGAAAATAATGATATGATCCCCCTGAACATATACTACCTCTGATTTTTCCTTTCAGTTTTTGACTTCTAATGGCTGCTTGACTGTGCATTTTGTCCACCAATGCATCTTTTGTATCAAAAATATTGATGCTTAGTTAATTGTGCATGGTATTGTTGTCATTTCTAATACCAAGTTATAATGAAGCATTTTAGCTCGACCTTCTCTATTGTTGTTGCTGCTTCCAAGACTATGCTCACTTATTTGATCATTTCTACTACTCCCCTTGAGATCATTATCATATATCAGGATGGCTTCATAGCTCATCCCAATTGCATAAAAAGGATATGATACAAATGGAACACTATACTATGAAAACTTTGTTATTTATTTTCTCAAAAATAAATGTCCATTTTCACATATGGTTGTTCAAAATGAGCCCATCACAACCAATTGACATAGCTACACCAATTGAGAGTTAAGGGACATGATAAAGCATCTTCCAATTGTGTTCTATGAAAACAAGACTATTATACATTATCATCTTACAACTTAAATGAAAAAAGAGTGTTTCATCAAAAATGAAAATCTTTCATTGCTCAACAATATTCCTTTCTGAGGTTTCCCATTGTTGACTCATATTTCTTGTCAAGGCATCTCCCCTTGAGACAATGCTCCCTCATCTCCTAAAAAGCTATATCGTCTTTGCTTGGGGTATGATCCTATGGACTTGACAAGAGGGTGAGCTTCCTGTCATTCCACACTTCCACTACAGCCCAGCTTCTTCCCACAATGAAAGTTATCATTGTGTCCTCCTCATGCGGGATGCACTCCACCTTCATCAATCAGATGCACCATTTTTCCATTCTTCATGGCCTCTTACATTTGACTTAATCGGCCTCACTTGAGGCCCTTCTCTTCCTTCACTGAAGAGAAACATATGATCTACTCACCCTAAGAAGATAATCCTCCTTCTTCCTCCAATCTTTTAAAGGTCGAGTTCTGACAGAAGCATTCCCTTCTTGCTTCTTATTTACCCCTATTTGGATCTTCTCTCGACTACACTTGAGTAGAGTAAATTTTTCATTCAACTCCCTTTCTGTGACCCAAATATGCTTGGAGCCTCTCTTCCTTCCAGAAGGGTTTGTTACACAACTAGGAGGATTACTCTTTTGACTTCTTCCTCCTCTATACACCTTTCTCTTTTGACACGAAGCATTGAAGACATATGATTATGTTTCTACTCTATTATTTCTCCTTGTCTTCAAATTTCGAGCTATTGCATTCACATGCACATGCTAACAAGCATTTCGTTTCTTCTCATTTCTGCAATCATCTCTCTTTTTCCCGAGATTGCCACTGTTGGAGAATTCAACATGGATTAAGACCGGGGTAGAGGAGTTACCCTTTTTGTCAACTCTTTTGTCAAAGCTCCTCTCATGGCCATCTTTCCTACTCCCAACCATTTTGTCCATTCTTGGGTTGCTTCTACTCAACAATTTTTGTTTCTTTGCATTCCATCTACATTCTATCGACCTATGTCCAAAATTATTTCAAGAAAAATAATATCCATAAAAAGAATTTTGTTGACAGAGATTACCTTTTCTTTGTAGACTTTTTCCTTGAGGAGGGGTCCTTTGCTAGCTCTTCTTGTGCCTTCTATGATGGCAATCATTTCTATCATCCACTCTCCCTTGCAACTTCCTTACCCTCTTTTGCTGCACTATAGGTTGTTGCTTCTTAGCCTTCTTTTATTGTCTTTTCTCGCCTTGATGTTGTTTCTTCTCTCGTTATTGTTGTTGTTTTCCAAAAATCTTTATTTCCTTTTTATTGGAACCTTGGACTCCCATCAAATTTTGATATTACAAAAACTCTTTGTATGACTCTTCTAAGTCATGTCTCAATGAGACTACCTCATCTTGTAGTCTCTTGGAGCAAGCCTCCTTTATACTTAGTTGATGGGTTAACCTCCCAGTTAGGCTGCTAGCCTCTTCTTGTTGAGGAATTAGTGCAACTATTTTTTTTCTCAGCTTCTCATTCTCAAGCTCATAGTGTAGAAAATTTCTACAAATCAGCTAGCTCTGATACCATGTATAAATTCTACAAATTCTCTACAAATATCGCTCTAATACCATGTAGAAAATCTGACTATAGATTAATCCGATAACGTAATATAACCAAAGAAAAATACTATAACCTACTTCTACTATCAATTTGTAGAAGATTAAATATCGAGAAAGAT
This sequence comes from Pinus tabuliformis, assembly GCA_031772625.1. Taxonomy (NCBI): domain Eukaryota; kingdom Viridiplantae; phylum Streptophyta; class Pinopsida; order Pinales; family Pinaceae; genus Pinus; species Pinus tabuliformis. The sequence continues at coordinate 1,653,996,718 of CM062819.1, forward strand.
CAAGCTGAACACATATAACCATAAGAAGAAGAATCAATACATAATACACATGAAAATACTTTGGGGAAAGCCTCAGCTAAAAACCCCACTATCTGTATTATCATACAAGGTGGAAATACATAGGAATTATACAAAGCCTTAGCTCTCACAGCTATCCATCTCTCAGTACAATCCTCACAGATGCTCACAGGCAATCCAAGCTTCTCACAAGCCTTCCTCTTTGCCCCCTAAGCTCCTATTTCCTTCCGTTGTTTCTCCTGGATGATCCTTCTGTTACCAAGTGGAACAGTGATCCTCCAAAACTGCGCAATCCTCAAGGAACCTTACCTTGACTGCATGCATGAGTTTCCTTTATAGGAAAACACATGCAACTGATAGTACATTGTCCTTGACTTTAATCTCAACTGGGTCTTTCTCAGAATAGAGATGCATGAGATTTCGATGAGGGAAACTTCAGTTAACTGGAGTACACTGGTTGAGTGCATGCATGCATCAACTGATTGATAACTCACAATTAGTTCCTCAAATAGTTTGGAAATAATTTAACTAGACTTAACTCAGTAAACTGAGCTAACTAATTACAACTCAAATATAACTCAATCTTATCTTCTTAATTAAGGCATATCTCCTTAATTTAGGGATAACGCTTGCATGACATCAGGAAGACTTCTAAGTTGAATTTCTCCAACTAATTAATCCATAATGAATTAATTAATTATTTTGAAGCAGTTGGTGAGACTAAATTCGATTTTAATTCACAATTTCAATTCAAGGACAAATTAAAATTGGAATTTCTGGATTCTATTTTTATCATTTCTTGTTGCTATTTTCAACACTCCCTCTCAACAAGAAATGAATTAACCTCAATCCCGATCATGAACCTTTGTAATGTTATGCATGCAACACTTCTCTCTAGTGTCGTTTCTCCAGCAACTCTAGAAACAAGAAAACATCTAACCTGAATCAGTATGATGCATCTGTCATCAAAGTCTTTGACTGCTATTTCCTCTATCAACTGAAAACTTTGCGCTTCTGCTGACTCTGCCTTTCTGCACTATTGTCAACCCTTCTCTAAGCTCTTCAGTATCTAACTGCTCTAGCCTCTGTCACTTTTATCTCTGACTGCATCAATCCCACTGATTACTCCTGCTACTATGTACTTTGGGCTCTTATAGCAAGATATGATCCATGAGATAAAACATCTCAATGGACCCTACCCAATTTCAGCCTTCTTGGGACTATCACTTCACGTCACACCTGGAGGTATGCTTACATGTTATCCCTCTGCCCACTTGGATCGAAATTCCCCCATTGTTATAGACATTTTTGTGCCTTACAGCTATAAGCATGAAATGTCCATAAACCAAGGGATCCTAAGTCCCTAAAAGTGTTGTTCCAGCTCCTAAAGAAATAAGGTCAACAAATTACAGCTTCTCCCAGAGGTTCTCCACCAGAAACTGCTCAAAACTAGTCAAATCAGGATCATTTTAGATGCTCCACTAGCTAGCTGCGTTGCAAAGCACCCAAATACACTGGCTAGGTGCGTTGCAACGCACTTGAATGCACTACTAGGGTGCGTTGAGTGGGAAATGACAAGTGGCAGAGTCATTCCACGAGGTGGAGAGACAATGGAAGCTTCCAGAATCTTCTCCAATGACACTTGCCTCACTGAATTCGACCAGTGATGAGTAAGAGACTCTTAGTCTCCAAGTGGAAGCAAGAACTGACAGAGAGAAGCCACTAATCAATTCATGAGCTGACTCATCCTCTTTGCATACATCTATATATGGATCCCTCACCAAGAGATCCAGAGGCTGGAATTTTGTACATTGCAGAGAATTGCTGTTGGTTTTGTGATAGATATCAGAGTATTGGGTGATTTATGCTTTGTTAGAGGTGAAGAAGGGATTCTATGCTGGGAGGTTGATGCTGGATCAGGAATCATTGGTTGTAACTCCTCCTGGATCTTCTTGTTTTATCAATAAAACTACTTGAGTTTCTCCTACATACTTGTATATCACTGATGTTTGTTATATTTGTATGTTTAGCTTAAATCTAATCCTAAGCTTTTTATGAACATAAATCAATGTCTTTGTGTAGTTTCTTTCTTCTGTGAACTTGTAGGAACTTGGTGACGCTGGGCAAGTAAGGGAGCAGGTAGCTGGAAGCTGTCAAAGAGAAGAGAGATTGGATCAAAGGACTAGCGCAAGACACAGGTTAGTTCATCCTATTCATCTTCGTTTATAGTTCATAAAGGAGAATACAAGAGTAGTTTTCCTTGTTTGTTTCTAAGGTCTCTGTCACAACCCAGTGGGATAGGGTCGTTCTGAATAGACACTTTTCCCGAAAACAAAATGGCGACTCCGCTGGGGATCGTGTCTAGTTATTTAGTTTGTGTTTCTATTGTTGTTCATCTCATAAACTTAAGAGTAGTGAATCGAACTGCATTTTCCATTTACAAATGCAAAGTAGACATCTGCTAGTCTAGTCCATTCACTAGATCTATTTATGATCTGAACAGCTGATTCACAAGTGATCTGATTACCCTTTGTGATAGCTCTTAAACCTCTTGTAAATCAACCCTCTAATTGTGCATTACTGATTGCTTTTACCTGGCCAAAAACCATAGATTAAACTGCAAACCGTGGCCCAGAACCCGGAGAGAATTCTTGTTTCTGCTCCAACACAGGCTCTGTGAAGAGACTCTACATTTCAGCACAGTTCCTGAGAGGGCTACCTGCGTTGCAATTCAGTTTCTCTATGTAGCAGGTGCGTTGATCAGCTTAGCCCCGTCTAGTTGAGGTTCTTTGCTCACTTTTTCCAGTTTTGCCTCTGATTTTTGCAGCCTGTGATCAATGTGTGTGTCTATTTAAAAGCCCCCTTTTCTTTGCCTTACTTCTGCCTCAGTTGTATAAAAGAAACTGTTTTTGTTTTTGTGTGTTTGTTAAGTCATTTACAGTTTCCCATTACAAAAGTAAACTAGTCATACTGTCGTCCTTGGATTTAGATCTGTCGTAAGTGTCGATTTTGATCTTAGGAGAAAGTTTATTTGCTGTTGACAGTCGATTACGCTTTTACTTTTTCCTTTGGCTTGAATTTTTGAATTTCTAGTGTCGAAACAAGTGTCTACTTCAAAATCATAAAGTGTCGTAATCCTCTCTACCTTTTGATTTTGAAAAGAAGCTTGTTTGTGTTTTTCACTTGAAATCGAATTCAAATTTGTACAACAAATTTCTTTTTAGGCATCAATATTAAGAAAGCGAAAAAAAAATACATGCATATGTGCATTTGCATATTGACACTCTGTTTGGCTTGATTTAGGAAAAGTGCATTTACAGTGTGCTCTTTGCTCTTTGAGAAAAGATTGTGTCTTTCTTTTCCCCTTGTAGCTAGGATTTTCATTGCTGAAAAGAGATAAAAGCTTGCTTATCATCTTTAGATTGCATTTTAGGAATTACATCTACATCTCGTGGTGAACCCAAAAGGAAAACTTCATAAGAAAGATCAACCTAAAATAAATTCAATGAACTTAAGAATGCTTTGTAACTTAACGCACAACATTTAGAGGTCTAGGCTAGAGACGTGTTCCGGCGTCGTAAAGCCTGGTAACTGTTGTCCTCACTGATGGTTGGGTGATTCCTCCACTTTGAGATGATAAGTGCCAGTACGGATTTGTGCTCCCACGTACCGTCGAGTATATATTGGGAGACCCCTATAGGCATAAAACCTTTATCCATAGGAAGTCGTGTCGGCCGCCCTACTGATCGCAATGCACTGAACACAACATTCGGGAAGATTGACTGCCGTACCCTAAAAAGTATTCTGCAGTTTTGCGATTGGTTTGGTACTCCCTCTACCTAGACCTCCAGAGCAGTCCCTTTCGTTCCTTTTCAGACTCCTTAACAGAAAAGGTCCATCTGAGCACTTGTCACTTCAGGCTTATTAAAAATCGAAGGAGACTAGAGTCATCTTTTGTTTTTTCTCGACTCTTTAAAACTGAAAAAACAAAGTTGTGTCAAAAGCATCTAAAATTCATTTAATACGGAAACATACTTTCGCTTTTATTTTAGTTGATCGAGTAATCTGCAATCGTGGAAGAAATTCAATTGAAACCCCGTCGTTCGCGGAGGCTTAGAAGTTAACCATCTTTGTCTCCGGAAGTGAAACCAGTACGGACAAAGTGAACTTGTTTAACCGGATCCAAGTCTCCTATCAAAGTTAGAACAAGTGTTCCAATGACATTAGAGACTCCGGTTACTCCAAACATTTCTGGAATCCCTGCCTCAACAGAAGAAGTTCAACAGCCACAAAAGGACAGTGATACTGATCCTAGCTTGAGAACAAGCACTTGTGTTACTGGACCAGTTCCATCCATAACTGGTTTAGAGAGTCTTACTCTTCAAACATCTGTCACTGCCTCTTCAGCACCAGAAATATTTTACGGACCTGACGGTCTTCCCCTTCCACCTGGTCTGATTGCGATAGAAGAAATTGTAGAAGATCCGCAAGCAAGTACTCCAACGCATTTTGGAATCGGGATCACTCTATTTCCTTCGACATCAGAAGTTAGTCTACCACCAGCGGAAGTTCCTGTACAATCACTAGGTAATCTTTTGGATAGACTACAAATGTCTGAACAACCGTCAACATCTAGGACTGTGCCTTCCAACACAGCGGCGGTAGAACTCCCTGCTGTCACTCCGACAATGTTCATCGGCATACCGTCTGTCCCGACTAGCTCACAACCGCTAGAAGGAGCCCACCCAGGGGCTATTTCGACAGTCTGGTCCATTCCTGTTTGTTCATCCAAAATTATATCCGGAAACTCTTATGTTGAGTCTCAACAAATTGATCTGTTTGGAGGTCAATTTGGGCAGTCCGGTCCCCAAGGGCAAACAATTCCCTTGAGTTCTGGATTACCACCGTATGGGGGGCAATACACCCTTTCATTGCCACCTTCGGGAGGATATCCATACAGGAGTTCACAACAACATTCAGGTTATACTGGAATTACCTCAAGTGGTTGGGTACCTATACTACCTCAACAACCAAGGGTTGTATATTCGATGCAACAATGCGTACCTGTGTCGAACATACCCACTACGCTAGCTATTGTGACTGTGTCGCAAGTTCAAGCGCTACCTGTTGTGTGTCAACCTCAAGTTTCTCAGGTTGTAATGCAACAGCCCATTGACCCTGCGACTCAACCACAATCGCCAACTAGTAGGGCGACACAAGCCCAGACGGGTACAATTACCCCTCACCTTGGTCAAACGGTTAGTATCGGGCAACAGCACATGGCTTCACAACCGTGGCTGGTGCAATACCAACAACCACAATTCCAACAAGTATACCAAGGCACTGAGCAGCAAATCTTTGCAAACAGTGGATAGCCGTACATTCAAAACCGTCAAGTCCACTAGCCTTACCAAACATACCAGCATCAAATGCATTATGCCGGTATGCAAAGACCAACTGCTCAGGCGATTCCATCGTATCCTGGGTATGCTTCACCTAACTTGAATCAACAGTTACCATTCGTGGCAACTTTAGAGTTACTTGATTTAAACCGGTTAACAAACGATCCAATTGCTTACGCCCCTTGGTGGCCATCAATTCCGCATAAGCTTCCATCGGATATTCCTAAATTTAATGGAAATCCAGGTGAAGATCCATCGAATCACGTGATGACATTTCATCTATGGTGTTCATCAAACACTTTAAATGATGATTTGATAAGATTTCGCCTTTTTCAGAGGACGTTAACGGGTCCAGCGGCAAAATGGTACATTGAATTGCCTAGAGCTTCGTTCGACAACTTCAGCACCTTAGCCACAACCTTTTTAACCCATTTTCAATTACCAATAAGGTATGAAACGGGAACAGAACTGCTTACCAACTTCAAACAGACAACAGCCACTCACATATCAGATCATATACATGAGTGGCGACGTCGTCGTAGGATGGTAAAAACGTACGTTCCCGATCAGCTATTAGCTGAATGGTTTATCAAGTCATTACTGCCTTCCATCACGGAAGATGTGGCAAAGGGGGGAGTCGTAACAGAAGAGCAAGTGATCGCTCGTGCACAATATCTGGATTTGATTTACACTCAGTCCGGCACGCTCTACGACAAAATACCTGACGCCCCTAGACCGGAATCCTCGATTCCTCCTCCTCCTAAATCGAACAATGACTCTCACGCCGGCGATGGCGTGATTGGCACGACAGACACGAGATCGACAAAGGCCACATCCAAAAAGGCCCGTAAGGTTTCAGGTCAAAATGCAAAAGATGAACTTCTTGCTTCGGAAGTAAATGTCGTATCGACAGATAAAGGCAAAGAAACCAAACAACCAGGAAACAAGAAGAAAGGAAAAGGGAAGAAGAAGAAACAGGATGAGCAGTCTCCCGAAAAATCTTCTTCAAACCCTCCTGGAAATAGGAAACCCCCTTCAGGGTGCATGATATGCGATGAGGATCATTGGACGAAAGAATGTCCATACAAAGCTGAGCTTAAAAGATTCTTTAAAAGTTCGAAAACCTCAACAGTGTTAACCAATCCGTTTCTGAATCTAGGAAAAAATCTGGTTGAAAGTGGAAATGCTTCCCCATCTCAAGTGCTAATGTTGTCGATTTCAAAACAGCAGAATGATGCTTTGATTTCGACAAGGAACAAAGATTACGAGAATCCGCAGCTGTCGAACAACAAGGATAAAGATCAACCAAGTAGTTCGACAACAGCTTCGACAGAAGTTGTACCACCCACCATCCCTGAATTGACAATAAAACCGCCGAAGGGAGTAGTACACAAGTCAACATTTAATCCTCACGCTAGAGTGGCGCAGCATTATAACATAGTGGAAGATTTGGCCCAATCACCATCCGCTATGTCGACTCTTGAAGTACTACAAAACTGCCCATCCCAAAGGCTGGCTTTGCTATCGGCCATTGGTGGGATTGATCCAAAGGATTCCAATCTTGTATCCTTCGACCACAAAGGGTATGATACTCAGTTACCAGCTCAATTAGCTTTCCTTTTTCAAGTGAAAGCCCTCAACAAAACTGTTCACCGAACGATTATTGATGAGGGAGCATCTACATGTATTATGTTGATGAGTTGCTGGAAAACTTTAGGATCTCCAACCTTGTCACGATCTGCGACAACATTAAAAGCATTCGACGGAAGGACATATACCCCATACGGTATCCTAAATAACTTGAAAGTTGAACTAGGAGGGAAAATAGTAGAAATAGATGTTGAAGTCATCGATGGGAATCTTGATTACAACATCCTACTAGGATGACCATGGATATATGCCATGGCAGCTGTTGTGTCGACCTATTTTAGAAAGATTGCATTTCCCTTTCAGGGAGGGATTACAATCGTCGACCAACAAAACTTCCTCCCCAATGGTTCACAAGTTATGGGAAGCATTCCCATGATCCATGGAAGCCCCCATTCGCTTCAAAATATCGGAGTAGGCCTACTAAAAGATCCTATACTAATGGGAACTTTCGCTCTTCCACCTCCAATCAATCTGGCAGAAGTAGCATCGATAGGAACCTGCAACATGATATCTTCCACAAAGATCTCAGAAAACGATATAAACATGGATCATGCGATGGTTTTGCCCCCAAGCCCAATAGAAATATTATAGAAATCAATGTTTCTGGCATGGGAGGCAAACCCAAATCAACGCTCATCAAGCGTTTGGATGGATAGGTCTAGAGAATATGGTACCCCTTCAGATCCTTGGTCGCAAGTGCATGACACCAACGAAGGAATTCTCCAAGCTATGGTAAATGAAGGAGCACCATGGAATGATTCCCACCATCATTCTCTTCTTCCGAATTATGAATAACATACTCAAAATGACCTCTACCATCCTTCAGTAGTTGATTTTCTATCAAATACTGTAAATACGGTGGATTCCGAGCGAAACTTATCCAATATTGAAGAGACTATAGCCATAAATATCTCGACCAAAACAGATGTTGTGGAGAATATTTATGTTGGAAAATGTTGTTCTCCTTCAGAACTGGAAATATATAACGCTCTCTTTCGCGAATTCAGAGATTTCTTTGCTTGGTCATACAGTGAAATGCCAGGCATCGACTCGAGTATCGTTGAACACGAAATTAAGATGTATCCAGATGTTAAACCGGTACGGCAACGGCTGAGGCAGGTGCACCCCAAGAAAGCCAATGCCATTAAGGCAGAAGTTGAAAAACTCCTCCATGCTGGCTTCATCTACCCGGTTCTACTAACCGATTGGGTATCGAATATTGTCCCGGTTATGAAAAAACAAGGGACAATTAGAGTGTGCGTTGATTATAGGGATGTAAATCAAGCTTGTCCAAAAGACAACTACCCGACACCCTTCATTGACCAGATAATTGATGAATGCGCCAGATGTGAACTCTTCTCATTCATGGATGGGTTCTCCGGGTATAATCAAATAAATATCCGCCCACAGGACCAGTCAAAGACTGCGTTCATTTGTCCGTGGGGCACATTCGCATATCGAAAATTACCCTTTGGTTTAAAGAATGCAAGGGCGACGTTTCAGAGGGCAATAAATTATGCCTTCCATGACATCAAAAGCATCATTCAACCTTATCTCGATGACCTTCCGGCTCATTCGCGAAAGCGGACTGATCATCTGCAACATTTAAGAGCGATATTTCTACGTTGCCGACACTACAAGATACGACTCAAACCACACAAATGTGTATTTTGCATCAGTTCTAGTCATTTACTTGGCTTTGTAGTCTCCAAGGACGGAATTCGTCTCGACCCTTGTAAGGTCCAGGCAATCATAAATTTGCCTCCACCTTCAAATTTGCTTCAGATTCAGAAACTCCAATGGAAAGCAAACTTTCTGAGGAGGTTCATTCCAAATTACGCTGAACTTGCTAAAGGTTATACACGTCTTTTGAAAGAGGGGGTACCCTTTAACTGGGATCAGGTCGCACAAGCTTCCTTTGATGCTTTAAAAGATTCCCTAATGAAAGCATCATTAACATACGCCCCTGATTATCAAAGAGACTTTAACCTGTATCTGGCTGCAGCAGATACGACCATCGCAATGGTTTTAGTTCAAGAAGCCGATGGGATAGAACACCCTATTTATTATTTAAGTAAGAACTTAAATGATACAGAAAGCAAATATTCTTATGTTGAAAAACTAGCACTTGCAGCGGTTCAAGCGATACAAAGATTTCGACACTACGTCCTCTTTCGGAAAACTACCATTCTGTCAGATTGCAACCCCATGACTTATATATTGTCGCGACAGTTGTTGGGGGGCAAATATTCAAAATGGATAGCAATCTTTCAAGAGTTTGATCTGGAATTTGTAAAATCCAAGTCAAAGAAAGCTCTAGTTTTCGTAGAATTATTATGCGATCTCCCATCGTCGTCCAACGATGAAACATCCGAAGAATCAATCATGGATGAAAGTTTGTTTCTGATATCTACAAGCAATGAGTGGTATGGGGATATAATCATTTATCTCCAAACACAAAAATTCAGGCCAAATACCTCTCACTCTGAACAAAAACATATTCGATACCGAGCAAAAGACTACATGATCGTCGGTGATACATTTTACCATCGTGGTATTGATACAATTCTGAGGAGGTGCCTCACCCATGAGGAAGTCGAAAAAGCCATGAATGAGTGTCATTCAGGCGCGTGTGGGGGGCATCAATCTGGATATGCTACAGCACAAAAAATCTTACGAGCAGGATACTTCTGGCCAACCATGTTCAAAGATTGCATAACCGCAGTCAGAAGTTGCCATGCTTGTCAAATTTTTGATAGCAAAACCAGAAGACCACCCGCACCTTTACAGCCAATAGTTGTTGTTGGGCCATTCGCCAAATGGGGCATCGATTTCATGACATGTAACCCCACCTCGACCGGGGGGCATGAGTATATTATAGTCGCAGTTGACTATTTTACCAAATGGGCCGAGGCGATGCCTAAATTAGATAATACTGGTGAAACATCTGCCCTTTTCTTTTTCAATCATGTAGTCACCAGATTCGGAATACCACAGGCTATAGTCACAGATCATGGATCGCATTTTCACAATCACATGATGGTTGAATTAGCTGCCAAACTAGGGCTATCTCACGACAGCTCTACTCCATATTATCCGCAGGCCAACAGACAAGTTGAAGCGATCAACAAGGTCCTGAAGCGCATGCTACAAAGGATGATCGGAGTTCACAAAAGAAGATGGCACCTAATCCTGTACTCAGCTTTGTGGGCTTACCGAACATCGGTAAGGAATGCAACCGGGTTCACACCCTTCCAACTGGTATATGGCCTGGAAGCAGTCTTACCAGTCCAGTGTGAAATCTCATCTCTCAAACTCGCAATCGATCTCCTCCCTGGAACTTCAGAAGAAGAAGCTCGTTTCTTGGAATTAATCCAATTGGATGAAACCCGTCGTGACGCTGCGTTGGCTAACGAAGCCCATAAGAAACGAGTCAAGGCGCAGTTCGACAAAAATGTCAAACCCCGTGTCTTCTCGGAAGGTGACTTGGTCTTGCTTTACGACCAAGAATCTGATAAATTGGGAGCAGGTAAATTTAACTCTTTATGGATGGGCCCCTATATTGTTAAACGAGTGTTAGCGAAAGGAGCCTACGAGTTGATGGATTACGACGGGATTCCACTGGCGCAACCTCGTAATGGGTTGTACCTCAAGCGTTACTACGCCTAGTAGTAACCAATGTGCTTTTGTTATATTTTTGTTTTCGCTAAGAGTGTTTGTTTTGGTCGAGTAATCCACCTTTTTTACATTTATTGCAGATGTCAAACCCATTGGAACCATGTGTTGGATATGCCGACGGAGCAAGTCGTAGTTCGCGGAACCTGTCCTCTGCAGCCTGGGCCATTTTTGATCCAAGCGGCGAGTTAGTAAGTTTCAGAGGTGTATGTATTGGTCGATCAACGAACAATATCGCTGAATATAGCGCGTTGATAGAACTTCTCTCTGATGCCATCACTCATGGTATACGCCAGCTAATCGTCAGGCTAGACTCACAGCTCATTAGCGAACTATGTGTTAGATAGACATTTGCAACATTTATAAAAAGAAACACACCATCAATGTTTTACATGTGGATCACATAACTCAACCAGAATAAAACTCCGAAAATCAAAAATACATATATAGCTGTTTATGGTTTACACATAATGTTCTGTAACCAAGACAAAATCGGTCACACGACCTAAAACTCAAAATGCTAGGGGGCACCCTAGTCTAATGATGCTCGTGATAGCAAGTCACAGCCTGTGCGATCATGCGTAAGAGACAAGTCCATCGTCTGGGCACACCAGTAGTATGTCACTGTAACTGCAAAGGTAGCTCGTCGATCCTCACATCTGGAGTACCGAGAGTAAGGCTCTCAACCTGCTCCTGAACAGCTGTAAGAGTCTCAGCCACATCGAGGTCGCGAAGAATAACCCTTCCGGCAGCCTCTCTTGCTGGGGCAACAGCTGGTACTCTCACGCGAACTACTGGACGAACAGGACCAACATCTGCATGTACACATGAGTTTGATTAGAGTCTTGTTAGAATAAAGCACAAGGACATTATAAATAAAAATAGTAAACAGTGATATGGTCAAAGATTTTACCAATAGCGCCCCACTGCTCGCCATCCGGCAGTACTAAATCTGGATCACCCCGGAAGTCCATGCCAGCATATGGATACTCGGCATAAACCATCTCCTGATGATCAAACCACCTGAAGAAGGTATCGGAAAACGAAATCTGAGACTAGCCAGCATGCCTAGACATATGGTCAACCCATCTCTGCATACGTGGTTCAGTAGGAGAAGGTAAGTCAAGTGCAATGTACTGCGGCTGCATCAGTGGTATCTTCTCCAAGGCAAAGGCGATCAAAATAGAACCGAACCCAAAGTTCTTCAACCTCCCGTCCTTTATCTTAGTCAACTGACTTTTCATCACAAGAAGTACTGCATCGCACCAATTGAATATTTTCGGTTGGAGGCATTCCAAGGCATGCTGCATATAGGATCTGTTGGCTACATGAAGAGACGCACTACTGGCCATCCTACCAAAAGTAAACAGGATAGACCTAAGAGACCTGTCAGTGACATCACGGATGATGATCTTGCCGTCTTCACTCGGTTGAGATCCTTCCCTGCAATACTGGCAGACATAATCTCTCACAGAGTCACTTCCTCGGGCCGAACCTGACAAAGAGATGGGGGCACCCCGCCTCGACAAGCCAGTCAAGAAGTAAATGTCTACTGCAGTCAAGGGGATAGATTTGCCCCTAATCTGGAAAACTTGATTGATAGGGTCCCAAGCATCGAGCAAATACTGCAGCAGGTTGATCTGCTGTCTCATGCTAGAGATGCGGAAGAACTTCAGCAAGCCACAGTTCCGCAGTGCGTTCACTGTAACCAGATCATGTAGGGCAATCATGTCCTCTTCTTCATGTTCTCGTTCTCACCATGTAAGGGTCATCTTGCTCCGAGATCTCTGAAAAACAAAAAAAAGAGGAGTTAGATCCTGATTTTGATGAGAAACAGGCAAAAATTTTCACCAAAAACTGTGCAACAAATTCCTTTTCTGCGCCCAACGCACCTGTAGCAGTGTTCCACCTGCGTTGAATGTCAAACTTCCTTCATACTGGCAAACATTCAGCGCAGGTTTCGATGTACTTAGGGTGCATTGATGGCAGAACAAACCCATCAAACCCCAGGGGCTCAGAAAAGCAGAGAATGAAGCACAGAATGCAAAAAGGAAGCCATGAAATGAAAGAGCTCGGGTTTAGCTCCTACCTGGTCCAGACGGCACCGAGAATCGTCCACAGAATCTCCCAAAATCAGCTGATGAAAATCAAGGGGGAAAAGGCACCTCCAAAGCTCCAACAAACCAAGTTCAAATGAAATGGTAAAATGAGAGGTAAAAACACTTTTTAATTGCTTTTTACGTAGTTCAAAGTAAAATATTAGCGTTTTAATCTCATTTTCAAGCAAATGTTATTCATTTCTAACTAGTTTGATGAAGCAGTTGAAAATACAGTACTATCTTTGGAAAGACGAAGCTATTTATGGTAAAAAATCAAAACCAGACCATCTAATCGAGCAGTTTTAGCGCATAGTTCAAGCTTGTTAAAAAATAAACATAAGATCGAGCAAATGTTTCCACCCGCGTTTAAGCTCATTAAAAAATGAACTATCCTCTGGTAAATAACCACCGTGAATGAAGCATTTTCAGCCATTAAAGCCTTGGTCGTGTTTGCACCATCACCTCCACTTTTCCATTGGCCGATCACTCACCTCCATTTGATTTTTTACCCATTTTGAGGAACAGCTGCGAAGAGTGATTTCACCAGCCATCCTTGTGACACTGCCGTGATTGGAAAATTCCAAACCTTACCTGGAATCAGCTGCTACCCATTTTATCACTCGTTCCTCAAAAGACGAGTCTTCTTTAAGCTCTTTTCATCTGACTCGTAAAATATCAAAAGATTGCCGAGTTTTGGCCTTCCAGCTCGTTAAAGCGACAGGAAGTGCTATCCCTCCTCTAGATTTTAATCTTTTTGGACCTGAGGGATTATTGCACAAAAAGATCGAGCACTTGTTTTGTTCGGCTCGTTAAAACTATTGAAAATTCATCCCTTCTGTATTGTTTTATATTTTTCCGGACTTAAGGGATTAGATGACGAAAAAGGAATTTTGGAGTTACCTTTACGTACCTTTTCAGACTCTCTAAAAATGAAAAGGACCGAGTTATCTTTGTCGTTAGACTCGTTAAAAAGAATTAGTAGCGACAAACTTGTCTTTAGACGAGAACGAGTTTCACTGTCGCTAGGCTCGTTAAAACATAGCGATGGGTTTGCCCGAAGGGCAAATTATAGAACAAGCATATGTTATCCTCCTCAAGCTTGACAAAAATAAAGAGGTACTGGTTAGCAATGACTGGGGAAAAATTGGGAAGAAAACTCAAAGAAACTTTATTGGTAGCAAGTCGCTCTTGAACATGACACTTCCACTCCGTGCCAGAGTCGGGTTGGGTTGTTTCATTCACCGGTCACATCGCCATGGTCTCGCCATACCATCCACATTTGGGGTAAATGCTACCGATCCATCACATAAGTGTCGCCGACATTTTCAAGAGAAGTCATCCAGAGAAGTCACCCGTGTCCCATCCACTACCATACATTATACTTCATTCTTTCATGACCACCACCCTGAACCATATATCACTAGATCGTTTTCACCTCCAACAAAATCATTTGCTCCGTTCCGTTTCATTGATGTGGGATTCATTAAGGCCCTCCTTTGACGGATCGCTTCTTGTCGACATCAGCTCATTATCCAAGAAGTTGATCTAGGAACACCCCATTCAGTACTTTGAAGCTTGCATGCCTCAATGGCAAGTTTCTCACTTCCGGGGATAGGTATACATCAATGACCTTCGACTGAAAGATTTTGCGTGGTGTTCGACGCCAAGTCCTTTATTCACACCACGTGAATTGTACTGTAGTACCTTGAGGGTCATTATCATTATCAGTGATTCCTCTCACGCTTGTTAACAGTTTACATCATTGACTGGTAATCAAGCGATGTCTTTCCATGTTCGACTTCAAAACATTTCTCACATGGATCGACTTGTACTTAGAGTGAAGATCGGACAAGATTGAAGACACCGGATCTAGTTTCATCCATCCAGGCTGCGCTATATATTCAGGAAAAATAAATACATTGAAATGTACAGCATTGCAGCACAGATAATCAATCATCCTACCAAAAGGATGATGACTTCATCAAAATCATCAGTCTACCATCAGATGATTGTCTGTCCTATGTACATGAAAATGAATTTATAAAGCTGAGCATGGAGATGCCCGCCTCAGCTAGATCATGAAAACAGTATGAAGATGATGTATTGTATTGTATCTTATTACAGGTCTCCTCCCCAGCATTAGAAGAACTTCGGATCCTCCTAATAAAGCATTTCACCCGATAAACGGCCTCATACTTTAGGGGGCAACTGTTATAGACATTTTTGTGCCTTACAGCTATAAGCATGAAATGTCCATAAACCAAGGGATCCTAAGTCCCTAAAATTGTTGTTCCGGCTCCTAAAGAAACAAGCTCAACAAATTACAGCTTCTCCCAGAAGTTCTCCATCAGAAACTGCACAAAACTAGTCAAATCAGGATCATTTCAGATGCTCCACTAGCTAGTTACGTTGCAAAGCACGCAAATACACTAGCTAGGTGCGTTGCAACGCACTTGAATGCACTACCAGGGTGCGTTGAGCGGGAAATGACAAGTGGCAGAGTCATTCCACGAGGTGGAGAGACAATGGAAGCTTCCAGAATATTCTCCAATGACACTTGCCTCACTGAATTCGACCAGTAATGAGTAAGAGGCTCTCAGTCTCCAAGTGGAAGCAAGAACTGACAGAGAGAAGCCACTAATCAATTCATGAGCTGACTCATCCTCTTTGCATACATCAATATATGGATCCCTCACCAAGAGATCCAGAGGCTGGAATTTTGTACATTGCAGAGAATTGTTGTTGGTTTTGTGATAGATATCAAAGTATTGGGTGATTTATGGTTTGTTAGAGGTGAAGAAGGGATTCTATGCTGGGAGGTTGATGCTGGATCAGGAATCATCGGTTGTAACTCCTCCTGGATCTTCTTGTTTTATCAATAAAACTACTTGAGTTTCTCCTACATACTTGTATATCACTGATGTTTGTTATATTTGTATGTTTAGCTTAAATCTGATCCTAAGCTTTTTATGAACATAAATCCATGTCTTTGTGTAGTTTCTTTCTTCTGTGAACTTGCAGGAACTTGGTGACGCTGGGCAAGTAAGGGAGCAGGTAGCTGGAAGTTGTCAAAGAGAAGAGAGATTGGATCAAAGGACTAGCGCAAGACACAGCTTAGTTCATCCTATTCATCTTCGTTTATAGTTCATAAAGGAGAATACAAGAGTAGTTTTCCTTGTTTGTTTCTGAGGTCTCTGTCACAAACCAGAGGGATAGGGTCATTCTAAATAGACATTTTTCCTGAAAACACCCCTAATGGAGGCATCTGCATGAGTGGATCTCTTCACTCAGTCTCCTCTCTTCTTCTCCAATTGTGGCTCCTCCATAATTGTCCGAGAGTTCTTCTGGGGCTGCATGTTGAGAGGTAATTTACTCTCCCTCTCAACCACCAAGTCTCTAATATTTTCCTTGCTCCTCAAGGCTTTGCGTGCATCTTGAACCTCAAGATCATTCAGGTTATTAACTCGTGAACCGATCTGTTTCACCTATCTCGTGGTGATGTATCTAAGGAAAACCTTTCCCTTACTAAAGACAACATCGTAGCCTTTGTCCTCCAACATAGCGACCGATACCAAGTTATTCTTCAGTCCAGGAACATACTTCGCATATGTCAATGTGATAGGAGGTCCATGCTTCCTCTTAAAAGCAACTGTACCAAGTCCTGAAACACTATACCTTCCATCGTCACCCATCTCTATGCGCATCTTGAGGTCTTTCTCCTCCAAGGCACTGAATAAACTTTTATCGTCGGTCATGTGGAATGAGGCTCCACTGTCAAGATACCAAACACAACCCATCATCAATGACACCATGCATGCGATGAGGGTAAATTCCATTTCAAACTGAGAGGCTAATTCCTCACCTTCCGATACATCTGAGGATCCCTTCTTAGACTTCTTCTATGGGAAATTAGTCGCATAATGTCCCATCTCGTGATAATTAAAGCATCTCACTTTAGAATTGTCACCCTTCTTCCCTCCATGAGAAGAATATGATTTGGAATTGGGGACCTTCCCCTTCCCTTTCCTTACCTTACTTGCTAAGGCCATATTTTCTTCATCATCATCCTTGAATGAAGAACCATCTCATGTGCTCCTCTTGATCTCCTCCTGCATGACATCCAACCACAGTTGTGTCCAATCTGGAAGTTTCTCCCTTCCATTCATAGAGTCCTACTAGCTATTCCAACTCTTTGGAAGGCCAAGGAGAGCGAGGCTCACCATATCATCATCAGTAGTAGTTATTCCCACACTACCAAGCTCATCTCTGCAGATGGTGAGCTTGTTCAGATATGTGGAAATAGTATCGCGCTTCTCCATATTGATTCTTCAAAGCTTATCATTGAGCGCCAATTTCCTCTGGTTGCTACTGCTCTGGTAGAGGTTCTTCAATGTCTTCCACATTGAAAATGGAGTATCCTTCCCATGGAGACTCAAGACAATATGGTCTCGAACTCCCTCAAGGATGATCCATCTCGCCTTTTCCACACACTTCTTCTACTCAGCCAACTCTTGTGCATTAGTTGAAGCTGGATTTGGGATTTCTTGATCAATGAAATCCTTCAAGCCATTTTCTTCTAATACAGACTCCATGCGATATTTCCATGCTATGTAATTCGAGCTACCTTCCAAGGCATACTTGAGTCTCAAGCCATAGAACGCCATTGGCCAACCCTGAAGTATGATAAAAATTTGATTTGCACCTGCAACCTCAAACTTCAAAATTTTTAAGTCTCTTCCTAGTATACTATCCATAGCTCCAATAAATTTGGTTCTGATACCATGTAGAAATTCTTAAAATTCTCTACAAATCTCACTCTAAGACCATGTAGAAAATATGACTGTAGATTAACCCGATAATGCAATATAACCAAAGAAAAATACTATAACCTACTTCTACTATCAATTTACGGAAGCTTAAATATCGAGCAAGATTGAGCTGAACACATATAATGAGAAGAAGAAGAATCAATACACAATACACATGAAAATACTTTGGGGAAAGCCTCAGCTAAAAACCCCACTATTTGTATTATCATATAAGGTTGAAATACATAGGAATTATACAAAGCCTTAGCTCTCACAACTATCCAACTCTCAGAACTATCCTCACAGATGCTCACCAGCAATCCAGGCTTCTCACAAGCCTTCCTCTCTACCTTCCAAGCTCCTATTTCCTTGTGCTATTTCTCTTGGGTGATCCTCCTCTTACCAAGTAGAAAACTCTCAACCAAGTGGAACAGTGATCCTCCAAAACTGCACAATCCTCAAGGAACATTAGCTTGACTACATGCATCAGTTTCCTTTATGGGAAAACACATGCAACTAATAGTACACTATCCTTGACTTTAATCTCAATTGGGTCTTTCTCAGAATAGACATGCATGAGTTTCTAATGAGGGAATCGTCAGTTAACTGGAGTACATTGGTTGAGTGCATGCATGCATCAACTGACTGATAACTCACAATTAGTTCCTCAAACAGTTTGGAACTAATTTAGCTGGACTTAACTCAATAAACTGAGCTAACTAATTACAACTCGAATATAACTCAATCTTATCTCCTTAATTTAAGGGATAACTCTTGCATGACTTCAGAAATACTTCTAACTTGAATTTCTCCTACTAATTTAAACATAAGGAATTAATTAATTATTTTCAAGTAGTTGGTGAGACTAAATTCAATTTTAATTCAAGGAGAAATTAAAATTGGAATTTCTGGATTCTATTTTTATCATTTCTTGTTGCTATTTCAACACATAGACTTCCATTTTCTCCTCTTTCTTGAGATTTTCCTCAAATAGGTCCTTGATCTCTTTTAGAGAAGAGACCAATTTCTTTATAGAAAATATATTTTCATTTAGATCCTTCTCTTCTCTATCAGGGGTGCTAGTTGACTTATTATAGAGATCTAAGGCCATATCTGTGTTCATGGAGTCTTCCATAGGTGTAAGGGTTATTCCTTCTTCTCCATCTGTAGATCTCTTATTTTCTATTGCTATTAGACTGGTTCTATCTTCATTACATCTACTAGATGCATGGTGGTCTCTATCTTCAAATGAACATATAGATAATGAATGACCTACTTCTTTACATTTATCACAATGCAATAGCATACCTTCTCAGCAGCATGGTCTCTCCTTTGATATTATTACGTCATCAAGGAAAGTGTGATGAGAAACAACTTCTTAAACCACATCGCTATCCACACTATACATACATTTCAGTCTGTCCAACACATTTGTTTTTGGCTTACAATGCCTCACTTCATCAGCATTCGGCTTAGATAGACCTCTCATTACGACCTCCTTGGATTTTACATTATTCTCATTCTTCTCTCTATACTGAGCAGAGAATCACATGTTAGCATTCATGGCGATTAAAAATTCCATCATTAAGACCTCCCAAACTTAAAAATGGAGCCCACAGTCTGGTTCATTTAAAGATGGAACTCCTATTGTTGTTAGCCAAACTTCATTAGCCATTGTTTCCCTTTGATCTACCTTCTAGTGATTAAGCTATTTTTGAAGGAACTTTCTCTGATACCAATTATTGGAAACAATATTAATACAAAGAAGGAGGTGAATCAGTATTAAGATTAATTTTAACTTCTTTATGCCAATTTACATTTCTTATTTAACTTGGCATTCATCCATATAACCAGCAAAAATATGTATAATGTGGCAGTAGCATAAACTAAACATATAAGAAAGCAAACCATAACCATCAGGAAACCCTTTCAGAAAAAAGCCACAAAGCTTGTTGTTGTTATTGATGTAAGTAGGAGAACATACTCTATTACATCAATTTGTTTGTGATCACCCACTCATAGGAAGAACGAACTACCTTTGATTTGTTTTCTAGCACCAACTATGAGGAAGCACCAAATCCCTCTGTCTGTAGACACCTATCCATATTACCAAAATAACCATGGGAGGCACCAACCTCATGGATTTGTTACAAGTACCAACTTGTAGCTCCTTGGATTTATGCAAGAACCAACCTGTGTAGGTTATAACCCTGTACAGAAATTACTTGCATACGAATTCTAAAAATGATCCAGGAGGATCTGTTGATTCAATTGAATAGGTGTTCAAGTGTCGTCATCATTGTTCAGTGTCGTTGTCTCTTCAGTTCAACTTCGACAGTTCAACAAGTGTTGGTTATGGATCAAGTTGTTAAGGTAATGTTATGGTCTTCATGGTGATCAGTTGATATGGGTTATACCTGGCTTTCAACTTGAGTTCATCGGCAGTTCCGCTAGGAATGGTCGATGACATGTGTTTTTTTCATTCGACGGGCAGGTTTTGATGTCGACATAGGTGTCGTTGAGCGCAAAAGGTTCGATATGGTTTTCCTTCTCAAGATTTAGGTTGTCATTGTAAGTGCTCTTGTATTGACGATTTGTTTTTGGTTTTGTCACATTATGACAAATGTGTTATAAAACCCTAATCCTAAAACTAGATTCAATCAAACCATGTATGTAAATTTAAACCCTAATCCTAAGTTCTAAACCCTAACCATCGCATTCAAACCAAGTTGCAAAACCTAACCCTAAAGTTCTAAGTCCTAAACCTTAAGTTTGAAACCCTCTTGGCCTTTTAAGACATTACACAAACAATAAATACATTGCAAAAATTTTATAACAGTCTTAACCGCATAGTTATGGAGACTGCAGCAGAACTTTCAACATGTGAACAGAGCAACGAGGTTCGCAGTTAATTGCGGCCAGTTGACCATCAATGCTAACCGCATCGGAGGTCTAAGCATGTGATTAGGTGTGTGTGTGTTAACCAGCGGGTTATCAGAACCGTCAGGTAGCAGTGACTGCAGACTTTAACCGTAGCAGATCAGTGACATGTGAACAATGTATGGTCATCGACTAGGTCTTGGAACCGTAGTAGCTTGGGGTTAACCACCAGGTGGAAACCACTTCAGAAACATGTGATCGAGCATTGTTAGACTGACAATTTTGGAGTTCCTAACCGTAGTAGGGTTCTAACAGTGAGTTCTAACATGTGATAGGTTAGAGATTAACCATCGGCAGGTTGGTCACCAGAACTACAGGGATAACCCTTCTAGGTGGCTGCCAAGGGTTAGGCTACTTGGTCAAATGCTAGCGGTCCGCCCAATCCATGTTGCCAAAACTGTTACGGTTCAGAATTTAATACCAATGTTTATGTTTTTCACAAGTTTTGTTAAAACAAACTATTTTGATGACCATGTAACTAACATTAGGTGTCCCTATGTCAGTAGACCGAAGAAAAAACCTAACTAGATTGTAACCAGATGCATCTATGAATCAGCCAAGGTGGTTTCGATGAACCTAGAGGTCTTTAAGAGGCAGATTTGACCTTTGAAGGCATTGGAGTGGTTTTTGACTTTTGTATGTAGATCCTAGAGGACATAGGCAATTTTGTTTTCAGTGTTTTGAGAGCATCCAGTATCAGTTTTGGAAACCGTAAGCAGTGCTAGAAAGCTAGTTTAGTGGGATATCTAATGAAGGAGGTCATAATTACCTATTTGCAAGTTTATTTTGACTAAATCACTATGCAATCGACTCCTTTCTTCTCATTCCTAATAAAAGTGGTCGCCCATCCTGAAAGCAGACCTGGAGACGTAGTACATCAGGGATGAACTCCGTCATCAATTTTTTGTCTGGTATCACTGTGTTTTTACTATTTGAACTTTGGTTGTGCATTGATTTCATGTTTAATCAACTGTCGTAAAGTGTTCTTTTCAAGTAGTTTTTCCTTGGTTTGTGTGCTTCAGCTAACATTTAAATCATTAATGGTTAATCAATTCTACATCAGTTTTTAGTTTATGATCATTTCAGATCATATAATTTGGTGTTAGAGCAGGTTTCATTTGTAGAATGTGCCATTGAATGTTAACCAGGTCAAAGTCACAACAAGGAGAAGGAATCCTTGAGCAGATCAATCCAGAGATTGGAAAGCGACGAGTCATTCAAAAATCGACCATGTCAGGACCTAATGTAGGCGAAAAAAACTGAAACTAAGATGAGTGAAGAATAGTTTCATCAGGAATTCTTAACCATGCAGCAGATGTTGGGAGAATTGTATGAAGACAAGAAGGCGAGAGATGCAGCTTCTTCAAAGCCATTGAATAAGGAAAAAGGTAAAGAGCATATTGATAAACCACCTTCACCTCCATCATCTCCATCGTCTTCTTCTTCTTCTTCTTCTTCCAGTGCAGAATATGAAACGGAAAAGAAACCTAAGAGAACATATCTTTTGAAACTTGATGTTAAATTTGAGTTACCTATTTATGATGGCGAAATGAATCCTAAAAAGTTAGATAACTGGATTAAGCAGTTAGAAGTGTATTGTCACATTCAGAACATTTCTAGTGATAAAACTAAAATTTAGTTAGCTACACTTATAATGGGGGAAAAAACTTTAATCTGGTGGGAAAGTAAAACTCAGATGGATTTAAAGCGTAAAGGAAAATTCATCTCTTCATGGTCTAAGTTTTTGAAAGCTCTTAGGAAACAATTTTATCCTTGAGGATACATGCAACAAGTTGTTATTGATTGGCAGCATCTCAGGCAAGGTAAAGGGCAGAGTGTTCAAGAGTTTACTCAGGAGTTCAGAAAGAAAGAATTGGCACTTGGTATTTCATTGGATATACGTGAGACTTTGTTAAAATACATCGGCAGTTTACATTCATACTTGCGGCATACACTATTGATCTTTAATCCTGATGATTTTGATGAGGTGTGTGTTCAGGCCATACATATTGAATCAAGTGGAAGACCATTCAAGTTTTCATCTCAGTCATCCAAAGAGTTGGAAACCAAAGATTCCAATGACAGTAAGGGGAAGGACAATTCGAAGAGAAAGAAATCAGCAATCGTTCAGAAGGAAAGATCTACTTGTTTTCATTGCTAGAGAATCGGTCATGATGAATCTAATTGTTGGAAACTTCACTAAGAACTTAAGCCCAAAAAGTTCCTTAAGGCGAAGGATGAAAAGAAGGCCATTGCAGCAGTCCAGCAGGACCTAGGTTCAGATTCAAGTGATGAAACGAGGATAACTGCAATGGTTACTACATGTAAAAATTCTAAAACTGGTTCAAGTTCGAAAGCTATTGTATCTTCTTCAAACATAAATCCTCCACATGAGGATAAAAGACTTGAACTCTTCGACATAAGGATAACTCCTAAGCGTACAAAGATTGACACAATGTTTGACACTGGATCACAGGTGAATTTAATCTCTAAATATTTGGTTAAAATTTTGGGTTTGGAAACACGGAATCATCCAAGACCTTACCAATTAGGATGGCTAAATAAATCAACTCAGATAAAATTCACCAAATAGCATCGATTAAAATTTGCAATTACATATAAGTACATTGATGAAGTGGAGTTAGATGTGGTCCTAGTAGACATATGTGGAGTTGTCTTAGGAAGTCCTTATCTTTATGATAGAGATGCAGTGTTTTACAATAGAGAACATAAATATCACCTAAAGAAAGAAGGGGTTGAATTTATTGTTAAGGCACATAAATTAAAATCAAGATTGGATTTAATTGTTACAAAATAAGCTAAGAAGTTAATAATTTCAAGTAAATATGTACTCATGTTTATTAAGGAACAACATAAGGATGATTGTTCAGAATGTGAGATTCAGTTTATAGATCAATTAGTCAAGGTGGTTAATTCTTTTCCAAGAAATCTTATTCATAAACATGATAAGAAACATGAGATACATTTAATGTCCTATGAACATCTTCTTAAAGACAAAATGACTCTCAACTCATTCATTCAATTGAATTCTAGAAACTATCATCATCAGCAGTGTATTCCAGGGAATGGTACATGTAAGTCTAATCAGAGACTTGTTTTAGATGGTATGTTTATTTTCAATTTCAGGGGTACGGGTTAGTATTGGGGAAAGTCAGTGTTCAACTTCTCTTGTATTGTGTCACCATATCATGTCTTGAACATTTTGGAAACCTCTTTTCAAGTGGAGAGGAAACCTATTTATTTTCATATCAAAGCATTTTCTAAAGCAGTGTCAAAGTGTCTAAGGGGAACTTATGCATCAGAGGAAAGTGCTAATCAATGGAAACATCTTTTAATGAATAAAGGAAAAGTGATTCAAACAAATCAACATCTAATTCAATACTTTCATAATCAAACTAAGTTGCAACAAATTTCACCTTACAATTGGATAGGTTCAGTGCAACATGTACACTTAGTAATCAGGAAGTAGGAAAGTAGGATAAGTCAAGTAGTTGGTTTGATGTCAAAAGTATCTTTGATTGTCTTTGTCATTCCACAAAATAGATTGTTTATACAAGTTGATGGTATTAAACAACGTTCAATAGAGACTGTTTTCAAAGATTGTGAATCACTAACACATGATTCTTCGTGGAAAGAATTCAATTGCCATGTTGATAACAGGTTGTTTTCCCATCGTCGCAAGTTTTTCATACTGTGGATGGATGAAACAGGTCACCAACGCAAAATGTGCCATCGTCAGCATCATTGGGGTCATCACTTGTAGGTGATTGATCGAATTTATTGGTGCATCATCAGGTCAAGGTGGAAAGAGAGGGAGTTCTACCCTCATCGACTAATTGATTAGTCAAACTTTTATGGTCCAAAAGCTTTCAAGTGGAGAGGAATGAACTAGGAGGATCCGTTGATTCAATTGCACAAGTGTTCAAGTGTTTTCATTAGTGTTCAGTGTCATCGTTGCTTTAGTTCAGCTTCGAGAGTTCGACAAGTGTTGGTTATGGATTAGGTTGTTAAGGTAATGTTATGGTCTTCATGACGATCAGTTGATATGGGTTGTACCTTGCTGTCGACATGAGTTCATCGACAGTTTCGCCAGGAATGGTCCACGACATCTATTTTTTTCGTTCGACAAGTAGGTTTTGATGTCGACATAGGTGTCATTGAGGGCAAAGGTTCGATATGGTTCGCCTTCTCAGGATTTAGGTTGTCATCGTAAGTGCTCTTTTATCAAAGATATGTTTTGGGTTTTGTCACATTATGACAAATGTGTTATAAAACCTAATCCTAAGTTCTAAACCCTAACCATCGCATTCAAACCAAGTTCCAAAACCTAACCCTAAAGTTCTAAGTCCTAAAACCTAAGTTTAAAACCCTCTCGGCCTTTTAAAACATTACACAAAAATAAATACATTGTAAAAATGTTATAACAGTCTTAACCACACAGGTATGGAGACCGCAATGGAACATTCAACAGGTGAACAGAGCAAAGGGGTTAGCAGTTAACCGCAACAAGTTGACCGTCAGCACTAATTGCATCAGAGGTCTAAGCATGTGACTAGGTGTGTGTGTTAACCATCGGGTTTCTGAACCGTCAGGTAGCAATAGCTGTAGCCTTTAACCGTAGTAGATAAAGTGACATGTGAATGTTGTATGGTCATCCTACAGGTCTTGGAACCATAGTAGATTAGGGTTAACTGCCAAGTGGAAACCGCTTCGGAAGCATGTGATCGGGCATTGTTAAACTGACAGTTTTGGAGTTCCTAACCGTAGCAGGGTTCTAACCATGGTTTCTAACATGTCACAGGTCAGAGGTTAATCATCTACAGGTTGGTGACTGGAACTGTGGGGATAACACTTCCAAGTGGCCACGAAGGGTTAAACCACTTGGTCACATGCCAGCGGTCTGCCCAATCCGTGCTTCCAAAATTGTTACGGTTTGGAATTTAATACCAATGTTTATTTTGGGTTTTTCACAATTTTTGTTAAAACAAACTATTGTGATTACCATGTAACTAACCCTAGGCATCCATATGTCACTAGACCAAAGCAAAAACCTAACCAGACTGTAACCAGATGCATCTACAAACCAACCAAGGTGGTTTTGATGAACTTGGAGATCTTTAAGAGGAAAATTTTACCGTTGAAGACATTGGAGTGGTTTTTGACTTTTGTATTTAGATTCTGGAGGACATAGGCGAATTTGTTTTCAGTGTTTCGAGAGAATCCAGGGTCGGTTTTGGAAACCGTAATTAGTGTTGAAAAGCTGGTTCAAAGGGCTATCTGATGATAGAGGTTAGAACTGCCTATGTGTAAGTTCAATATGACTAAATCACTATGAAATAGACTCTTTTATTCTCATTCCTAATAAAAACGGTCACCCATCTCGAAAGTGGACCCAGAGACATAGTCCATCAAGGATGAACTATATCATCAATTTTACGTCTGGTATCGCTTTGTTTTTACTATTTTCACTTCGATTATGCATAGATTTCATGTTTAATTAGCTGTCGTAAAGTGTTCTTCTCAAGTAGTTTTTCCTCTGTTTGTGTGCTTCAACTAACATTCAAATAATTAATGGTTTTTCAATTCTACATCACTTTTTAGTTTATGATCATTTCATATCAAAAACATAGAAAATAAATAATGCGAGAGCATAAGACATAAAAAAATTATACACAGATATTTTCCCCTAGACCCCAAAACCGGGACTACCAGATTGATTTTTAATTTTTTTCCTTTCAATGTTACATTACATATTTATATATTTCGAAGCATCCAATACCATGGACCAAAAAACCATCACACCCAAAACCATGTGCTAAAACTATGCACAAAACTAAAGGTAGGTTTGCCCAACCTAGTATGGCGTCCAAAAAAATTCCCTCGGGTGCTGCCCCGGACCCTGTACACGGGGGCTACCTGCCCCCCTCAAACCCCTTATGACCCCCCCGCTATGCAATCAGCAAAACAAAAGGGGGGGTTTGTCCCATTTCTAACCCCTCAATTAACTACACCATCTAGTCATGGAAGGAATATAACACATCTCCCACTTGTTCTTTTCCTTCCACAGGAGAGCTTGGTCATTTATCCAGCCTTACAATGCCATTGTTTCTCTACACCAAGAGAACTTCTCAGAGCTCACAGATTTTGTTAATGCATCGGCAACATTCTTCAAAGTGTGCACCTTTACCAGCAACACCTTTTTGTCTTCTATCATATCCCTCACAAAGTGATACTGAACATTAATGTGCTTTGTCTTTGAATGGTAAGCAGGTTTCTTTGCCAAGAAAATTTCACTTTAGCTGTCGCATTCTATCCTTATAGCTCCTTGTACTAACCCCATACTTGAACACAATCTCTGCAACCAAAATGCTTCCTTGCTTGCATGAGTGGCTGCCATGTATTCTTCCTCTGTAGTTGATAGTGCCACTACACATTGTTTCTTACTCATCCAACTGACTGCACCTCCAAATAGGTTAAATGCATTGTTTCTTTGATCCAGATCTCCAGCCCAGACTGCATCAACAAAGCCATGAATATCCAAACCTTTGTCCAATCCTGGTCTTCCTCGGTATCAAAAACCATAATAACTAGTGCCACACAAATACCTGAAAACTCGCTTCACTATTGTCCAATGCTCCTTCCCTGGTTTTGACATAAACCTGCTCAATACTCCGACTGCATGTGCAATGTCTGGTCTAGTACAGACCATCGCATACTTCAAGCTACCGAATGTACTTTCATATGGAACATGGGACATGTCTTCTTCCTCTTCTTGTGTCTTGGGACGCGGTTCAACAGATAACTTTACACCTACAGGAATAGGGACCTTCACCAGTTTACTATCCTGCATATTAAACCTCTGGAATATTGTCTTGACATACTTCCTCTGGTTTAACCAGAGCTTCCTCTTTACCCTATCTCTTTTAATTTCCATGCCCAAATATAGTTTGAGGAACCAAGATCTTTCATGTCGAATTTGGAGGACAATTGAGTCTTCAAATCCTGGATAATTTCTTTGTCATTTCCAACTAGCAACACGTCATCCACATACAAGACGAGATAAATAACACAGACACCAATTAAAATACACACAGTGATCTGATTTGCTTCTGGTGAAGCCAAGTCCCAATATAAATGTATCAAAATTTTTATACCACATCCTTGGTGATTGTTTTAGCCCATACAGAGACTTCTTTAACTTGCATACTAGTTCTTTCTTACCCTTCACCGCAAAGCCTTCAGGTTGCTTCATGTATATCTCCTCTTCTAGATCCTCGTGAAGAAATGATGTCTTCACATCCATCTGTTCTACCTAAAAATCAAAAGCAGCAGTAGCAAATAAAAGTAATCTAATAGAAACTACCTTGGCAACAGTAGAAAAAATATCACCAAAATCAATTCCTGGCACGTGGGAATAACCTTTTGCTACCAACCGAGCTTTGTATTTCTCGACCTTTCCTTCTGCATTTGTCTTCTTCTTGAACACCCATTTTCTTCCAAGGGGTTTCCTTCCAACCGAAAACTATGCCAAATCCCAAGCCTCATTTTTGTGCAAAGATGCCATTTCATCAACCATGGGCTCTTTCCAGAGTTTTCCATCCTCGGAATCTACTTCTTCCTTCACAGTTCTGGGATCATCATCAGTAATAGATAAATAAAAAGTTGAACATAAAGCAGATGGACTATACCTTTCTAGCTACCTTCTTCCTCAAATTGATCTTCTCACAACCAAATTTTGTGGCGCTTCATCTTCTGGTTCCTCTTCTGTTCTAGAGTCTGATTCTTCCTCCTTTAGCTCAAACTATGTCTTCCTAGGTTCCTTTATTGGGACTTCACGTTTAATAACATTTTTCACCTCTCTGAACACGACATCTCATCTGTACACAACATTCCTTGTTACTTCGTTCCAAAGCTTATAACCCTTTAAACCATCCTTATACCCAATAAAGATGCACTTTTTAGATTTACTATCCAACTTTGTTCTTTTCTCCTTTGGAACGTGTGCATATGCATCACATCCAAATACCCTCAGATGTGAAAGAAAGGGTTTCTTACGAGTCCATACATCTTCTGGAGTCTTATCCTCCAATGCTGATGAAGGTGATATGTTGACCAAATAACATGTTGTCTCCACTACCTCTTTCCTGAATTCATGTCCTAACCCAACACCACTCAGCCTGCTTCTTGCCCTTTCCATCAACATCCTGTTCATCCTTTCTGCAACTCCATTTTTCTTAGGTGTGTATGGAGTAGCCTTAAGTCATGCTATACCACACTTCTTATAGAATTCTTCAAATTCATTGTTGTAAAACTCTCCATTGTTATCTATCCTCATCACCTTTATCTTCTTCTCTGTCTAGTTTTCCACTAGAGCCTTAAATGTTTTAAACCTGTCAAAGACATCAGATTTCTTCTTGACGAAATATATCCATGTATTCCTTGAGAAGTCATCTATAAATGATACATAGTACATAGACTTACCTAGTGATGGAACCTTCATAGGTCCAAACACATCGCTGTGCACAAGCTCTAATATCTATTTCACCCTCTTACCACCAAAGGGGAATCTCACCTGATTTTGCTTCCCATATACACAACTTTCCTAGAAATAAAAATCCAGAGAGCTATTAGTCATATCTTCTACCATACCTTTACCATGAATTATTCGAAGGCCCTTCTCTCCAATATGTCCAAGCCTTTGATACCATAGCATGGTCTTTTCTCGAGAGGCCACTAGATTTTCTGCTCCACTTTCAGGAACCACATAATTGTTGCACCCATCAATAATAGTGCTACCTTACAGCTTGTAAATAGTTCCAATCCGAACTCCCCGCATCAATATTAGTTCTCCCTGAACCATCTTGCAAGTATCTTTCTCGAACACTGTTTTTACACCTGCATCATCCAGCTATCTTATAGAAATCATATTTCTAGCCAATGTAGGAATATTCAGAACACCCGGAAGTGTTCTAACCCTTCCACCTTGCAACTTCAACCTAAATTTTCTATGACCAACGATTCTAGCCTTCCTATCATCACCCAAGAAGGCATCACCCCCATCATATTTCTCATCCTCGTAGAACCACTCTCTATGGGGAGTGAAGTGAAAGGATGCACCTAAGTTAATCAACCATGCCTCATGATCTACATGTGTACTTGAAGAAGCCAAGTACACATCCCCACCTTCATCCGAGGTGGTTTTTGCCTCTAGAGAAGGAGCATCATCATATCTCTTTCATTTGTCAGGAGCTTTAGGCTTATAGCCCCTTTTGTAGTGCCCTTCCTTTCCGCATTTCCAGCACACCACCTTTATAGGTTTTCCTAGAGATTTAGATCTCCCACTCGATGACTTATTTTTGTCTGTGTTCTAGGACTGTCCTCGTACAGACAAGGCATCACCATTCTGGCTCTCCATATTTCTTTGTCTTATCTCCTCTGTCAGCGAGGATGAGACTATTTCATCAAACTGTAAGGCAGTTGCATTGCTACCTATTGTAATAACCGAAATATCCCATGAATCTGGTAGAGAATACAACAAACTGATGCACTTATCTTCATCTGAAATTTTAATATCAACAGATAATAACTGACTTAACATAGTATTAAATGCATTTAGATGCTCTGTCGCTGAGTTTCCATCTTTCATCCTCAGGTTATATAACTTTTTCTGCAGGAACAATTTATTCACCAGAGACTTAGATTGTTTTAAAGTCCCTAACTTGTCCCACAAAGCCTTCACCGTAGCTTCCCCTGATACATTCAGTAATACTGAATCTGAGACACACAATCATATTGTGCTCTTTACCTTCCGATCCAACTTCTTCCATTCTTCATCGAACACTCCCATTGGTTTAGTACCCGGATCTACTGCGATCATCTGATCTTTATCCACCAACAGATCCTCCATCTTGAGTTTCCACAACTCAAAACTCTAACAATTAAATTTCTCGATCTCTATCTTTCACTCCTTGCCATCTTCTTTCACCATTAGAATCAATCTCACAGATCTCCCACTGAACAAGGTCTACCATAGGCCCGAGCGAAACCCCTCACGAACACAAGCGTTGCCTTGAAGCCAAAACATCTCCGATACCAAATGTAGGTTTTAACCCCATATAGAAATCACCTACATACAAATTCAAAAACACAGAAAATAAACAATGTGAGAGCATAACACATAAAAAGCATATACACAGAGATTTTCCCCTAGATCGCAAAACCAGGACTAGCATATTGATTTTTCATTTTATTCCTTTCAATGTTATAATACATATTTATATATGCTGAAGCATTCAATAACATGGGCCGAAAAACCATCGCGCCCAAAACCATGTGCTAAAACCATGCACAAAACCATAGGTAGGCTCACCCCACCTAATATAGGGTCCCAAAAATTTTCCTCGGAGCACTGCCTCAGACCCTGTAGAGGGGGCCTACTCACCCCACTCAAGGCCCCTATGATCCCCCTGCTGCGAAGTCGGCGGAACGAAGGGGCCCGATCAATTAACTATGCCATCTAGTCGTGGAAAGAATAAAACACAACTCAACAACCTGTCGGAGGAACTAACCCCCAAGATTTCTTAAGCTCAACTATAGATGGAAATGCCAACTTCCTGATTGTAGGCACCAACCCACATTCAAATAAGAATTGGTTATCCTCTTTAATTTGGTAGCAACTCTGTCTAATCTCAACTTTGATCTCTACTCATTCTACTACTTTTACAACTCTCTGCAACACTCTTTAGCAACTATTTGATCTTCTCAATGACATTCACTCTCAGCCCTCTACTCTCTACTCTCAACACAAGTCACTCTCATCCCTCTTCTCTTTTATCTCAACAATAGTCACTCTTAGACCTCTACTCTCTACTCTCAACAACAGTCACTCCGATCTCACCTTTTTTCTTACAATACAACCACAACTCTCTATTTTCTTCCCTCTAGGGCACACAACAAGCCTTATTCACACAGCTTAGGTAATTTCCACCATTAACACAGAGCACAGGCACTTAAGCCTTACAGACAGAGTGCTACTCTAGGGGTTTTATTTTTTCTTTTGCTTGGGCACACTCAGCCTTTACACACAGAACTAGCTCTTGCACAACCTCTCATAGTAGTGCACTTACTCATATCTCTTTCCTTTCAGCTCTATGGCTACAATACTGCATTCCTCCCACTCAACTTCTCATCAGATTACATGTGTTTTATTTTCTCTACAATTCACCTCAATCGATGTTTCCATATTGTCAGTTTTGCCACATTGTCCTTAGGCATAACTCGTAACGTAATTTGGCATGGCCTCTCCATGTTGTTGTTGCATCTTCCACTGACTAGACCACCTGCATACTCATCCTGGGCACAGTCCTCTTTGTCAATAGCTATCCCATCACTGAGAATAAACATGCACTTCAAGGCTCATAGAGCTTGAAATTACTCAAGCATGGCTTCTCTGTACATTAGGCATGGCATCACTCTTCTTCATTTATTTCAAAGCATGCACCAAATATCTTCAACGACCACTTCAACTATTCAAAAGTAAAACCTGTACCTACTGACCCATACCCTCTTCCATACTCTGTACCATGCTCTTTCATAGGAAAGATAAACTACATATCACTATCATAGCATTTTCCCTATGAGGAGTTTCATACCTAAAAAAAACATCCAAAACAACGAATTCTGATTATTCTTGGCCCTTCTTGTTCTAGCCCATTTTTTCGAATTACTTTCATAGGACCTATGGCTGTGACCAAGTGCTAAGACCTGAGGCACTAAGTCCTTTAGACTCTATCATGAACCTTTCTCCTTCATTAGAGCTCTACACCTTTGGTTTCTTATTAGCCTCGAAGCCAAGCGCTAACACATATTAGAGCCCATTATCAGTGTTTTTCCATTTGTGCCACATGAGCCAGCAACACTTCATTACTGATCACTGATTACTAATTGTAGATGTGACATCATTACCTGCCATATGGTGCTTTATGACCAGTGACATGTGTCAACTGAATATGGCTGATTAGACCATCCAAAACCCCAAAACTGCCTGCCATGTGTCCCTCCGTATCGTGATGTCACGCTGATGTCGGCAACCACCTGACATGATTGAAACTAATCAAAATTTTCCATGTGTTCTCAGCAAAGCTTCTCTGATGCTGCCATCTATCCTTATCAGAGCAAACTAGACACCTCCATGTGACCTCCTCGAGGAGACAGAAATGGCTTCGCCCTTCTTGGGTTGCAACGATTTTCATTCTAAAAACATTTTTGTCTCTCTCGATCATTTAACAGTGGAAGACTCAATCACGACGTTACTTTTCAAACATGAAACGTTGATCGTTGATGTAAGACTGTGTGCGAATTGTCAGGACCTCTGATATGCGATATTGCAAATTGCATATCACAAATTATTGTTTCTCTACACCCCTGTTTCTCCATCCTCCGATGTCTGATATGTTAGGGCCTCCAACTGGACACATATCACATGGACACTGGAAGTTCTCTTTTGAAGGGGCATAACTTCATCTGCCTCTAAATTTTGAACCGCAAGTCCATTTCTAGACTTCAACATATTGTTGAAAAGCTCTTCCAAACAATTTCAAATGAAATAAGTCTGATTAGAAATTGAGTCCATTTTCTTCCTTAAAAGGCGACTCTAAGGTAACTTCCTACCTTCTTCTCCTTGAATCTCTAGACACCTAAGATCACACCCACCATGGTGCTCCTTTTCATGAAGCCTATTTCCACCTTGAGATTACATCCTAATGAGCACACTAGATGATTATTTTATGGATTTTCCACTAAGCTTGTTTCTATGATGATTCTCTACTTAAGGCTTGAAGCTATCATATGAATCCTTCCTCCTAATCCATCACTGTGATCATCATTTTATGGCTTCTCCAATAGGCATGGTACTATGATGATTTTCTACATGAAGCCTACAACTAGCTTGAGATTCCTCCTGGGCCATCACTACCAACATTTGCTACAACAAGCATCCGAGCTTATCTAGTTGATATCAATGTCAACACTCCTACCAATAGTTAGGCAAAGCCAACTGCCCAACATATCTCCCCAGCATGACTGTTCACATCAATGCCAACACACTTACAGATGCCTTCGCCAGGCCATTAGCCATCCTGGCAATGCCAACTGTCCAACAATATTAAACCCAAGGGACTAATATTATATACCTCAGGTATATAAACCCTAAGATAAATATTATAGACTATAAAATAAACATGGTTGATGATGGTTGGTTTCCATATTGAGTCAATCCTTGTCCCAATGTGTAATTGGACAATGGTTAGCATGCTTGACAATGATTGATTCTAAAATTGAGAGAATATTTGTGACAATGTGACATTGGACCATTGTTGGACATGGTTGGTTCTCATATTGAGATAATATTTTTCATAATGTGACGTTCGATCATGGTTGAACATGATTGAATTTACAAAACATGGTTGATCATTATTGATATTATAAACCCAAGGGAACAATAATATCTATGAATTAATTCTAAAAACTGAATGAATTATAAAACTAATGGAATAGTATTAAACCATTAGATTAAAAAACCCAAGGGATTTATATTATAAACCCAATGGAATAATAAAGCCAAGGGGTAAAAATTATAAGCCCAAGGTATATAAACCATAAGATAAATATTATAAACCTTAAAATAAACATGGTTGAGCATGGTTGATTTCCATATTGAGACAATCATTGCCAAAACATGACGTTGGACCATGGCTAACCATGCTTGACTATGATTGTGTTTCATATCAAGACATGTTTTGTCAGAATGTGAAATTCGACCATGATTGACCATGGTTGATTTTCATATTGAGACAATCATTGTCACAATGCAACATTCGACCATGCTTGCCCATGGTTGGACATGGATTGCTATGATTGACCATGGTTGACCATGATTGATATTATAAACCCAATCGATTGATATTATAAACCTCAGGGAATAATAAACCAAAGGGATTGATGTAATAAGCCCAAGGGAAAAAATAAACCCAAAGGATTAATACCAAAACCCCAATTGATTATGAACCCAGGGGACTAATATTATAAACCCAAGGTATATAAACCCTAAGATAAATATTATAAACACTAAAATAAACATGGTTGACCATGGTTGATTTTCATATTGAGACAATCCTTGTCACAATGTCATATCGAACCATGGTTGAGCATGCTTAACCATGGTTGATTTCCATATCAACAAAACGTTTGTGACAATATGACGTTTGACCATGGTTGACCATGATTGACCATGGATGACCATGTTTGATTTTATAAAACATGGTTGACTAAGGTTGACTATGATTGACCATGGTTGACCATGATTATCATATTGAGACAATCTTTGTGATAATGTGACATTGAATCTTGGTTGAGACAATGCTTTATTTTCATATCGAGACAATCTTTTTCATAATGTGACGTTGGACCATTGTTGACCATGGCTTATTTTCATATTGAGGCTATCATTCTGACAATGCAACATTCGACCATGGTTGACCAATATTGACCATGGTTGACCATGATTGGTAATATAAATGCAAGGGAATAATAAACCGAAGGGATTGATATTATAAACCCAAGGGATTAATACTAAAACCCCAAGGGTTTATGAACCCAAGGGAATAATATTAAACCGAAGGGACTAATATTATAAACTGAAGGTATATGAACCCTAATATTATAAACACTAAAATAAACATGGTTGGCTATGGTTGGTTTCTATAATGAGTCAATCCTTGTCACAATGTGACGTTGGACCATGGTTGAGCATGCTTGACTGTGATTTATTTTCAAATCAAGAGAATCTTTGTCAAAATGCGACATTCGACGATGGTTGGAGATGGTTAATTCTCATATTGAGACAGTGTTTTTCATAATGCAACGTTGGATCATGGTTGACCACGGTTGAATTTATAATACATGGTTGACCATGATTGATATTATAAACCCAAGGTAGTATTTAACCTTATGGATTAATATTGAAAAACCAAGTCATTATAAACCTAAGGGAATAATATTAAACCCTAGAAATATGAAACCTTAGGTTAATAAACCCAAGGGATTGATATTATAAACCCAAGGGATAAAAATTATAAGGACAAGGTATATAAACCCTAAAATAAACATGGTTCACCATGGTTGATTTCCATATTGAGACAATCCTCGTCACAATACGACGTTGGAGTTTGGCTAACCATGCTTGACCATGATTGAGTTTCATATAAAGACAATTTTTTTCACAATGTGACATTGGACCATGATTGGCCATGGTTGTCCGTGGATGGCTATGATTGACCATGGCTGACCATGATTGGTATTATAAACCCGAGGGAATAATAAACCCAAGGGACTGATATTATAAACCTAAGGGAATAATAAACCAAATGGATTGATATAATAAACCCAAGGTAAAAAATAAACCCATGGGATTAATACCAAAACAAAGGGAATAATAAACACAAGGGATTTACATTATAATCCCAAGGGAATAATAAACCAAAGGGATTGATATAATAAACCCAAGGGGCAAAATAAACCAGTGGGATTAATACGAAAACCTCAGGAGATTATGAATCAAGGGATTAAATATTATAAGCAATAAAATAAACATGGTTGACCATGGTTCATTTTCATGTTGAGACAATCCTTGTCATAATGAGACATTAGGCCATAATTGATTTTCATATCAACATAATCTTGTGACCATGTGACTTTTGACCATGATAGACCGTGATTTTACATGGATGACCATGTTTTATTTTATAAAACATGGTTGACCATGGTTGACTAAGGTTGACCATTATTGACCATGTTTAACAATGATTATCATATTGAGACAATATTTTTCATAATGTGATGTTGAACCATGGTTGAGACAATGATTGATTTTCATATCGAGGTAAACTTTATCATAATGCGACGTCGGACCATTATTGACCATGGATGATTTTCATATTGAGACAATCATTGTCACAATGCGGCATTCAACCCTAGTTAACCAATAATGGTTATGATTGACCATGGTTGACCACGATCGGTAATATCAACCCAAGGGATTGATATTATAAACCCAAGGGACTAATACTAGAACTTGAAGGGAATAATATTAAATCCAAGGGAATAATATTATAAAGACAACGTATATAAAACCTAAGATAAATACTATAAATACCAAATAAACATGGTTTGTCATGGTTTATTTTCATATTGAGACAATCCTTGTCACAATGCGACATTGTACCATGGTTGATCATATTTGACCACGCTTAATCATGCTTCACCATCGTTGGACCATAGAATCTTTGAGACAATGTGACATTCAATCATGGATGACCATGACTGACCATGCATGACAATGTTTGATTTTATGAAACATGGTCGACCGTGGTTGACCAAGGTTGACCATTATTGACCTTGGTTGACGATGGTTGACCATGGTTGATTCTCATATTCGGAGAATATTCGTCACAATGCGACATTGAACCATGCTTGACCATAATTGAATTTATACAACATGGTTGAGTATGATTGATATTATAAACCCAAGGAAATAATAAACCCCAAGGATTCACTAAAAACCCAAGGGATTATAAACTTAAGTGGATAATATTGAACCCTAGGAATATGAACCCTTAGATTAATAAACCCAAGGGAATAATAGATCCAACGGATAACAATTATAAACCCAAGGTATATAAACACTAAAATAAACATGGTTGACCATGATTGACCATGGTTGATTTCCATATTGAGACAATCCTTGACATAATCTGATTGAGTTTCATATCGAGACAATCTGTGTCACAATTCAACTTTGAACCATGGTCGACCATGGTTGATTTTGATATTGAGACAATCATTGTTACAATGCAACATTCGACCATGCTTGAACATGGTTGACCATTGTTGCCTATGATTGACCATTGTTAACCATGATTTATATTATAAAGCCAAGGGATTGATCTTATAAACCCAAGGGAATTATAAACCCAAGGGATTAATATTAAAACCCCATGGTACAAAACCAAAGGTATATAAACCCTAAGATATATATTATAAACCCTAAAATAAACACGGTTGACCATCATTAATTTTCATATTGAGACAATCTTTGTCACAATGAAATGTTGGACCATGGCTCACCATGATTGATTTTCATATGAAGACAATCTTTGTCACAATGAGACATTGGACCATGGTTAACCACGGTTGATTTTCATATTGAGACAATCTTTGTCATAATGCAATAGTGGACCATGGTTGTCACGATGCAGAAATATACCTTAAGATAAATATTATAAACCCCAAAATAAACATGGTTGACCATGATTGATTTTCATATTGAGACAAGCTTTGTCACAATGCAACATTGGACCATGGCTGAACATGCTTGACCATGATTGATTTTCATATTAGGACAACCTTTGTCACAATGAGATGTTGGACTATGGTTAATTTTCATATTCAGACAATCTTTATCACAATGTGACAGTACCATTGTTGACCATGGTTGACCATGGTTGACCATGATTGAATTTCATATTGAGACAATCTTTCTCACAAAATTTATACATGCTTAAA
Organism: Pinus tabuliformis; assembly: GCA_031772625.1. Lineage (NCBI taxonomy): Eukaryota > Viridiplantae > Streptophyta > Pinopsida > Pinales > Pinaceae > Pinus > Pinus tabuliformis. Next base: position 1,654,034,950 of record CM062819.1, read on the forward strand.
GTCAAAAATAATCATAATTTTTTTACAATTAAAACCTAAATTTATCGCAACTATGAAGAACTAAAAACCACTCCATTGTATAATATAAATGATTAAAAATAATTTATGATTGTTATAGATATGGTTAATATACCCTAACAAGCATGTTGGTAGAAATATATGAATTATGATAGAAATAATATTAAAGTTCGTAATATTAGGTTTATAATGTCAATATTTACATTTTTCTCCCAAAACAAAAGAAAAACACCTATGCATTTAAGCGAATATTTAGAAAAACAAAGATAGATAGTTTTTATATATATTTTTCTGAAAATGTAAGTGTTCTTGAAATCTTTTTCCGGGGACAAAATTTATATAGGGTTGGTGAAAATTCAATTACAATTAATGCACAAATGTCTCTGATTATTTAAGTCATATGGAAAAAGTTGAACCCACTTTTATTATTAATTTATCGCTTCTTCTTTTTTTTAAACAAGCTTGTTTTACAAAGGCTTGTGATGAATACCTTTTAGAAATGATTCATATTACCTTTACAAACAACCAACAAAATCTTTAAAATGATTTGTGCATATTTGGTATTCACATTACAAAACAAAATATTTGACAGGATTTGTGCATATTTTTGGAAAACAAATTCCCATTTAAAAAAATATGTTAATAAATTAAACTAAATATAAATATATAAATGGAATGTTAATTTAGATTTTATCAAATTACAATTATTTAATATTTAAAAGAAAAATTACGACTTTAAAATATATTTTTTTATATATTTTAAAAATAACAAATTAAAAAAAAAAATTATCACCAAATTATAATCCAATATATCCAAATATAATTTTCTAGAATAAATTAGCTTTCATACAAAACTGGCATAGCGCAACAAATTTGGGTTTCATGGGCAATCAAGGAATTGAATGGGAAACATATACCAACAAATTACAAGGAGCAGAAAGTTGCATTACAAAAAGGAGGACATGATGATATGGGATGGAAGGTATAAGAAAAAACAACCAATGGTAAAAGAGATGTATCAGAATATTATAAAATCAAATGAAAGTGACACAATTTATAAATGTCTCAATATTGATTGGAAGCAAGGAATACCTCATAAACTTATATGTTTTGGGTAGTTGGTCATCCATGAACATTATGGACGCAAATCATCTACTATTTAGATGTCCTTTTGCAAGGGCGATATGGGATGGAGTGTTGGACAGACTAAACATTGACACACTAAAGGGGCACATTACACTAGAAAAATGTATGGGAAATTGCATTTAAAACGAGTCATCACATCGCTACCTTCCTTTCTTCATTATATCGACTATTTGGAGGGTTAGAAAGTCTAAAAAAATTTAGACCGAAGAGCTAGTTGTCAGGGAAGCCACATTTCAATCAGTGGCATACTACTTAGAATGTGGAATTAGGACAAACAACATCCAGAAAAGAATGCGCAAAATCAAGGATATTAATAGAAAATCCCCCTTATGATTTTTTGATGGGGCCTGACAGCAAAGGAAATGTGGCTCTGGAACATACATCGTAATTGAAGTTTCCCATTTCTACCACCACTGGTGGAAGGGGGGTACATGGACAAATAGTCGGGATGAAATCATTACACTATGGGGCATCATTTTAATGGAAAAATGGTTGGATGTGGATAATCTACAAATTTATGGTGATTCAAGAGGAATTATAGACTGAGTAAATGATTATTCATATTTTAACCTTCTAATTCTGTCAAACATGTCACGAATCAGAAAACTTGTGAGCACCTTCGACGACATCTCTTTCTAGCACATATATAGAGAACAAAATTCAATCGCAGACAACCAATCACAAAGGGGCATCACAGGACATCCTCACTGATACTGGCAACATAGATTATTACCTGAAGAGAGAACAAGCTATTACTAGAAGACACAATAGGTTTCCAAAATGATAAAAAAATTGTATCATTTTTTTTATTACATTTTGAAATGTTTTGTTGAACATACAAACTTATGTGAAAAGGAGAAACTCACTGGGATAAAAAGCAAAATAGTAATTTCTTATCTTTAAAACATGAATAGTCTGGTAGAAAAGAAACAAGAATGATGCAACTCACATATATTTCATAATATAAACTTCATGTTTTTTTCCTCTAAAAAATTAAAAAAATTCTAGAATAAATTCCGAATATAAATTTCTGGTATAAATTCGAATATAAATTTCTTGTATAAATTATTGGTACATCCGAATATAAATTTCTGGTATAAATTCCTATCAGCGACGGACCAAAACTTTAGTTACATAATTCGTAAATGCTGATGGAGAACAGTTTTCAGGAAAGTCAAACTTAGACATAAGTAACAAATACCATCAGCAGTTTTCAGGAAAGTCAAACTTAGACATAAGTAACAAATAGATTTGTGCTACACTGCTCAGGCACATGAAGCAAACCCATTTGAGGAGTAAGACACACATAGATCAAATCCTTGACGGAAATCCATTAAAATCCAACTATGATGGGACAATTAAATATCTCACATATTGTATCTGGATACATATATCCTTCGCCTGGATGCAAAATGTTGAATAGAAGAACTAAATCAAGCATTCAAATACTTAGTATACTCAGGATGTTCTTAGAGAAAATCGTAAGGAAACTCCCCTTTCTGACTCGTTAGAAGAAAGTAAGGTGGTATAGATGTGAAGAACTGATAATAATATAAAAAATTATTGGAACTCAAATATATTTTTAAGAATTACAAGAAAATTCAATTCAAATTGTTGAAAGATAAATCTATCACGTCAATTTACAGACACAAACACTTGCAAATGAATCTTACAATAAGGGTGATCTGCATCAATTATCCAGAAGCGCCATCACTGGTTCACCAGAAGCGCCACCATCTTTCAGTAGCTGCTTGTATTTCTCTCTGTGGTTGATGTTAAAGCTGAAATGAGCACAACCTTGTTGTCGGTTCATCACATCAAAGCGGGGTCAAGACAAGGGCGAGGGTTCCTCTTCTCATTGTGAATGGTTTCTTCTCTCAAAATCTCCCGCAGATTCAAATCCACTTCCCTGCTCTTCCACTGAATTGAATGGACAGATCGGGATGGACATATGTGAATGAAATGGAAACAAAACATAAATAAAACGACGCACACATCTCTCCACCTGCACAGTCGTTTGGATTTTTCAATTAATTTTGCAAAACACAATCCTTGAAACACAATCGCCGGCGTCCACCTGTAAAAAAAATAATAAAAGTTAACACAAGTACATTCACCCGGGCTAATATAGAGACGCCTTCGGCGAATAATAATTAATAATGCTTAATATATTTTTCTATCTTGATTTCTTCTCATTATTTGGAAACAGTTTTAAGAAAATCCATTATATCCCTTAATATGGTAGTAACTTGACATCTATAATGGAGGGAGCATGTGGGTTTTTGCTTAACTTGGTCATGCTTGTTGCATGGTTAAGGCTATATATTATGGAATTTTATTGGAAAGATTGGTTATTACATTGGGGGACTTCGTCAAGAGTTGGTTGTGGTGTATTCGATGATTCACTTTATAGCTGCATTTTTTAGGAAAGAGCTTAGTGTTGTGGCTGTTGGAATGTTAATTCCAACTGCAGCAGAGTTCGTGGACGCAGCGGGGACAACGACGGCATCAAGAATACAACGCCCAAACCATAGCGCCTGAAACCAGTCAGCGTACCCGCCTGAAACTTCTCGGGCCATTTTCCGGCGAAGGGAATCTCCGTATATTTGAACCCGAGAAAATCTGGAGCAGACGCGTGGCTCTCCCCTGACATCAGCCAACGTAATTTCTCAGGCGTTAAAGTCCTGCTGCAAACTGCCTTCCGATATCAATCTCCGCCGTCCGATCTCCTCGTGCGTCCTCAGTCGTCGATCGCGTAAGGTGCATACGGGCCTGCAGCAAATCAATGCATTGCGTGGAGTGTTTGTCTTTTTGGTTTGACCGCCGTGGAGGAAAAGCCATGGCCTTTAATGTTTCTACGTGAATTAGGTGTGGCCCTTAAATTTCCTTATGGGCATACGTCCCACATATATTTTTATATATGTTTTACGTAGTGTTTGGTGAAGGCCCTTTTAATATGGGCATGGGCACGTTTTAATTTATATATATATATATGTTTTTATATATTGTTATGTAAGTGAGGGTTGTAGTTTTTTTTATGTATGGGTGTATTTGTGCCTGTGCACGACGAAGGTAGCGAGAGTGGTGGCTGCGCTCGGTGGAGCAAAATTTTTGTAAACGCACAGCAGTGCGAGATATGAAACAGGTGATGTAATTGTTTTTGGCCCCCATTGTAAAACAGAAGATTATGTAATTTTCACAGCAGTGGAGTATGTAATTTTTGTGGTAAATGTTGAACGCACAGCAGTGCGAAAGGAATTTGAAAACAGGGATGTATTGTATTGCTTGCTCATCGCAAAAGCAAGAGATAGCATGAGATTGTTTTTGTAATGTAGAATTTCACTGCATATGTAAATTTATTTTTACAGCAGTATGTGTAAAAATAGTTTTACACAGTAAATGTAAAAAGGGGTTTTTACAGCAGTAAACCCAGCAGTGTAAATTCTCAGGAGGAGACAGAGTAAATAGTTTGTTGGATGAATGTTTTTTTTGTGAATCCCTCACAGCAAAGAGGATGAAGTTTGTATCAGGCTTTATATTGTAATCAATAGAAATGTTTTTATGGCTGTGTAATACTCTGTTCTGAGAAATTTTTTTTAATAACTTCCCTGTGCAAAGGTCCTGGAAGAAATGAAACAGAGCATTGCCTCTGTGATGTTTAATTTGTTTGGTTTTGGTATTTTCTCGTTTAAAAATGCCCAACAGTGGTATCAGAGCTAGTCCAGGCTCTTTGAAGACTCAAAGAAGCTGAAGGAAGGTGTTGTTGCAGCAGTCAAACCTCTCCAGCAGTGTGAAGCCACAGCCAAAAGGGTTAAGGTATTTCTCAAAGCTTTCCTTTGTGTTACTGTTGAAGGAACAGTCAGTGATTTAAAAGAAAACACAGTCAAGTATTTAAAGCCTAGATAAGAATGGCAAGGTCAAAGAAGAAAGCCTCCAAGCCTGTTAAAAATGTGTCTCCCTCCTCTACTAAAATAGAAGGCAATCCATTTGAATACATTTTATTTGAAACCCCAAAGTTTGATGGAAACTTTGATGTATGGGAAATAAAGATGAGGGCTTTCCTAATGTTTGAGGGGATTGAAGTCTGGGAGTCAGTGATTGATGACAGCAAGATGGATAAAGAATCCATGGAGTATGATGCACAAGCAACAAAGACTATCTTGGATGGACTCCCTGATTCAGTAAAGAAGAATCTAGGAAAATATACATCAGCAAAGGATATATGGGACAGACTGCATGACCTTCATGCAAAGGGAGCACTGACCATGACAATGAGTCAAGAAGAACCCATCATAGAAGTTGAGAATGAAAAGCTTGACCTCGTCAAGCTTCAAGTAAAAGAAAGGGATGAAGAGCTCGCCAAGCTCAAGAAGGAGCTTGATCAATGCAAGAGGAAACATCATGAAGAAGTCATATCAATGACAAATCCGCTGAATGAAGCAAAGAAGCAGGAAGACGCCTTGTCAAGTCAACTTGAACAAAGACACAAGAGAGTGAACAAGCTTGTAGAAGAGATTGGACAGTACAAGGTAGAGGTCTCCTCCCTTAAGTCCGAACTACAAGAAGCCAGGAAGCAGGCACAAGGCGCTGAAAAGAAAATGAAGAGCAGTCAAGCAAAAGATGAAGAAATCTCCAAAATGAAGTCTGATATTATCTCCCTCAAAGTAGCAGCAGCTGAAGCTACTCGTAGCAAGGAAGAAACTGAGGGACAACTAGCAAAGAAAAATAATGAGTGTGAAAGATTAGAAGAAGAGATTGTCCTCCTCAGGAAGAAGGTTGAAGGGATGAACAAAATCATGAAGAGCTCTCAAGCTTTGGATGACATGCTTAGCTATCATAGATCTCCATCTGATAAATCAGGACTTGGGTATGTAGCTGAACCCTCAAACAAGGATGAGGATGCTTTAAGCAAAGGAGATGTGAAGGAGCCAGAAAGAAGTTGTGAAGCTCCTAGTTCCAGCAAAGACAAGGAGAAAAATGAAGGCTGCAATAGAAGAAGTCCTGCTCCAAGTAGAAAACCAGCTCCAAGAAGAAATGTAGCTGATGGCAAAAAGGCAAGAGGCAATGGTGATCATCAAAGGATCTCAAGGCAGCAAGGCTTCAGAAGTACATCAAGGAAACCTCCATCTCCCAGGTACCAAAGTTCATTTTATGGTTATTATTATGCTTGCTCAAACTTTGGTCATATGGCAAAAGACTGTAGAGCATTTCATGGAGATAGATGTTGTGGTCCCCGACAATCTCCAAGAAATAATTCGACAAGAAGAAATCATGAATTCTTATTTATGAATAAAGTTGAATGTTTCAAGTGTCATAACATTGGGCATATGGCACGAGATTGTAACTTAACATGGGATCTTACACAAGCTAGACCCATGCATAAGAAGAAAGTTACACAAGTATGGAGAAGGAAGGAAAGGCAATCTGAAAACCCCTTGAACTCCCCAGTGGATCTAAATTTGTTTTGAGAAGAGTCTGCCAAAAGAAGACAAGCACACATTAAAGGGGAGCTTGTAATTTTTGTTGCTGAACTGTCTTAACAATCATTCTTTAATGAAGACTTCTTTTTATAAGGGAAAGACATGAAATCAAATCTGCCATACGAGTAGAGAAGAAAAGGCGACAGCGCTCAAATGTAAAGAGCAGCAGCGCAAGAAGAAAAGTATGCAGAGCATGGAGACCCTCACAGCAGTGGGAGGACAAAACATAAAACAGCAGTTTGAAATTTTTTTTATGGAGTACATGCATTGAAATGCATAGCAATGGAATGTAGTTTTCTTTTATGAAAAGTGAGAGAATATACTCACAGCAGAGTGAGTATAATACACAGCAGATGGAAATATTTTGTATTGGGAATGAAAATACAAACCAGTGAAAAGAAAATGAGAAGAAGGCAAAAACGCAGCAGAGCGTAAATGCCCAGTGGCTGAGAATGCAATGAAATTTTTCACACAGCAGTGAAAAATGTAATATTTTTTTTGTATGCAATGCAACATGCACAGAAATGGCTAAAAAAATATAGGGACAGCAGATTTTTAATGCACATGGGTGAATGATAATGTGTGGCAGCAGAAAAACGAAAGGAATTGCACAGCAGTGCATTATGAAGATAAAAAAATGAAGATGAAGATTGTGTGAAGCAATGGTGTAAAAAGAAAAGGCAGCAGCCCGTGTTAATTTTTTTTGTTGTGTGGAGAATGCAGTGCAAAACAGCGTGAGGATGATTTCTCTCTATGTGCAAGTAATGGAGAGTAAAGAGTTAGTGTATGGGCACACAGCAGTATGATGAAACAAAAGGCAGCCACAGTGCAAATTGTAGAGGCAACGCAACAGCAAATAAAAAACCCAGGGATGACAGTCTATGGTTATGGGTATGGACAGCAGTGAATATAAAAAATGCAGCAGCAAGAAGTTATGGACAGCAGCATGATGGCAAGAAGGAGAAGCACACAGCAATGCAAATAAGAAAATGCAGCAGCATGAAGTTTTGTTGAAGAAATGAAAGGTAATGGACAGCAGCACATGTAAAAGAATTTTTTTTTCTTTACAGCAGTATATGTAACTGTAATGAATGTGTTGTTCATTGAATTGAAATGCAATATATGCAACAACAGTGAATGTAAGAAATATTTACACACAGCAGTGTAAATTTGTAAGTTGGGACAGTGTAATTGTTCCAGAAAAGACAGAGTATTTTGTCTTTGAAAAGTGCACGAGCAGTGCAAGTGTAGACATAGCAGTATGGGGTAGACGCAGCAAAGAAGATGGCACAACAGTGCAGCAGAGAATATGAAGCAGCATAAAAGAACAGTGCAATGAATGTTTTGTTTTGAAACTACATCTAAAGCAGTGTTTGGCAGTAATCCCTCCATGAGAGGAAGTGAAGTTCTTAGTGAACCCCTCTGTTAAAGAGGAAGGTGCTTTTCAGCACAGTGTCATGGTAAATCCCTCTATCAAGAGGATGATGCTTTTCAGCATAGTCATTGGTGAATCCCTCTATTGAGAGGAAGATGTTCTTTAGCATAGTTTGGTAAATCCCTCCGTCAAGAGGAAGATGTTTTTTTTACACAAGTGAATCCTTCTGTCATGAGGAAGGTGCTCTTAAGCACAGTTTCAGGTTAATCCCTCTATTAAGAGGAAGACAACTTTGTTTGTTTGTGAACTGCATGTGAAGCAGTTGGTGAATCCCTCTATGCGAGGAAGATGTCTTTGTGACAGCAGTGTTGGTGAATTCCTCTATGTGAGGAAGTGTTTGGGTATGTTTGAACGCCCAGCAGTTGAAATTAAAGGGGAGTGTTGGAATGTTAATTCCAACTGCAGCAGAGTTCGTGGACGTAGCAGGGACAACGACGGCATCAGGAATACAACGCCCAAACAACAGCGCCTGAAACCGGTCAGCATACCCGCCTGAAACTTCTCGGGCCATTTTCCGGCGAAGGGAATCTCCATATATTTGAACCCGAGAAAATCTGGAGCAGACGCGTGGCTCTCCCCTGACATCAGCCAACGTAATTTCTCGGGCGTTAAAGTCCTGCTGCAAACTGCCTTCCGATATCAATCTCCGCCGTCCGATCTCCTCGCGCGTCCTCAGCCGTCGATCGCGTAAGGTGCATACGGGCCTGCAGCAAATCAATGCATTGCGTGGAGTGTTTGTCTTTTTGGTTTGACCGCCGTGGAGGAAAAGCCATGGCCTTTAATGTTTCTACGTGAATTAGGTGTGGCCCTTAAATTTCGTTATGGGCATACGTCCCATATATATTTTTATATATGTTTTACGTAGTGTTTGGTGAAGGCCCTTTTAATATGGGCATGGGCACGTTTTAATTTATATATATATATGTTTTTATATATTGTTATGTAAGTGAGGGCTGTAGTTTTTTTTATGTATGGGTGTATTTGTGCCTGTGCACGACGAAGGTAGCGAGAGTGGTGGCTGCGCTCAGTGGAGCAAAATTTTTGTAAACGCACAGCAGTGCGAGATATGAAACAGGTGATGTAATTGTTTTTGGCCCCCATTGTAAAACAGAAGATTATGTAATTTTTACAGCAGTGGAGTATGTAATTTTTGTGGTAAATGTTGAACACACAGCAGTGCGAAAGGAATTTGAAAACAGGGATGTATTTTATTGCTTGCTTATCGCAAAAGCAAGAGATAGCATGAGATTGTTTTTGTAATGTAGAATTTCACTGCATATGTAAATTTATTTTTACAGCAGTATGTGTAAAAATAGTTTTACACAGTAAATGTAAAAAGGGGTTTTTACAGCAGTAAACCCAGCAGTGTAAATTCTCAGGAGGAGACAGAGTAAATAGTTTGTTGGATGAATGTTTTTTTTGTGAATCCCTCATAGCAAAGAGGATGAAGTTTGTATCAGGCTTTATATTGTAATCAGTAGAAATGTTTTTATGGCTGTGTAATACTCTGTTCTGAGAAATTTTTTTTAATAGCTTCCCTGTGCAAAGGTCCTGGAAGAAATGAAACAGAGCATTGCCTCTGTGATGTTTAATTTGTTTGGTTTTGGTATTTTCCCGTTTAAAAATACCCAACAGTGGCTTATGGGAATTATTGGCGTTGTTTTTTAATTTTGGCGTTGTTTTTTAATTGTTATCGTAGATAAGTGTTTTAGACTATATATTTAAAAAATAGTAAAGGGAAAGATAATTGATAGGGATGGTGGTGAATCGAGAAAGGGTTTGAATTGTAATGGAAATCAAGCTTTTCATACATTCTTAAAATAAGTAATATGAAGGAATGTTAAAATCATTCACAACTTAATAGATAAAGTAGTTGAACATTTAGACTTTTCTATAAAGAAGTCTTTTTAGAAATAGAAATGCGAAAGTATTTCTTCATGTCAAAATATTATATATATAAACCACTCCAATTTCAATTAAAATTTTAGTTTTTTAATTAATAAATTTTATTCTGAAATTGTAAATTTTTATTTTACCTTGAAATGTATATCAACAATCAATTTAAAGTATATATTCCGTGAATAAAAAAATAATATTAACTATTATAGAGTATATATTCCGTGAATAAAAAAATAATATTAACTATTATAGAGTTCTAAAAGAATATATATAGAGGGTTCGTTTTCAATTAAAAACATTATAAATATTAATAGTATCACTTTAGTTGGCTTGTTTCGTTTATTGATTGAGACTATCATTTAAATGTGTAATTTTACATCCATCTTAGCAAAGGGTCTTATAAACTTTGAGAGGGTCTAATTTTTTTTTTCCTGTATCATGTTTTTTTAGAAATACAAATTTATATACATATAAAAAGAGAGAAAGAATTTCACAAAAAAAACTATGAATAAGACATGTCAACTAGTTTTACTAGTCTTTTTAAGTATAGTTTTCTATTAGCTTTGTTTAAAATTTCGTAAATATTTGTCCGAATTAAAAAAATACCCTATGTAGTTTTCAAAATGATTTTCAATAAATTTAAACTATGAAAATTCATATATATATGACATTAATTTTTTTATTTATGGACCATATTATCCACATTAAAAATTATAATTTTTGTTATAATTAATATATTTCTAAATATATATCAATATCATTTAATATTAATACTAAAATTTACACCATACATATCTTGTCCTATTATATTATGCAAATATCTTTACTCAGTTAAATTACATAAAAATGAAAAATAATAATAATAACTATAATTATAATTGTTAATTAAGTTATTTTGGCTCGTTAAAATTATAATAAAAGGGAAAAAAATTAATAATTAAACCACTATAAATCTATTTTAACTCCTAATTTACCAAGTGTTGAGAGAGATAAAATCTCTTAATGTGTAAACATCTTTTAGCCTAAAAATGTATTTGGTCTGAGTATTGGCTTGATTGATCCCAAATTAAAATGAATCTAGGAGGATTTATATATAATCATCTTCTCTTTAATATTAAAATAGTATATATATATATATATATATATATATATATATATATGAAAAAAAATTGAAATAAACTAATTTACATGAATATTCAAATAATTTATTTAAATTGTGTTTTGAAATATATTTTTAAAAATAAAAAATTATATATATTACTAGAATAGAAGACTCTTTTTCTTTTTAACTTTGTTTTTTTTTTATTTGATACAAAATTATGTTAATTCACATCTATTTCATAATATTTTATTTATGGCTGAGAAAAAATAAAATAGTTTCACTACATCTTAATTGTAATAGCTATAAAATGACATTATTGATATTTTATTATGTTTTTAATTAATTCATCTTTATCTTTGTACTAGTAGAAATTAGTTTTTATTTATAGAATATTTTATTTTGATTTAAAAAAAGACATGTATCAATTATTTTTACTTATAAAATATTTTATTTTATTTAAAAATAGTTAAATGGAAACTCCACATTGAGTATAAACGTAATTACTTTCATACTTAAATGTAAAATACAATTCTCCAAACAATAATTTTATATAATAAAAAAATAAAAATTATATAATTTTATATAATAAAAAAATCAAAATTATAGAATATTTTAAAGAAAATAAAATAAAAAACAACTACAAATAAATTCAATTTCAAATATAAAAGAAAAAAAAAAATTGTATTTTTTTTATTTTCCGAAATATTTAAATACAAAATTTATATAAAATCATAAAACTAAAAAAAATACTCAAAAAAAATACTTTTAAATAAAAAAAGATGTAACTTCATTTAACTATTCAACTCCTAAAATAAACCTAATATGTCATATTTAAAAAATATTAATACTTTTAAATAAAAAATTAACTACATTTAACTATTTAACTCCTAAAATGAACTTAATAGGTCATATTTAAAAAATATTAATATAATAAAATGATTAAATAAAATATATTTCAATATTATATAGATAAAGAGATGTTTCTCAATATGGAGTACGAGTATATCATTTGATTGATGTGTTTCTCAAAGTGCAGAAAATGTGTAATTCGTGCAAGCACATGAAGAAATATATAAAGACTACCGTATATCCGTTTTACCATATATTTATAATTGCTCATATCAACGAAGTCTAATCTTTCTTTCTTTTTATCTTTTGTTTTTTAGTTTTTCACTTTAGAAATGATTTACAACTTTATATTTGATTCATCTCGACACTCAATAAGAAATGATATTTTTTTCCTTCTTCTTTTTTTTTTTTTTTTTTATGTTTTTCACTTTAGAAATGATTTACAACTTTATATTTGATTCATCTCGACACTCAATAAGAAAAGATTTAGCTTGTCTAAATACTTAATAATTCAGTGTTTAAAATCAAGATTTTAATTATAACAGTTTTTAGAAGACACTACAAGAGAAAAAAATTATGGTAATTATAACCGTTTTTAGAAAACACTACAAGAGAAAAAAATTATGGTAGTTATGGTTTCCTAGTAGTTGGTCTTCCCCCTCGTATTGATCATTTTTATGTAAATCCATGATTTCATATATGGCAGAGTGCATATTTCTTTTAGTCTTCATGATAAATATGGAGTTTTTGTAATTGATTCAAGGGTTGTTTTGCTTTTCAACCAACTTGGTTTGATATAAATTCCAATCTCTATTTAATTTTCCACATGTTTGCAACTCATTGGGGTTTATTCCACCATTGAAGTATTCTTTGGCATTGTTTCTCTAGTTCTTGAGCGGTTGAGATTATTGCTTGAACAATGGGTCTCACAAGTAGATAGGCTAAAAAAGAAGGGTCAATCCCCTCTGTTATTTCAAGTTTTCCTCCTCTGTGAAGAAGAATGTGACTATATTGAAGGAAAGGGGATTGATTGTTAAGAACATTGGCCTGTGGCCTGGCTATAATTTTGTTTTACAATTGACCTTCATTAATAGGGTAGATCCTAAGCATGTTGTTATTTTCTATTGTGGAGATTATTATTATGCTTTTATTTTTTAACGGAAAGAGCATAGGGGTCATATTTAAAGTATGGGCCTTTATTTCATGGGTACTAAAGAAATTTTTATCATCCTAGATTTCAATCCTACAATAAAATTTCTTCTACACCAGTCTGGATTAGATTGTCATATATAATCGTTCTTTGTTGGGGTGAAGGTATTTTCAAGGCCATAGGAGATAAATTGGGATAACTTATTTATAGTGATATGGAGAAGGAGAGTAGCTACTCTTGTGCCCAAATTTTCATTGAAATTGTTTTTTCAAAAGACCTTTCCTAGGTGATTCAGCATAACTTGGACGGTTGGTCCCATATCCAAGTCTTGGATTAGGATCATTTACCCTTTCAATGTAATTTTTGTCATGGGTATGGGAAGTTTGATAAAAGTTTTCCTAAGTGTCCATCTTCTCAACTTTCTTCTAATCCTTCACCATCTTCTCATAGTAATGATTAGCAAGGACCATTCAAAATCTTTACAAGGAAACACAATAAGCATTTGACTAAGAGGATGCATGCTAGAAAGCCCGAATCTCATCAACATTGTCCCTCTAGAAATATATATGAAATTTTGATAAGTGACGAGGCAGAGGTTGATCAGTGAGTTCCAAATCAAGTCTTTCCAATGAATATTAATTGCTTTTTTGATGAAAAGAATTCATCCAACCATATTGACAAGTTATCTCTAGTATAAAAAAAAGAGAAGTTCGAACATAAGATGAGGAGAAGATCAAACCTCCCTTTTATTCTTGATCATTTTCAGATGTGCTAAAAATTCATCAGTGTTTTCCCCTCCTTTAATAAGAAGTAAGAAAGATCGAAGTAAGAAAACTTTAAAATCGAGTGTTGAGAATTTTCTTGCCTCCCTTGGGTCTAGGAGTGGGTCGGTTTCTCTAAAATCTTCAAAATGTTTTGTTTTTGCATTCTATTATGCAAGCAATTAGTAGGAATCTATTTATATTCTCAAAAAGTACTAAATGCAAGTTTTAGATGCAGGTTTTAGATTAAAAAAAAAACTATGATATTCAATCCAATATACTTATTGCATATAATGAGAACACACATTTGTATTAATACACATTCTTAAAACTATTTAAAAAAAAACATTTTTACTTGGTATATCTCTAAAACAAACACGTACAATATTATAAAGTACAATAAATAATTTGTTTCTCACTAACACAATAATAGGCATTGTTTAACTATTCTCTCATTTGGATTTTTTTTGGATGAAATACTGTGACACAATTTTTGAAAAACTATACAATTTAGAAATCAAATTTGTAATTTTAAACCAATTCTTATTCGATTTTATAAGAGTTCGATCCAAAAATATACCGGAAACATCTTTTAAAATATAAACAATTAAACTACAAGACCATTAATATAATTAAACATCATTAATATAATTAATAAACTGTAATTAATATTATAATGCGTTCCTGAAATATGTAGATTGTAATGAGGAAACTTGTTATCCACAATATATTTTGAAATACGCAACATGCGATGAATAAATACTTCGGACAAACAGACAAGCTGCAAACATGTATCCCCAAAAAACCTGAACTCCTGATCTCGATTTCAGATTTGAGTATCGAACCTTATTGAATTCTGAATTTTTCTTCCCTATCCATTAGACACCGGAAATATTCAATAGAGATCACGACAACCCACATGATGACGTAACATAACATGTCATTACCATGATATTTTAAAAAGGATTTCTCAGAGCACTGCCAGTCTATCACGCGCATATATATACATATATACACACAGACATTAGACAATTTCTGCACAGTCGAATATATATATATATATATATCCAAATCAAATTCTGTAGTCCTTGAGTTGGTCGGCACAACCGAATGGACGTACAAACATCGTGCGACGTTTCAAGCGTAACGCAGCAGAATGGAAGCGTATTTGGAGACCAAGTTCGACAAGAAAAAAACAGAGGTCCATACCATGTATTGATATTAAAAACAATAAATGCTGAATGCGCGTCAAAAGCCATGCCGGCCTACTGTTTTCTTAAGGTCCGCAATAAACAGACCAGGAATTGACTCTCGATCGAATTGTCTGTCTGTCTATATATGTATCAGTTCATTTGCAAACATCTCTGGACCGTCACGTGTGTCTTTCTTTACAAATTAGCTACTTCTTCAAAATTTGTGGACCATCAGGTGCGTCTTTCATTAGAAATTAGCTGCTTCTTCAACATTTCGGAGGATTATTCTCAAATCCTGCAGTACCAACCGCCCTCGAAATCTCCCCCTACACTCACGGTTTTCCAGAAAATGTTAAACCGCATTTCAGTTTCTCATAAGAAATTACTATCCCCGAAAGTAGTTAAAGTTGCAGAACATACCTTGCAGAGTCAATGTATGACCAAACAAGAATCGATTTTACAAAGCTGTAAACCACCTGATACCAACCGCCCTAGACATCTCCACCTACACTCACGGATTTCCAGAAAATGTTAAACCGTATTTCAGTTTCTCATAAGAAATTACTATCCCCGAAAGTAGCTAAAGTTGCAGAACATCCCTTGCAGAGTCAATATATGACCAAACAAGAATCGATTTTACAAAGCTGTAAACCAAGGTTGGATCGCCCATTTTTATACTCACATGATCATACGACAGAATCAGGGAAGACTAATGATGGTCGAGTATAGATAGCAGATATGTGGAAGTACATAGATCCCACCATTGGAAGGGTCTGTTGGATCCAATGCATGCTCTTCTCTCGTCAAATATTATCAGATACGGTGTATTCGTGAGAGTACTTCCGAAGCTTTCGATTGGAAGCCTGGATCAAAAGTGGCCGGAAGAGTCTGTTCGGTAAGCTGTGCATGGAAAAGTTAGGTTATCAAATTACAAAATATATTTTTTCAGCGACATCTGACATTAAGGTGCCCCAGTTCTCGAAGAATTGTTGTAGTCACGACTGCGGTTACAACGTAACCCGGAGTGATTAGTTAAGGGCGCTATAGTTAAGGGATCCACTAGAGGTGGTAAGTATTTGTGGTGAAAAACATTAGGAGTGCTGGTTTATTTAATGTTTAACAATTTCCCTCTGGGATAAGTAGAGTGTAAACTTTTAGTTACTAAAGGTGGTGGTTAAGTATTTGTGGTGAAAAATATTAGGAGTATTGGTTTATTTAATGTTTAACAATTTCTTTAGGATAAGCCGAGTGTAAACTTTTAGCTCTAATACCACTTGTTGTAATCATAATTATCCTTATCACAAAACCCCAAAACTAACCAATACACCACCAAAATTATGAAAAATAGTTAAACATACTGGAGCGTTATCCAATGGAGCGCTATCCAATATCCAACAAGAAAAAACTGGAAGTTGGCGATGGATATAAGTAGATATATTATGTTGTAATATCAGAGAGAGATTAAATGGGTTGGACGTAGACACAATTTTTTGCATACACTAACTTCTGCTCGTTTAAATCCATTAGACTCTCATGAGAACCTGAAGGTGGATTTTTGAGCCTCTACACTTCCGAGGATTGCTCGGCAATATTAACCATGGAAGCACAAGGGAGTAGCTTCTGTTTGAGATTGTGAGAGTTGTGAAAACAAATACAAGGGACAAGAGTTAACATAACCATAATTGGATATACCGTGTGGATTAAGTTGGTAACACTATGTGATATGTTAGACCAAACAATGCGCAGCGGAAATAAAAATAAACATATATACACATACAAATTCACAAACCATAATATAAAGGTTTTTAACGTGGTTCATCCAACCAATGTGGGCTACGTCCACCAGAACAGAGGCATCGGCAATTTTATTATTCAACAGGAGATTACAACAATTTTAATTCTTCACACATACTCTCAGCTCACCCTATTTTCTCTACACTCACACAATCCTCTATGGGATTACATTTTTATAGCTAGAGTATAAAACTCAATCATAAATTCCCTCACAACAAATATAGGATGCATTAACTCCTCAAAAAATACTGGAGCTAATATAGTAACTAATCCTATTGTTGTCATATACATGAGATTTTTTCCAAAATTAATTAAAACAGAAAATCTCAACAATTTCCACCTTGACAACAATTAGCCTGATACCCTATTCATTTATTATTTTTATCTTTTATCAAAGCCAAGAGAAGCCAGACACCAACGTAGCTTCTCTAACAAAACTGGTTTCATGAACATGTCTGCACAGTTTTCCTTCGTATGCACTTTTTCAAGAGAAACACCCCATTCCATGATAACCTGTCTTACAAAATGGTACTTGATAGGTATATGCTTAGATTTACTATGATAGGCCGGATTCTTAGCCAAATGAATTGCACTTTGACTATCACAGAATAACTTGATGTTGTCCTGTAACCTACCAAACTCACCAATCAAACCTTTTAACCAAACCGCTTCTTTGCAAGCATGCAAAGCAACTATGTATTCTACTTCAGTAGTGGATAAAGCAACAATATTCTGTAGCTTTGACATCCAGCTAATAGCTCCACCTGGAAGAGTAAAGACATACCCTGAAGTTGACCTTCTCTTATCCAAATCACCTGCAAAATCGGAATAAACATATCCGCAAACAAATTCACTACCTCTGTTATAAGTGATACAATAATCACTTGTGCCTATCAAATACCGAAGCACCCATTTCACTGCTGACCAGTGTTCTTTTCCTGGATTTTCCATATACCTGCTGACAACCCCAACTGCATGTGAAATATCTGGTCGAGTACAAACCATCGCATACATTAAACAACCTACTACATTGGCATATGGTATTTGAGACATATATTCCTTTTCTTCATTTGTATTAGGACATAAACTTGAAGAAAGCTTAAAATGGGAAGCTAAAGGGACTGACAGGCTTCACATTGTTCATACCAAACCTCAAGAATATTTTCTCAATATACTTCTGTTGTGATAGCCATAGCTTACCATTGCTCTTGTCTCTAAAAATCTCCATGCCCAAAATTTGTCTTGCTGCTCCTAGATCTTTCATATCAAATGTCCTAGCCATCTGAGCCTTTAACCTGTTGATCTCTATTATGCTTTTGCTTGCTAAAAGCATATCGTCAACATATAACACTATGATAATGAACATGCCATTACTTAATTTCTTAAAGTAAACACAATGATCATATTCACTTCTTTTATAATTTTGACTCAACATGAAAGAATCAAATTTCTTGTACCATTGTCAAGGTGATTGCTTCAAACCATGCAATGATTTCATGAACTTGCAGACAAATTTCTTGTTGCGATCTTGAACAAACCCTTCCGGTTGTTCCATGTAAATCTCCTCATATAAATCTCCATGTAGAAATGCAGTTTTAACATCTAGTTGCTGTAATTCTAAATCAAGTAAGGCAACTAATGCTAATACAATTCGAATTGAAACAATCTTTACAACTAGTGAAAATATCTCATGAAAATCAATGCCTGCTTTCTGAGAAAAACCTTTCGCGACCAGCCTTGCTTTGTACCTGTCCTTTAAACCATCAACACCCCTTTTCAAATTGTACACCCATTTACATCCCACAGTTTTTTTATCTTTAGGAAGTTCTACCAGATCCCATGTGTCATTCTTGTCTAATGCCATCATCTCGTCCTTCATAGCTTCTTTCCACTTTTCACTTTTAGAACCTTCTACAGCTTCCTGATAGCACAAAGGTTCATCATCGTTAGCGGTTAAAGCAACTGAAGTAACATAATCATCATACCTTCTAGGAGGACATTTAAATCTCGTGGACTTCCTTAAACATGTTTCTTGTACTTCCACAATTTGGTGATTATTATCTGTAGAAACTTCTTCATGATCTGCATCTGAAACATGTTCATGATCTATATCTGAAACTTGTTCATGATCTACATCTGAAACTTGTTCATGACTACCATCTGAACCATGTTCATCTTGATCATCATCAGTATTTGAACTGGTTTCATACTGAATGTGTTGAAGCTTAGATACATTATCATGTTTCAATTTATCATCTACATCTGAACTTTCAAGTGAGGATTCATTAAATTTAACATCTATGTTAATGATGATATTGTGAGTAGTAGGATCCCACAATCTGTATCCCTTAGTCCCATCAGCATATCCAATAAAGATATATCTTTTTGATTTAGGATCTAATTTATAATGCTGATTTTTTGGAACTAGAGCATATGCATCACAACCAAAAACTTTCAGTTTAGAATAATCACAAGGATGACCTTTCCATACCTCTTGAGGAATTTTGCATCCTATTGTAGTTGATGGTGATTGATTTATCAAATAGCAAGCTGTAGCAACCACTTCTGTCCACAATTCCTTCTGCAAATTGGCGTTACTCAGCATACTTCTTGCTCTCTCTAAAAGAGTCCTGTTCATGCGTTCAACAACTCCATTTTGCTGAGGAGTATACACAGTGGTTTTATGTCTTTCGATCCCAGCTTCCTTGCAATAATTATCAAGTTCCTCTGAAGTAAACTCGGCACCATTTTCAGTTCTTAGACATTTAATAGTTCTTCCAGTGATGTTTTCAACAAATGCTCTAAACTGTTTGAAAACTATAAACACATGAGACTTCTTCTTTAACATGTAAACCCACACTTTTCTAGAGAAATCATCAATAAAAGATACAAAATATGACAAACCTCCATATGAGGTTGTAGGAGACAAACCCTAAACATCAGAATGGATATAATCAAGGATTCCCTTACTAGTATGTTTTCCAGTTTTAAACTTCTGCTTGCTTTGTTTCCCGAACAGACAATTTTTGCAGAAATCTAACTTATTAGACTTTAAATTAGGAAGTAACTTACGATCAGATAAAATCTTTAAACCTCTTTCCCTCATATGGCCCAACCTTTGATGCCATAAACAAATAGAATTATTGTCATTTTCAGACACTGTAGAAACATGATCTGACTCTGTTCTTCCTTCTAACTGAAAAATATTTCCAACCTTCTTTGCTTTCATTACTAGTAAAATTCCTTTATAAAATTTCATTACTCCACCTTGAATAAAGGTTTTATAGCCATTAGTGTCTAGTACTCCTAATGAAATGAGGTTTTTCCTTAGTTCAGGTACATGTCTTACATTAGTTGAAATTTTATTTGTCCCATCAAACATTTTAATTTGAATGCTTCCAATTCCCACAATGTTACATGTGACATCATTTCCCATGTAAACTACTCCATCATTGATTGGTTTATAAGTTTTAAACCATTCCCTATGAATACACATGTGATTTGATGCACCAGAATCTAACAGCCAATGTTGATCATGACTAGACAAATCAATTGATAACACTTCATCACTCATACCTGTCTTGGATGCCGAACCTATATTTGTCGTGTTTGCTTCTTTCTTCTCTCTTGAAGAGTCTTCTTTGGATGCTTGCTGTCTCTTCCAACAGTCCTTCTTCAAATGTCCCGATTTTCCACAAAACCAGCACTTGACCTTACTCTTCTTCCCTTTCGATTTTGAACGCGAGTCGCTGTGCTTACCAGAGCATCTTTCTCTAGAAAAACCTCTAGCCATCATTGCTTCTAATGTAGAGGTTTCAGAATTTGACCTCTTCCTTGTCTCTTCGAAAGACAAATCTCCAACAACATCATCAAATTCAAGGGTTTCTGATATAATTAGACTTATAGAAGTAAAAAAAATGATCCGATGACTTGGGCAACGAGCATAATAAAGTTATAGCTTTATCTTCTGATTCAAATTTTACTTCTATACTTTCTAATTGCATCAGGAGAGTATTAAAGACATTCAAATGATCAGTAATAGCTGTACCTTCCTTCATGCGTAGACTGTACAATTGTCACTTCAGAAGCATCCTATTGGTTAAGGATTTTGTCATGTACAGCTTCTGAAGCTTTGCCCACAAACCAGCGGCAGTTTTCTCTAACACGATGTTAAACAAAACATCATCCGCCAAACACAGTCAAATACCACTCAGAGCTCTTCCATCCAATTCATTCCATTCATCATCTATCATGGTGTAAGGCTGTTTGGAATTTCCCAACAGCGCCTTTGCCATGCCTTGTTGCACAAGTAGATCATGCATCTTCGCTTTCCAGATTTCGAAGTTATTTTTGCCATTGAACTTCTCGATCTCAAAACGAGCACTTTGAGTTTTTTCCATGTTGTAACAAACAGAATCTCCAATTCCAAATTAAAAAATGCCTTTTCTTTATACTAAAAATGCCTCTGTCATAACGTGTAATTACAATTTGAAAAGAAAAAACAAAAATTGTAGTTTTACCAAAGCGAAAAATGCTTGGCGCGCTGAAAGGGACTTGGCGCTTCCTTGACAGTGGAAGATCCACACCAGAGACAAAATCAGTGTAAGTCACAAAATTGGCGCGAGTATACCTGTCGTTTCCACGCCAATTGGGATCCTGGCACACTGGCACGAGTATTACACTAGGAACCACGCAAATTGGCGCATCTGTTCCAAAATAAATCGTGCCAATGCGTTCCCTGTCAAAAATTGGTGCGACTGTTTCTGAAAAAACCGCGCCAATGGCAAAGCTCCACCTTCCGCAGCTCTGTCACATGTACTGGCTCCACAACCAGAGACTTGTAGGTTACGGGCCCTCCACGCTTCCGCTTCGCTGCTCTGATACCAATTGTTAGACCAAACAATGCGCAGTGGAAATAAAAATAAACATACATACATAGCACATACAAATTCACAAACCATAACACAAAGATTTTTAACGTGGTTCACCCAACCAATCTGGGCTACGTCCACTAGAACAGAGGCATCGGAAATCTTATTATTCAACAGGAGATTACAGCAATTTTAATTCTTCACACATACTCTCATCTCACCCTATTTTCTCTACACTCACACAATCCTCTACGGGATTACATTTCTTATAGTTGGAGTATAAAACTCAATCATAAATTCCATCACAACAAATATAGGATGCATTAACGCCTCCTCAAAAAATACTGGAGCTAATATAGCAACTAATCTTATTGTTGTCACATACATGAGATTTTTTCCAAAATTAATTAAAATGGAAAATCTCAACATGCTCATGATATCACGGAGGTCGAACTAAACCGTGCCGGTTATGGCTTTCTCTGGAATACCAATCAAGGTATATTTGTTTGTAGGACCAGTTGGATTAATGGAGAAATCTAGTCTCTTTTATATTAATGTATTTAGTTATTTGTTGTTGTACTTGAGGATTGGGATCTTCTATTTTGGTTTAAGATCCTATTAATTAGGGAGTGGTTCAAACCACCCACCTAATCTATGATTTTATATCTATGAGACTCTGAATGAATGAAGTGTGTTGAGTGCTTCCGTATTAGGAGACCCTCTTGATTGTATCTCATATTTTGTCTCTCCTTGATATTAACATGGTATCGAAGCTAGATCAACTTGCGTGTTGAGAACAGTTGACTGGAGTTGTGAAGACCATGCTGTGGTCTGGTTTGATTCAATGAGGAGAGTGCAAATCATGAGCAAAGTTGTTCGATACTGAAAGTGTTGTGTGTATTTGTTCATCGTTAGAGTTGTTGGAAAGCGTGAGCTGCTGCCTGAGATTCTAAAGAGGGTTCGCTTATTAGTGGAGGTTCGTGGCTATCTCGTTCGCTTCCCTTTATTTCCGGTGAATGTCTGCACTATATTTTAGCTAGGGTGTTACAGTAGTGTCGCTGAGAAGATTGGAGATTGTTGAGTGTGAAGGAGCGCCCCATACCACTGGGAGTGGATCTATCACATTGTCAAGCTTAACCTTTCAAGAGTTTTGGGTAAGGCATTCGAGGTTGCCGACGTTGCCACTGTTTTTATTGTATGCCATATCATGATCTGAGGTGCAGGAGCTAGTCCATGTTGTCATTGGAGCTAGTCTTCATCAATTTTTTGCTTGCAGACCTATGTTTGGAGGAAAGCTCGCTGTGAGTTTTGTTACTTGTGTAAGTTTGACAGCATGGAGCGTTGATCTAAGGAGGCATCACATTGACCTAAGGAGAGTGCTAGATGTGGGTCGATTGATGGCCCTATGAACGCTAATTACTGTTGGAAATAATAATCCCAACCACTGCAATAAACAGCCGGACAACAGCCATACATGTCAGACACTTTTCCAGGTTGCGTCTCTGCTTGAAGATATTTTTTCACGTTGCGTCTGGGCGTTAAGATAGAAGGTCTGAAGTCAGACACGAACCATTCAGAAACCCAACAAAGGCATTTAAAGAATTTATGTACTTAGGTAAACAAATATGGGCAAGCATTAATTCAACAACCTTGCCCACACTCTAGAAACACCTGCGCGACTTTTATCACACTCAACAACAACATCAAAATTAATTTCGCTCTGTCATGAATTAAATGTAAAATTGTATGTTGAGTTATATATGAATGTAAAAGTCATTTTGTAATGGTTAGACTATGTAGAGAGGTTAGAGAGTAAGAAGTAAGAAAAGAGCACAAGTCTCTGTGGAGAAAATGGTGGAGCAATTTTTGGTGGGCGCCTGAAAATAACAGTTACTCTGTTTTACTGTGTGTTACTCTGCATAAGTTTAAATCTCTGTAAAATTTTATTTTACTTTGTAAATAAGCCGCAGTCTCATGTAGATGTATTTTTCATGTTCAAGAAATGAATATTAAGTTTTAGTGTGTTGCTCCAAACCTATCATGTTATATTTCCTGTGAGTATTCATTAAGTCTCTGGAATAGTTCCGCGCTGCGTGAAATTCAAGACTGGGAAATAGCCTTGAGTTGGACGAAGGTAGCCCCGCGAAATTGGCTTTGCGGTGTGCAAACCTAATTTCACGAAGGTAGCTTTGCGAAAGTTATAACTCTCTGCCTCTCCCATCCGCAAAAACGAAAATCAAATTCGCCAAATATTTCTAACATGGTATCAGAGCAGGTTAAACTTTGTTAGTGTAAAAACAAGTGTTTTTACTAACAGTGAAAATTGTTTTGAGCGCGGATTATGTTTAGCATATTTACCAGTAGGTAGAAAGTTTGTTTTTATGCTCAGAAATGGAAACATCAAGCACAAGCTTAACTAATCCTCAAATACCTCAGTTTAATGGAAAAAATTATGATTATTGGGCTATTACAATGAAGGCCCTGTTTTCTTCTCAAGATATTTGGGATTTGGTGGAGAATGGTTTTCAAGAACCAGCAAATGCAACCACATACAATGCTTTATCTCAACAAGAAAGAGATGTGCTAAGCGACAACATGAAGAAGGATTCAATAGCCTTGTTTTATATTTTTCAAGCAGTTCATAAAAGTATTTTTCCAAGGGTTGTAGCAGCAATGAAGTCCATGCAAGAATGGGACATCCTCCAGACAACCCACCAAGGCATGGTAGAAGTCAAGACAGCGAAGCTGCAAATGTTGAGGAGAGCTTTTGAAACACTTTGTATGAAAGAGTCTGAAAATATAGACTTGTTTTTTATAGATGTAAGTGGGTTGGTTACTCAAATTAGGTCTCATGGTCAGACACTTGAGGAAAGAAGAATAGTTGAGAAAATTTTGAGAAGTCTGCGAGCAAGGTTTGAGGCCATTGTTGTGGCCATAGAAGAGACATAGGATATGTCATAGTTTTCAATGGATGAGCTTAATGCATCACTAATTTCTCATGAACATAGACTAAACAGAGCAATAAGCTCCTCATTAGAGCATGCCTTCAAGACACAAGTATCATTTGGTCAAGGTCGAGGCAGAGAAAGATCATATGCTAGAGGAAGAGGAAGAAGCCCACACAAAGGTGGAAGAAGCAGCCCTTCAAGCTCAAATGGAAGAGGCAGCAATCAAAATCCAAGTCAACGCCCAAGCCAAAATCAAGCACAAGGTCATAGGTATGATAAATCTCAAGTTCAATATCATTACTGTAAGAAGTATGGTCATTATGCAAATGAATGTAGAAAGAAGGAATATGATATTAGTAACAAACCAAGTGTAAATTTCACAAGAGAAAATCAGAACCATGATAGCACATTTTTAGCTTGTAATGTAGTGTTGAGTCCCAAACTTGCATCTTCCCTATACACCTTTCAGCCTTCTTTTCCATTTACTTGACCCACCAAGCTGTCAAATCATTGCATAGTAGTTTAAAAAGAGCTTATAAAATGGTTTCCTAACTATGTCTTGTGACTACTGTTTGATTTAGATTTTTGTTCAATCAGCTGCGGAAACTTGTCACTTTCCGCAGCTAGCTCAAGTTTCCGCACCCATTTCGTTGAAGACTATGTTATAGGTGTCCAATGGAGAATCTAGCCACATGGGCAAGCTGCAAATGATGTGTACATGGAGCGTGTCCCCTTGGTTCAGCCGAATCACTCACAAATAGCCATGGTCAAGGGCAGTCAAAGTAGTGGTCAAACCAAGAGTTTTGCGGTGGCATGACTCTGTTTTTACGACATGAAGATCTGTGTGGCAAGTTCCTCAATCTACGGAGGTGTGCTAACACCTGTGGATCGATCCGTGAACCAAATCGAGCAACCACCACTCCTTAGATTTAATTGTCACGGCTACCATACTGCTAGATCTCAAGACGTGGTTGTTTTCGTGTCTGTTTGGAAGCGCAAAATTTAGGAATTAGTTGTAGCATCCTTAGTTATAAATAACTCGTTACCATACACTTGATAGCTAGCTTTTTATATGTAATCTTGACTTTTTTTACGAGCCCACTGTGTCATGCTCTATCTTTATCCTATGACTGCATTTTAATATATGAGAAGACAACGTTCTTAAGTTCAATTCGTGACTGAGTATTGATTGGCCGAGGTTGCAGAGGGCCCCTATACACCAAGGCTCTGTAACCACTGTATAGTTTCTTTCTTGCTTTCATTATGTTACTGCTTTTATAATCATTTGTTTGTATATATTACATTGTTCTGATATTCATGTTAACTATTGTCCATCTTTTCTTTTATACTTTCTCATGATTGTTAACTGATCAGTGTTTTTCTTTCAGGTTCTTGTAGACAGCCCGGGCAATTTACAAAGTTTTAATGACTAATGACATGAAATCATCTTATCCTTCTACTGATTTATTTTCTGAGTTTTAATTCCAGCATTGTCATTTCTTTCATTTCTATTTTGCTCATTTACTTTCATGCAATTTAGATATCATATTACTCCATTTGTTTATGATTACCTCCTATAGCCAATGCGACTCAAATAGTGAGGAATCAGAATATTATTTGATGTAGTATGATTTAGTTTACTTTTCTCCAAGTTAGTTATTAGATTACTTATGTCATTTTCAGGGATTGAAGTATGAATGAGTAGTTTAATCTTAGTTTCATTTTATGCAATTTCATTTCCTGCAATTTAGATATCAGATTACTCAATTTGTTTATGATTACCTCCTATAGCCAGAGTGAGTCGAAAGGTGAGGGGTCAAAATATGAGTTGAAGTAGTGTGATTTAGTTTGCTTTGCTTACAGTCTTTGAATTGCTTTGAGTTCAGTTTTTATTTTCTTTTTATACAGCAGTAAGGATACTGGGCTTCATTGTCACTAGCTCACTATTTTGTTACATTTTTATTTTCTTTTGGGAATTGATTTCATCACAGCAAGTTTGAAACCTTTTTGAGAACTTTAAAGTTTGGAAAATCATTATAGAAGTCACCATTTCCATCCATACTTGACTTTCAATTGTGCCATCTCACATTAGGGAATCACAGAAGATAAACCCAAAAACAAACTAAAAAACTCAAAAATGACAAAGAAATAAGAAATCAATTATCTTACATATACAGTGCACTTCACTTCAGTAGTTTACGACTCTCGGATTGACATTTTAAAATAGAAATTTAGGACAAACTAAATTGACCAAACATTTTGGCGCCGTTGCCGGGGAAGTGAAACTAGGTAGCCAATTTCTTAAAAAAAAACAAGAAAATTTCAAGGTAAAAATTGATAACTTTTCAAAGTATGCTCTCCTCTTGCACCTAGTGTGATCTGGAGGATCAGAAAAGAGAGTTATTGGTTTAATAATTTCCTGAGTAGGCTCTCTCCTTGCACCTAGAGTGACTTGGAAGATCAGAAAGAGAATTATTAGCCCGACTTGAAGAAAAAAAAAAAATTGACATGCATAGAGCAAGAGATTCTAGGGGAAGGTTTTTAGCTAGGGCCAAGAGTTCGATTTTTACAACTCCATCTACTTCAAGGAATAGACAAGAAACACCTCCATCATCTCCAACTCACACTCTTAGCCTTAGGATTCCTGGAATTCAGGAGGCAATATTTGAATTAGGAGACTCTCCCACACTATCCACCGAATCTGAATTAGGAAAAGACCCTTTCTTTACTTCTACAGGAAAACACATTGTAATTGAGGAAGTAGAATCACTTGAAGAAGAGGAGGGAGAAATTCCTCCTCGTTCGCCATTAGTAGAGGAACCAAAGGACTCTGAAGTCTCTGAGGAAACTATCATGGAAGAGGAAGTAGTAAACGGATTTGGTAGAGGTAGAGGAGAAGGAAGAAACAATGGAGGAGGTAGAGGTAACAATTGGGGAAATAGGGATGGAGATAACTCATTCAGATTTCCTATAGTTGATGAGGATTGTCGAGCAACAATGAAAAACATCTCACCATATGTCCTCCAAAATTTTCATGGGTTACGAAATGAAGATACTGAAACATTTCTATTTGAGTTTGAAGTCGTGTGTCGAACTTATGATTATCTGGAAGAATCTCAAAAACTCAAATTGTTTCCTTCAACATTGAAGGGAGTTGCTTTGAAATGGTTCATAGGATTAGTCACTCAATCCATTAGGACTTGGAATGATATGAAACAAACATTTTTGGATAGATACCTAGACTATTGTATGCCCACCAATCACAAGAATGAGGTATTCAAAATGGTGCAAAAAGAAGATGAAAACATGGAGGATTTACTTGAAATATTTCAATACAACCTGAAAAGAGCAAAAATGAATAACTTAGATGAGGAAACCTTGAAAGCCCTTCTATTAAAAGCCATTAGAGATGAATGGATAGATATTTTGAACATGATGGAAAAAGGAGATATATCTCAACTTCCACTTCATGATATAGAAGAGCTATGTGTCCATCTCTCAAGGGGAAAATCTAAAACTGGAAAAGGGCCTAGAGATCCTTCTCTCATTAGAGCAAACAAATCTGCAATTGGATCAGTAAGTAGGGCTGAGATTGGAAATATGCTTGATGAATTCAAAACTGATATTTTAGGGAGTCTTAATGAGAAACTAGACACCCTTAAGATACAAAACAAGCAGAAAGCAGAAGCTGAAGATTTGGCCATCTTTTGTCCAAAATGTAGGAAGAAACATGCTCTAAGGGAATGTCCCTTGGATGCAAAAGTTGTAGAAACATGTGTGATTTGTTCAGAAAACCATGAGACCAAGGATTGTCTTTCAATTCCTGGGCTCAAAGCTGTCTTTCAAGAAGATCCAAATTCAATTGAGTCTCTCTATTTTGTTGCAAGGAGACCTTGGCAGGGGCAACAAAATCAAGGGTTTAACACCTATATGAACTTTCAACCCCAACCAAATTGGAATCCTTGGCAAACACCTTGGTCCCAACCTCAAAATCCTTTTCAATCATGGGTACAAGGTATGCAAAATCCTTATGGGAGATTTGCTCAATTTTATCAATATCCTCCATCTTTTCAAAATCAACAAGCTCCAAACCTTCCAAATCAAAATCCACAACTATCATTGCCATTTCCACAACAACAACAACCTTCTCAACAGAATCCAAATTCTCAAATCTTGCTTCCATTCCAACAGAAGACAAATCAACTAACTTCCCAGCCATTTCCGAACCCCAATAATAAAAACCCTCAAAATGCTTACATGGTAGAAGGACAACAATTTCCTACCTATATGATTGTTCCTCTTAATGAAGTACAACTCAGATCTGGTAGAGTTTTAGACAAGCCTTCTATAGATGCTCAAAAGAAAAGCATTTCTGAGGAAGACTCTCTTGAAGCCAATAAAGGTTCTGAAGCACCTCTTCAAAACCCAAGTACTCAAAAAGAAAAAGAAAAAGAGTCAACCCCCACAACTCCTATAGTTGAGCAACCTACATCTTCATCTACACCTCCTTTTCCTGAAAGATTACAAATTGACAAACGGGTGGAAAAACAAATCTTGTTCCCTGATTATGATTTTCTAGATGAATTAAAGAATGTCTGTATCAATATTCCCTTGTTACAAGCCATTAGAGAGATTCATATTCTAGCAAAAACAATAAAGGAGTTGAGTCTCAAAAGACTAGGAAGGAAACCAAGAGATACAAGAAGAATCCACCTCGTAGGAAAAATTGCAGATATCATGATGGGAAAAATTACTATGTAGAAGTATGTAGATCCTGGTAGTCAAATTGTCAAAACACATATCAATGGGGTAGAGATTCCAAATACTTTGATTGATTTAGGGGCTGATATCAACATTATGAGTAGACAGACTATGGAACAACTAAAACTTCCTAATCTTCTTTTTACACCTACTTTACTGCAACCTGCAGATCGATCAATTATTAAACCAAATGGTGTATTAGAAGACATTTCGGTCTCCTTATATTCTTGGGAATATCCAGTAGATTTCATGATTTAAACTCCCAAGAGTAATCTAGGAGGACACCCACTCATTTTAGGAAGACCTTGGCTAGCCACAGCTGATGCCTTTATTAGTTGTAGATCTAGGGATATGTATATTTCTGATGGTAATTCGACAAAGAAATTCAACCTGTATCCTCCAGCAAAAGCAATTACAGAAGTAGGAGATAATGAATGGGTTGATGATGAGGATACTATACAACCTGTCTTTACCATTTCTGAAATAAGTGAAGATAGTCAAATTCTGAACACATTAGAAAACTTTGAAACATCTTCAGAATATGACCACACAAAATTTTAGTTAGATTTTGACATTGAGTATCTATCATCTAGACAAATGTATCTTTACTTTATGGAAGAGTTTGGTAGTTCCACCATTGAGATCTTTCAAGGTAAAACATTGAATATCAACAAAAACTTGGAAAAATCACAACAGGGAGAGCTAACCAAAATCTTGCAAAAACATTCTACTGCATTTGCGTGGGAGTATACTGATATGAAAGGTATTGAGCCTTAGACTTGCATTCATCACATCTATATTGAGGAAAATAGTAAACCAATCAGACAACCTCAGAGAAGGATGAATCTAAACCTTAGGGAGATAGTGAAAGAAGAGCTCCAAAAACTACTCAATGTAAACTTCATTTATCCAATTTCATATAGCCGATGGGTTTCTCCTTTGGTTATAGTACCTAAAAAGAATGGTAAATGGAGGGTATGCATTGATTACAGGGAATTGAACAAATCAACTCTAAAGGATCACTTTCCTTTACCCTTTATCGATCAGGTATTAGATACTCTAGCAGGCAAAAAGTACTTTTCATTTTTGGATGGTTTTAGTGGCTATAATCAGATTCAGGTAGCACCTGAAGATCAAGATAAGACCACATTTACCTGTCCATGGGGAACTTTTGCCTACCGAGTGCTTCCTTTTGGATTATGTAATGCACCCACAACATTTCAAAGGGCAATATTAGGAATCTTTTCTGATCTAATCCATGATTGTGTAGAGGTTTATATGGATGATTTTACAGTTTATGGTAATTCATTTGAAGAGGCATTAGAGAATTTGGAAAAAGTCCTTATAAGATGTAAAGAAACAAACCTTTCATTGAGTCATGAAAAATGCTTTATGATGTTTATTGAAGGTATTGTTTTGGGACATCATATTTCAGGGGATGGGATTAAAGTTGATAGATCAAAAGTTGAAGTCATCTCCAAGTTGCCTATTCCAAATTGTCAAAAAGATGTTAGAAGTTTTCTAGGATTTACTGGGTACTATAGAAGATTTATAGAAAACTTTACCAAAATAGCATCTCCCCTCTTCAAATTACTTACAAAAGACTGTGAATTCAAATGGGATCCTGATTGTCAATTAGCATTTGAAACTTTGAAAACAAGAATATCTGAAGCACCCATTTTGAGAGGACCAAATTGGAAACTTCCTTTCCATATTTCTACAGATGCTTCAGATACAACTCTAGAAGCTGTGTTGGGTCAAAAGGATTTAGTTCCTTATGCCATTTACTATACCAGTAAAAATTTGACTCCCACTGAGTTGAACTATACTGTGACTGAAAAAGAGTTCTTAGTTGTTGTTCATGCAATCAATAAGTTTAGACATTATATAACAGGCTATGAAACTTTTGTCCATACTGATCATTCTGCAATTAGATATCTAATGAACAAACCTATTACTAATGGCAGAGTTACAAGATGGCTCTTACTTTTACAAGAATTCAATATTACTTTATTGGATAGACTAGGGAAACAAAATACAGTAGCTGATTTCTTGTCTAGGATCCAAAAGACTAATGAATATTCTCGTGTAGAGGATAAGTTTCCAGATGAATATTTATTTGCAGTAACTACTAAGACTCCTTGGTATGTAGATATTGCTAACTATTTAGTTACAGGGAAGCTACCTCCACATTTATTTCCTAGTGAAAAAAGAAGAATATTTCAGGAGAGTTCAAATTATTCATGGATTTCTAACGAATTGTTTAAAACAGGGCTAGATTGTGTGATCAGAAGATGTGTTTGGGAAGATGAAATGCCTGACATCCTCAAGGCATGTCATGATGAACCATGCAGTGGACACGTTGCTGATAAAAGGACGGCCTATAAAATCCTTTCTTTAGGATATTATTGGCCTTCCCTCTTCAAAGATACAAAACAATATGTCAGAAGGTGTGATAGCTGCCAAAGAGTAGGGAAACCGACTCTTTCAAATGAAATGCCATTACAACCACAGGTACTCATTGAACCCTTTGAAAAATGGTCTTTAGATTTCATTGGACCCATTAATCCACCATCTAAATAGAAGAAGTATATATTGGTATGCACTGATTATGTCACTAAATGGGTAGAAGCCAAAGCATTACTTTCTGCTACTGAAAATTCAGTTGTTAATTTTCTTTATGAGTATAATTTTACTCGTTTTGGTGTCCCAAGAGAAATTGTGACAGATCAAGGAAGCCAATTTACATCCAACATGATTGAGAAGCTGATGGAAGAATACAAGATCAAGCACAGAAAATCTACTCCTTACCATCCACAAGCAAATGGTCAAGTGGAGTCTACAAACAAGGTTATTGAAAGCATCATCACCAAAACTGTTCATCTACATAGAAGAGATTGGGCAGAAAGGCTTCCTGAAGCCTTGTGGGCCTACAGAACTACATGGAGGAATACAATAGGACATTCGCCCTATGAACTCGTTTATGGGAAAGAAGTCCTACACCCCATTGAGTTTCAATTCAAGACTTTCAAGATGGCAGTTCAGTTGGGGATGAATCTATCCGAAGCCCAAAAGCACATAATGGAGCAGTTGAATGAGATAGATGAGATCAAACAAGAAGCAATTTTAAGAACTAATCTAGTTCAACCTCAAAGAGCTAAGTGGCATGACAGATACATCAAAGAGAAAAAGTTTCAAGAGGGAGATTGGGCACTACTGTTTGATTCCAAGTTTAAAGACTTTGAAGGTAAATTTTAGACCCGTTGGCTTGGGCCATACGAGATTGACAAAGTCTTTAGCAATGGAGCAGTAAGAATCAAGATCATTGATGAATTTCAAACTCCTCTTATTGTGAATGGCCACAGATTGAAAATTTATCATAAGCCACTCTCAAAAGAGGAATTTGTCAAAATATTTCAAGAGAATTCTGCAATAAGGCTGGTGAAGAAAAATCCTTCTTCCTCACCAGCCTAGCCTTTGCTTCTTTCAGTTCAGAAAAAAAATAAAAAAAAAATTTATAAGCCTGAAAACCAATCACTGATTGGCGGTCTTATACAGAAAATGTAGAGTGAAAATCAGGGACACCTGACACTCTATATTTTCCGAAAAAAAAATTCTCTCCTTCTTGTTCCATCTTCACTCCACTTCATTTGCCATTCCACTCGATCTCCATTTCATTTTCATTTCACTTCACTCCACTTCATCTCATTCCATTTCATTCATTTCATTCCATTTCATCAATAAATGTCTCTTTCAAGACCATTTCCACTCAGTTAGTTATTATATAACTATCTTTTTTTAGCCAAGTGGGTGCTGTGTCAGTTTCCGCAGTTGGAAGCAATTTCCGCAGCCAGAAGCAGTTTCCGTAGCCAGAAGCATTTCCCTAGCCACCACTCTATTTTTCAAATTTACAGTCAAAATGTTAGTGCAATAATCATGAAAATGCAAGTGTGACTGAGCATATGCTATGAAGACATGGAGCATCTCCAGACATCAATAAAGAGCAGTTGGTTAAAGGCTAATGGATAACAAATGACAAGGATTCCAAAGGTATGAGCAAAAATTTCTTTCAAATAGCAATTAAAGGCACAATTTTGCATAGTTGTCAAACCATAAAAGCTCTACTATGTGCAATGATTATCACGATAGCTCCATTACCCATTACCATCCCATGACATTATTCCACAAACCATGCATTTATTCCTTAACGGTCTCATGATTGATTTTCAGGTTTAAACTCATAGTCGACTGCACTTTCATATCCCACTTGTAATCATGAGATGTGACCTATTTCATTACGGCTCCTTTCCTCTGCATTTTCCGCAGCCATTCATTAAACGCCTAACATTTTGTACGTAGCTTTTCAATTCAAAATCTCAACTTCACTCCATTTCCTTACCATTTTGTTAAAACCATCTTCTTCACATATGTCTGCACTTCATTTTGTGAAGTCACCTCGGCTGCTCATCCTCTGTTTTCTCTTGCAGTTCCGGAACACTCCCGTTACCAGTTATCCTCCAATTGCCGCCACTGTATTTTTTCCATAAACCCTGCAACCAAGCCACCTTACCTCTGCTAAACCCTCACACACAATTGAATTTTCAGTTTAATTTCAAAACAGAGGAAAGGATGGGACAATTACTAAGGGCAGAACCGGAAGGACCTAAATATTTAGAAGGTTACCCTCAAGCAAAAGATTTGCTGAACAAAGCAAAATGGTTACGCTTCATCCAAAAATTTAAGGGCCATAACAAGGAGGTATTGAAAGCCTTTGCACGGTCTTTCGACGGCCAAATGGTGGAAATTAGAGACTTAAAGCTCACGGTCACTGAAGCAACAGTAGCTGCTGCCACAGACTTGCCCTAGGAAGGTGAGAGTTGGTTTAAAAACAAAAGTGTTGACGAACAGGCATGGAGAATTATGTTACGTAACCCAAGTATGGACGTTACTATGTTTACAAAAGGAATTCTTGTTCATGAATTGAAAGAAGAATGGGCCAGCTTACTGTTAATCAGCCAAAAGTTTATCACTTGTGAAGGACACTTTGGTTCAATGTACATGTATCATGCTAGGTTATTGATGAACTTCTTAGAGAGTCAAGCTCTTAATTTGCCTTATTTTTTACTGCTGAGTTTGAAAAAGATGAGTACCACAGTCCAAAAGCACATAGGAAATATAGAACCTCATTTATATCATCATGGACTTGTAAGGATTCTCATTGAAGACCAACTGAAGAAAAACAAAGATACCTAGGAACGATTCTTAGTAAGAAATTATTTTCAAGAGCCATCTGAAGCACCTGAAAGTAGTACACCAAAGACACCGAGAAGGAGTAGGAGACAAGAAAAGAGTGCCTTAGTCCAAGACTCTCCTATTACCAAAACTCAAGAAGTTGGTAAAAAAGAAAAGGAGAAAAGAACTAAGGACTGGAAACAGAGAAAAATGAAAGGCAAAAGAAACATAGAATAAGTCTACCAATCACCTGAGCCATCTATAGAGGAAGACTATCAAACATTGTCTGAGAGACTAGTGCATCTTCAAAAATAGGCTGCTACAGCAAAGAAGAAGGAAAAAGGAAAACAAAGCATAGAAGAACGGAGTACTAGTCCACCGTATTTAAGAAGAAGCAACAGGCTTAGAGGAAGCGGGAGTAAAACACAAGTAAAATGACCCCACTTCATTGACTTGGGTGGGGAAACACCCGAGAAACCTCCAGCTGGCCGTAGTCCATCTCGTCCTCAACCAAGTATTGAAACTAGTCCTCCACATGTTGATGAAAGCCCTTCTCGGCCAGAGCTAGAAAGTAGTCATCCTCCTCAACAAGACTTTGAAGTCAGACCAAGAAAAACACCCGAAATAGATCCAAGTCAACAGGACATGTATGATTACCTCGAATCTTTAGAAAATACAACTGCAGGCCCGAGTACCACTGTGCCCCACATGACACAAGATGCACAAGTCCAATTCTTAAAGCAAGAAGTGTTTGAATTAGAGGTTCTAAATAGGCATATTAAGCAAGAAAATGAAGAACTTAAGGAGCAGAGCAAAGTGGACAAAATTATTCATGATAATAACATGCTTCGTTTGGGACTATGGCAAAAGAAGAACAAGAAACTAAAGAAAAAGTGTAGAAAGTTGAGTAGAGAATTAATCAATCTCAAATTCAGATGTCTGATAAGGAAACCCAAGATGGTGGTAGCACCAAGAAAGAAGAGAAGAGGACCATATGTACTAGCAAAGGCTTCAGAACATATGGATTAAAGGGGAATGACTAAAATTTTGGTTGCATGAGGACATGCAACACCTTCACAATGGGGGTATGTTGAGTCCCAAACTTGCATCTTCCTTATACACCTTTTCAGCCTTCTTTTCCATTTACTTGACCCACCAAGCTGTCAAATCATTGCATATTAGTTTAAAAAGAGCTTATAAAATGGTTTCCTAACTATGTCTTCTAACTGATGTTTGATTTAGATTTTTGTTCAATCAGCTGCGGAAACTTGTCACTTTCCATAGCCAGCTGGAGTTTCCGTAGCCATTTTGTTGAAGACTATGTTATAGGTGTCCACTAGAGAATCTGGCCACATGGGCAAGCTGCAAATGATGTGTACGTGGAGCGTGTCCCCTTGGTTCAGCCGAATCACTCACAAACAACCATGGTCAAGGGAAGTCAAAGTAGTGGTCAACCAAGAGTTTTGCGGTGGCATGAATATGTTTTTACCATGTGAAGATCTACGTGGCAAGCTCCTCAATCTCCGAAGGTGTGCCAACACCTGTGGATCGATCCGTGAACCAAATCGAATAGCCACCACTCCTTTGATTTAATTGTCACGGCTACCATACTGCTAGATCTCAAGACGTGGTTGTTCACGTGTCCGTTTGGCAGTGCAGAATTTAGGAATTAGTTGTAGCATCCTCAGTTATAAATAACACATTACCATACGCTTGATAGCTAGATTTTTATATGTAATCTTGACTCTTTTTACGAGCCCACTGTGCCGTGCTCTATCTTTATCCTATGACTGCATTTTAATATATGAGAAGACAACGTTCTTAAGTTCAATTTTTGACTGAGTATTGATTGGCTGAGGTTGCAGAGGGTCCGTGTACACCAAGGCTCTGTAACTACTGTATAGTTTCTTGCTTGCCTTCATTATGTTACTACTTTTATAATCATTTGCTTGTATATATTACACTGTTCTCATATTCATGTTAACTGTTGTCCATCTTTTCCTTTATGCTTTCTCATGATTGTTAAATGATCAGTGTTTTTCTTTACATAGTTTTAATGACTAATGACATGAAATCATCTTGTCCTTCTACTGATTTATTTTCTGAGTTTTAATTCCAGCATTGTCATTTCTTTCAGTTCTATTTTTCTCATTTACTTTCATGCAATTTAGATATCATATTACTCCATTTGTTTATGATTACCTCCTATAGCCAAAGCGACTCAAATAGTGAGGAATCAGAATATTATTTGATGTAGTATGATTTAGTTTACTTTTCTGCAAGTTAGTGATTAGATTACTTATGTCATTTTCAGGGATTGAAGTATGAATGAGTAGTTTAATCTTAGTTTCATTTTATGCAATTTCATTTCCTGCAATTTAGATATCAGATTACTCAATTTGTTTATGATTACCTCCTATAGCCAGAGCGAGTCGAAAGGTGAGGGGTCAGAATATGAGTTGAAGTAGTGTGATTTAGTTTGCTTTGCTTACAGTCTTTGAATTTCTTTGAGTTTAGTTTTTATTTTCTTTTTATACAGCAGTAAGGATACTGGGCTTCATTGTCACTAGCTCACTGTTTTGGTACATTTTTATTTTCTTTTGGGAATTGATTTCATCACAGCAAGTTTGAAACCTTTTTGAGAACTTTAAAGTTTGGAAAATCATTGTAGAAGTCACCATTTCCATCCATACTTGACTTTCAATTGTGCCATCTCACATTAAGGAATCAACAGAAGATAAACCCAAAAACAAGCCAAAAAACTCAAAAACGACAAAGAAATAAGAAATCGGTTATCTTGCATATACAATGCACTTCACTTCAGCAGTTTACGACTCTCAGATTGACATTTTAAAATAGCAATCTAGGACACACTAAATTGACCAAACATGTAGCACAAGAAAAATAGAGTGATATATGGTATCTAGATTCAGGATGTAGCAACCACATGTCAGGAAACATAGAAATGTTTTTTGATTTACATGAAAGTGTGAAATCTGAAGTGAGATTAGGTACTGATAGTAAAGTATCTATCATGGGTAAAGGAAGAGTTAATATCCTAACAAAGAAGGGGGAGAAGAAATACATCTCTGATGTTTACTTTGTCCCCGGTCTGAAACATAATCTCATGAGCATTGGACAGCTCATGCAAAAAGGCTACAATGTCTTCTTCAAAAATGATGTGTGCACAATTTTGGATAGGTATAAAAGCAGACAGTTGATTGCAAAGGTTCATATGACAGACAATAGAATGTTTCCCCTGAAAATAATATCAGATTTACATAAAGAAGGTGCACAAGCACAACTATCTATGAACTCACAAGAAAATGGAAGAAAAGGGGCAGCTGTCACACAAGTAAACTTTCAAG
Source organism: Pinus tabuliformis (assembly GCA_031772625.1). Taxonomy (NCBI): domain Eukaryota; kingdom Viridiplantae; phylum Streptophyta; class Pinopsida; order Pinales; family Pinaceae; genus Pinus; species Pinus tabuliformis. The sequence continues at coordinate 1,654,072,957 of CM062819.1, forward strand.
CAGAGGTAAAAGATGAAAACTGGTTATGGCACTTGAGATTTGGACATCTCAACTTTGGAGGTTTGAATTTGCTGCATAGGAAAGGCATGGTGAAGGGTTTACCACTCATAGAAAAACTAGACAGCATATGTGAAGGATGTATCTTGGGCAAGCAACATAGAGAGACATTTCCAACAGGAAAGTCAGTGAGGGCAAAGGCACCTTTGGAGATTTTCCACTCAGATTTATGTGGACCAATGCAGACACCATCAATTGGTGGTAGCCACTATGTATTGACCTTCATAGATGACTACACAGGTAAGGCATGGGTATTTCTCCTAAAATAGAAAAGTGAAGTGTTTGAGCGCTTTCACCAATACAAGGCTCTTGTTGAAAAGAAAAGTGGACATTTCATCAAAGTCCTTAGGACAGACAGAGGTGGAGAATACATCTCAAATGACTTCCTTCGATTTTGCAAGGAACATGGAATTCATAAGCAATTTACAACAAGATATACACCACAGCAAAATGGTGTGGCAGAAAGGAAGAATAGGACCATTATGGAGATGGCAAGAAGTATGTTGAACGCAAAGAATTTGCCAAATGACTATTGGGCTGAAGCTATCACTTATGCAACATATATCTTGAATAGATGTCCAACCAAAAGTGTCCAAAACATTGTTCCTGAAGAGGCATGGAGTGGAAGAAAGCATAGTGTCACTCACATGAGAGTTTTTGGATGTGTGGCTTATGCACATGTCCTGGATGAGTTGAGAAAGAAGTTGGATAGCAAGGGGGAGAAATGCATATTTGTTGGATACAATGATGAATCCAAGGCATACAAACTCTACAATCCATTAACCAAGAAGTTCATAATTAGCAAAGATGTGCAATTCATATAAGAAGAAGAATGGGATGGAAGTTTAGAAAAGACAATCAATGTCAAAGCATGCATACCACATGAGGAAAGAGAGGAATTAACAGCAGTAAGTAATGCCTCAACAGTGACTCCCTCTACTCCTATTCAAGCGCAACAAAGCAGGCAACAAGCAACGCCATCAACAAATAATAGGACAGTCTCACGCAACCAAGCAAGTGCTTCTCCATGCACACCAAGTGACATATCGAGCCCATATTCAACAAGCATAAGAAGGCCAAAATTCAGAAATTTAAATGAAATTTATGAGAAAGATGAAGTTGATAGTAGCGCAGGTCTAAATTCCTTATTTGCATTATTTTGCCATGTAGATGACCGAATCCACTTTGAAGATGCAGTCAAAGAATAAAAATGGGTTGCGGCAATGGAGGAAGAAATAGAAGCAATAGAAAGGAATGATACATGGGATTTAGTGACCCTTCCGAAAGGAAAACATGTTATTGGAGTGAAGTGGGTCTATAAGACCAAAAGCAACATTGAGGGAAAGATTGAAAGGCACAAAGCAAGACTAGTTGTCAAAGGATACAAGCAGCAGCATAGAAGATATTACGCAGAGACGTTCGTGGCAGTCGCGTGGATGGAGACAGTGTGTGTAGTTGTGGCGATTACCGCACAACATAAATGGACAGTGTATCAGATGGATGTAAAGTCAGCATTCTTGAATGGAGTGCTGAAAGAGGAAGTGTATGTTGTGCAACCACCTGGTTATGAGATTGAAGGCCAAGAAGACAAAGTATATCGGTTGAAGAAATCTCTTTCTGGATTGAAGAAAGCACTGCACGCATGGTACAATAGGATAGATGCTTATTTTTTGAACAATGGTTTCGAAAAACGTGACGGTGAGCCTACTCTCTACATCAAAGAGAGTGAAGGTAAGATTCTCATTGTTGTCTTATATGTAGATGATTTGATCTTTACAGGAAGTGATGATTTCCCCATCGATGATTTTAAACAAGTAATGAAGAGTGAGTTTGAAATGACTGACTTGGGATTGCTAAGATATTTTTTTCATAGAAGTGAAACAAATAGAAAATGGAATTTTTATCTCTCAAGCAATGTATGTGGCAGAAATTTTGGAGGGAATTAAAATGCAGAACATCAAGTCCCCACAAACTCTAACTATCATAGGGTTGAAGTTGAGCAAAGAAGATTGCAGCAGCAATGTCAATCTGACATTATAAAAAAGCATGATAGGCAGCCTAATGTACTTGACTGCCACTAGGCCAGATATAATGCATGCAGTAAGTTTGGTGTCAAGGTTCATGGAGACACCCAAGGAGACACATTGGCAAGCAGCGAAAAGGATTCTGAGGTATGTCAATGGGACAAAACAGTATGGCGTTTTGTACACAACAACAAGTGATTTCAGGCTAGTTGGTTACACTGACAGTGATTGGGCAGGCAATGTCGATGACAGAAAAAACACATCAGGATATATTTTTCATTTGGGTTTCGGAGCCATTTCATGGGCCTCCAAGAAGCAGCCAATAGTGTCACTATCAACAGTAGAAGCTGAATATGTCGCAGCAACAGCAGTAGCGTGTCAGGCAGTTTGGATGAGAAGGATGTTGAGGGATCTTCGTCATGACCAAGAGGGCGCGACAACTATTTTCTGCGACAACACCTCAGCAATTGCATTGTCAAAGAATTCTGTCTTCCATAAAAGGACCAAGCATATTGATGCTAAGTATCATTTTATTAGAGAGTTGATTAACAATGATGAAATTGTGTTGCAGCACTATAGGTCACAAGAACAACTTGCTAATACTTTCACAAAGCCATTGGCAGGAGAAAATTTTGCTTATCTTAGAAGCTATTTGGGAATTTTCAATGGCGACAGTTGTGATTAAGGGGGAGTGTTGGAAATAATAATCGCAACCACCACAATAAACAGCCAGACAACAGCCATACATGTCAGGCACTTTTGCAGCCATACATGTCAGACACTTTTGTAGGTTGCATCTCTGCTTGAAGACATTTTTGTAGGCTGTGTCTCAGCGTGAATATAGAAGGTCTGAAGTCAGACGTGAAACATTCAAAAACCTAGCAAAGGCATTTAAATAATTTATGTACATATGTAAACAAATATGGGCAAGCATTAATTCAACAACCTTGCCCACACTTCGGAAACTCCTGCGCGAATTTGATCACACTCAACAACAACATCAAAATTAATTTCGCTCTATCATGAATTAAATGTAGAATTGTATGTTGAGTTATATGAATGTAAAAGTCATTTTGTAAGGGTTAGACTGTGTAGAGAGGTTAGAGAGTAAGAAGTAAGAAAAGAGCACAAGTCTCTGTGGAGAAAATGGTGGAGGAATTTTTGGTGGGCGCATGAAATAACAATTACTCTGTTTTACCATGTGTTACTTCGGGTAAGTTTAAATCTCTGTAAAATTTTATTTGATCTTGTAAATGAGCCACAGTCTCATGTAGATGTATTTTTCATGTTCAAGAAATGAATATTAAGTTTTAGTGTGTTGCTCCATAACTATCGTGTTATATTTCCTGTGAGTATTCATTAAGTCTCTGGAATAGTTTGGGGGTGTGCAAAATTCAAGACTAGGAAATAGCCACGCATTGTGTGAAGGTAGCTCCACGAAATCAGCTTCATTGTGTGTGAACCTAATTTCATGAAAGTTATAACTCTCTGCCTCTCCCGTCCGCGAAAACAAAAATCAAATTCGCCAAATATTTCTAACAATTACTCGAGGATAGTCGCTAAACGGGGATCGGTGTTGAGCTAGATCGTGCCTCTTCTGATTAATTGAAGTTGAGATTTCCCGTGGTGTGGAAAATTCGACATGGATCGTTTTTGAAGTGGATCAGCGTGAGCATTTCTTAGCGTGGATTGTTTGAGTAGTGACTATCTACACTTTTGGTGAGCATTTCTTTTTGCGAGTGGCATCATCTTCCATGGTGTCATCCTCCTCCATGGTGGCATCATCCGCCATAGTGGTGAACTGTGTCCTGTGCCAAGTTGAATTGTGGTCCCCTATTGTGGGATGTGGTGGGGAAGTGGCTTTGGCAAATAGTTTGGATCTTTAGAAAAGACTGGGCAAAGGGAAGCGTGATCAAGGTGTTGAGAATGAAATCGAAGGGGTCTCATGTGGATTGACTGTCGAAAGGGTGTCGTGTGAATTCGTTGCCGTCTAGATTGACTACAACCCCATTGAATCCAATGAATTTGTGGCCGAAGGTCGAGCTGCTATGAGGATGGAGTAGCGGGAGTTTTTTTTCTCTCGGTGGGAGAGTGGTTAGTATTTCCTTGTCTGTGTTTCCTTGATTCTAACATGTTGTGTGGGTCCATGGTGAACTAGGTAAACTATTTTGCTTTGAAAGAGGTGAGGAGTTGTACTAGAGAATGCTAGTCATTGGAGTTGTGAGCAGTTTTATTTGCACAGAATTGTTGTCGCATTAGGTGTGTGTGGAGTCTTCGAAACGAATTTGAAGTGAAATAAGTTGTGTTATCAATATGTCTGTATTTTGAGACATATTTTATATGGATCCTTTTGATGATCTCTTTTTGATGTGGCCATTTTGGAAGATTTTTTGTCTTGGGCAATATTTATGAGTCAGAATAATTCTCCAAGAAATGATATGGTTTTATTAATGTCCAAAAGTATCATGAGTCACAATCTGATCAACGTGTTTCTGTAATTGAAGAGGTTTCTGCAATTGAAGAGATACAAATGGTTCATGAATAAGGACATAAACACTTGAATCATGAACATATTGTTCAACATCTAGATGATGACGAGGGAAACACAGAACTAAGAACACAACATAGACAGAAAGGAAACAAAGGTGCCTTCAATGTAACTAACAATTCTTATCAAAGCCAATCATCATCTCAAGATTTTCCATCTCAAAGCTCCAAAGTAATCTACAAGGGACAAAATAAATCATATTATACATCCTTAATAATAAGGAGAATGGAATTTAATGAGGTGATCCACAAGGAGCACATGGAATCCGATAAAACCGCATGTGGGTGGAAAGATGATTGATACTAGAATTAATTCTTCAAGTAATATTGCACTTCGTGGAACGTTATCTATCAATAATGATAAAGAAAAACCACATCAAGTGGCCTATGTTAAGCCAAGGAAGGAAAAATATGATTTTGGGTGAATTTCTCCATTAAGGGTGAGAGTTGGATTAACAAAGAAATCTAGTCTTTTCTATGTTAATGTATTTTGCTATTTGTTATTGTACGTGAGGATTGAGATCCTATATTTAGGTCTAAGATCCTATTATTTAGGAAGTGCTTCAAACCACCCAACTAATGTATGATTTTATATGTACATGACTTTGAATTAATGAAGTGTGTTGAGTGCTTCGGGATTCTCCATGTGACTCACATGGAGAACCTCTTAATTTTATCTCATATTATATCTCTCCTTCATTTTAACAGGACCCCACTATGAGAGATTGCACAAACAAAACCTATCTATTGCATTATCCAAAATGTTAATTTATACACAAGTGTAGAAGGTTCTCTATTCTTCTACACCAGTATTCGCTTACCTTCCTTAGAATATATTGAGGGTACCAAAATTCTAGAAACGATGTTTCTAACACGTCCCTTTAATCATGACCTTTATGATAACTTTTTATCTGGTTGAAGTAATAAGATTACAACAGGATTTTGATTTTCTACAACCATAACTTCTACAAATTTCAAATTTAGCATTTTCAAGAAGTATGTTGAATATATCATCCACATTTTCATATGTATTACAATATGTTATGTCATTTTCTTTTTATTATTTTTCCCTTACCTACAGTTTTATTTTACTAACCTTCAAAACTCATTTACCATTTGAAAAGGTTTCTCTTTTTTTAAACCATAAATTTACATGGTCAATCCAAAATATTTGCATCCAACAATTATTATTAATATCTCTACACTTTAAACAGAACCCAAACCTTGACAAATTATTCAAATAACACTTTTAATTTCACATTCTACTTTGTAGCTCTAACACATCTCCACTAAGGAATTTTCCGAAATGGGATACATTCACTCCAGGCTTTGTTTCTCTTTCCTTAAAGTCTATACATCAACTGGAAACACAGTTCCTCTTTGTTAGACTTACCATGCAAGAAAAACTCTTCGTGCAATCTCCACAATAGCCATCCTTCATAGCCCACAATCCCTTACAAGAAGCCCCTTTATGACACTCTAAAAATGCACAACTCTACACAACAAACTGGCAATCTCTCACAACCTAGGCAGTTCTTCACCCACAACCTCGAATTTGAAAACAACGGCTCTTCTTTCCTCATACACTACTTTTTTTTCACTAAGATTATGGGAAATGTGACTTCATATGCCTTTCACTCACTCGGCACTCTACTATCTCCTTGCAGATTCAACTCAAGATTACTCACACTTGATACTTTGATACCACATTAGAGATTACACAAACATAACTTGTCTATTGCATTACAAACGATGTTAATTTATACATACACAAGTGGAGAAGGTTATCAATTCTTCTACAGTGACATTCACGTGACTTCCACCAACTATATAGTGCCTACCGACCTTTTGAAATAGTCTTTCACTGAATTTCTATCTATAATAGTCATATTATCCTAACACCCGCATGGGAAGTCTTGCAATCGAGGATGGATGTGATGCGATGGGCCTCAAAATAATGTGAATCATGAGTGTTTAGAATGTGGTTACAAAGATACCAGGTGTAATAATTTACAAATCAATTGGACACCAAAAAATCACCATCGATTCTATTAAACATCACATATATATACAACAACTATTAGTTTAAGATACAAATTATATCTTAACCATAAAATCAACTAGTGATACAATATATATCAACTACACACTTATATAAGAACATCTATATCTTAACAAATCCTAAACAATGGGAACAAAATACCTTACTTAGAAACCATGAAAACTAAGACAAGTAGGAATTATTTTCCAAGTCCCCCCTCTAATGACTACCTGTCTCAATCTCAATCAGCAGGTCTAGCTATGACCCTGGTGTTTACAAGCATAAAGAAGAATATGTCAAAGTAAATATAAAGGAACAACCATCCACTAGAATGCATGGGTTCCCAACCACTGGAACCGCCAGTCTACAAGGATGTCCTTCGCATATATGGTTATGTCAACCATTATTATTGCATACATCTCCATCATTATTAATTTCAAATCTTCTAGTCTACTAGTTCCATGAAGTTGTATCTTAAAGCTCGTAATGGTGTGTCATGCAAGGAGGTAAATGCTCAATGTAAATTGTGTTTCTTCATTAAGATTGCTCATGGTTATATACAAGGAGGGAGAGAATCTTGGGCTTCACCTCCCAGTGTCTCTTCATTTTCCTATTGTCCATTATTTACTATTTACATTATTTACAAATGTTCACCCAATCCCAATGATTAGGTGTCAATATTTCCCCCCTTAATCTGAAGGGATGTTGGTGAGTCCAAGCATCATTCTGGATCTTTCGAACTTTTCTCTTCCAAGCACTTTGGTAAATATGTCTACAATCTGCTCATTAGTGGAACAATGGTGTAGATGGATTGCCTTATCCTCAACATGATGTCGAATCATATGGTATTTTGTATTGATGTGCTTCATTCGATCATGGAAGTTTGGGTTCTATTGTGGTACCCAACAATCCCCTATTATTTATAGTTAGAACATTTAAATAATGGGGACCCTTTTAAATTTTTTCTTTAGGTTTCATAATAAATAGATTAATTATAATTGATCGATATTTCGAAATTTCCAAAAAACCCAAAATATGTCAATTTTGACTATCTTTTTAGGTTTAAGCCTTAGTAGAATAGCTTAGGTTTACTTTTTAAATAAAATCACGCATCATGAATGTTTAGAGGCCGTGGTAATATCCCGTATCAAATAATGTGATGCGAAATATCCTTCACGAATAAAGCTTCTCTTAATAAAACATAGAAAATAAAGGAAAATGCTCTCTCACACATAAAGCTTCATTCGACCCACCAAGGAGACATGTCATCATCGTCGATCATAGATCGCGAATTGCACATTTCTACTAGCTCTTCCTTAGCTCATACATATCGATGTTGTGGTCATAATAGAAAAGAACAATGCATGATCCCCGATGCGATGTATGCAATATCGCATATCGCAAATCGCACATCACAGATCACAACATCACTTCAAATGAAACACTTCCAAAACAGATTTGCGATGTGAAATTACTGACTTCACTCCACTTAATGAGGATCCATGTGTACTTAGATTTTCATTAAATTTGAAATCTCACGGTTAGTGTCCCTCGTTTGAAGAAAATTGTTTGATTGGCAAGCTTTTATTTGAAATGTTTATATATAGCCCACGTCTCCTTTCATCCTTGGAGATCTAAACATTCCTCTATGTTTCCTTTCTGCATGCTAATCCTAATAAACGACATTTTGTTGAAATGTCGAAAGTAGGAAAGAAAGGAAAAAGGTCATTAGTTCCAACTGAAACAACTCCGTCCAAACTAGAAGAAAAAAGATGGCTCCATTATTCACAGACACTACATGCACGCCTGATTCTGGTACCTCCTCCTGGGAATTGATGTATAATCTATTTGAAGAAGAAAGACCAAGGGTAGTACAAGATAGGCACACAACAATAGACACCCAATCAGCATATGAGGCTACCATCTCTGATGGTGCAAATTCGTTTCTCCACTGAATTCATGTGTGGCCTAAAATTCTCCCCTATGTAGATATGATCAAATGGATGATTGATAATGTGAATATTGAATACACAATGTTCTTAACATCAAGGAAAATGATAGTAGCATCCTTCAAAGCTACAGATTTGAAGAGAATGTATCATTTTCCAAACCCCCAGAAGATTTACAACAAACAATTTCTTAAGAGGTTTGCAGATAAGAACAAAATAGAGTCGAAACCCATTAGACAGTTGAGACAAGACCCAAGTAAGCACAAGCCTGATAGTAAGGGTATGTATTCTTTAGCTTCTCTTGCTGGTCTATTTTGTTATGCTGCAGTTATGATATGTAGGTTGTTCGATTCTCCAAACACACAAATACTTACAGTTGAATGTGTCCCCTTAACTCAAGCTGCTTCTAATTTTGACATTATTGATTGGGCTACTATATTTTCTCACAATATTGCATCCAAAATTTAGAATATAGGCAAAAGCATAGTGTTTTAGAGAGAATCGTGCGAGCTTTTTATATGAGTGCCTATATTATGGATTCGATTTGTTTATCTTTTAATTTTCCTTCAATGGGATGGAAATGGACACTTAAGGATCCTACACCAACTCACTTATATCATGATATCTTATGGGAATCTAAGTACCAGCTCCATTTTTACAGAGTTTGCAATAACTTTACACTGCATTTGTACAAAGCATATTTTTATTGAAATGTGTGCAGGTTGTCTCAAGAAGCCACGACAGACTTCACTGTCTTTGGTAGCTAGTTTACTGGAGAGAATTTTACTTATATCAGAGTATTTGGGAGTCTTACGGCCCCACATGTTCTTCCAATTTATTTTCACGATAAGATTTTCGCCGGGGAAATTGCCTATCAAACTGTGGGTCATGGCATGACTAAGGCTTTGAAAGAATCCAAAAAGTCCATTTGGCCACAATTTCCTATTCAATGTGGAGTCTATGCTTTAGACAATTACAATCATGTTGTCCTAGAAGTCAAACAAATCGAGGGCATGCAGCTCCCCACTATTCCTCCTAGACAGTACGACCCCAAAAAGGTCATTTTTAATTTCACCACTCAGGTTAAAATAAAGCCATTTTCCCATGAACTTGACGACTTTGATGATTTGTTTGAGATGTGTGAATCATACAGACAAGTGGAACATCTAGCACAAATTTGACTAGGCCCTGAGGATTTTGTCTTATTCCAAGAATATAGAAATAAAAGGATGCAGAAACTGCCTTCTGAATGCCTGATTTCTTTACATCCAGAGTTTCCTACAGGAAAGTCTTTGCCACCATCTACAAAGTAAACAAAAAAGATATGAACTACTGTATTTTCATAGAAACAAATACAAGAGCTCTTGTCTACTAGCGAACTTCATAATGTGTGGGATCAATTCAACAAAGAGCTAGATAAGACGCATGAGAAGGAAGTTCAGGATTCAACTCCAATGAAGATAGTAAGAATCCTGAAGCCAAAAAGATAAACTCTCTTATGAATGGGTCATCAAGTCGAATGATGGATAAAGAATTTATCCCGATAGTCCCTACCTCTGAGATTGTTCTTAGAGTGGAAGAAATTCCACCTCTTGATATTTTATACACTCCCAAACATTGTTTCATCGTTAGTCAATAAAAGAATAAAATAAGAATGGAACATTCTTAGTATCTTCTTCCTCGAAGTGTCCCATTAGATGTGGTATGGAAATATTACCAAGCTAACTCGTTTGATGATTTAGCTAAGCTATCGAAATATGCAGGAGCCTATGCTACGACCATCATTTACAAAGCTATTGAATTTCAACAACTGGTTAAAGAGAAAGTTGAAAAAATCTTGTAGTTAGAACAAACACTACTCAATTCAAGACACAATACTGAGCAGGAGTGGTAACTAAAGTTGTCAAAGTTACAAACTGAGTTTAATCAATTGAAAGTTCAAAACGACGCTAATATTTAGAGCCGAAATGCACAGATTGACCAACGTCAACTTAAGATAACTCATATAAATAAGGAAACTGACATTGAAGGATTCATAAAAGAAGTTGGGGAGCTCAATGATATCCTCGCTCAACAACAAGTGAACTTCTATAAGAAATTGAAGCTCATCAATGACCTCTACAAAAATAGTGACTCATTAACTGATCAAATGTTTGAATTAAGAACATATTATGAAGATATCAACAACAAGATTTCTGACTTCGTTACTTGGAATAACAATAGAGAGGGAATGAAAGAAAATCTTCACGAAATACAAGAGTTATACAAGGATCTTCTCTTAAGAGATTGGGATATTAGATTAAAGCATGCTGAAGAAGAAATCTACAGAGCAAGAGACGTAGCAGGTTAGGATACCAAAACTCTTAGAAAAACTCTTGCAGATGCTAATCTTATTATTGAGTGCCGAGGAGAATACCTGACAGAGACTCAAACACTTTGTTGTAGCGGCTACAACCACCCTCCAAAATATTCCCTTAGCTTCATTTTGGAGCCTCCCTACCAGCCTTTGGCAACACCCTGTGTTGCTTTGTCAAGTACACAAGCTTCAACATTTTTCTTGCACACAGATAACTTGTCATTCATAGCTCGATGCATTCCCCTCATAGGTTGTCCATCGAGATTTGGTCCAGATGTAGGCTGAGAGGCTTCCCCAAGAAATTTTGCAATTATGGAGGGAAACCAACCTTCCCTCCAGTAATTGCGCAATTATGTATGGCAACCTACTAGGCTCTAGAATTGCGCAGTCTTGCTAATAAGGCTTCACCCAAAAAACTGCGTAATCCTTCCCAGCAAGGTTGCGCACCCCAGGAATTGTGCAATCATGGGCAACAATTGGCTGCTCTACCTAGAAATTGTGCAAAACTCCTGGGAAACCAGCCGAGCTCCCATCCAAAAATGCACATTTTCTCCGAGCAGTTGATTAGCCTCATGCATGAGCAGTTGGGTTGACCATTTCCACCTAGTACCAACGAAACTTAACTTGCATGCATGGCTTTCTGTTTTCCAGAATAGCAAAGGGAAACATGAAAATATCATCCTGTGATTCAGGGAGCTATTTTTAGCAACTAGAGGTTACATGCAAAGTTCGTTTTAGAAACTTTCCTCCAAGTGTCGCTTTTGCCTAGATTTATGGCATGAGCGTCATGAGCTCAAACATGTTTATTCGATGCATCAGAGCTCATTCTTTCACATCAATCTTGGAGCTCTAACATCCCACACCACATCCAGGACTCTTTGACACATTCAGCTCAACTATTGATAGGTAAGTGGTCTCAATTTGTCTTTTTCAGCATTTCTGTCGTTTTTTGTTTTTTTTCTTGAGTGAGTGTTATTTGCTTGATTTCTTTGAATGCTTTCTATCATTGACATGCATACTAGCTTGTACTAGCATTGTTTCATTTTTTGTTGCTATGTAATTGCTTTCATATGCATGAAACTATTTTGCACGAACGGTCGCCAATTCGGCGACTCGCTTCACCCACATGCATGTTGATCTATTTACTGAATATTTCATTCAATGTTTGCATGCACAATCAATCACTTCGGCTTTCATTTAATGTCACCATGCATTCACTTTCACATTTTCTTTCAGTTGCCTGTCAGGGAGTCTGGCCAACCTTTGCTCGAACTCTACCTTCACTAAGATAGCCTTGCATAATCTAAGGAAGGATGGCCCTATCTTCCTCTTTAGAAATGCACATTTCTACCCAAGCACTATCCTCTAGGATTGCTTTACACGTTTCTAAGGGACAGTGACTGCTCACCCAGAAAATTGTACAATGCGGTCCATAAGCCTGCAGGCATTGCGAGCTGGAATTGCGCATTGCATAATCCCAACTGTCAACAATCGGCTTGGATTACACATTGCGCAAATCTACTAGCCAGTCAACCTCCCCAGACTACCTAAACTACCTTTTGTCTAGTTCTGGTCACCAGTCACCCATCCTTCCAGAAGAAATTATGCAATCCCTGCCTATCATTCTCGAGGTATGTCTTATGTCATTCCCCGAATTTGCTTTGGTTTTCGCTGATAGATTTCTTTCAATGCATGTCGCTTTGTCTAAAAAATATTCAGTTGTTCATCCGCCTCTTAGAAGTACATGATTAGTGGCCTCCAAGAGAGAAAAATGGAAGGACACTGATGAAAGTGCAACTGGAGCAGTAATTGAACAGGTGTCTGCATTTCTGCCGATCTATGAAGATACCAAGTTGTTTCTAGACAATGAAATCAAGCTGAAATGGTAAGATGTCATTGAAGCATTTGCAGGCACTTTTAGGGAATACGTCAAAGACAAACAGGTGTATGTGAACATTCACAAGTCCGGATTGTACCAGATTGCATGCAGATACCTCGTGTTCCCATACACAGACATGATACACTGGATCATCTCGCAAACTGATCCTAAGATGATGACTTTGAGCAGTGTCAGAAAGATGAATACTGCAAATTTCTGGGCATAGGATTATGATGAGATGTATCAGATGTCAGAGCTCGTGACTATCATGGAGACTCCCTTCAGCTTACCCAACAATAGCTCCAACTCCAAAGACATTTTGAAGAACAGGGTAAAGGAGCCGGCCAGATTCAAGATGACACCCAAGTAGATCTACCAGAAAAATATACTGCGGAAGGCGTCTCAATAATTGGTCATATTTTCATGTAAACTATATGGCCAAGAAAGCATGTAATCATTCCCACATAGTTGGGTGATCACGCTAGACCAACTAGCCAAAGAGGGCAAACCATGTAACTGGTTTGGCATGTTATCTCATCAGCTGAAGGAACAGGTAGCGAAGGCTCGACAGTCACCCTGAGGTATACAAGTGAAGATATAAATGTCTACCCACGTCATAGATGCAATCTGTGCCAGACAGGAGTTCCCAAATTTGGAGTGGGCATGGTCATTGATGGAGACTGTTGTGAACACATATTATAAGTTGTTGTCCAAATGCAACGTCAGAGGAGTTATCACATGGTTGTTCGATCATTTTGTCACCCCAGTTTACAAGACGATATTTGAACCAGATCCACCCTGCATGTCGAGGGCAACAATGGAGGCACTGATAGATATTACTGATTGGTATTCCTCAATGTCTGACACCTCCATACGAATTTTCAACGTGGAGAAGCCTCTGCATGTTCTACCGAATTTTTCCTTGGACATACTCGTCATGCAGGAAGTACCATATCACATCTAAGCAATATTGACACCTAGACTGCACCAGAAGAAGAAGGCACCTTCGCCCACTCTTCGATTGGAGATTGGGTTATATGAGATACAGAGTTTCAATCAAGAGGATGTTGAAGGAGAATAGATGAAGAAGTATCCATTGGACCTCCGAAGTTACAATCCGTATGACCCACATTGTATTGTGAGAGATCATTGCACGAGAGTACAATTCAACTCGATCCACAGGGCATGTCATTGGGCCAAGGAGGACCCATGGAGATATTGCTACAGTTTCTCCAGACCCAATGAACAGGTCAACTTCTCTGTGGAGTGGTTAGCAAAGCAACATGAAGCAACATCTCGGAGAGCACCAACACAAACAACAGTAGCAGTAGAGGAAAGCATACCAATGTGTGACAAGGGCAAGGGGAAGATTTTCGATCGCATGGAGGAAGTGTAAAGCTGCATGTTGTGAGAAGATCCACTAGTAGAGAAAGCAGCTATGGCTAGAGTGGTGAAGGGGCAACAGTGCGACAAGAGAATCGTGCAAAGGGAGAGGGAGAAGAGAATAATGGAGAAAACAGAGAAGGACTTGCATGAGCTGAAGGAGCAACTCCGGAAGGAACAAGAGCTATGCAAACAGGAGAGGGAAGCACAGCAGCAATAGGTATAGCAAGTGCAACATGTTCAAACAGATGAAAAAATACTCGTACAGTTAATGGATTCATCAAAACAACTAGCATCAGGTAGACTCAGTGAACCATCACAGGAGCAGAACTTCACTTGTGAGATAGAGAAATCACTTCAACAATTGGATACCAAGATGGAGTAGCAGGAATTGGAACAGGACACCAAACTTATGCCTCATCACCAAGAGGTCAACTTACCCGCTCACCACATACACATGATGAGAAAGTCTCAAGTGACCAAGGAGGCACTAAGATCCTTGGAGATCATACAGAAGGAGAGATGCAGAACATCTCATTTGACGAGTCTCAACATAGAGTTGTGCAGTCTCGTAGAGTGTCGACTCTGGATGATCATACATCTCCTGCACAAATTGAGGATCGAGTGATCGTGTCTGGCATGTGCAAAAATCAAGTAGCCTTGGCCAATGCTACTAGAGTGTACGATGAAGCCACTAGCTCAAGTGTGCCCTTTCTGATAACTAAAAATGAGTGAATGGCTAAGGAACTTCAACCGACCAAGCAAGGAGAGTTGGTGACAGTGTCCTCCTGAGCTGAACAGAAGAAGGAAATACTAGATGAATTATTGTCCCTTGACACAGTTATGTGAGCGTTGTACTCGAAGTTTGGCACTATGAATAAGGCAGTAATCCATCTCAACGGATGGTAGAAACGATGTGCTAGAAGAGCATGTATCTTGATGAACTTGCATGCTAATGTTGATTACATGCAAACATGGATGATGAGATACAAGGGAGCCCCACTTCACTTGCCTAAGATGATGAAGGCCAACGTGGTCAAGCTGAAGGCCCGTATCTAGAGTCAGATCCGAAACTATGAAGAGCTCTCACATCTCATCACTAGTATATAGGATTCCCATGCACATGTGTTGAAGAATATGGATGTTGAGGTGCACGCACATGCGATCCCATCTATTGGGACTCTCACCAAGGTGAAAACAAAGGCACAAGTCCGATAAGAGCTTGACTCATACTTCGACGAGTTGATGTGCATTGCCACCATCCCAAACTTGCCCATCAGTGCAAACATCATGCACAAGTATGTTGATGGTCCATTTGCATTCAAGACCATCATGTACATGTTTACAGATGAGTTGGATAGAGGAGCCCGAGTAGTGTACCCAAATACTAAGGAGGCAAGAGTCGGGTTCCAGAAAGATGTCACCCTGGAGCACACGGTCACCATCGTGGACTACCAATCTTGGCATCATTATGTTACTTTTGATCAGCGTGAGGATGTTGAGGAGTTGGACTTCCATGGTTTTCTAAGTAATAGTGATGTCTACCATGGCTTGCTCAAGCCATTTCACTCACATGGGTACAAGTGCATTGTAATATAAGATCTTGTCAAGTGTCGATAGTTGGATGTAACAGTCATAGAGTAGATGAAGAGTCATGAGGGTAGATGAACTGTCACAAAGGGCAATGTGAAGGCTCACCCCACCCTTTGCTATAAATAGTCCCTCATAACTCATTGTAGAGGCTTTTGGTTAGCCAAGCTTCCGATAAGACTATCTTGGAGAGAGCTTGGACAATATTGTAATGAGCCTTGGATTCTCCACTGCACAAAGCTAGTACATCTCTTTGTAGGAGAAGGCAGTTTTGGCTGCAATGTTCCGTTGTCAGAACTAGTGGTTGGACATGGATGTATGTTATGACTGGAACTTACACTTCTTAATATAACAAGAGACAACACGTTTCATGCATATGTTGTCTTGTATTCTATGATATCTATTTTACTCGAAATGATATATGTATAGATTTACTTACGCATTCATGTATAGCTATCTGTGTATGTATGTATGAATCTCTCTGAAATGTGTTGTTGGTTTAACCATCACTTTGGATTGCTAGCTAACTTTCCTTCCATGTTGTGATGCATCTTTGGTCGTGTGTTCCCTTCTTAACTGTGTTCTATCATAGGTTCCCAAGGGGTGCACTCATATCAACCCCTGTGCGTTAGAACTTCTCATGCACCTTCCTTGACTCACTACAGTTGTCACACCCTTGCTACCAATAGAGTTATCTTACTTGCCTTTATGCGAAATTGCGATCAAGGCATTATCATATGAGCCAATGCTTGGGCTCCTACACCAAACAGTTTGAGGTCTAATTGGGACTTCTTATTGGGGAGATCCCATGGCTTGTTGGCGGGTCCAGCGCCGTTAACACACTCATAGAGTATTGGCATATGAAATCTAAGGAAAAAGAAGATAACACAAGAAGATATCCCAGTTAAATCTTGAATAGCACCAACAGTTGGTAAACTCCTATGGTCAATGGTTAGTACTTCGCAACCTTGTTAACGCAACTGAACACGTGCTCCTATCTCTTTCAGATTCCTTGCTTGCGGGAAAGATGTGGATCAGGCCTGCTTATCCCCCGAAATTGAAGCCAATGGAGGCTATTTGTAGGTTACGAGAGCAAATGGGAGAGAAGTCAACTTTTCATTTTAACTCTTTTAAATGTTTTGTGATCTATATTTTCCTTCATTTATAAAGAAATCTTTATAAAACCACATATGCAAAGCTAGTTTTGTCATGAGAACTAGATAGATAGATATAGATTTATTCATCTGCACTCATATTTATTCTATCAAATCATTTTCACCCCATATATATCACACCTCAAACCCCATCATATATTTAAACGGGAAATTTTTACCTATATCCCCAGTCAGAACCATTATCCCAAATGGAAAAGGAACAGTATTCAAGTTCCTGACAGGGTTCTCTCCCCAATTTTGATGCAAGGAAATTTTGAGCCTTCAAAATTTTTGGCGCTAGAAGGAGGGTCCCAACTATGAATTGAAAAAATAGTTGAACCTAGATTTAAATGCCATTCCAAGAGTCACCCCCCGTGGTGATCACCTCCAGCTTCTAGATATTCATCTAAAACTCCTACTTCTAGATCAGAATTGGAACAAACATCGACAAAATCTCCTAGACCACTACCCCACTCTTCTGATCCACCTTCAACTAATTAGGTACTAGAGGTTGAAACCTTAATTGAAAAATTCGAAAGTATTTCTATTTTTGAAGAAAAACCTCAATGATCAAAAGTATCTGAAGGTAGCGTATCCTCATCTTTCAAACCTACTCAGATTTTAACTTGTTCTCAAAACAAGAAGCTTTGGGTTACTCCATTTTATTTTCATCTTCCTTCTTTTCAAAAGAAGGCCAAGAAATATAAGTCACAAACATCCACTAGTGATATTTTGTCAAAATCACCACCACAAACACCTTCATTCCATGCATTCCCTTCAATCAATCCTCCTGTTCATACCCCTTCTTCTCAAAGTACCGGTGTGCCTTAATCTAGCACTAATAAAGAGTTTGCTTCTTATTCCAAAAAATCACCTTCTACATCCACCTCTACCCAAACTCCAATAATGGTAGGAATACATCAAAATCCACCCCACCACTCGCACTAGATAAACAATGGATAAATCTTGGAGTTGTGCAAATGTCACCACCTCTTCATCCTCTAACTAAACATCCTGAAAGATGGCTACCAAAATTTAATCCTGATGATGAACTACCTGCTAAAAAGAATCTCCACAATTATATGTTAGCCACTAGTTTGAATGGAGTAGTTGAACAGGACTGTGTAGTAAGATTATTTCCCTACACTTTTGAAGGATCTACAAGTTCATGGTATTTTTCATTGTTACTAGAGTCTATTACTACTTGAGACATATTTGAAGAATAATTTTTAACTAAGTTTGGTGATGATCGCACTACCTCTACTTTGATCAATGATTTCTCCAATCTTAAAGATAGTCCTAATGAAGAAGTCAATGATTTTAATTCTAGATTTAACAAAATCCCGAATACATCCAAATATGGTTTAGAGAAAAGAACTTCACGGTGTTATCACTGAGATTTTACTTAGAAGTTATGGGAAGAAGGAAAGGGGTCCGAGGTAACTACAAACCAATCTTTTAAGTACAGAATCTAGCCAATCTGTACTTAGAGAGGTTCTCTGTTTATAATTTAGCTTTGTTTTGGTGTGATATTAGGCTAGTTATTAATGTTCAGGGTTGTTTTGTTTGAGAGTAGTGGAATTCTGGAAACAAATGGACAAAGCAAGGCCTTCAAGTGGTTAGGCTATGGATTCAATAGAGTGATGGCTAAACTGGATCAAATCAATCACTAAAGGGAAAACTCATAGGACAAGGTACTAAAACAAAAGGCAAATGCCAAGTTCAGATGGATGGATGAAATGATATTAAATAGGGAGAAAGAGCAATGAAGAATCCTTTAATCGGGTTTAATATGCATAATAGAGGGTACTCATTAACAAGGAGCAATTATGTATTCTTTGTTAAATGGGTCACTGTGATGAACTATGAAAGCAAGGGAGCATTTAAGAATTCCCTAACTATGATAGTCTAGAAGAAAACATTAAGAAAGATAAACCTTTTAAAATAGATTGCAGCTAAGCAACTTCTGAAATATAATTATTTCATTTATCATTCATATTTCATGAAAGCACATTTGATTATTAATAAACAAAAGGGAAACAATAAAACACAAAAGATATAGAATACTTATTTGATTTCTGTTTGACACAAGTATCCTGTAAACTGCCTTAGCTTTATTCCTTGATCCAGCAAGACATACAAATGTTGGTACAATAGCACTTCAATTCCAGAAGAAAATTTCCATAGAAATGTTGTAGAATCCACCTCTAATACTTCGAATAAAGAAGTATTTATACAAAATTTACATTGAAATATCTCATAACTAAATGATATTTATTCAAGGAATATAAAATATCGCTTTACGCAAATATAGAGACAGATGGTCTCGAATATAATGACAGATAATGAACTGATTTTTGTTGTCCCTGTTTTTTTTGAAGGAGCTGGAGGCATGCTCTACGAATCTACATCTTGTTGTTGTTCTAGTAACTCTGTGCTATACATTTGATTTGATCTTTTTAACTGATACTCTTTGACCTGTAACTGATACACTTTACCTGTTTACCAGCATTCATCCTTTTTACCAAAATTTATTGTGGTAAATATTTCTATTTACCTCGCTTTTTTCATGGTAATTTATAAGAGGTCAATCATATTGGTCCACCAATATTCCTTTGGTATATTCATCCTTGTCAATTTCCTGTAAATTTCATCAGCCTCAGTATATTTCAAAAAATTAGGCTGGACTGTGAATAAGTGCTTTACTTCATGTTCAATGAAGAAGAGGTTCTCTAAACCATCGTAAAGCACTTTTCCTGTGGGTAGTGCCTTTGCTGACGATGAACTAGCTTGACTTTCAGCCTGCTGATGTAGTTTGTTGTTGTAGTATATCTAAACCATTAGCTTATCAGTGCTGACTAAAGGGCTTGGGAGTCCTTTACTCCTTAAGATGTCAAATTTATTCATGAACTCATCTATATCTTCTTGCATGCTTTGACATCTACGTTCCAGGCCTTACATCAGATTTCTTTTGGTCAACACTTTCTTTATTTTGAGGATGGTAGCAGTCCTATCCTCAATGTCTAATTGCTCCAACTGTTGCCTATTTTTACTGTTTAGAAAATTGATTAATCTGATAGCTTCCTTAGGTTTCCTGCCCAGCTCTTCTCTGGTCTTCTTAATTTCTTCAAGAGCAGGCTTAACCAAATCAATTTGTTCAAAAATAATTTGAATGGATGACCAAATATCATTGATGGAATCAATGATATTGGTCCACAATATCTTCCTAATGTCTGTCAAAGGCTTTTCAAATGTCAGATCCTTCTCCAATGCTTTAATTTGTTGGGCCATTCCTTTGTTTTTCCTCACCTCTTCTGCATAATTGATCTTTGATATATCATATTTATGCTCCAAAGTAGTGAATTTCTCTTTTACCTTCTGCGGGACTGTTACTTGGAGTTTCATTTCTTCCATTGACTTAATCAAGTACATTGTGCTCTGTGTTGGTGTACCTATCTGTGATGTACCTGTTGCTTCTATGGGTGCAGCGGTTGCCAAAGGAATGTTTGGTGCTAAAACAATTTCCATTGTGGAAGGGACTATTATTGAAACTATTGGCACTACGATTTGAGGCTGTGTGGTCGACTCACTCTGCCTTGACTGCACTTCTTTTTCCAATTCCTACTATGTTTCCTATAATTGCTCATTTAACTTGAGGACCAAGTCCATAAGTTCTTTTTCATTTTTCTTCTCTATAACTTTAGCAGTCTCAGGGTGAATGAGTGGTGGCAACTTCAATTATTTTCTAAGTGCAGCTATATCTTCATTCCTTTTCTTGATTAAGATTTCTGTTGTCTTAACATCTTTTGGTTCATGACCCAACTCAATTACTAACTCTTCCAATGATTTTATTCTATTATCTTTTGCCTGTGAGGAGGTTTTCTCCAACTGCAATTGGGCTGTAGTGTTTCTCAGTGAATTTTACAGTCTATGAGCCTTCATTACTTTGCTGATCAGTGTTGAATAGATCATCTCACCCATTTTCTTGTGTAGTTCAATTTGGTCAATAGGGTAGATGTCTTTAGCCAAAACTTCAAAATCAGTTTTGAGATAATCTCCCTAGGATTTTGGCCGCAGCACTGTGGGCTTTAGGAAACTCATTTGAATTTTTCCCTCTTTGATGTCAAAGGCTGACATTAGTCTAGTCTAGTTTGTAGCGGCCATCTTTAAGTACTAAGGATAGGCTTGGGCCTTCAGCTACTCATTCTTTGCCTTGATCTCTCTAAACTTCCTATTTATATCTATAATCTTATCTGAAGAAGACTTGAAAGTTGAAACTTTTGTGCAGGGTTATCTTTCTAGTTCCTGCCTTTGTGAGCTTGAGGGTGTCCCACCTGTTGGGAATGTTTGTAAACTATCTGTCCCTTCCTTTCTCAAGATCTCTGTAGTTTCTCCATTTAATTCCTCCTCTGAATATGGATTCATCGTTTTCCTCTTGGCAAAGGGTTGATCTGTGTATATGCTTGGAGGGGTAGCTACTTCCCTGTCTCTTTTCAAGTTCCTTTACTCATTTAGAGGAGTTTGTAGCACTGAAGGATTCCCCATATTAATCTGAGCTGGATGTGGCTGTGGTGGATCTAAATCTACATATATTTAAGGCTGCTCTCATTTCTGTGGTTGTTCTGTTGTTTCTGGTTGTTCTAATGTAGATAGACTTGGTTCCTGAGCTTGCCTCTGTGAAGGCTCTGCTATCGGAGCACTAGTTTCCTGGGTTGGCCTTTGGGAAGACTCTGCATGCACCTGTACGAAGGCATCCAGGTCAAGTCTCTTCTCCAAATCTTTCATCACATTTTCTACTTCAACTTTATCACTATCTTATTCTACCAATGTACCTTCCCTCCATTCATTTAAATTGGAATATTTTTCTATTTGAGGAATGCTGTGATAGATGTAGGGTGATAACTTTTGTTTTGTCCTTCGATCACAGATGAAACTGTGAGGGTCATATACCCAAGCAAAGCTCTTCCTTAAATGCATCTTCCTTTCTATAATTTCTTCTACTTCTTGTCCTGCTTTTTTGTTTTTGTACACAAATGGGCCTAAGTGGTCTTTGATCCTTAGCTGGGCTTTCTTCTTTGCTTTCATGAAATGGATTTGACAGAAGTTGATTAGTTGCGTGTAGTACTCGAGGGAAAATAATCTCATGGGGGACATACTTTGGCAATTTGTAGGGTGGCAGTTCACACCCATAGACTCTGATCTTAGTATGATTCTGGTATAAGTACCAGTCACCTATCCTATACTGCTTTGACAACTGAAGGATTCTTTTGATATCATCACTGATTCTAGGGGGAGAACTTCCTGTCAACATGGTAGTTATAGGATGGACAAATTGATCAATGAAATCAATATATGAATAGGGAGAAGAGGATGAGTAGTGAAAAATAGAGGTCCAGAAAATGACTGACCTAGGGTTACCTTTTGTATCAAGCTTATGCACAGAGAAAGGGAATTTGTCAGTTTGATAGTAAAGGAAGAGGTGATATAGGACTGTAGAATACTTGAACACTCTCTCATTTTCTAGCCTCATGAATTGGTCATGGATTTTGTTAGCTATGAATGTAGCATAGTCATATTTGATAGTAGGAGGCTGACCAAGGGTGAAGATACTCATGAAAACTAGGGTCAATTCATCAACAAACTCACTAGTATTGAAACCCATAATGGCAGCAATCATATTAACAATATCTTTGCCTATATCAGTGAAGAAACATGTTAGGTAGGGAGGGGGATTTTTGGGTATATGATCCTTATCCATGAAAGTATGGCAAATACGGTTGAGTTCAGAACTAGACATTTTGGTGGATTTTTCTAGTAATTCTCCAATGGAAATGGGGGTGAGATTCTAGCCGGGCTGAAGCTGTAACATTTTGTTAATTTAATCAGCAGTAATGGTAAACATGACTAACTGGTCAGGGGACATTACTACTATAAGTTTAGGGTTCTAACTGGCTTGGCATTGGTGGATAATGTCCAGGGAAATGTGCATAGAAGGTAATTGGTACTTTGGGAGATTTGATGCCCAAAGTCCTATGGTATCCGAATTGTTCATGTCATTGTCTCGACATTGACAATATATTTTCAAGAGGCTTTTATCAGGGTCAAGGTCTTATATTTGGAAGTCTTTATTTGCGAAGGGAAGGTAATCCATGTCTTTATGGGGAGCATTGACTGGAGCTACATTGAGGGACGAAACTGCGATTTCCAATGAAATTGTTGAAAACAGAGGTGTCTGGGAGTTTTAAAATAAGCTTAGCAACTCAAATATAATGAAAATTTTGGGTTTTCAAGAAATTTAGAGGAATTTTCAGTATATCACAGGGTTTCCGGGAGAAAGTCTATTAAATACCTGTTTCTGGGCAACTAGCAAGGATGTTCACGTTCGTAGAATGCACATGGTGATTAGAGCAGCATTGAAGGGTAGCGTTCAAGGTGGTTGATAGTTTTGGGATGAATTGGTTGATTTAGACGTACTGTGTGCATTCATGGAACTATTTTGGATAAAGGAAGAATAATGGATTATAATCGTTTTTTATGCAAAGCCAATATTTTGGTGGGTTTAGTGACAAAGACAGGTGGCATCATCTTGATGATGTGACATTTTGTCATTTGTGGGAGGCAGTAAGCGAGTTTCATCGCATCGCTTATGGGAGGTTGGCGATATTGAGGGAGGGTCGTGTGATTCCACTAGTTAGTTGACACATAGCATTGGCGCTTTTGGGAAAACCACTCATATCGCGCATATAATGTCTGACCAAAAGCCCCACGTGATATGAGCAATGGCCATCGGATCTGAGAGATCCGATCTAATGGTTGTCGGGGATTGGGAAGTGACTAGTGTTTAATGGAGGGGGCCCGACATTAATTAAAATATTTTAATTACATCAGGGGAGATGTGATTGGTTGAAAGTTGTTAATTAATCCTGATGATGAATTAACCCTTTATTTAGCATGGCAGGGGTCGGGGTTCTTAATTAGTATCGGGTTGACTAATTAATCACATAACCAAACGTTATTAAGGTTATATTGCAACCATGGAGTGGGATATATAATTTATTGGGTTTGTAATAATAATACGGGTAAGGGGTAGTTTATTTTTGGGAGTTGAATAATAATATTAATTAGCGGTTAATATGATTTTGTAAGATATGAATGCGCGCTAAGTTAAAATGTTTCTAAAAGTATTTTCATCATACACATTTAAGACTTAGGCTAAGTGAATATGAGGGTTTATATGGAGAATGTTTTAATTTCCCTAAGTAAAATAGGATTTTACTTAGGAAAAGCTTTATAAAGGGAATGAGTGACTTTATGAAGGGGTAATTGTTGATGAAGGGGATTTAGGTACTTTAGGTATTCCAAATTATTGGGCCGAGGGTCTTGTCGCTCCAAAAGTCAAAGAAATTCTCTGAGCCCCTCTAACTTGTTTATAGGTGCCTTTAGCACTTTGGGGAAATTAGTGAATTTTTAGGGGAAAATGGAGTAAGGAAGTTAATTAATTTGACTTTGTTTCCTTGATGTGTTGTCTCCAATGTGAGTTATGCTTTCTTCAATTGATGAAAGGAAAATATTTAAGCATTAAACTTAACCATTAACCACACATTTATTCTGCAACCATCATCTACTTACCCTACCTACTTAGCCTAGCATTTTTACTTCTTTATTAGGATGCACTTAAACTGGCAAACCCTTTTCAAAATTTCTTTTCTTTTACATAGTGATACCTATCTAAATCTAAACTTATTAAATCCAAGGGCTTAGATTAAACTGTTGAGCTCCTTATATTTACTCTACCTATCCAGTTATCTCCCAAGTTTACACTGTTTGGTCAGATTTTTATTCTCCATTTCTCAAACATGAAATTGAAAACATGGAATAACCAAGATTAAACTATTTGGTTACCATGGATTGTGGCATAGGTGACAAGTTGCACACAATCTTTATTATACATGAAAATAAATAGTAGTGGCGTTTAGCCTTGCACACTTTCATGATCTTTTATTTTTTTTGGGGTTCATTTTCTTTCATTTTTTGACCTTTTCTTTATTCTTTTTACCCTTTTATTCTTTTTCTAGGGCATACTCTCTTTACATTTTGTAATTTTTATTTTTTCACAAATATGGAAAACCTTTGCAACAAGCAAAGGTATGAACATATTTTTGAGCTCCAACCAGGTCAGTCATGATATATGACACCTATTGGTATAGGGGGATGATAGTGGCTCCACTTGGGGATGGCTTTCCCTTGTGTAAAGTCAAGAACAGTAGATCAGTGGCCTCTGAATGACTTTGAATGTGCTCTGCAATCTTCCTTTTGCCTGATGCTTTATTTGTATGTATGACAGTAATGCTTCTGAAGCTTAGGGCCTTCTCTTCAGGCTTCAACTTCACAATCTTACCATCCAATCAATATTGAACATTATAAAGGATATAGTATGTACAGTTAGGAACATGGTAATATCAATAACTAGGATCAAAGTAATGCTTTAACATCCAACCATTGACTGGTCCTCCTTCAATTTCTGTACCATCTAACTCTTTCAGAAAATATGCATTGTTTCCTCTAAAAGCATATATTATGTATGGTCCTTTCCACAAGAAGTCAAACTTCCCATGTTTTCCTTTGTCCTCTCTTCTTGAATCCCATCTCAACACTTTATCTCCCAGATAGAAGTCTTCTGGTTTTTTCCTTCTGTCAAATGTCTTCTTGAGTTTCCCTTGCAGTACATGGGATATTTGGTACACTTCCTCCCTGGTTTGCTACAAATGGATGGTTTGGTTTATTCTTCTCTATATATCATTTGGTTCCACTTGAGCCTCTTGAACTAGTTTCATGACAAGAACCTCTAAAGATGAAGGAAAAACTACCTCCATTCCATATACTAGCTCATAGGGACTGGTTCCAATGGAATTCTTAGTAGTAAGCCTATCTGCCCTCAAAGCATTGGTTAATTTCTTGTTCCAAGTTTTCTTATTTTCTTCCAACAATTTTTTGATAATATTGATGAGACTTTTATTAGAAAATTCTGCAAGTCCATTCCCTTGAGGATAGTAAGTTGTGGAATGACGAAGTGTTATGTGACATTTTTGACAAAAGGTGATTATTTTCTTTGACTTGAAGGTTGCAGCATTATCAGTAGTGATTTTAGTGGGACAACCAAATCTGGACAAAATATTGACCTCTAGAAATCCTATAATGATCGTGCATGTGGCTTGTCTAAAGGGAATGGCTTTTATCCATTTAGTAAAGTAATCAATTGCAGTAAGTATCCATTTGTGTTGACCAGAAGAGGGTGGATGAATTTCTCCAATGAAGTCAAGACCCCATTGTTGAAAAGGCTTCTTGGTGGAAATAGGTTTCAAGGGTAAAGGTAACAATTTTCTTTTGCCTTCAAAGATTTGACATTTATGGCAGGAAGTTACAAATTTCTTCACATCTGCAAACAAGGTTGGTAAATAGAATCCAACCCTTAGGATTTTGTCAGCAGTTGGCTTCCAATAGAGATGTCCACCACAGTCCCCTGCAGGAAATTATTGGAGAGCCTTGTCAGCTTCTTCTTTTAATAAACAGTTTAACAAAATTCCTTCATGATTTTTCTAAAATAGAGTATTATCTAAGATGCAAAACTTTGAAGCATTCATTTTCAAAAACCTATTCTTGGTTCTGGATAACCCTGGAGGAGCCTGCAGGTTTTGTAAAACATAAATTATATCAGCATACTAGGGTGAATCTGAAAAGGCCTGGCTGATTTGTGGAGTCGCCATCTCCTGTTCGTTATCCAGCTCTGTAATAAGATTTATGTCTAGGGCTTGGCAATTAGTTTCTGCCATGAGTTTGGCCAATCCCTGACCTTTAATTAGCTTGGTAGGTTTTATCTCTATATCATACTCTAAGATAGTAGCTATCCATTTTCCTCTTTTGCCATCAACTCCATCCTGAGTTAGGATGTCTTTGACTACTGCGTTAGGAACATAAGCTATTACATGGGAATACAATATATAGACTCTAAAATCCTTAATGGCTTTCACCAATGAAAAAGCTTGTTTCTCCATTATTTTGTATTTTAATGATGCATCTCTAAGAGCTTTACTAAAAAAGGCTATTGGTTTTTCACATCCTTGATCATCCTTTTGTAGTAAAACTACAACTATGGTGTGTTCTAATGCAAAAGAAAAAATGATGAAGTCTCTGTCAAATTTTCGGCTTGTAAGGACCAGTGTTCTGGTTAAGGCCATTTTGATTTCTTCAAATGATTGCTTAGCCTCTACTGTCCATTTGATGCTTGAATCCTTTTTTAGCATGTTATTTAATGATCTTATGAGTTCGGCTAAGTTAGAGATGAATCTTCTCAAAAAATTGATTTTTCCTAGAAAAGCCTGAAGCTCTTTAATGTTTCTTGGATGGGGTATCTGTAGAATAACTTCAATCATGAAAGGGTCAATTTGAATGCTAGCCTTGGAAATGATGTGACCTAAAAGTTTTCTTCTTCCAGACCAAGAGAAGACTTCTTTGGATTCAAAGAAATGCCATATTTTCTGCACTTTAGAAAAACTTGCTTGAGATGATCCAAGTGTTGTTGATCTGATTTGGAAAAAAGAAATTAGATCATCAAGATATATGACAAGAAAATCATGAATTTTTTTGGCAAAGGCAATGTCCATTGCTCTTTGGCAGGTTGCTCTTGCATTTTTTTAGTCCAAGTGGCATTTTAAGGTACATGAAATTACCCCACGGTGTTGTAAATGCAGTTTTGTCTTGGTCGTCAGGATGAGCCAAGATTTGGTCATAACCTGAAAACCCATCTAAAAGTGAAATTCTAGAAGAACCCACTACCCTTTGAAAAATATGATCCATTTTGGGTAAATGATAGTTATCTTTAAGAGAGACCTTATTTACATATCTCAGGTCAACACATAACCTTATTTCCCTGTTTTCTTCCTAGTGGGTACCACGTTAGACACCCATTCTGAAAATCTAATATGGGCAACAATTCCTACTTCGTACATGCATTTGATTTCCTTCTCAATTGATGGTAATAACACAGGGTTAATTATTCTGAGTTTTTGTTTAAAGGGCTTTTGATTTTCTTTCAAAGGGATGGTATGCTGAATGATAAAGGTGTCATAGGACTTCAAATATTTGTAACTCCAGGAAAAAACATCTTGGAATTCTCTCACAAGTTCAACATATTTTAGCTTCTGATCATGAGGTAAAGATTTTGACAATTTTATCAATTTGGGATTATCCCGTGTTCCTAGGTTATACTCCTCAATATCTGATTTTAATGGCTCCATTTTAGGTTTCTTGGGAATGTCATTAGAATCAAACAAATCCCCCAAAGGAGTTAATCCTTTGAGTAAATGACTATTCTTCAAATTTATAACCTCTGTTTCCTCTTCAATTATCTCATCTAGGTCCATTTGTTTCAGGTCTTGAATTTCTGATTGTGAGAACTTAGTAGGCTGAAGCATGTTTATTGAATTCTCTTCCAAATTGTTAATATCTATTTCATTTATCTGATCAAAACTAGTAATTGTATCAACATCTATGTTAATGTTAGAAAACTCTTCATCTAAAGTTAGAAAATTATTGATCTGCTTATCACTATCAAAGACCTGCCAGTTCTTAAGATTATTAGGGATGGCTGGTCTGTGCCTAATCTCAGTAGTATACCAATGATTAGGTTGAAAAGGTAATTTGCAGGTGCTGGCAAACATGGCCAAGCTGTGGGCTTGCATGTTGTGTTTTCTAGGAATAATTGTAAGCTGGGTTTCCAAAAAAGTGTTAAGGATTTCTATGACTGTCCCTCTGTAATATCCCAATCTATGATCTTTAGTTGAGTAAGTTCCTTTAATCTGTTTAACTATTAATTCTGAATCTCCCATGACAGACACCCTTATAGCTCCTAATCTTTTAACAAGTTTAAGACCTAATAAGAGAGCCTCATATTCTGCCATATTATTGGTGCGTCTAAAATTTAATCTATAGGCATGGCCTTCAGCATGATCATTTTCTAAATTGTACACCCAAACTCCTGTTCCTGCTCCTAGTTTATTTACTGAGCCATCAAATTCTAAATGCCAAAGGATTTCATGTTCATAATTTGTATCTGGGGTAGTGGGAACTTGTTTAACCATGGCATTTGATTTTTCATTGTCATTTGATTTTTCTTTGTTATTTGATATTTCCTAAATATGAACAATTGATTTTTCTTTTTCAATTTCTTTTGGTTTTTTTGCTAAAACATCTAAGGTATTTGAAGGACCGACTTCTGCATTGTAAAGAATGAAAGCATCCATAACAGAGTGTACTGAGTAGATGGGGAAATTTTGGGTTTTTCCTGACTAGTTACTACATATTTCATCAATGTTTCTCTGTATAGTTTCTTGGGTTGTCCAAAAACCGAAATAGTGGCATATGACATATCTAGTTGAAGATACTCTTGAAGCTTAGCACCCCAGGATCTGGACAACAACATGCCATATTTGGGTGGTATATCTGCTACCACTATGTCCACTAAAATTGTTTTTGTAGGATATTGAACCAATGAAACACACAAGTATTTTATCAATCCTAAACATATCACTTAGCTGGAATCAAAAGAAAACAAATCTTTGTATGGTCTAGTGATGTCTAGGTCTAGATTTTCCATGACATATTTGGGTATAAGATTGTGAGATGCACCAAAGTCAAACATTGCATTGTGAAGAATCTTATCATTTATGTTTAGGCTAACATAGAAGGGAGGAATTCCTCCTTCCAATGATTTCCCATTCACTTTTGGGCCAAAGATTAACTCGAGTTGATCATCAAAAAGATTAACTAAGTCTTCAGTTCCAATAATTTTCAGTGATATATTGATTTGAATTCGGTAGGCATCATGTTTGGCTAATTCAGATAATGGGACAGAAATTTTTAGCTTTCCTACTTCTGTTTCTAGATTAAAGGGTTTCTCTATTTGAGCTTTTGGATTTCAAGCAGTAGTGTTTTCTCTATTTTTTGTGTTTTATATGTCTTTTCCCTTTTCAAGATGAGGGTTATGATTTGTTGATTCTCCTAGATCAATCCTTTGATGTTCTTCCACAGTTTCCTTGGATGGAATTGAAGTGGAAGGTTGTTTATTGTTGGGCTAGTTATCAAACACATCTTCTATGGTGGGGCTAGAAGGGTTTTGATTAGTTCTTGAAAGGATCTGAAGAGTTTTTGTCACTGGGCCTATATTTCCTTTTTTGGGTTGATTGGGTGTTGTTTTTTGGTTTGTTTCGGGGTTATCAGTACCTCTTCTACTTCTCGGGTTATACTGTTTGTGCACCTTCGAAATTTCTCAGTCATATCCTTGTCTAAATTCAAATGATTCTCCTGATTGGGTTTAAAACTGTTTAAGTATGTCGGCCTCTTGATCATTTTGGGATAAGAAAACTTCTTCTTCATCATCAAGCCCCATCAAATTGATTTGAGTATCTTCTTCTGGGCCTTCAGAGTGAGAAGCTTCTGCATAGTTCTCCTAGAAAGGTGGTCTAATGTTTTGGTCAGGAACATTCTTTCCAGTGTTCTGGTTTTGATTTTTCCTAAAATTAGGATTTCTCCATGTGTTAGCTTGCTGGCTATCCTAAAGAGATTTCCTTTCAATTATCTCCACTCTATCTCCTAGTCTATCCATTCCATTAACTATGGCATCTAGCTTTTGTTCGAAGGGTGAGCTTTCTTCTTTTAATGGTATACTCCTTTCACTCCTAGCCTTGGATCTTTTGGATAGCAGGTTGGCTTCAACACTGATTGCTATGCTTTGCATATCTTCCAAATTAGGGGCTTTTTTCTATCAGCTGGAAAGCCATATTAGAATCAAATCCATCTGGGAATTTGATTAAGGCTAAACCAGGAGGGGGCCTAAGATCTAGTGGAATGGCACTATACACACTATTAAATCTAGTGCAATAGTCCTGGACAGTTTCATGGGGTCCTCTTCTTAGGTTTTTGTATTCAGATAAAATCTGAAGGGGGTCTTTCCTTTTCTCCCACATGTTCAAGAATTGTTGGTAGAGAGTTCTTAGGCTATCTACACTATTAGGTGTTAAGGCTCTGAACCAAGTTCTAACTTCCCCAGACAAACTTTGAACAAATATTCTCATTTTCACATCAGCAGTATCTATTTCATAAATTTCAAAATAATCATTCATCTTCTTGGTGTATTGCTAGGTTGTATAGGTTCCAGTGCCATCAAAAGTAGTAATCTTACTTTGGTAGCCCTGAGGTAGGGCACCTAAATTGGCTGGTAGTACCAGGGGAAAATATATGTTGGCCATTGTTGTTAGTAGTGGTGAAACAAAGGCTAGAGTTGGGGTAACAGTGGATGTTTGAGTTGTGGATGGAGAGCTCGGAGTAATGGTCAAATAGTAGTGGTCAAATGTGGAGTGGTTTGAGATTGAGAGAAATGAAGGAATGATGATGAGGTAGCAGAAAAATAAGTAACTATAGAAGGACTAGAGGTTTCTTCAATGGTAAGATCAGATTGAGACGAGTTTTGCAAATGTCGGTCAATTAACAAATTAGCTCTTTGGATTTCTAGTTCTTTGATGAACTCTGGGTCTTGGACTAGGTCTATTAATTCAGAGTCGGATGAAGTTCGAAACAAAGAGGTTTCAAAGTACTCATCAAAGGAAAGGTCTTCTAGGAAAATCCACTTCACAGGACAATATTGGGATCTGAATATGCGTCGAGGGCTAGCATAGCATTCTTGTCTCCTAATGATTCTGGGGGTCAGATTAGGGTTCTCAAACATAGGTGTTGGATTGGGATCAGGATTAGCTCTAGTGTAACGAGTTCTTTCTGAAGCCAAATTTTAAATTTTTATGAATTTTTTATAGAAATTTTCCAAAATAACTTCTAAAATCCTCTAAGATGCTTTAAATCAAACTTTTTGGTTTGTTAAAGGTTTATTTCAACTAAGGAATTGTTCATTCCCCAGTATGGTAGCCATTATGTTATCATTCAAATTTTCCTTAGAAGCTATGGGAAGAAGGAAAGGGGTTAGAGTTAATTACAAACCAATATTTTAAGTATAGAATCTAGCCAATCTGTACTCAGAGAGGGCTCTCTCTTTATAATTTAGCTTTGTTTTGGTGTGATATTAGGCTAGTTATTAATGTTCAGGGTTGTTTTGTTTGAGAGTGGTGGAATTCTGGGAACAAATGGACAGAGCAAAGCCTTCAAGCCATTGGGGTATGGAGTCAATAGAGTGATGGATAAACTGGATCAGATCAATCACTAAAGGGAAAACTCACAGGGAAAAGTAGTAAAACAAAAGGCAAATGCCAAGTTCAGATGGATGGATGAAATGATATTAAACATGTAGAAAGGGCAATGAAGAATCCTTTAACCGGGTTTAATATGTAGAATAGAGGGTACTCATTAACAAGGAGCATTAAGTATTCTTTGTTAAATGGGTCACTGTGATGAACTATGAAAGTAAGGGAGCATTTAAGAATTCCCTAACTATGATAGTCTAGAAGAAAACATTAAGAAAGATAAACATTTTAAAACAGATTGCAGCAAAGGAACTTTTGAAATATCATTATTTCGTTTATCATTTAGATTTCCTAAAAACACATGTGATTATTAATAAACAGAAGGGAAACAGTAAAACACAAAAGATATGGAATACTTATTTGATTTCTATTTGACACAAGTATCATGCAAACTGCCTTAGCTTTATTCCTTGATCTAGCATGCGATACAAATGTTGGTACAATAGCACTTCAATTCCAGAAGAAATTCTCTATAGAAATGTTGTAGAATCCACCTCTAATACTTCGAATAAAGAAGTATTTATACAAAATTTACATCAAAATATCTCATAACTAAATGAGATTTATTCAAGGAATATAAATTATCTCTTTAAAAAAATATAGAGATAGATGGTCTCGAATATAGTGACAGATAATGAACTGATTTTTGTTGTCCTTGTTTTTGTTGAAGGAGCTAGAGGCATGCTCTACAAATCAGCATCTTGTTGTTGCTCTAGTAACTCTATGTTGGACATTTGATTTGATCTTTTTAATTGATACTCTTTCACCTGCAATTGATACACTTTACCTGTTTAGCAGCATTCATCATTTTTACCAAAATTTACTGTGGTAAATATTTCTATTTACCTAACATTTTTCATGGTAATTTATAGGGTGTCAGTCATATTGGTCCACCAATATTCCTTTGGTATATTCATCCTTGTCAATTTCCTGTAAATTTCATCAGCCTTCAGCTGCTCATTCTTTGCCTTGATCTCTTTAAACTTCCCCTTTATATCTATAATCTTCTCAGAAGAAGACCTGAAAGATGAAACTTCTGTGCCGAGTTGTCTTTCTGTTTCTTGCCATTGTGAACTTGAGGGTGTCCCACCTGTTGGGAATGTTTGTAAACTATCTGTCCCTTCTTTTCTCAAGCTCTTTGTAGTTTCTCCAATGCATTCCTCCTCTGAATATGGATTCATCCTTTGCCTCTTAGGAAAGGGTTGATCTGTTGGTATGCTTGCAGGGGTAGCTACTTCCGTGTCTCTTTCCAAGTTCATTTCCTCATTTAGAGGAGTCTGTAGCACTGGAGGATTTCCCATATTAGTCTGGGCTGGATGTGGTTGTGGTGGATCTAAATCTATAGATATTTCAGGCTACTCTGATTTCTCTGGCTGTTCTGTTGTTTCTAGTTGTTCTGATGTAGATAGACTTGGTTCCTGAGTTTGCCTCTATGAAGGCTCTACTGTGGGAGCACTAGTTTCCTGGGCTGGCCTTTGGGAAGACTCTGCATGCACCTGTACAAAGGAGTCTAGGTCAAGTCTCTTCTCCAAATCTTTCATCACATTTTCAACTTCAACTTTATCACTATCTTGTTCTACCAATGTCCCTTCCCTCCATTCATTTAAATTGGCATATTTTTCTATTTCAGGAATGTTGTGATGGATGTAGGGTGATAACTTGTGTTTTGTCCTTCTATCATAGATGAAACTGTGAGGGTCATATACCCAAGAAAAGCTCTTCTTTAAATGCATCTTCCTTTCTATGATTTCTTCTACTTCTTGTCCTGCTTTTCTGTTGTTGCACACAAATGGGCCTAAGTGGTCTTTGATCCTCAGCTGGGCTTTCTTCTTTGCTTTCATGAAATGGATTTGATCAGAGTTGATTAGTTGCCTATAGTACTCTAGGGAAAATAATCTCATGGGGACATACTTGGGCAATTTGTTGGGAGGCAGTTCACACCCATAGACTTTGATCTCAGTATGATTTTGGTATAAGTAACAGTCACCTATCCTATACTACTTCGACAACAGGAGGATTATTTTAATGTCATCACTGATTCTAGGGGGAGAAATTCCTGTCAACATGGTAGTTATAGGATGGACAAATTTATCAATGAAATTAATATATGAATAAGGAGAAGGGGATGAGTAGTGAAAATTAGAGGTCCAGAAAATGACTAACCTAGGTTTACCTTTTGTATCAAGCTTATGGACAGAGAAAGGGAATTTGTCAGTTTGGTAGTAAAGGAAGAGGAGATATAGGACTGTAGAATACTTGAACACTCTCTCATTTTCTAGCCTCATGAATTGGTCATGGATTTTGTCAGCTATGAATGCAACATAGTCATATTTGACAGCAGGAGGCTAACCAGGGGTGAAGATACTCATGAAAACTAGGGTCAATTCATCAACAAACTCACTAGTATTGAAACCCATAATGGTAGCAACCATATTAGCAATATCTTTGCCTATATCAATGAAGAAAGATGTTAGGTAGGGAGGGAGATTTTTGGGTATATGATCCTTATCCATGAAAGTATGGCAAATACAGCTGAGTTCAGAACTACACATTTTGGTGGAATTTTCTAGTAATTCTCCAATGGAAATGGGGGTGAGGTCCTAACCGGGCTGAAGCTGTAACATTTTGTTAATTGAATCAGCAGTAATGGTAAACAAGACTAACTGGTCGGGGGACATTATTGCTCTAAGGTTATGGTTATAATTGGCCTGGCATTGGTGGATAATGTCCGGGAAAATGTGCACAGAAGGGAATTGGTACTTTGGGAGATTTGATTGCCAAAGTCCTATGGTATCCGAATTGTTCATGTAATCGTCTCGGCATCGACAATATACTTTCAAGAGGATTTTATCAGGGTCAAGGTCTTTTATTTGGAAGTCTTTATTTGCTAAGGGAAGGTAATCCAAGTCTTTATGGGGAGCATTGACTGGAGCTACATTGAGGGCCACGGGTGTTTCCATCTTGGTTCTTGTGTTTACAGCGACGAAACTGGGATTTCTAATGAAATTGTCGAAAATAGAGGTGTCTGGGAGTTTTAAAATAAGCTTAGCAACTCAAATGTACTAAAAGTTTTGGGTTTTAAAGTAATTTAGAGGAATTTTCAGTATATAACAAGGTTTTCGGGAGAAAGTCTTGTAAATACTTCTTTCTGGGCAACTGGCAAGGATGTTCACATTCGCAAGATGCACACAGTGACTGGAGCGGCATTGAAGGGCATTGTTCAAGGTGGTTGACAGTTTTGTGATGAACTGGTTGATTTAGACGTACTGCATGCATGCATGGAACTGCTCTCGATAAAGGATGAAGAATGGATTATAATCATCTTTTATGCAAAGTAAATATTTTGGCGGGTTTAGTGATAAAGACAAGTGGCGTCATATTGACGATGTGATGTTTTGTCATTTGTGGGAGGCGGTAAGTAGGTTTCATTGCACCGCTTATGGGAGGTTGGCGGTATTGAGGGAGGGCCACGCGATTCCACTAGTCAGTTGACATGTAGCATTGATGCTTTTGGGAAAACTGCTCATATCACATGTATAACGTCCGACGAAAAGGCCCATGTGTTATGAGCGATGGCCGTCGGATCTCAGAGATCTGATTTGACGGTGGTTGGGGATTGGGAAGTGACTGTTGTTTAATGGAGGGGGCCTGACGTTAATTAAAGGCTTTTAATTACATAGAGGGAGATGTCATTGGTCGAAAGTTTTTAATTAATCTTGATGATGAATTAACCCTTTATTTAGCATGACGGGGGTCGGGGTTCTTAATTAGTCACGGGTTGACTAATTAATCCCATTATTGAACGTTATTAAGGTTATATTGCAACCATGGAGTGGGATATATAATTTATTGGGTTTGTAATAACAATAAGGGTAAGGGGTAGTTTATTTTTGGGAGTTAAATAATAATATTAATTAGCGGTTAATATGATTTCGTAAGATATGAATGCGCACTAAGTTAAAAATTTTCTAAAAGTATTTTCATCATACACATTTAAGGCTTAGTTTAAGTGAATATGAGCGTTTATATGGAGAATGTTTTAGGGAATGAGTGACTTTAGGAAGGGGTAATTGTTGATGAAGGGGATTTAGGTACTTTAGGTATTCCAAATTATTGGGTCGAGGGTCCGGTCCCTCCAAAAGTCAGAGAAATGATCTGAGCCCCTCTAACTTGTTTATAGGTACCTTTAGCACTTTGGGGAAATTAGTGAATTTTTAGGGAAAAATGGAGGAAGGAAGTTAATTTATTTGACTTTGTTTCCTTGATGTACTGTCTTCAATGTGAGTTATGCTTTGTCCAAGTGATGAAAGAAAAAGATTTAAGCATTAAACTTAACCATTCACCACACATTTATCCTGCAACCATCATCTACTTACCCTACCTACTTAGCCTAACATTTTTACTTCTTTATTAGGGTGCACTTAAACTGGAAAACCCTTTTCAAAATTTATTTTCTTTTACATAGTGATACCTATCTAAATCTAACCTTATTACATCCAAGGGCTTATATTAAACTGTTCAGCTCCTTATATTTACTCTACCTATCCAGTTATTTGCCAAGTTTACACTGTTTGGTCAGATTTTTTTTCCCTATTTCTAAAACATGAAATTGAAAACATGGAATAACCAAGATTAAAATGTTTGGTTACCATGGATTGTGGCATAGGTGACAAGTTGCACACAATCTTTATTATACATGAAAATAAATAGTAGTGGCATTTAGACTTGCACACTTTCATGATCTTTTCTTTTTGTTGGGGTTCATTTTCTTTCATTTTTTTACCTTTTCTTTATTCTTTTTACCCTTTTATTCTTTTCCTAGGGCATACCCTCTTTAAATTTTCTAGTTTTTTGTTTTTTACAAATATGGAAAACCTTTGAAACAAGCAAAGGTACGAAGATATTTCAGAGCTACAACCAAGTCAATCATGATATATGAAACCTACTGGTATAGGGGGATAACACACGGAATGAAAGAAAAACCAAGAAGGTTACATTTAAATATGATCCAAAGAAGAAAACTCCAAAAGATCCTTTTAATCTCGAAGGACTATAGGAATTCATCAAGACTATGTCCCATGAGATGGTCGAGATTAAAAAATAAGTGGCTGAATTTTCAAAGAAACCTTTTAGACCCTTTAATAAAACTCAGGCTTTGGCCTCCCAACCGCCCAATGTCATATCAAATGTAGAATCAGATGAAGATGATGATGAAGAAGAAATATGTATGTATGTTGATGATTCTCAAGATGAAGAATTTGTAGAAGTTCATGGGATTTGGGACTTTATCCTCCCTACGTCTAATAACGAAGAAGAACATGAAGCCTTAGTTGTAAGTGCAATGAGTGAAGGTGCACCTGATCCTTCCCAACGAACCCAGAAACAAAAATCTTCTACTTTTGCTACTAAAGACAAGAACATCAACAAACTAGCCCCTTCTTCCCCTTCTAATCCTCCATCCACATAAAAAACTTTGATTTTCTCTGATAACATTGAGTATAATATAGTGGAAGATATGAATAAAGTTAAAGCTAACATCTCCTTATATGAATTTTCAAAAATAAAACAGCACTAGAGGTATCTTCTTAATGAATTGAATGCATCTCCTTTACCAGTTGTTGTCACTTCTAAAGCCTCCACAGATGCTATCTTGATCAAAGACAGATCTGATTATCACACTCTCCCATTTCTTTTAACTTTGGAACTCTTCAATAGGAATGTGCACAATTTCTTAGTTGATTCTGGATCATCATCAAATATAATGCCCTATTCAATTTTCTCAAAATTGAACATATCTCCCCAGAAATATATTGTTCACATAGTGCAACTTGATAGAACAAAAGTTAAAGTGTTAGGAGAAATAAATACAGTCCTTATCATACTTTCTTCTGATCCTATAGTGTTTCAAATCATTAACATTTTAGTTGTTGATTTCCCTAATTTCTATGGTTTAATCCAAAGTAGAGATTGGTATGAAAAGATACACGGTTAATTTGCTACAAACTCATCTCATATTTGGTTGCCATATAATGGAAAAGCAAATCAAATTCAAGTGGACACCGAAAGACATATGAAATATTTAATAACAAATCTAGATAGAGAAAATCAACAAGTTGGCTTCACTAATAATATTCTTAGCAATTATTTCTGAGAATCTTTTAGGGTAACTTCAAAGCTCAATAACCCCCTTTCTCAATTAATTATGTCACTTCACAAATTGAAAACTATTCATACACAAATTTATCCAAGTGTGCAAATATTGTAGATAAACCTTTAGGTAAATCATTGTTTTGGACTTTGTATTTTGATGGATCTAGATCTAATGATGGTGCTGGAGAAGGATGTGTCTTAATTAGACCTAATGGAGAAAGAAAAATTATAGCTTGTCGATTAGAGTTTTAATGTAGGAACAATGACGTTTTTAAGTATGAATCTATGGTTCAAGGCCTGTACAAGGTAATAGCTCTTGATGTCCAGTATCTTCAGAAATTGTTATCAAACAGGTAAGAAATACTATTCATTGTATCTCTAACCATTTGAAACATTATCAGACTCTAGTTCAAGCTCTTACTTCACATTTATTGGCTTTTGATATTTCTCCAATCCATAGACTTCAAAATTCCAGTGTTGATTTATTATCCAATGTGGCATTCAAAATAATCCCACCTGAACATTTGAGTCCCGGTTGATTTTCTATTGAATTGATTTTTCACCCTTCCATTCTTGATAATATTACAAATTGGCATGTGTTTAATTATGATGGAGATATCTTTAGTTTCTTAACATCTGAAGAATCATATTATGATCAGATAATTGATGAAGATGAACATGAAAGATAGATGAAACAAATAACTAAAGATAATTCTCTCCCTAAGCCTGTGGTCAAACTTGAAAACCTTTATGATCTAAAATATAGATTCAAGAAAGTGATTAATTGTAAGATTTAGAGTTTAACATTGAGGTTTGAATTAGTAAATCTTGGATCTCAATCAAATCATCAAAACACAAATTTAGGTCTGGTCTTTCCCCTGATGAGAGAATAGCTTTTATTCGTCTGTTGAAGAAATATAAAACTGTCTTTTCCTGGAACTATGAAGATCTAAAGACTTATGATACTTCCATCATCCAACACACTAGCCCAATGATGCCTGATGTCAAGCATGTTAAGCATAAATTAAGAAATAATCATTCAAATTTGGAGAATCAAATAAAAAGTGAATTGAATAAGCTTCTTATTGAAAAAATCATTTTTCCAGTAAGGCATTCCATGTGGGTATCTAATTTAGTACCAGTCAGGAAGAAGAATGGTGACATTAGGATTTATATCGATTTTCGCAATCTGAATAAAGCCTATGAAAAATTCAATGTTCCTTTACCACCTATGGAACAAATCTTGCAGTGAGTAGTGATTCTGAGTTTATGTCATTTCTTGATGGTTTCTCAAGGTACAATCAAATACTTGTCCATCTAGATGATAGATTAAAGACTAATTTCAAA
Source organism: Pinus tabuliformis (assembly GCA_031772625.1). Taxonomy (NCBI): domain Eukaryota; kingdom Viridiplantae; phylum Streptophyta; class Pinopsida; order Pinales; family Pinaceae; genus Pinus; species Pinus tabuliformis. Next base: position 1,654,112,739 of record CM062819.1, read on the forward strand.
ACTAAATTTGGAACTTATGCATATCATAAAATGCCTTTCGGATTAATGAACACAAGAGCTACTTTTCAAATGGCTATGAAAATCACTTTGAAAGGTCCGATTAACACAACAATTGTTGTTTATTTGGATTACATTACCATATATTCTAAGAAGAGAAATAACCATTCTCATGACCTGAAGAAAATATTTGAGAGATGCAAAAGGTATGGGATTTCTCTTAATACTAAAAAGTCATACATTGCTCTAAGCGAAGGAAAGCTGATAGGATTCATTGTCCCTAAAGAAAGAATCTGCACAGACCTAGACAAAAATAAGGCTATTTCGGATATCCCTTTGCCCCATAACAAAAAATCGATGAAATATTTTTTAGGACAAATTAATTTTGTAAAGAGATTTGTTCCTGATTTTTCCCAAATTATTTACCTTTACAGATCATGATCAAGAAAAACTTTTTTTTTAAATGGGGAAATAATGAAAGGGAATCCTTTCAAGTAATCAAACAAGCTATAATTGATGCTCCCTCTTTAATCACTCCCAATTTTTCTGATCCTTTTACTTTGTATATGCTTTCTTATGAATTGTCTGATGCCGCAGTGCTAACACAAATCAATGATCAAAATATAGAAGCACCTATCTATTTCTTCAGCTCAAATTTTCAAGGAGAATAACTCAATTATTCTGAAGTAGAGAAATAGGCCTTCGTAGTCTTCAAGACCATCAAACATTTTAGACCTTTTCTATTAAAATATCATACAAAAGTTATTGTCCCATTCTCAGCAGTGAGGCAATTACTTGTGCAGAAAGAGTTAGGTGAGAAAAGGGAAAACTGGGTAACAACTCTGCAAGAATATGATCTTGACATTAAACCTACTAAAATTGTTAGAGGACAAGGTTTTTGCAGACTGATCACTGGAGCCTCAAATATTCCAGCAAATGAAGATTTAGGTAATATAGTTCAAATATCTGAGGTATGTCTTACTAACACTGAATCTCAATATGCTGATATTTTGTTTTATTTAAAGAATGGTTATGCTCCACTAGAAATTAATCATAAAGAAAAAAGGCTCTAAGACTGAAAGAAAATAAGTATGAGATCATTGATGGTGTATTATTCAGAAGAAATTATGACTCTGTTTTGTTAATATGCTTCGAAAAATCTCAGGTGGAAAACATTTTGTAGGACCTACATGATGGGCCAAGGTGAGGAAATTTTGGAGGAGATACTACTACACATAAAATCCTTCATGTTGGATATTATTGGCCAACATTCTTTAGAGACACAAATTTCCATGTGATAAAATGAAAAATTTGTCAAACTATTCTAGGAAGACAAATGAAACCAACCCTACCACTTAATCCAGTCAACATTGAACAACATTTCGAATAATGGGGACTTGACATAATAGGTGAGATCATTCCTCACTCTTCTAAATAGCATAATTTCATCCTCCCTACAACAAATTATTTAACAAAGTGGGTGGAAGCAATTCCATTAAACGTAGCTAATTCTAATAACAGTATTGAATTCATCAATCAATTTATTATTACCAGATTTGGATTACCTAATGCACTCATCTTTGACAATGCATCTTATTTCTCAGGAAATAGTATGACTCAGCTCGCATTAAAAATAGCATTTAAGATAAAATGCTCCACTAATTGTTATCCTCAAGGAAACAGATTAGAAGAATCCACCAACAAGAACCTCATTAGGATTATCAAGCGAACTGTGGATCAAAGCAAAAATAATTGGCATAAATCTTTGGTGTTTTCCTTATGGGTTGATAGGATAACTAAGAAATCTTCCATCGACACTACTCCTTTCAATTTAGTATATGGAAAAGAAGCTACTCTCCCTCCCAATCTAGCCCTTCCTTCATTGGCCTTAGTACAATTTATTTAAGAACAACCCTCCTCTTCTATACAACTAAGGATGTCTCAAATTTTGAAATTAGAAGAAGAAAGGGAAAAGACTAAACAAACCCATGCACATCATCAATAGTTGGTAAAATCTTCCTTTGATGCAAGTTTAGTTAGCAAAAAATCATAACAAATTAAGCACCGTGATCAGTATCTGAGAAAATTAAGATAACATTCTTTGTTGGACTGTATGACAAAGATCTTGGCCCTTGGTTGGGGCAGTACTGCCTAATGTTTGTTAAAAAAATCTCATTCAGTAGGCAAGGAAGAGGGGTTTTTTATAATATTGATTTGTTTTCCAGCTAGATTTGAGGATAATGTGTCAATATTGTTGAGGATGACAACACTATAAACCCACTCTAGACTTTGTTCATGTTACCAAAATTGCTTCCATAAGAATATTATCAATAGCTGGCAATTTAGAGGTATGCAACTTAACTTGGGTATCTCTCCAGTTCAATCTGAGTGGTATAGCTTGAGGAGTAACTAAGCTGAGTTTAACTTATCAGAACACGCCTTTACGATTAGACCCCTTCTGCACATCCTGTGCCCCTGCCCAGTTGAATAACTATGCTAAAATGAATAACCCACTTCAGTAGCCCACTCAAGGCAGGGACTTGCAGCCCCATAGCCCTGTTGTTTATTATTATATTGTTTATCACGGTGATCTCCAAAAACAAAAGATATTCATAATAAGATGTGAATTACATGTTTTCAGTATACACATCGAAAGATATTGTAGAGTCTCTATGTATGTACATTTTAAGATGTCAATCAAATTAATGGAAAGTAAGGATAATACCTTAGTTATTTAATAAAATATGTTTATAATAAAATTTTAATTTTTAAAAATTATAATAAATGAAAATGTAAAAAATTCTAAGGTTTTTTTCCTTTCAATATATAATGTTATATATATATATATTTTTAAATCTTTTCTTTGTATTGCATCATTTTTCTATCTTTATTTCTTCCAAGCAGTCAAAAAGAGCTTTTAAGCAAAGAAAAGAGGGAGCATGTTATTATGCATGTGTGATTTTCCTTAACTCTGTTTTTGTTTATTCTTGTTGCATGGTCACGATTATATATAATGAATATAAAATCTTATTGGAAAGGTTGTTATTATTCTAGAGGACTTTTTGTGTAGTCAATGATTCACCATAGAGTTACATTTTTGAAGAGGATTTATTATTGTGTTATGTGGGAAATGTAAGTCTTACTGTCAAGCTTTTCTCTCTCTAGTATTCCTACATCTAAAGAATGTGGTGTTGGAAAATTAGGAGACCTGTAATTTAATTTAGATTTACCTTTCACAATAATTGCTTGTGAATTTTAATTGTCTTATTTATTAATCTTAATCTCGATTCTTTCATTAAATAATTCTTATAAAATGAACATGAAGATCACATAAATAAAATAACAAAAGATATAGGCTCCAAGTCAGGGAAAACCACGTCTAAGGGGAAAGCCCGGAAAAATCCTCTTATGATAGAATCAGATAAAATGAGATATCTAAGAACCATAACCACATAAAACTTTCACTTCTAGATGATAAGTCAAATCTTCCTACTTTCTACTAGATCCATCAATAAGATAGAGGTTTTTCAACAATAGGTCCAAATAGGAGTTTGACTCTTTGACTCAAAGACCTAGAAGCGTGACGAACATGCGTGTCTAAAATAATAATAATATTAATTTTTCCTTTTCCTTTCTTTTCTTTTTCTTTGTACATATAATACATAATGGTACAAGTTATGAAGATCGAACTTACTTACATTCTCCAAAACTCCCTCTTAACTAGGTAGGTATTCATAATTGTACACCTGGTACAGTGATACTATCAAACTGAAATATTCTCATAGGAAGAGTCAGATTGATAAGACATCTTTAAGCATCAACTTCACAGACAACAATGTCAACATGGTGAATCTTTTAACTGACAAGCTCTTCTTATTTCAGAGGATAATGATGAGAGGATTTACGTGAGCCACCACACTACCTCTTAACTCACATACACCATCTAGATGTTTACTAGGTATGTTTTTTTAGGACTTATTCTTATCTTTGATTACCTATCCTAAAAGCATATTTTTCCTCTTCGACCACTCTCATCTTGGATACCTATCCAATCCACCAAGAGTGTCAATTTACTTACAATATTGGATTACATATCCTCAAGGAAATCTCAAATTCTTATCCAATCCTCCAAACCCCATTCTCCCTCCATCGCCTTCACTAGACATATGACTGTTATTTTTATTCTAGTGCATGAAACATGAAAATGAAAATATAATGTCCATCATCACACCCTCTAAAGTAGGGAGGAGATCCATACTCCTCCTCTGACATGAAGGATATTTCTTATTTCCTTTAAATTTGGAAGTCAAATTCTTTAGTGTGTGTTCATCAATTCATCAACTACTAGTTCTTCACGAAGATCTTCAAGTAGTTGCATGGCTCCTCCTTCCTTTTTCATCTCATCATATTGTCTTTATTAATGTAATGTAACCAAATCTAAGAGAGGGTTCAGGCCAACCACATTTCATGTCATGTTTCTCTTGTCATCATAAACAAGGTCGTTACATTATGCCAATCAAGGTAGAACTAGACATAGCTCCTTCTGATCAGGAAAGTGATCTTTATTATCATCAGAACACAAACATCAAGTTATCCATTTTTACTGTTACCTTTCAAATCCAATGTGATGTGGACATCTAAATCACATAGTCCTTCAAGGATTACAAAATCCATTGACTAAATCCACAAATTGAGTTCAAAACAAAGAGTTTTAGATAAACTTACCTCAATTGTGATTATTCATTTCCGCAACATTCTTCCAGGTAGAAAAACGATATACTAGCCAGATAACCAATATAAAAATATAAATATCATAATTACCTCGGCATGATGCCCTTTTGTCAACATATTATGTTTTTCCTACTAGTTTCCTTTCAGATCAACATCCTTCCACATATTATAAAATCATTTTCGAAGTCTTTCACTTTTTAATAAAAGTGCTCCTGGAATGAACTAATCATTAAGCTACAATATCTTCTTCCATGGAGTTTTCACTGTCAACTCTCTCTCTTTCTTGAAGAGACCATATCTGATGTTGATCAATATCATCAAACAAAATCTCATTCCAGCTTCTTCACATGCTTTTGCAATATGTCTACAACAAGGTTTTGTTTCATCTTTCAATCATCAATGTGTTTCTAGATTGAAACCATTATCTAGAAGCTTCATCATCACATCCATTAGGGTCCTTAAAATGTCATCTTTTCATTGCACTCATTATTATCAACGAGTCATCATCAAGAAAAAATCTTGCTTTTTCCATCGTTCTCATCTTCACGATTTTCAGCCTATCATTCATTAATGTCATGATTTCTTTGTTATATTAAGATCAAATCAAATATATGCCATCTATCATTTTTTTTCTTTCACAACTCCAGGTCAAATTTTAGATGGTGTGTGTGTGTATATATGTCAATTATGAAGTATATGATATCCAAAAAGTATACCATCCATTCACAATTTCTCTATATATATCATGAAGTATATGATCTCCCAGAATTATGCCAACTATTCACAATTGCTATATTGTTTCAAGATAATTGTCACAATAAACTGACATGACATGTGATTCCACTACATATTTTTATGTGAGCCAATCATCGTGAAGAAGATACGATTTTGTAAAAATACGATCTTCTCAAATCACCAAAGACTATGCAAATTCTAAAAGAGCTAAACCTAGACATATGGCCATTCATTCTTTCTATGTTATGATGCCTCTAAATATATCCCAATCATTACCACTGTACAATTTTTATGTGATACAACGTAATCGCACAGTGAATCAGAGGGTGATCCATCACTTGAGCCACAGATGAAGAGTGCAAATCTAGCCACAAATTAATAATATGAGCTATAGAAAGTATGTGATGAGTACTATGATGAAAGTAAGTCACAGAGAGAGCCTCAAAGTTTGACAAGAAGCCAAATGCAAATAATGAGTCATGGTAATAGTGAGCCTCATAGTGAATAATGCAATCCACAATGATTAGTGTGAGTATTCAATCTATTGAAATGCGAGCTTTAGAACATAATATATGAATTACTTATAAATATTGAACCATGACTCAGAGCCTCTTATGAACAATGATGTGAACCGTGCTTTAGTGCCATAGAATTATAGTGCGGGTTATTAAAGAACAACCAAGCAACGAAGTGTGATTAAGCTCTCTTAACAGATGAAAGAAAGCGATTCCTTAGAATGTATCACAAAGTGAATAATTCTATTCAACGAAATTACTAGATATCTATGTTATTCCTCAAGTATGTCAACAACAATGTGATCTTCAAGACTCCATAAACAAATTTTAGCTCCGATATCATGTTCGAAAATCATGAGGCCTGTAATTTAGTTTAGATTTGCCTTTCACGGTAATTTCCTATGAATTTTATTTGCTTATTTATTAATCTTAATTTTCATTCTCTCATAAAAAAATTACCATAACATGAACATGAATGTCACAAAAAGAAAACAACACAAGCAATAGGCTCCAAGCAAGGGAAAACCTCCTCCAAGGGGAAAACCCGAAAAATATCTCCTTATAGAATAAGAGCAAATGAGATATCCTAGACCCAAAAATACATAAAACTTACACTTCTATATGCCAATTCAAGCCTTCCTTCTTTCCAATAGATTGATCAATAAGAGACCAACAACAAGAGATGTACCAAGGCAGAACTTCCACGAATTCTAGCGCAAGAAGAAATCCTACTTTTCGCACTTTGGCCCTCCACTTCTTCTCTACCCTTTATGTGATATTTCAGACCACGGTCCATCAAATGTGTGTGTCCAAGTGAGCTCCATCTTCCCTCCATTTATATTGTTAAGAGGGGTTGAAATAGACATGTCCATTGGTGAAAGGTCGTCTTGACAAGTAGGTCGACCTGGCACCTAGAAGGGTTTTTGACCCAAAATTACATATTTTAAAAATTCTTGTTCTTTTTCTTTACAATAATTCCAAATAGGACTTTGATTCTTTGACTCAAAAACCAAGGCACATGAAGAACATGCTTATCTAGAAAAATAATAATAATATTTTTTTTTTGTTTTTCTTTGCTTTTTACATAAAATACATAATAGTACAAATGATGAAGAATGAAGTTAGTTACACATTTCTATTCTATTCACCATTGTTGTGTTTTTTTGGAAATTGTTATTATGTTAGTGTAAATTAAATATTTTATGATAGATTCAATAAGAAAAATATACGAATGGGAAAATGATTAACATTAAATATGCCAATTGAGAAAAATTTTGAAATGTTGTGGAAAACAAACTCTTCATACACTCTAAAATAAGAAAGTAGTATGAAAAGACATTAATATCTTAAAAATAGAGGAGTTCAACATTTATACATTTCTATATATAAAAAATTAAAAAATAAAAAATATGACCTAATCTCTTTCAATTAATAAAAATATGAAAATATTTTCAAAAATATGAAAATTACACTATAAATAAAATTCTTATTTAAATTCATTATTTTAATATGTATTGGTATATTATTTTACTTTTAAATCTTGAAATAAAATCTCTATTACTATTATAATAAAATTATTATAATTATTAAATTTTATAATAAATTTGAAACTTTTACTTTTTTTGGTAAAGATGTATATCTACAACCAAGAGTAAGAGATATGTAATATTTTCCCTACTAATATTTTTTAAAATTGAAATAAAAAATTTAACGAATAAAAAAAATAAAATCAATTATAATATGAAAAAAACAAATATATATATTTGGTTCATTTCAATTAATCGAAAGTAAGGATAATACCTTAGTTATTTAATAAAATATATTTATATTAAAATTTTAATTTTTAAAAATTATAATAAATGAAAATGTAAAAAATTCTAAGGTTTTTTTCCTCTCAATATATAATGTTATATATATATTTTTTAATCTTTTCTTTGTATTGCATCGTTTTTCTATCTTTATTTCTTCCAAGCAGTGAAAAAGAGCTTTTAAGCAAAGAAACGTTAAAGAACTAAACACATTAAATCACCTTATATGGTACTAATTTCACATCAACTATCAAATATGTAACTATAAAGGAGGGAGCATGTTATTATTCATGTGTGATTTTCCTTAGCTTTGTTTTTGTTTATTCTTGTTGCATGGTCATGATTATATATAATGAATATAAAATCTTATTGGAAAGGTTGTTATTATTCTAGAGGACTTTTTGTGTAGTCAACGATTCACCATAGAGTTACATTTTTGAAGAGGATTTATTATTGTGTTATGTGGGAAATGTAAGTCATAGTGTCAAATTTTTCTCTCTCTAGTATTCCTACATCTAAAGAATGTGATGTTGGAAAATCAAGAAACTTCTAATTTAACTTAGATTTACCTTTCACAATACTTTCTTGTGAATTTTAATTTTCTTATTTATTAATATTAACCTCGATTCTTTCATTAAATAATTACCATAACATGAACATGAAGATCACATAAATAAAATAACAAAAGATATAGGCAGGCAGGAAAAACCACCTCTAAGGGGAAAGCCCAGAAAAATCCTTTTATGATAGAATTAGAACAAATGAGATATCTAAGAACCATAACCACATAAAACTTTCACTTCTAGATGAGAAGTCAAATCTTCCTACTTTCTAGTAGATCCATCAATACAATAGGGTTTTTTTACAATAGGTCCAAATAGGAGTTTGACTCTTTGACTCAAAGACCTAGAAGCGTGACGAACATGTGTGTCTAAAATAATAATAATAATAATTTTTCCTTTTCTTTTCTTTTTCTTTTTACAGATAATACATAATGCTACAAGTTATGAAGATCGAACTTATTTACATTCTCCAACACTCCCTCTTAACTAGGTAAGTATTCATAATTTTACACCTGGTACAATGAGACTATCAAACTCAAATATTCTCATAGGAAGAGTCGGATTGATAAGACATCTTTAAGCATCAACTTCACAGACAACAATGTCAACATAGTGAGCCATTTAACTAACAAGCTCTTCTTATTTCAGAGCATAATGGTGAGAAGATTTACGTGAGTCACCACACTACCTCTTAAGGCACATACACCATCTAGATGTTTACTAGGTATGTTTTCTTACGACTTATTCTTATCTTCGATTATCTATCCTAAAAAAATAATTTTCCTCTTCGACCACTCACGTCTTGGATACCTATCCAATCCTCAAAGAGTGTCAGTTTACTTACTATCTTGAGTTACATATCCTCAAGGAAATCTCAAATTCTTATCCAATCCGCCAAACCCCATTCTCCCTCCATCGCCTTTACTAGACATATGACTTTTATTTTTACCCTAGTGCATGAAACATGAAGATGAGGATATAATGTCCATCATCACACCCTCTAAAGCAGGGAGGAGATCCATACTCTTCCAACATGAAGGATATTTCTTATTTCCTTTAAATTTGGAAGTCAAATTCTTTAGTTTGTGTTCATCAATTCATCAACTACTAGTTCTTCACGAAGATCTTCAAGTAGTTGCATGGCTCCTCCTTCCTTTTTCATCTCATCATATTGTCTTTATTAATGTAATGGAACCAAATCTAAGAGAGGGTTCAATCAACCCACATTTCATGTCATGTTTCTCTTTTCATCATAAACAAGGTCATTACATTAAGCCAATCAAGGTAGAACTAGACATAACTCCTTTTGATCAGGAAAGTGATCTTTATTATCATCAGAACACAAACATCAAGTTATCCATTTTTACTGTTACCTTTCAAACCCAATATGATGTGGACATCTAAATCACATAGCCCTTCAGGGATTACAAAATCCATCGACTCAATCCACAAATTGAGTTCAAAACAAATAGTTTTATATAAACTTACCTCAATTGTGATTATTCATTTCCGCAACATTCTTCTAGGTAGCAAAACCATATACCAGCCAGATAACCAATATAAAAATATAAATATCATAATTACCTCAACATGATGCCCTTTTGTCAAGATATTATATTTTTCTTACTAGTTTCCTTTCATATCAACATCCTTCCAAATATTATAAAATCATTTTCCAAGTTTTTCACTTTTTAATAAAAGTGCTCCTGGAACGAACTAATCATTAAGCTAAAATATCTTCTTCCATGGAGTTTTCACTGTCAACTCTCTCTCTTTCTTGAAGAGAGCATATTTGATGTTGATCAATATCATCAAACAAAATCTCATTCCAGCTTCTTCACATGCTTTTGCAATATGTCTACAAAAAGGTTTTGTTTCATCTTTCAATCATCAATGTGTTTCTAGATTGGAACCATTATATAGAAGCTTCATCATCACGTCCATTAGAGTCCTTACAATGTCATCTTTTCATCGAGCTCATTATTATCAACGAGTCATCATCAAGAAAAAAATCTTGGTTTTTCCATCATTCTCATCCTCAGGATTTTCAGCCTATCATTCATTAATGTCATGATTTCTTTGTTATATTAAGATCAAATCAAATCTATGCCATCTATATTTTTTTTTCTTTCACAACTCCAGGTCAACTTTTAGATAGTGTGTGTGTGTATATATGTCAATTATGAAGTATATGATATCCAGAAAGTATACCATCCATTCACAATTTCTCTATATATATCATGAAGTATATGATCTCCCAGAATTATACCAACTATTCACAATTGCTATATTGTTTCAAGATAATTGTCACAATAAACTGACATGACATGTGATGCCACTACATATTGTTATGCGAGCCAATCATCGTGAAGAAGATACGATTTTGTAAAAATACGATCTTCTCAAATCACCAAAGACTATGCAAATTCTAAAATGCGAGCTAAACCTAGACATATGGTCATTCATTCTTTCTATGTTGTGATGCCTCTAAATATATCCCAATCATTGCCACTGTACAATTTTTATGTGATACAATGTAATCGCACAGTGAATCAGAGGGTGATCCATCACTTGAGCCACAGATGGAGAGGGAAAATCTAGCCACAAATTAATGATATGAGCTATAGAAAGTATGGGATGAGTACTATGATGAAAGTAAGTCACAGAAAGAGCCTCAAAGTTTGACAAGAAGCCAAATGCAAATAATGAGTCATGGTGATAGTGAGCCTCATAGTAAATAATGCAATACACAATGATTAGTGCGAGTATTCAATCTATTGAAATGCGAGCTTTAGAACATAATATATGAATTACTTATAAATATTGAACCATGTCTCAGAGCCTCTTATGAACAATGATATGAACTGTGCTTTAGAGCCATAGACTTATAGTGTGGGTTAGTAAAGAACAACCAAGCGATGAAGTGTGATTAAGCTCTCTTAACATATGAAAGAAAGTGATTCCTTAGAATGTATCACAAAGTGAATAATTGTATTCGATGAAATTACTAGATATCTATGATATTCTTCAAGTATGTCAACAACAATGTGATCTTCAAGACTCCATAAACAAATTTTAGCTCCGCTATCATGCTGGAAAATCATCAGGCCTGTAATTTAGTTTAGATTTGCCTTTCAAAGTAATTTCTTATGAATTTTATTTTCTTCTTTATTATTCTTAAGTTTGATTCTCTCATAAAAAAATTACCATAACATGAACATGAATATCAGAAAAAGAAAACAACACAAGCAATAGGCTCCAAGCAAGGGAAAACCTCCTCCAAGGGGAAAACCCAAAAAATATCTCCTTATAGAATAAGATCAAATGAGATATCCTAGACCCATAAATACATAAAACTTACACTTCTATATGCCAATTCAAGCCTTCCTTCTTTCCAATAGATTGATCAATAAGAGACCAATAATAAGAGATGTACCAAGGCAGAACTTCCATGAATTGTAGCGCAAGAAGAAATACTACTTTTCGAACTTTGGCCCTGCATTTCTTCTCTACCGTTTCTGTGATATTTCAGACCACGGTCCATCAAATGTGTGTGTCCAAGTGAGCTCCATCTTCCCTCCATTTATATTGTTAAGAGGGGTTGAAATAGACATGTCCATTGGTGAAAGGTCGTCTTGACAAGTAGGTCGACTTGGCACCTAGAAGGGTTTTTGACCCAAAATTACATATTTTAAAAATTCTTGTTCTTTTTCTTTACAATAATTCCAAATAGGACTTTGATTCTTTGACTCAAAAACCAAGGCACATGAAGAACATGCTTGTCTAGAAAAATAATAATAATATTTTTTTTATTCTCTTTGCTTTTTACATAAAATAGATAATAGTGCAAATTATGAAGAATGAAGTTAGTTACACATTTATATTATATTCACCATTGTTGTGTTTTTCTGGGAATTGTTATTATGTTAGTGTAAATTAAATATTTTGTGATAGAGTCAATAAGAAAAATATATGGATGGAAAAATGATTAACATTAAATATGCCAATTGAGAAAATTTTTGAAATGTTATGGAAAACAAACTCTTCATACACTCTAAAATAAGAAAGTAGTACGAAGAAAGATTAATATCTTAAAAATAGAGGAGTTCAACATTTATACATTTCTATATATATAACAAAATAAAAAATAAAAAAAATTGACCTAATCTCTTTCGATTAATAAAAATATGAAAATATTTTCTCAAAAATAAACAAATTACACTATAAATAAAATTCTTATTTTAATTCATTATTTTAATATATATATTGGTATATTATTTTACTTTTAAATCTTGAATTAAAATCTCTATTACTATTATAATAAAATTACTATAATTATTAAATTTTATAATAAATTTGAAACTTTATTTTTTTGGTAAAGATGTATATGTACAACCAAAAGTAAGAGATATGTAATTTTTTCTATACTAATACTTTTTAAAATTGAAATAAAATATTTCACAAATAAAAAAACAAAATCAATTATAATATGAACAGTTCATTTCAATTAAGAGTATTTTAAAACATCAATAGTATCACTTTAGTGGATTGACTTGATTTATTGATTTGTATTACCAACCAAAAGTGTAATTTTTTTGTGCTTTTAACAAAGAGTTGATATATAGTACTTAATGTATATATATGAAAAAAATCTATGTCTATATCAAATAACAAAAAACTATATAGAGATAAAGTAATTCCATATTATAATTATAGAGAAATGATTTTAAGAGACAAAAGTATAGATGCAATATTTTATTGATACATTGTTTAAAATGAAAGAATGTTAGTTGAATATAGATTCGCTCGTAACCTCCATACCCAAGTACAAGTCTCATTGACATGATGCATGATGCTCCTTTGTGAGTTTCCTTTGTATTGCTCCATTGGGAGCTTCTTATGTAATGTTTATATTGACTATGTATCTCTTCCTTGATTCTTGTGAATAGCAGGAAAAGATAAATCCCAAATTAAAAAAAAAATTGAAAAAATATGTAATTCCTATACATACATACATACATTCACATATAAAGAATCAACCACATCTCTTTAAAGTGCTTAGAGGGATGAAATTTTTTGACATGCACATATTTCATTAAATTGTACAATATAAAAATAACTTGCACCTTAGGAGATTCAATCCTTTTATACACGTTATATATTCATAATTAAAATGAATCTGTTAATTATAATCATTTCTACTTGAAATACATCTCTTAAAAAACACATACAATATTAAATATAAACTCGATAAATTTAATCTCAATGACACATAATATATTCTTAATAAGTGTTGTATAAATATTTTCTCTTTTAATTTTTTTTGTTCTTTAACTAAAATGCAATGAAACAATTTTTGTTTAAATGATTTAAAATAACATTTTTTATTTTTTATTATTTAAAATATGTTTTTAAATATATAAATAAATTCCGCTCGTGTAAAACACTTATAAACCCCACCATGCCAAAAATATATATATACATATATAATACAAAACCATTAAAGACATCACTCAATAATCTGATTAATAAACTCCTACTTATAAACCCAACCATGAAAAACATATAAATTATAAAACCATTAAAGTAAGACATCACTAACTAATATAATTAATAAACTCGTATGAATATTATAATACATTGATGAAAAGTATGAAAAGTGTAACTGTTAAGTGACGAGCCTCGTGAACCACCCTATATCTTGAAATATGAAACATGTGATGATTATACAGTTCGGACAAATGGACATCGTACAGACTTTATCCCGAACGACAGTGACGTCTCAGTATTGCAGATTATCTCCATTGCAATCCATATCCAACGATTTTGAATTGTTAATTTCTCTTCCGTATCCATTACATTATATAACGGAAATATACAATAGAGATTACGGCAACCCGCCTGATGACTAACATGTCATTGCATACAGAAATCCCATAAAACAACAGCCCCACAGCAACTGCGAGGATTTGGATTTGCAACAGAGAGTAAAGGGAAAAATTCCTCCATTTCCGCTCTTGGGTTGCTAATACAGATTGAAATTTAACACACAGAGAACACATATAAATACACTGCTCATAAACGTGCCGGACACGATACCAAGAAATCGTGTTATTCATGCCATGAATTACACGTGCGTTTTGCAGCCAATTAGTAGGCACATTCATTATCAAATTCCGTCACCGCCGTCCTTTCCAATTTCATGTGTGAATGTTAATCAGAACCGTCGTTTGCGTTCCCATGGCACCGTTCATATTCAGGGTAATGGCACACGGTGCGCCGTCATATCCAATTTCCGCAAGTATGATGATGATTCCAACACGGTTCCAGTTAGTAAATGGCAACCTTTCCTTCTTTCAATTCCCACCAAACCAGCTCTTTACTAAACGCTCACAATTGTTTAGCACATGATTATGGTAACATGATTATGGTAATGGACGGCATATCCATTTTGCTTCTAAAATGGTGCTGGAATTTTATAACTTAACCGTCTGTGAAATTTGACGGTTTTGGCAATCCCGTTGCCTGTTTTGAATAGGATAGAAACTTGACAGGTTTTGTGAATTTCTAACCATATTTGACGGTGAAACCCTTTCCTTGATGCCGACATCACTCCCATGAAAATCTGGCTTCCTGCCAAACTAGCTCCTTTCTCACCGGAGATAGATTCATGGCGGAATCTTAATATGACACCTGATTCTTTTATGCAAACCAACGGCCAGGGATATTCGTCAGGCAGGAGACCTTGTTCCCTTGGATGCATGGCTGATTTTGAAAGTTTTTACAGTTTCGTGTTCGTCAGACTTTTTTACATTATTTTCACGTGTTTATTTTTATAACTTATTTCAACGAAGTTTTTAATAAAATAGCGTATACTATATAACGAATTTTTAAAATTAAAATATTATTAATTTTATATAGTTAATGATTGGAAACATATTTTAATAAAAAATCATCCATTGAAAACTGTCAAACCCATGTTGCACTTAACACAACATATAATACACAAAGGTAGTTGTGCAAAATATACGAGGGCAAGTAATAGACTATTGGTTTATGCACGTTGAAGGAACGTTACCGGTAGGATAGTCCATCAATAGGATAGTCCATTGATGGGAAGAATAAGACCCCATAGACACAATGATTTAGGATTGTGGGTAAATGACATCATGATGATTGTAATGAGCTTTAGCTAGATGTGATATATTTAAATGATATTTATTTGTAATATTGCATGCTAATGCTTAAGGAATGGACTCTCTTCCAAGTCATTGAGTAGGATGAACACTCTCACGAGCATTTAATAATAAAATTAAACATTTGTTGGTTTTCACCAACGTGGTTTCCAGGGTATATTGGTTTCTAATGATGTGGTTTCCTATTATTCCATTTCTATGAACCTGAGTCCTGGTATGATGTGATGTTTATATTAACAAGTACATGATTAACTAACCTGGTTGAGGAATCACAAATATGATGCAATGTTACAATAGAAAGTTTATGATGGTATGCTACAACAGTGGTTGTTAATGTTAAAGTAACTTACTATTCCTTTATTAAAGTCACTCTATGTGATGATAAAGATTTGATATGACCGTCAATAAAGATTATGGAATAGTAATTTGGAAAGTTACATGTTGGTAATGTTGAAAAATTTCCTAGTCCTATGTGTTTTTACATGAGGTTTACCGGGGATGTTACAACTGTTATCAGATATGATGGTTGCAACACTAGTGCCTCTTGAGAATTGGTAAGCGGAAAATAACTTGAGGTATGATACTAGTGGGCATCAATGCAGGTATGCTTCTAACAATCTAAGTATCAATATATGTAGTAGAATACTTTTGACATGAAATGGATGTGCATGTTTATAACCACATTAAAGAGTAGTAAGTAGTAAAGTCTACTGCAAAACTGTGTTCATGACATTTTAATCTTGGTGAGGATAAAAGGAAATAAAACCTCTCTTACATCTATGAACAATCATGAACACTCACTAGCGAAAGTGAGAGTTGACTGCCAACGTTTGCAAATATGAAAATATTAATAATACATCTAATAAATATGTCTAAAGTTATAATGCATGTCTTATAATGAATGAATGCATGAATGTACAAAATGAGGAATAACCATGAAGAAGTACAATAGGATGTTTAAAAAGACATTGAAAGAACCCCTTTAGATGTTAAAAATGAACAATGAGTCAAGTGGAAAAACTTGACTGTAATAGCTTATAACGGATTGAGTGAACTGTCATGATTGAATCTATGATTGTTGGTACAATTGATTAGTTAGTACTACATGGCTAACTATTAAAAACATATGTGCATGAATTGATTTTGATTAAATCTTATTGCAAGTTGTAAACAAGTGATTATGGTAGTTACTCCATATGTTGGTCTATTGGTAACAGTACATTGTTGAAATTGGGATTTTTGGATTGCTACCACAATGGTTATAAACACTTACACATTAATGATAAATTACTATTTTATATGAATAATATTTGCATATGCAAGAAACTACAAAGATTGTGGAAGCGGATACTTGTTAGCAATGCATATTTATTACTGCAAGTTCTTGAAATTTACAAAGAACTTAGATCATGATACAATAGTGTCGTCAAAGTGATTAATATGATGGCTCTATTTGCTTAATTATAGTAGTAATAAGATGATGTTGATAACCTTATTTGTTTAAAATTTGAAACTATACTAATAGATTATTTGATGTTGATGTTAGTTAGTATGCATTAATGATTGTTGATTAGATTCATATGCATAAATGAAATGACATGTTAGACCACTTAGAAACTATGGGAATGTTAATGATTAAAGTATTGTTTCATTAACTGTTATTTTGAAAGAAAAAAACTTTATGGAAAACTTTGATTTAAAGTTTCTTGGATGTAACATATGGAAGATATATCCTTACTTGTTATGCTTACTATAATGCGTATAAGTGGTTTATGAAAAGTAACAAGATTAATACCTTTCTAAAATTTTGACAATTTGAGAACTTTGATGCATATGAAAGTAAAATGCATCTTGAATACATTTGACATATGTTTTGTGCATAACATTGTTTTATAGAAGGTATAATTAAAAAAAAACAATTGTAGCTAATGTTGATGATGTCATTAAACACAAATAGCTTAGTGGAAACATATGGATGTGTGAAAGGTAAAACATTGCAATTTGATTGTAATTGCAAATTGGAAAGTATAATCTTATGATATACAAAATATGGTAATACTTTTCTAAATTGCATGATCTTTATTTTCAAATAAATATTACATGTATGACATGTGATGTTGGTTATGATTTCTTGTCGACTCTAATGGAATTCCATACTCGACTTGGTATGGTATCTATCAGAGGAATGTCTGGATGTGAAAATGGTTGAATCTAGTTGTGGAAACTAATTCCCATTGGTTGGGGGGAGAAATAGTTTTCCACTGTGGTTCTCATAGTAGAAGAAGTTAAGTAATTAGTTATGTTTTCTTTTAAAAATGAATTTTTCTATATGATTGTGTAAAATTTTCTGTACACATTAATAGGAAAGGAGCCTAATGCTTAGAAAGGAATTAATGGAAGTGTAATTCCTTTATTGTATTACCAATCTTGTGAATTTCTTTAGCAAATATATTGCACTTAATGGAGTTATTGATTTTTTCGATGATTAGAGAGTTAGGTGCTCTCTGAGTGATTTTAGAATTATTGTGTAGATGTCTTTAGCAAGAGCTAAGACAATGTGGACATGGTGCGATGATTTATAATTTTTATTTGTAGAAGGTTGGTGTTGTCTGAGTACTTATGGAAGTACTGTGGTAAAAATATCACTTGACATTGCATGAATGGTTGATAATGAAGAGAAATTTCATCTGATTGAAAATATTGTGATTAATGTGATTATGTTGAATTCTTTGATCATACATTGCAAGGTGCTTGACATGAAGGTTATGAAACAACCCTAGGTATTCACCATTGGGTTTTCAAACCACTCTTGGAGTGTTTACGACAACTAAAAACCCACCTATAGTTAAAATTCTTGCATAAAAATGACCATGATTTTCAAGAGTAATCGATAAGTAATAGAAAGTGGGTATAAACACTTTGTCTTGTTTCTATGAAATTAAATAATGGCTAAGTGATTGTGTTAGGTCCCTATACTACTAGTGTAACCCTTTATTGTTATTAGTAAAACCCCCTTATTATTTTTTTTTGCCCATGTAGTCCCCATATTGTTATTATTATGCCCCATAGAAGCCCACTCTTGCTATTATTGTTCCCTTACATTATTATTGTTATGTGAGCTATGATTATATTATGACCCCTTAGACTCCTATAGATAGAAAGGAAGTCTTGTCATTGTATCGTCCCAGAATTGTTCATTGGTGTGATGTAAAGGAGGTTTTTCCCTTGAAGAGCCTGATTTTTAAATCGTTGATCTATCTTTTCTATCATTTTGTGAGCTAGTTTCATAACATTTTGTATTAGAGCTTTGGATTCTAGGGTTTCACTGCTCTAAAGAGGTCATCACGGCATTTTTGATATAACGTTTTTATACGATGTTTCAGAAGCTGAAAAAAACCATTTGAGCCGAAAGCATTCTGAACCTCAGGTCTGAATTTCATATCTTGTCTCGCTATATTTTTGGAGATATGATCTTAGGAAGTTAGGGAGTTTGCAAGCTCTATAATTCCATCTCAAACAGGTCATCATGGAATTTTCGCTATAATTATTTTTTTACAAAGGTTAAGACTCTTAAATTAAAACCCATTTGAGACAAAATCGTGGTGAAGTGCGTGCCCGAATTTCAGATCTTGTTTCGCTATATTTTCAGATATACAGTCCACAACAATCAGGGTTTTTGTAGTCTCCTGAATTAGATCCCAAACAGGTGACCTGGGGACAATTATCATAACTTTCTCTCTGAGCATCAGATTGAAATTTCATAAGAAGCTACAGAAAGATGACGAGTTGTACTTTTTTGTGTATTGTTTTTAGCTCCGAAGGTCGAAATAATAACATGTGGCACTTCGTACAAATTCTCTCTACTAAAAACATATATGATCAAGTAATCTTGAGAGATTGGGCATAACTCTTTCTTGGAGAATAAAATTTCGATCAGACAGGTAACATTGGAAAGAAGACGTAAAGGGATACTGCAGGTCGCAACTTCAGACCTTGGAGATCTGAAATTTCAGAGATACAACATATTCAAGATTGAGCTACTAAAAGCAAGAAAAAGAATGACTCGAATCAAGAAAATAGAAACACCTAATAAGAAAAATTGGATGGAGGATTTGAAGAATGCAATCGAAGATAACATAAATAGTCTTATATGTGTTAGGGAAGCTAATATCGATGGTAGGGAAGCAGATTTGAAGAATGGCATGGAATATTTGAAGAGAGACATGGAAGGTTTGAAGGAAGGTGGGACAAATTTGCTATAAGAAAGACCTCCTAATGACGAAAAGGTAGTAGAGGAAACACATGATGAGAAAGAAATAAATGTTAATCATGATTTCATAGAATCTAATGGTGGATTGAAGACCCACCATATTCCAAAGATCGATATGAGTAAGTTTTATGGCAAGGATCCCATAACATGGATACTACAGATGGAAAAATATTTTGATCTGCATGTTGTGCAACTGTTACAAAACGTACGTATTGCATCTTTATTTTTAGAAATGAATAAATTTTTATGGTATAAAGGGCTTTGTTCTCACAAACCACTTGCCACCTAGTCAATTTTCATGGATTAAATGATAACACATTATGAGGATACACAGAGCAACACCTTCTCTAGCCAGTTGATAAATCTCAAACAAAAGGGTTCAATGGAAGAGCACATTGAGGACTTCCAAAAATTGAATATAAGGCTAAACGATATTCCAGAAAAGAAGAGGATTGATGTCTTCATAGGGACTTTAAAGGATAACATTCAACATGAGGTCCACCTTTGGGAACCTGATCCATTAGAGATGGCATACAGGTTGGCAACAAAAATTGAAAGAAAAATTATGGCAACAAGCAAGCCTACACTTCATAACTATAAAGATGGAAGCGTTGTTACTCTTAGTCTTTCACCACCTACAAGGTTGAGACCACAACAATTGGAAGAAAAAAGAGAAAAAGGGATTTGTTACAATTTTGATAGAAAATACACTAAAGGTCATAAGTGTGTTGAGAATAAAGAAATTTACATGGATGGGGAATAGGAGAAAGAAAAGTAACAAGAAATGTCAAAAGAAGAGGATATACACCAGGAACTAATCCCAGAGAAAAAAGAAATGAATCAGACCATATCTTGTAATGCATTGATAGGAATTACCACTCCTTAAGCTCGAAAGATAGAATGACATATTAAGAAGAAAAAGGTAGCATTGTTGATTGATTCAGGTAATACCCATAATTTTATTCATTGTAAGATAGCCAAGGAATTGAATTGCTTCCTATATCCAACACGAGAGTGTCAAGTGATGGTTGCAAATGGAGGAACCATAAATTTCTTTGGAAAGTGTCATAATATCAACCTATCCATGGGAGAATATGTCTTGAATAGTCCAATGCTTTCCATTCCAATGGGTGGTGCGGATGTTGTACTAGGAGTTTAATGGCTGCAATCTTTGGGTACAATAACTTTTAATTTTCAAGAACTTTTCTTGAATTTTTTTTGGGAAGGAAAGGAGGTTGAATTAAGGGGTATCGCAGGGAAATCGGGAAAGATAATCAACTCTAACAGGATGAGAAAGCTTTTAAAGAAATAACAATAGGGCGAAATTTCACAATTATGTTCACTAGAGGTACCCACATCGAAATCATCTATTTCTTCAGAACTCCAAAAAGTTCTAGACAATCATTCCAAGATATTTGAGACTCCCAAAGGAATCCCACCTATTCATGATCATTATCATGCTATTCATTTTATTCCAGGAAGTGTTCCCCCAAACATCAGGCCTTACAGATATCCATATGCCCAAAAGAGTGAAATTGAACATATGGTTGCAAAAATGCTAGAGGTTGGTATAATTCAACTGAGTCAAAGTTCTTTCTCTGCTCCACTAGTATTGGTACACAAGAAGGGTGGATCATGGCACATGTGTCCGGATTATAGCGATCTCAACAAGCTTATTATCAAAGATAAATTTTCCATTCTTGTCATTGATGAATTATTGGATGAATTGCATGGATCAATTTACTTCACCAAGTTGGATCTTCGTTCACGATATCATCAAATCAGAATGAAGAATGAAGACATTCTTAAAACAACATTTAGAACTCATGAGGGTTATTATGAATTTTTTGGTCATTCCTTTTGGCCTTACCAATGCACCTTCTACATTTTAAGGTTTGATGAATTCCATTTTCAAACCCTTACTTAGAAAATTTGTGTTAGTAATTTTTTTATAATATACTAATCTACATCAAGTCCTGGAAGGATCATGTTGAACATGTTGACAGGCTTCTCAAACTATTGGAGGAGAAACAATTATATGCAAAAAGATCCAATTGTTTCTTTGGAGTATAAGAGGTGGAATATTTGGGTACTTAGTTAGCTCGTAGCTCATCTTATCATCCTGAGTTTGATGGGAAAATTGTGATAGTGAACAAATGTTTGGAAGTGTATCTTCGTGGCTTTTTATCTGAGAAACAGACACAATGGGTCAAGTGGTTTCCTTTGGATGAATGGTGGTATACCACTTCCTTCCATACTGCAACAAAAATGGCCCCATTTATGGCACTTTATGGATATCATCCACTGTCCCTCACATCATCTTTAAAAGAAAATTATAAGGTTCAAGTAGTGGATGATCACATTGATCATCAACAAAAATTTCTCAAACTCTTAAAGGATAACCTCACTTTGGCGCAAAATAGAATGAAACAACATGCAAATCAACATCCCAGCAAAATAAGTTTTGATGTAGGGGACTGGATTTTTCTACCACTGCAAAGATATAAAAAAATGTCCCTCAAGAAGGCTAAGAATGATAATAAAGTATTGTCAAAGTATTATGGTCCGTACAAGGTGTTACAAAAGATTGGTACTATGGCATACAAATTGGAGTTTCTTGCATCTTCCCGAGTGCACCCAGTGTTACATGTTTCATGCTTAAAGAAGGTTATAGGTGAGAAGCTCCTAGTTCAAACAATATTATCGGAACTTGACGAGGAAGGAAAAATTATATTGGAACCTGAAGCAGTCATGAAAACAAGAACCCGACAGCTACGAAATTGATCAATTTCAGAGTATCTCATCAAGTGGAAGAACTTACCCACTGAAGATTCCACATGGGAGGACGAGAATTGTATACAGAAGCATCCATAACTACTCAAGCTTTGAGGGCAACACTTTTTGAAGGAGAGGAGCATGTGAGGTCCCTATACTACTAGTGTAACTCCTTATTGTTATTAGTGCAACCCCCTTATTATATTGTTGTGCCCATGTAGCCCCCATATTATTATTATTGTGCCCCATAGAAGCCCACTATTGTTATCATTGTGCCCTTACATTATTATTGTTATGTCGTCTCTGATTATATTATGACCCCTTAGACTCCTATATATAGAAAGGAGGTCTTGTCATTTGTATCATCCAAGAATTGTTCATCTGTGTAATGTAAAGGATGTTGCCCCGTCGAAGACGCTGATTTTTAAGTCGTTGAACTATCTTTTCTATCTTTTTGTGAGCTGGTTTCATAATAGATTGAAAGTAAAATTGAATATTTTTGCAGCTACAATGCTTATGATTATTGATAAAAAATTATTTTTTTCCTTACTCGTACTTCCTAGAAATAAGAGATTCTTCGTTTTGAAATGGAAGGACCCCTTTTGGTGGTTCTACCTAGAAGTCATATGTAAAAGTTAATGATGAACACTAAGAACGATGTTGTCTTTAAGGGGGGAGCATATAGTATTCATACCATAAAAGCTTCAGTAAACTCATATATATACAAAGATAAAAATGTTACGTGTAACAAGAATCAAGAATCAAGAATCAGTTAAAGTAAAATAGATCCCTGATAACCACCCCCCTTTTCATTCTTTAACCAATCGAAATGAAATTCTTAAGGGTAGATCGAGGAGGGATTAGGTGTTTGAGAATTTTTCATAAAAATGAAATCAACATGCCTACACCTACTTCTACTTGTATTTCGATGGCAGAGCGAAGGATTCAAACTTCAACGCATACATCATGTATCAATTGTTTGGTTATCAATCAAAGGGCTAGTTCTATGTGAAGAGTGATGTGATGGAATTGATAACGTTTGGCTACCCATTTGGATTTTGAATGAAAACTGATCATTTCTTTTAGATGCTAATGTTCGTAGTTTCCTATCAACCCACCTACATCTGCTAAGAACTTAGTTAAGATCACTTTCTTTGTATTTTGGTTAAATTGAATGCTGGTTGTCGCTACTTCTAGACTTGCTTAGTTGGAGAGCTTCGATGATAATTCTCGATACATACAAATGGACACGCTTTTTAGATATTTCTTTGATACTCGTAGATTCTCATGATATGGTGTAATTATTTGTTTTCCTCTGCCACAATTTATGGTCCTCAAAGGTTAGGTAGAGGACATTCGTGGTCTGAATAAGAGAAAGAATACAGTTTCCAATACGAAGGATAAAAGATGGAAGCAAAAAAAATGAATTTTCTACGTAAAAGATAAGTAACCCTATCATTTTTCTTAAAATATTACATGTGAATTTTGTGTGTAAAATAGATAAATAACTCTGTCATTCTCTGGAAATACCATATGTGAATCTTGTGTGTTTATATTTGGATAGAATTCTTGAAAGAGTTCATGGAAAAGATAGATTTTTATGTGCTAGTACTTCAAATGAATATATGTTTGTTTTGCACATTTCTTGAAAAGAACACATGTTAAAACCATAGTTATTTTGTTCCTAGAAAAGAGAATGCATACAAAAGCAAAAGTAGTTAAGTTAGATTTTTCTTCAAAAGAAATATGTCCTTTGCATGCACAAAATAATACCACTATTGTCTTGGAGTTCTTTGATAGGAGATATCTATTTGGTTTCATGGAAAAGAAAAATGTGTGTACATGCTTGAAAATTTTAACTAATATGTTTTTGATTTCTTGAAAGGAAATGTAGTTTGCATGCATTGAAAAAAAAACTATTAAGTTTAATATTTCTTAAAAATAAATAAATTAATTGCATGCACAAATTATAACCATTAAGTTTAATATTTCTTGAAAGGAGATAAATTATTTACATGCACCAAAATATAACTAATAACTTTGATATTTCTTAGAAATAAATAAATTATTTGCATGCACAAAAAATGAACTATTAAGTTTGATATATATTGAAAGGAAATCAGTTAATTCTATGAAAAAAATCGAACTATTATGTTTATTATTTTTTGAAAATAAATATGCTACTTTCATGCGCAAGGAAAACATATAAGTATATTGTGTCAAATTTCTTGAAAGAGAAAAGATAAGTTCGTATGTAAGAAAACTAGATACTATGCATTGGAATTCTTGGGAATGAGACATGTTTTTGCATATATAGCTACTATATTTTTTAAGATTATGGGAAAAGAAAATATGTATTTTCAAGGAAGAAATAATCACTCTTACTATTGCCTTTGGAAAAGAACATGTGCGTGAAACAATAGCCAAAATGTCAGTGCTC
Source organism: Pinus tabuliformis (assembly GCA_031772625.1). NCBI lineage: Eukaryota > Viridiplantae > Streptophyta > Pinopsida > Pinales > Pinaceae > Pinus > Pinus tabuliformis. The sequence goes on from CM062819.1 coordinate 1,654,137,769, forward strand.
TTGAAAGGAGTAGGTGTTTATGTACATGTAATGATAGCTAATGTGCTAGTGTTATTTGAAAGGAACATGTTGTTTTGTGCTCAATTATTTATGTAGTTTTTTCATGAAAGAATAATCCATTATGATATATGTCTTGGGAATATGTGTGTGTGTGTGTGTGTGTGTGGGTGTAGAGTAGAATATAATTATTGTGTTAGACCCTCTAAACAGAAACATGAATTTGCATGCAAAAAAGAATAATTATTATGTTAGACCTTGGAAAAGAAACAAGTAATTGCATGGAATAAATGCATCAGTTTTCCTTTGGAAAAACACATAAAGACACAAGAAATAAAAGCTATCACGTTAGTATTCTCTTATAACAGAGCATGTATTTTCATGTACAATGGACATTGTAAATAACTATCTATTGGAAAATATGCTTTTGGAGAAGGGAGCTGCATTTGGATCCATGATAGTAGTATCTCTTATGTTACCTTTCTCTTGGAAAGGAACATGCATTTGGATGCATAATAATAATAATAATAATAGTAGTAATAATAATATATTATATTGGAAATATTATTTAGTTGCATGCACAAAGAAATAGCCAAGGTGATAACTTTCTGTAAATAATTTTATCTAATTGCATGCATGGAAATCAAAGATAAGATGCTAGAATCCTTTAAACAAAACTGGATGGTTACAATGGTCTTCCTTTGGAAAAGAATGTGTGTTTGAGCGAGAAGAATCATAATAATGTGGTATTTATCTTGACATGTTTTGATAGTTATATGTTTATAATTAATGCATGACCAATGTTGTTAGAAGAAGCATGTTGCGATATTTTGGTTACATTTCACATATGCACATGAATAAATTTTGAAGCAGTGCTAGTATATATTTGTTGTTGGTTTGATTAATATTTGATCTAATCATGATATCAAAGGTTGTTGAGAGTAGCAATTGCAGAAGAAGTTCATGACATATGTTTAACATTATGGCAAGCAATAGACTAGTGGTATATGAAACTTGAAGGAACATCACTGACGGGATAGTCCACTAATGGGAAGAACTAGGACTTAAAGACACAATGACCTAGGATTTGTGGTTAAATGATATCATGATGATTGTAATAAGACTTTGCTAGATGTAATATATTTAAATGATATTTATTTGTAATATTGCATGACAATGGTTAAGGGATGGACTCCCTTACAAGCCATTCAGTGAGGGGTGAACACCCTCATGACCATTTAATAATAAAGTTAAATGTTTGTTAGTTTTCAACTTATGGGGTTACCAGGGTATATCAGTGTCTAATGATGTGGGTGCCTATTGTGCAATTTCTATGATTTTGATTCTTTTCATGATGTGATGTTTATATTATCAAATATGTGATTAACGAACCTCATTAAAGAATCATGAATATGATGCATGGTTACATTATAAAATTTATGATGGTATGCTACAAAATTAGTTGTTAATGTTAATGTAACTTACTATTACTTTACTAAAGGCACTCTATTTTATGATAAAAATTTGATCTCATAGTTACATCTCTTCATGCCTTTCTTCCTCACAACCTTGGTCCTGTCTATGGGAGGCAGATCAACCAAGGTTATCTGCATGTTATTGTTGAGAGCTCAAGGTGTTTCCTTATGGGAGTCAAAAGAAGAAAATTAATGAACACGCTTCAACATGCCCAAAGAAATATCTTTCATAACCAATTCCCTATTTGCAGGGTGAACTAGGATCCTAGCAGAGACCTCATAAGGTTGTTGTATGGTAACAATTTGATCCTGATCTCGTGGAACCATATTATCGTTGGTGCCCTCATCATCTTAAACAGAAGGAGAAGAACGCTTGTCCTCCTTAGGGTGTCGATCATAAGGTTTCCAACTTATTTATTTAGACAATATTCTGTGCCACTTCTTGGTGGAGACTAACATAGGGAAATAATTATGTAGATGCCCCTTTTCAAGAAAAAACCGATAATAAAACATTGTATTCTTATAATCTAGGGATTGGGTCCAATGGTAATCACAAATTTTTAAATTTATTCTATATGATATCCCTTTACTAATGTCAATTTCCACATAAATTCTTCCATAGGTGTACAAGCCATACTTTTCTCGGGAGATATCTATGGCAAGATAACGACCTAAGGAATTATCAATGCCCTCAAATACTGAGAAATGCCATAGATGAGCATGGAAATTTGGAAGTCGAACCTAGATTGGAAGTTTGGTGATGATTGTTATAGAGTGATCAAAATATGAAAACCAGGGGCTAATGAACAAACTAGCCTTACTCCAAAACTAAGGTCCACTAGTTAGGGCCTTATGGTAATCCTCTAGTTCATTGAACAACGCTATAAAGAAACCCTTAGAAATGAAGATAACCATGCATTTCAAAGTCCGAGCTGCATGAATCCACTTATAAAGGTCCATTGAGTGTGGCCAAAATCCATTGAAGTGAAAAATGAGGCCCTTCTAAGAGTAGATATGCAGGTAGTTCTCCATAGTGGGTTCAAAATTTCTATAGATGGAACATCCTCAACTTTTTCCACCTGGTACGAACTAGGTGCAATGTGGGTCTATTGAGAGCTAGATCGTAACTTGAGGGCATTCTTGAAGGAAAGTGGCTTTGAATCCAAAGATGTCCCACCACCCCGTGGACCGCCATTTAGGCACGCAACAAAATATATGGAGGCATCCTTCACAATTTTGTAATATCTCAGTATGTTATCCATCTACAGTTTCCCTCCTTTGTAAAGGAGCTTGAACACACCCTCATGAACTCCTGTCAACACTCTAATTTTTTATTTGAGCATAAAAACAACATCAACTGCATTGACCTTGATGTAGAGGGATTTATTGGACAAAGATTGGACAAAAATTGGAAATTTGTTAAGACAATTGTCCTTGTTTCCTTCCTGAGTCGATTGATGCATTTTGTCAAACAAATTGCTTTCTTTCTCACCATGTTTTTCAAATCCAAGATAGAACACATGCTTTTTGGAAAATGTGCATTCAACTCACACCCTCAAACTATTGTTGGTCAACTTCAACCTAGCACATTGGGTTTCTCCAAGTCCATACTTTAGGGCCTGACTAATTGCCTTCTTATCCATCATCCATCGTTGGGACTTAACATGGACATGTACATGGACGAAAATGGTAGACCAGTTATGGCTAAGAAGCCAACAGTTAGGATTAGCCCTAGTAAAAACCTTTATGACCTCCACCTGCGACAGAGTGGGCTTGTGTCCAATCCGCTAGAAGGAAACCTCCATAGGCCCATAGCCAAGCAACACGATCGAACCCTCGGAAGTCCCACAACTAGGTCGCGGGAATAAATAATAGGAAGTGTCACATTCTGGTCTCTTATGTTACTAAGTTTTAATAGTAAAACATTAAATTGTATTTGATGCCTCATCTTAGATACTATGATTTTCTTTTAAATAATACGATGATAGAAAAACATTAAATTATATTTGGCTTACTTAAAGGTTGTTCCATTAATCATTTAAAGTTTCTCTTATTTTGAGTTTTAAGATTACTGACACGTCTAACAAGCTTTTTGAGTAGTTTTGGTCCCAGGGCATCTAAGCTCTCAAAATCATCACGGATCGCCCTAACCTAGGTCACACTAGGGATCTTTATAACCGATTAAATAAATTTGATCCAACTATGATCAAATTCCCGTGCAAACATTTTTTCTTTGGACTAGCTTTGATGCAGCTGGTGAGGCTTGTGTAGGGGCCCTTCCTTCCTTATTTCTCCACTACAGGTAGCTCTTCTACGCACAGGTCAAATTTCTCAGGATCAAGGAGTCAGTCTTTTTGGGCATCATCCGCCCTTGATGAGTTCTTCAACAGTCACGATCAAGTTTTCTAGTCGGGTGTTTGATTTTTCTTGTTGGTCGGGGGTCAATGTTTTTCACACTAGCTGAAAATATGGTAAGGCCTAACTACGACAAGTTACAACCAAGGTTAGTTATGAGAGTCTTTCCCTATCAGAAAACATATTTGTAAAGTATTGTAGCCTTAAATTAAACTTGCCAGATTCTCTGTTCGGACTTACTCTACAGGCATCAATAAGTACATTTTCAAGCAGGAAATTAGAACACAGGAAATGACCGGAGAAAACAATAATTCTATTATAATTATGGACAAGGTATTTACAAAGGAATTATCATGGGCTTTTTACTCGAGCTTTCTTGTCCTCACTGCCAATTAAGTCCGATCTCAAGCTATAAGAACGGCCCCTTTTCAGGGCCTATCTCAACCTACTATATACATGCATGCCAATTAAGTCTGGTCTCAAGCTATAAGAAGTGCCCCTTTTCAGGGCCTATCTCAACCTACTATGTACATGCATATGTCTAATTGTTGGACCAAAATATAGTAAGAAAATTGTTCGACCAAAATGTAGTAAGAAAACCAAGAACTATTTGGACATCTATCCCTGCACTTGTCATTTTGACAAAGGCGAATTTGGCCTAAAACACGAGCTCATTAACAAACTAACAACCTACTACTCCCATTCCAACCTACTACTCCCATTCCTCTAGAATCGGGACACTTGGTGCTACATAATTTTTTTTGGTAATTATAATTTGCCCTAATTTATAATGCGGAGATATTTCATAATTTACCTGACCCCTTTTTTAAGTGGCGACAAAATAACCTACCTTGAAATTGATGCTCCTGCGTCAGTTAGCTAAAATATTTTTTAACAAATTAAATTTTGTTTTTATACATCTTAAATATTGATACATTCTCTATAATTTTATTGACGGCCTGAACCTATCAAACATATAATTGTATTTATATAAGGTTTAAAGCTCAAAATCAAACGTGATCAAAGGATTCTCTCGATACTTATATCTGGTTATTATATAGCACTGACAGCTAAACTTAAGGACCATCCCCTCCAGAATTTTATAATTTTATATATATAAAGTTCACAATCAAATTTGATCTACGGATCCTCTCGGGACTTACATCTATTTATTGAAAGATATCATTCAGGAGCAGATAATGGCAATCACAAACTTAATCTACCTCACGAGAGATCCGCTTTTACGTCAGTAGAGATTCGGTCCTGGTTGCAAACGAGTTGACTGTCATAGTCTGAAGCTGATAAATCATTAAAAGAAGTTGATAAACTGTGTGGGTATAAAATATAAGATTTGTGAAATCTAAATTAAGACTAAGCCTCGGGCAAAGATTTGTGATGATTTCAAATATAATGGGTGAAATTTCTTACACCGCAAATAATCAAGAAAATATGATAAATGTAAAGATTAATAAAATCAGTGTTAAATAGTTGATAAAATAGAATATTATAAATTAAATAGTTGAGAAAACAGAATATTATTGATAGGTATACTTATTTTAAAATAGAATTTATATAATTTTAATTTAATTAATAATTATTATTAGTTTGAGGTATGAATTTATTTTTTCTAAAATATTATAAACAAATCAAAGGCTGAGATGAAATTGATTTATGTGTTTTTTAATTTATTAATTTAAAAAATTGAACTGTCTTATGAAAGAGTTATCGATTTTTAACCAAGAAATATTAATAAGTGATAGTATTGGGTCATAATACTTCAACAAATTTTTTTACAAATTAAAATTTTTTATAATAAAAAAATAAATATAAATAAGTCTAAATATCAACTATTCAAAATCTTTTTAAATATTTTTTTAATACCTATACATATTTATATTAATTTTATTATTCTAATAATTATTTTAAATAAAATTATAATTTAATTAATTTTTATGATTTTTTATATTAAAAATATGAGAGACAATAACTTAACTTAAGTGTCTTGTGTTATATTTATTATAAAATAATGTTTATCTAAATTTAAATTTAATGGTTAATATAATAGCCATTTTATTTATAGCACTAAATTAATTACGCCGTAAGGCGTTCCTCTGGGAAGAACTCCCCTCCAGTGCCACTCTGTACCTTCCTGCGCCCTTGATTTCGTTGTTAGACGATGGAATTGATATTAGCCGTTTGATTGAGGGGTTCGATTCATTATCCCTCCCTCGCCACTTCGAATCATTATCCCTCCCTCGCCGCGCATCGCATGTGCCATGTGGCCGTGCATCGCATCTGGCATCGATTCAATTCCTGCCTCTGGACGGACGGAACCAACCATAAGCTCAACCTCAGCCTGGTACTAAGAGTTAGATCCATCTGTCAGAAAATCTTGACCTCCGCTGGCTGCTGTGTTGCTGTGTTGCGGGTTTTCTTGAGCCTGGAAACGTATTTGCGAACGATAGCCCGGCTCCACTGGGTTCGACATCTTGTCGTCATGGCCATGGACAGATCCGCAGCCAATTTTACCACCCGACTTCGCGCACAGACGCTGGTCGCCCGTTCGAATCTCACGCGGCAAAACAAGGCAACCAGATTGCACAAATAATTCCCTTGGAAAAGAGCCCTCCGTGGTCCCTCTTTCCCACCTCCATAACGCTCTTCCATGGCAAATTACAGATGATACTTTTACCACTCATGCAAAACTTCATTGCAATTGTGACGTTCCTGCTGAGGCCCCCTTTCTGGGCTGATTTAAAGAGAGGAGACCTGTGGGTTCATGCACTGAGGAGTACATTGCAAAGTAGGGCCCGTTCGTAGAACTTGTGATCACATGCGAGGCCGTCGCCGTGTCGCATTGGCCTTACTTCAGGCGTCCCCATCCCCTTAACATTTGTTTCTACCACCGGCCAGACAACGCAAGCCCATCATGGACGCTGGCTTGCCGCGAAGATCCGCCATGACGCAGGAAATCTACAGTGAGCAATTTCGGGCTTCTCAAGATTCCTGTAAGGGAGATTTAGGTCTTCTGTTCCTGTATTTCCGCCCTAAATTGAGGTAGATTCCTATTTATAAAATAGCGTTAAGTAGTTTCTTACATCTTTAATGTATTGCTCTTGTAAAATTTGAGACCAGTCTACATATCGGCCATGCAAATAGAGCCTTCAAGGAATAGAGGTAGTTGTTCTATTTCAAGTTATCAATTTCTTGATGGACTACCTTGTTCGGAGCAGGCACAATGTTTAGTTAGGGTAGAATCAGGAAAACCTTTTCATTACCTGTTTTTTATTAATAAAAAATCACTTTTAGTGGGGTACAATCCAGCATTCCTACACGCCACTAAAATGAATTTTCTTCTTACTCAACTATGTCTTTTCAGGAAGTTTCTCTATGCTAGATAATTTCATTTGCTTTTAGGTGTTTTACCATTTGGCAAGGTTTTGTTTTATAATCGACTCGCCTATGTGGTTCTATTGTTTCTCTTCGCTTCAATGAGTGATAGATGTTGCATTTATGGGCGGCAGAGCAGCCGGGTAACTTGAATGGTTTTGCGCGTCATTTGAGGAAGTGTACTGAAGACTATCTATTTGCACCTTGTTTCACTTCTGAGGAGGGAGCATCTAATTTTGCAACGGTAATAATTTTTACAATGTCAGCAATGTCGCCAATCTATTGTTAGGAATTTTGCAGAAGATACATCAAATGGTTGTTTTTGGGTAAAACAAAAATATGGGTTCTGATCATTGTTTTCATGAAGTGGTGAAATACCTATTGGATCCGCATAATCTAGAATAAAACGCCCTGGTCAAAGCCATGTCAACAAGGAAGGTCATGCAACAATAGGGAAAAGTTCACGTTTCTTCTAAAATGTGTGACTGGCAACGCAATCACTCTTCTCAAGGATCAACTTAACTATGTGCGAAAGCCAGATTAGTGTGTAGTTATTCCATAGGAATAAGCTCAGTTTATTGCATTTTGATTGGTATAAATAACTAGATGGAATAGAAATTACGAGATCATTTGTATATATATAAAACTTTTTAAGTAGCCTCTCTACCAATTTTTATTCTAATATATATCGCTGTGAGTTCCAATAGTTAGTGAGCTTTTTCTATGTACAAGCCAAAGTTTGGAGGCCCCAAATTATGGCATGTGAACTATTTTTCATGTGTAGATAGCAATTATCTCTTCTATGAATACTTCTTTATTTTTACTATATATACTAATATGTAAATGCTTCTATTTTTTTATTTCTTTCAAGTTTTATTATATATATTAGTTCTTTGTTCTTTTGAATTTTAGATTTCATTTGATAAGTTATAGCTCAACGCAATCACTCTTCTCGATTAACTACTGACCATTTTGTTTGTATTCACGGTTATTAACAAAAACTCAGGTGGGTAGGGACAATTATCAACTCTCCTTTAAATTTATAATATGTATGAGTGTAGTGTTACGCCTATAATGATGAGTTAATCACTGACTTCTTATTTGTAATAATTTTAAATTTTTTATTTAAAATATTATTAAATCTTAATGTTAAGGTTTTATGGTTGGCATTTTTTTTAAAGTTTGGGGATTATATCTTCATCATGTACACTAATGACTTCACATCAAAGAATACCTTAACAGAACACTTAATCACTGTCTATACAAGACCCCATAAACTTATAATAAGACATTTTAATCTTATAATGAATTATGCATTTAAAATTTTTACTTACATATCCATTTTAATTTTTTTTAATCAAACGATTATTTTAATTAATAATATATCATTGTGTAATAAGATGGAGACTCCACCTCTGTGGTCTGCAATACCAGACCAGAGGTTTCACAAATACTAGCGTTGTCGCCTCTGTTTTCTATGCTTGCAATGTGTTGCGAGGGGTGGGAATGTCGTAAGTATTGGAAGGAAATCTTTTATGATGTTCATTTTCAAACCCAGCAGAGTAGAGCAGAATGAATCTTAATCTTTAATCTTATTCGTTGTGTCGTTGCATATATGCAGGTATCTATGGTGGCTTCCAACGTCCCTGAAATGCATTTCGCAGTTACACTGGCAGGGGCCGTTATTGTTCTTAACACAATGCCTTCTCTGCTCGATTCAATTCTTGCCTCCAGACGGAACCAACAATAAGCTCAACCTCAGCTTGGTACTCAGAGTTAGATCTATCCGTCAGAAAATCTTCACCTCCGCTCACTGCTGTGTTGTTGAAAATTGAAACGCTGAAATTCTTTGTTACCCATGCGCGCTTCTAGGCTTCAATTCTCTGTTACACATGGTTACATGCGCATGGAAATGTACTTTGACTGGCAGCCCACCAAAGGAAAGCTAGACAGGGCATTAGGTTGCTAAGGGTCAAGGATGCGGGTAACATGGGTAGAGATTGGGCGAGGTTATGTTATTCGCAGGCTGTGTTGCTGGTTAATTTGTTAATTCTTTTTTTCATATTTTTCTGTGCATGACCATGCATCTTGGCTTTTACAGTCCATTCTCTTTTAATGTTGTTTGTAGTTTTGGGGTTGATTTCTTATTTTTATATTTTTGTATGTGCACATTATTTTGGTTGGTCGATTTGTTTTTTTGGCAGGATTTAAAGAAATGGACGAGGAGAAGAGAGTCCTCTGGTTTGGATTCTTTTTATGACTAATACTAGAATGGTCAAGCAGGTATGCTTATTTTATGATTTTTTTTCTCTAATTTGAATATGTATACCTATTTAAATAATTCTTTATTAATAAATATTTGCATAATGGGATGTCTTATGTGCTGATAATAGCTGATAAAGGGGATTGGATGAATATAGTTCTTGGAAGGGTTTAGCTATGGTTGGGCTTTTCAATAAAATGAAAGCTATTCAACTTAAAGTTCACACTAAACGAGCCTATTGATTTATTTATTTTTGGTCGGCAGTTTTGTTTACTTAGGTTTTTTTCCATCCAGAGGTTTTTCATCTTTGAAATGGGCATTGGTTTTTCCCAATTTTTTTCTTTTCATCCATAATTTCATTTCAGCGTGAAGTAGCGGTGTAGTGCTCTATGTTCCATTATGAATACATGTTACACTTATGAATCTTTATGAAAGGAACAAGGCACAATATATATTTATTCGAGATTAAATTGGCGGGTGCGGTAAATTGCAGCGGCTCTGGTTGGTACATCTCCGGCTGCAGCTACAGCCTCAACTTCAACCCAACATTTCGTTGCAGGTACAGCCTCAAATAATATAGGAACAAATGATATTTACATTTTAAATGATATATATGTGTGCATCTGTTCAGATCTTCTTACCTTTTGAATTCTTGTCTCTTTTTTCAGTTTTTTTATTTCGAGAGTTTGAGATCTGTTTGAAGCGGATTTATGTTATTTAAAACAATTTAAATTTACATTTTAAAGAATATATATATATATATATATATATATATATATATATATATATATATATATATATATATATATATATATATATATATATATATGGATAATTGTAATGTAGATGATATGTTTGATTTGATTTGTTATATTTTTAATATTTTTGTTTGTGTTATTATATTGCTGGTAGCTTTGATATTTGTAGGGATTTTCCTTTTCTGATATATTTTTATTTTAATTAAAAAATAAACATTTTAAAATTCTCGAGTCTTTAAAATTTAGTTATCAACCATGTTTGACAACTTTTCAGAAAAAAAAGAACAATGACAATATGATAAATTTGAAAATATGACGATATGAATGACACCACAAAAATATTTACGAGAGGATTTTATATTTGAAACAACTGAAATTATAGTGTGATGGAAACAATTATATCATGTCTCATATAACAGATATCTCAACACAGAAGACTTATCATTCATTTGTCAGTAGATTAGTTCATTTTTCATTATTTATTTGTATCAACATGAGTGCCCATCTTCCTTTCTTGTGACGAAGTCCCTTCAAAAAGAGTGTCCTCTAGAGATATTGTGAATGCTCTAATTGGGTTATGGTTTCTCATTTTGATTGTAATCAACATCATTTTTTTTCAAATCATTGCCTAGATTAAGGTAGCTATGGTATCAGATCAAGCACTACATGTATAACTTCTTCTGGAGGATGATGTAGAAGAACCTGGGGTTTTCTCCCTTCTTTCTTGGGAATAACTATCTGACAATTGCCATTTTTTACTATATAGCAAGCAGTTGCAAGCTAAATATGATATTAACTAATTTGCAGTTGCTGCTTTTATTTCCCTTTTTATAATAGTTGTATACTAAGTTAACACTATCATGATACATCTATGGGTTGTCCCAGAAACAAGGGGGTCACTTGATTGGTTAGGTTCTCAATGTTGTACCTCATTGCTTTTTTGACCTTAGGATACCAATCCATGTCATCATATCTAAAATAATATACCATTCTAATCTGAGTAAGATTTTATCAAATCAATCTTGAGGAGCAGATCTTCTTGATGAATTTCTCCAGCCCACTAGATAGCTTTCAAGCTTAATTTTTTTGTGGTTAATGCTTCTGCAGGAGTCTTGTAAGCCACGTAAACTAGAATGATTAGCCTGGGATCATTAATTGAGTTCTTGTTGGCCGAGTTGTGGTTTATATTGATGATGCCTGCATTAGTTTGCTCTGCAAGTGGTTCTAGATGAAGAGCTTCCAAGCACACATGCTTGTGTTTCAAATCTTTAGATTCTCTATTACTGTGACATTATAGCTTTAATTTTTGCAATTATGATTTTATTGTCTATATGAGTAATCGTTTGCCTGGCTTCATTTTATTGACATCACATGGCATCCAATGCTACAGATTTAGTATTGATCTTGTGAGGTTTGTTTGCACTGAACGCTGGCTGATGCACTGCTTTCCATCATTTTTTATGTATCTTGGGTTGAACCTCCAGTAACAATTCTTGTTATATTTCTCTCTAGTACAATTTCTAAATTTAATGATATCATGTTTGTGACTAAAGAACATCAGCAAGGTTGCTAGTACTCAGGAAACAGGCTTTGCTTATCTTTGATGAGTCAAAATTTTCTTGGGCAGAATTTGGCAAAAGAAATTGTAAGTTCGAGGCAAGCTGTTCAGTGCCTTTATGAGAACAGGGCACAGCTGAATTCGATATCTATGCACCTTGGAGAAAGTGTTGGTAATTTTTTCTTTACCACTCGTTCTCAGATCATCTTGCATGCAGTTTAATCTCTGTTCTGTTATTGAATTTGCAGTTGTTTCTCACTACCTTTATCTGACAATAGCCATTTTTTACTATATAGCAAGCAGTTGCAAGCTAAATATGATATTAACTAATTTGCAGTTGTTGTTTTTATTTCCCTTTTTACAATAGTTGTATACTAAGTTAACACTATCAGGATACTTCTATGGGTTGTCCCAGAAACCCACCATTAGCATTATATATATATATATATATATATATATATATATATATATATATATGGGGCCAGGACCATGTGGCAGGTAGCTTGTGAATTGTTATATATATATATATATATATATATATATATATATATATATATATATATATATATATATATATATATATATATATATATATATATATATATATATATATAGGGCCAGGACCATGTGGCAGGTAGCTTGTGAACTGTAATATAATTTGTACCACATTTAAAACAACAGATAGCCTTTCAGATACAAGTGACATGCAATAGTGAGAATGGATGATAGTATGATTAAATTTAAGTTTCTGACACAGGGCTGAGCATTGTAAAAGAGTCCTGCTAGACATGAATTAGATGTCCTATGCATTATATATAAACGGTTTGAAATTTTTAGGATAGCTCATGTGGTTTTACTGGCCATATGAAATTCATATGGACCAAGAAGTTGACGAGGTCAAAATCCATCTCTGAGAGCTTCCCCTGGGATGAATAAGCTTATAGATATCAAATAAGATGCTGTTATTTTACATTTGGCTTTCAACATCCTGTCACGTTCTAAATTTTCCTCTTTCTAAAATTGTTACTTCATTTTCTTCCTTTTTTACTTTGCTCCATACATTGAAGCCAATTTTGTAGAAAAATAAAGAACTATTGTAAAACAGTTTGATGGTTGATTGAAATGCATAAATTAGAAGTATATTCGCTTAGCCTGATAAGGATTTTTAGAAGAATAAAGTAGAACTGTGTTCTCATTAATCTTTTTCATAGCTACTTCAAATTTTTTAGAAGCATAATCCTTGATTTAGTATCCTGATAAGAAGTTGAAGTTAGAGACTGATAAGCAAATGGCACTAGAAAATATTGTATACTATACATCTGCATGAGTTTCTACAGCAACTTAGATTTGTACATTGATTTATCATGATTCGGTGACTTGCTTCTATCCCAAACGTTACAATGGAATGTGATGATTCATCCTTGATTGGATCGAGAATTGGCATTGCCAAAGCACAATCAGTGGACACCACATCGAGCTAGGATATGTTCGAGAGTAATGTCGGTACTAGATAGTTTTCAAGCTTAATTTTTTTGTGGTTAATGCTTCTGCAGGAGTCCTGTAAGCCACGTAAAGTAGAATGATTAGCCTGGGATCATTAATTGAGTTCCTGTTGGCCGAGTTGTGGTTTATATTGATGATGCCTGATGACGAGGAGAAGAGAGTCCTATGGTTTGGATTCTTTTTATGACTAATACTAGAATGGTCAAGCAGGTATGTTTATTTTATGATTTTTTTTCTCTAATTTGAATATGTATACCTATTTAAATAATTCTTTATTAATAAATATTTGCATAATGGGATGTCTTATGTGCTGATAATAGCTGATAAAGGGGATTGGATGAATATAGTTCTTGGAAGGGTTTAGCTATGGTTGGGCTTTTCAATAAAATGAAAGCTATTCAACTTAAAGTTCACACTAAACGAGCCTATTGATTTTATTTTTTTGGTCGGCAGTTTTGATTACTTAGGTTTTTTCCTATCCAGAGGTTTTTCATCTTTGAAATGGGCATTGGTTTTTCCCAATTTTTTTCTTTTCATCCATAATTTCATTTCAGCGTGAAGTAGCGGTGTAGTGCTCTATGTTCCATTATGAATACATGTTACACTTATGAATCTTTATGAAAGGAACAAGGCACAATATATATTTATTCGAGATTAAATTGGCGGGTGCGGTAAATTGCAGCGGCTCTGGTTGGTACATCTCCGGCTGCAGCTACAACCTCAAATAATATAGGAACAAATGATATTTACATTTTAAATGATATATATGTGTGCATCTGTTCAGATCTTCTTACCTTTTGAATTCTTGTCTCTTTTTTCAGTTTTTTTATTTCGAGAGTTTGAGATCTGTTTGAAGCGGATTTATGCTATTTAAAACAATTTAAATTTACATTTTAAAGAATATATATATATATATATATATATATATGGATAATTGTAATGTAGATGATATGTTTGATTTGATTTGTTATATTTTTAATATTTTTGTTTGTGTTATTATATTGCTGGTAGCTTTGATATTTGTAGGGATTTTCCTTTTCTGATATATTTTTATTTTAATTAAAAAATAAACATTTTAAAATTCTCGAGTCTTTAAAATTTAGTTATCAACCATGTTTGACAACTTTTCAGAAAAACAAGAACAATGACAATATGATAAATTTGAAAATATGACGATATGATTGACACCACAAAAATATTTACGAGAGGATTTTATATTTGAAACAACTGAAATTATAGTGTGATGGAAACAATTATATCGTGTCTCATATAAAAGATATCTCAGCACAGAAGACTTATCATTCATTTGTCAGCAGATTAGTTCATTTGTCATTATTTATTTGTATCAACATGAGTGCCCATCTTCCTTTCTTGTGACGAAGTCCCTTCAAAAAGAGCGTCCTCTAGAGATATTGTGAATGCTCTAATTGGGTTATGGTTTCTCATTTTGATTGTAATCAGCATCATTTTTTTTCAAACCATTGCCTAGATTAAGGTAGCTATGGTATCAGATCAAGAACTACATGTATAACTTCTTCTGGAGGATGATGTAGAAGAACCTGGGGTTTTCTCCCTTCTTTCTTGGGAATAACTATCTGACAATTGCCATTTTTTACTATATAGCAAGCAGTTGCAAGCTAAATATGATATTAACTAATTTGCAGTTGTTGCTTTTATTTCCCTTTTTATAATAGTTGTATACTAAGTTAACACTATCATGATACATCTATGGGTTGTCCCAGAAACAAGGGGGTCACTTGATTGGTTAGGTTCTCAATGTTGTACCTCATTGCTTTTTTGACCTTAGGATACCAATCCATGTCATCATATCTAAAGTAATATACCATTCTAATCTGTGTAGGATTTTATCAAATCAATCTTGAGGAGCAGATCTTCTTGATGAATTTCTCCAGCCCACTAGATAGTTTTCAAGCTTAATTTTTTTGTGGTTAATGCTTCTGCAGGAGTCTTGTAAGCCACGTAAACTAGAATGATTAGCCTGGGATCATTAATTGAGTTCTTGTTGGCCGAGTTGTGGTTTATATTGATGATGCCTGCATTAGTTTGCTCTGCAAGTGGTTCTAGATGAAGAGCTTCCAAGCACACATGCTTGTGTTTCAAATCTTTAGATTCTCTATTACTGTGACATTATAGCTTTAATTTTTGCAATTATGATTTTATTGTCTATATGAGTAATCGTTTGCCTGGCTTCATTTTATTGACATCACATGGCATCCAATGCTACAGATTTAGTATTGATCTTGTGAGGTGTGTTTGCACTGAACGCTGGCTGATGCACTGCTTTCCATCATTTTTTATGTATCTTGGGTTGAACCTCCAGTAACAATTCTTGTTATATCTCTCTCTAGTACAATTTCTAAATTTAATGATATCATGTTTGTGACTAAAGAACATCAGCAAGGTTGCTAGTACTCAGGAAACAGGCTTTGCTCTTATCTTTGATGAGTCAAAATTTTCTTGGGCAGAATTTGGCAAAAGAAATTGTAAGTTCGAGGCAAGCTGTTCAGTGCCTTTATGAGAACAGGGCACAGCTGAATTCGATATCTATGCACCTTGGAGAAAGTGTTGGTAATTTTTTCTTTACCACTCGTTCTCAGATCATCTTGCATGCAGTTTAATCTCTGTTCTGTTATTGAATTTGCAGTTGTTTCTCACTACCTTTATCTGACAATAGCCATTTTTTACTATATAGCAAGCAGTTGCAAGCTAAATATGATATTAACTAATTTGCAGTTGCTGTTTTTATTTCCCTTTTTACAATAGTTGTATACTAAGTTAACACTATCAGGATACATCTATGGGTTGTCCCAGAAACCCACCATTAGCATTAATATATATATATATATATATATATATATATATATATATATATATATATATATATATATATATATATATATATATATATATATATATATATAGGGCCAGGACCATGTGGCAGGTAGCTTGTGAACTGTAATATAATTTGTACCACATTTAAAACAACAGATAGCCTTTCAGATACAAGTGACATGCAATAGTGAGAATGGATGATAGTATGATTAAATTTAAGTTTCTGACACAGGGCTGAGCATTGTAAAAGAGTCCTGCTAGACATGAATTAGATTTCCTATGCGTTATATATAAACAGTTTGAAATTTTTAGGATAGCTCATGTGGTTTTACTGGCCATATGAAATTCATATGGACCAAGAAGTTGACGAGGTCAAAATCCATCTCTGAGAGCTTCCCCTGGGATGAATAAGCTTATAGATATCAAATAAGACGCTGTTATTTTACATTTGGCTTTCAACATCCTATCACGTTCTAAATTTTCCTCTTTCTAAAATTGTTACTTCATTTTCTTCCTTTTTTACTTTGCTCCATACATTGAAGCCAGTTTTGTAGAAAAATAAAGAACTATTGTAAAACAGTTTGATGGTTAATTGAAATGCATAAATTAGAAGTATATTCGCTTAGCCTGATAAGGATTTTTAGAAGAATAAAGTAGAACTGTGTTCTCATTAATCTTTTTCATAGCTACTTCAAATTTTTTAGAAGCATAATCCTTGATTTAGTATCCTGATAAGAAGTTGAAGTTAGAGACTAATAAGCAAATGGCACTAGAAAATATTGTATACTATACATCTGCATGAGTTTCTACAGCAACTTAGATTTGTACATTGATTTATCATGATTCGGTGACTTGCTTCTATCCCAAACGTTACAATGGAATGTGATGATTCATCCTTGATTGGATCGAGAATTGGCATTGCCAAAGCACAATCAGTGGACACCACATCGAGCTAGGATATGTCCGAGGGTAATGTCGGTACTAGATAGTTTTCAAGCTTAATTTTTTTGTGGTTAATGCTTCTGCAGGAGTCCTGTAAGCCACGCAAAGTAGAATGATTAGCCTGGGATCATTAATTGAGTTCCTGTTGGCCGAGTTGTGGTTTATATTGATGATGCCTGCATTAGTTTGCTCTGCAAGTGGTTCTAGATGAAGAGCTTCCAAGCACACATTTAAAAGGTTTCCCAATGGTGTCTTAGAAACCCTTATAGAATTTCACAGGGAGACCATCATTCCTTGGATATTATCATGTTTCAAGGAGGGATAAATCTGGGGTTAAGGCCATGACAAGGAACAGGATCAAATACCATTTTGATAGTTTATGTCCTCACAACCAATTCATTGTCAATGGGTTTTAACATATTTTGTTAACAAAATCAATTGATTTTAATGAATATAATACATGTTTTCAATATATCTTCATATTAATTTAATTTCTCATTTGAATAATGATTTCTTAAATAACCCTATCCAAATCAATATGGATACCCGGTTGTTGTTCGCATGGATTCATTCGTTTACCTTCACCTTTAACTACACAATTTTTACCAACTACAAACAAAGGTCTCTAAACAAGTTTATGCGATAATTTATGGCTACCTGCATTCCATTTCAGCGGTTTTCGGCATGGCTTCCTCAAATTAAAACTCGGAATCATCGACCCTTGCTTTCAAAAAAGCCCACAAAAGCCCATTCACATTTCAATATTCTTCCACACACTATGCCTTACGGCGTTTCCTTTGCAACATTAGGTGCAAATGCTAGTTATACTATTTGTAAATTGGAAATGTATGACATGAAAGAATAAAATTATGAAAAAGGAAAAACCTTACTAAATTATGTATAGTATGAAAATTACTCTCAATAATATTATACAGAATTTTTTATTTTTTTAATGAATGAAACCTACCAGTTCATCATAATTTTTTAAAGACTGAAAGCTACCAGTTCACATGAACTTCGCTTGATCAAAATCCGTTGATTCACTGCCAGACGCAGGTTTCAAGCAAGTGGGCTCGTAATTTGATTAATATTGGGTGGTTGAAGTTGAGATTTTATCAACTAATACAATAACAGGCATCGCATTGTATAATTTAAAACATTGAATCATAAAAACTGGCAAACGATCCGCTAAAAAAAACACACCAGTAACAGACATTCAGTTTATTGGTAAGTTACTATAAGCCCAAGGCAGACGGGAGCGGATGGTGCATAGCGTTTTAAGTTGGGACTGAAATAACGGCCAATGGATTCATCCTCCTTTTAACAATGACTGGAAAACCACCTTCCATGTGCGAAGTCAATCTGTGAACAAGCTTCGGAATTCTGGCTTTCGAACCAACAGGGCGTCACAACCTGAACAGGGAAATTAGGGTTGCCACGACATATTTCATCTGGATAAAAGCCATATCTTTACCCAGACAGAGGCGCATTCCGGCTTGAAAAACAGCAAACTTGAACGGACTCTGCGGAACGAAATCGCCTTTGTCGTTGAGCCATCTCTCCGGCTTGAATTGGAGGCAGTCGGCTCCCGAGGTGGTGCCTATCCGACCCATGGTGTCACGCCCGTACACCTGCGGTAGTCTTCCAACCGCTTGTAGCAATGTGCGGCACCACTGAATGTTTTCTTTTTACCAATACTAACCTTCATGGACTACGCCTACTTCACTTTAACATTACTTAGTTTGTGTTTCGCAACCAAGTAAACATACAATTATCCTTTATACCAATGAAGCCCATACTCATTCATTATCCATAGCAATTATAAAAGACAACACAATTGCAACAGTATAAAGGGAGGGGCAACTCCCTATAATATGAGTCTGCCCAACAATATATTAAGAATATCAATTTACAATGTACAAGTATGTCTTGGCCGAACCAAGTCTCACACTTAGTCAAATTTACAATGAGAGGCAACCCTGCCTTTTACAATCTTGTGCACCTCTTGCACAAAGGGCGATGCTCACTCGAGCCACCTGGATACCCTTGCCAAGTCCTACACCAAAACTGCACTCTAGAACCAACCCGGGCACACTTTGCCCAACCTTCAACTAATTCCAGATCACTAACCAAGCGTACAATCCTCTTAAGAGTAGAGCGCATGAGATATGCGCATCTCTCTCCTTTTTTGCGCACTTGTCTCTTGAATTCTTGCGAAGATGTGTGAGTTCCTTCGTTGCAAATGAGCTCCAACGCTCATGTGTATATACACTTCTTAGTGTGGGGCCATTATGGGTGGTGGCACTCTATCCGACCCCCAAACCATGGCTAACACACCCCATAAGTGTTCCTTCATGTGTCGGCCTTGCCCTCACGGCAAGCCATTCCAAATCGTAGTATAAACCAACGCACTTTGTTTCATAAGTTCAACCTTTCGTCGCAAATCGTTTGTTGTTTCGTCACATCTCTGTGTCGCCGCACCCACCCGTCGTGTAGCCCTCGCCCGCCCGTCGTGCAGCCCGCACCCACCCGTGCACCAGCGCGCCCGCCCGCACGCCCGTCGCCCGCCCGTGCGCCCGTCGTTCACCGCACGTCCGTCGACTCGCCCAGTGCCCAACCATGCCCGTGCTCGGGTAGAACTCGAGGACCTTACATCCTCCTCCACCTGAAATCGTTGTCGTCCTCGACAACATACCATCCCGGTAGCCATCCACCAAGATCATCACTATCCATGATGTTAGCTCCTCCACATAAGGCAAACATCCCTGCAACATATGTAGAGCCTCATCTCCATCATGCCCCGGCTTAGTGACCAACTGCCACCAAGCTCACCATACCAAGGTATACACCTCTACGGTATGTCCTCCATCAGATATCATCTCGATCCATGATCATCGACCCCTCTGCCACAATCTCCACTGTAACATCTCGTGTCGACCCCATCATGTGTCCCCTCCATGTAGTCTCTCATCAGATGCCAACACATTTGTATCATGTGTTACCATGTCTCAACTAATGCCAACATATCTCTGCACATTGGTACCCCTCGTGACTCGAACTAGTCGGGTGATTAGTCCAACCATACGCCCAAATAATAAGAATGCACATCCTTATGCCACCACAAGTCTTTCCCTGACTTCTGCTACATCTCAGACTCATCAAGAATCTATCAATCATCCCATGCTCAGGTCCATGGAAACTCCATCCCATCTGCAACATGCTCCATATAACCAACCCGATGTCCATGACTCTAGTTGTCCATGATGTCCAACCCATGTAGACTCCATCTCAACATCCAAGTCTGCATCTGTCATAAAGAAGCCTCCTCCAAGGCCCCTTGTTAAGTTGATGTGGTTCCTCCCTATCAAGGCCTCCACACCAACCTATCTCCAAGGTTATCTATAGAGAAAGGAGGGCCAAGAAGTTTCCTCCCTGACTCTCATCCACGCATGTGTCAGATTGATGTTGTGTCCTCAAGTATCTATGCACAGCTTCAATCTCCTCACATGTACATCCAAGCTCACCTAGGTTGTCCTTTGTCAACTGAAAGTCATATATGCCCATAGCATACTTGCAAAAGTCCACTATCCCAGCAGGATCTCTACCTGCATAATCCTCATCAACCACTGCCTCTGAAGTAGTACTCGGACTCCCTTCATTTGCAACTCCATTGTGAAGATCATCAGTAGAAGATGCTCCCAACAAGTGTCTCCATGTTCATGAGGTTGTCTTCTCACTTCCTTCATTATTCTTCCTGGCTCTTGCAATGAAGTCCACCAACTTCCTTTCCTTCGTTGTTTGCGTCACACTCCCAAGTCCTCTTTGTTCCACATCCTCATGCTTCACATTCAGATCTTTGGGATACAAAGTCATAGAAGCCATCCTTGGTCTATATCCCAAGCAACTTCTTCTATTCATCGGTACCATCATGGTCTTCCCTTCAGCTGTGATCAAGAGAATGTCCTAGTCCACCATTGGTATGGCTTGTGCTAGCTCCATAAAGTCTAGCCCCAACACCATAGAATGATCATCCATGTCCACAACTCTCAAGTCCATCTTTGCAAACCACGATCCTACTTTCACCTGAGTGTCCTTCAACACACCATCAACAACTCTTATGGTAGAGTTGACTGCTTTGAAAGCACTCCATTCCCTCTCCATATTTGCTTTCTTTCCAAAAGACTTTGCTGCCTTCCTGCTTAAGAAGCTATGAGTAGCCCCCGTATCCACCAAAGCTGCAAATCTCTTGCCCTTCACGGTTACCTGCACAAAACTTAACTTCAAGGAATCACCTCCTTCTGTTGGCTTTGTCTTGTGCCTTACATCAGCAACCTTCTTCAAGAATTTAGCCTCAAAAGTGTCAATTGGCTCATGCTTCAATTTGACATTCCTCCTAAGGTACTTCACCTCCTTGCTTGGCTCTTCTAAGAAACTCGATCCTGGTCTAGCTTGACCTCCTTCAAGCTTGCCCTTTATCGCATCTTGCTTAAGTGCACCAACCAAGTGTCCACTAACCAAGTTCATAGAACTAAACTTTCAAATGTCCTCTGGATGCTCTCAGTATTGAGTTCCCAACCTGTCAATGTAGTCGAGCTCTTCCTGCTCAATCACAACAACCTTCTTACCAAGAAGCTTCTTCTTTATTTCTTCCTCAATTTGCTTGATTTCGGCTTCCACCCTGGCACTTTCCTTCCTCAACCGGGCTCTTTCATCAAAGAGATCTTGAAGATCAAGACCACTTCATTAGATCTCCTCATCAAGTTCCTTGAGTTCAACATCTGTCATACTTCTGCATTGGCTCTTCAGTTCCTCAAGTTCCCTCCTTAGTTCTGAACAGCTCTCCCAAATCTTCATATTCTCAGCCTTCATCGAAACCCAGTCAGAACTCCATCGACTCATCTGTTCCAACGCTTCGTACCGAAAAGCGTCAACTACACTATGGCTAGATTCACCTTTCATAGGTTCATCTACCATCACTGCATTTTCAGCCTTCTCCATGTTCACCAAGTCACCTGCAACCTGAACCAACCCTTGTTCCACTTGTGTGAAATGGTTTCCTTCACCTGCAAGTACCTGTCACGAGCAACCCTGCTCAACAGCTCTAAACCGAAGCTCTGATAAGCTCTTCACCGAGCTCTGATACCACCTTCACTTCGGTGAAGGTGTGTAGCAGCTTACACCTTCAATACCCTGAATCAGCTACTCTGATACCACCTGTCACGCCCCTACACCTGCGGTAGTCTTCCAACCGCTTGTAGCAAGGTGCGACACCACCAAATGTTTTCTTTTTACCAATACTAACATTCATGGACTACGCCTACTTCACTTTAACATTACTTAGCTTGTGTTTCGCAACCAAGTAAACATACAATTATCCTTTATACCAATGAAGCCCATACTCATTCATTATCCATAGCAATTATAAAAGACAACACAATTGCAATAGTATAAAGGGAGGGGCAACTCCCTGTAATATGAGTCTACCCGACAATATATTAAGAATATCAATTTACAATGTACAAGTATGTCTTGGCCGAACCAAGTCTCACACTTAGTCAAATTTACAATGAGAGGCAACCCTGCCTTTTACAATCTTGTGCACCTCTTGCACAAAGGGCGGTGCTCACCCGAGCCACCTAGATACCCTTGCCAAGTCCTACACCAAAACTTCACTCTAGAACCAACTCGAGCACACTTTGCCCAACCTTTGACTAATTCCAAGATCACTGACCAAGCGTACAATCCTCTTAAGAGTAGAGCGCATGAGATATGGCATCTCTCTCCCTTTCTGTGCACTTGTCTCTTGAATCCTTGTGACGATGTGTGAGTTCCTTCGTTGCAAATGAGCTCTAACGCTCATGTGTATATACACTTCTTAGTGTGGGGCCATTATGGGTGGTGGCACTCTAGCCGACCCCCAAACCATGGCTAACACACCCCATAAGTGTTCCTTCATGTGTCGGCCTTGCCCTCATGGCAAGCCATTCCAAATCGTAGTATAAACCAACGCACTTTGTTTCATAAATTCAACCTTTCGTCGCAAATCGTTTGTTGTTTCGTCGCACCTCCGTGTCGCCACGCCCGCCCGTCGTGCAGCCCTCGCCCACCCGTCGTGCAACCCGCGCCCGCTGGTGCACCTGCGTGCTCGCCCGCGTGTCCGTCGCCCGCCCGTGCGCCCGTCGTTCACCGCGCGCTCGTCGACTCGCCCGGCACCCAACCGCGCCCGCGCTCGGGTAGAATTCAAGGACCTTACACATGGTGTAACGACCTGCAGTTCTTGGGTGCGCGGGTGGACAGAACGTGCGTGCGGGTAGGCTTGTACGGACGAGCGGTTAAGCTGAACGACTGCGGTTGTGTTGAGGGCGAGCTCACGACTTGAGTATGCGATGATATTATGCGCATATGAGGAGGGGGCAAGCTTGTTTATATGCATGAGAGCGTGGTGTAACTTGTATGGAGGCCGACCTATGTACATGGGGAAATTCGACTTGAAGTTTGGCAAGTTTGCGATGGAGTAGGGGCTTTGGCCTAGTCGGCTGGGCAGCCAGACCATGCCCTACGTTTGGTATATATTGGAGGAGCGTGGAGCTCATTCAACCATTGCACTTCGATCATCTCAACGAGTCACTTGGACGCAGGGTGAAGGCGGAGCGGAAGTGCGCAGTTGGGCGAAGTCACCGTGTAGGGCTGCACGATGGGTGACCCGAGCGGGCGCTCGTGCAGAGCTGCATGACGGCCAACTTGGGTGAGGGCATCCGTGCAGGGTTGCACGACGGGAGACTCAGGCGGGCGTGCGGGTGACCTGAGGGGGTCTGGGTAGGCATGCACGACGGGCGGCCTGGTGAGGGCGTTCGTGCAAGCGTGCACGACGGGCAACCTGAGTAGGGCGTCCGCTGAACGGTGGAGACAAAGGTTGGAACCGAAGGTTGTAGAGTTGGGCAGGTGGTACTACATGCTGTTTCACACGATTTGGGCATTTACCAAGGGTTGGCAAGTGGGACTGTGTGTGGGCAGGTATACACGGTTTGGGTGTACTGACCAAACAAAGTGCGAACCGGGTGAAGACGTGCGACAAGGCAAACGTCGGGTTCGTGAGTCGTATGGCGACCGTGCGAAGGTGCCGTCAAGCTGGGCAACCATGTTTGCTGAAGTTGTGAAAATTGGCTAAGTATAAATTTGGGGTTTCCTAAGGACTTAGTCTGTACTTTGTAAAAGTGGAAAAATTGTATAATATATTGATTTGGGCAGACGCATATTGCAGGGAGTTGCTCCTCCCTTTATACTATTGTGCATTTCTCTTGTATAATGTTGTTTATGTGAATGTTATGGGCTTTCACTTGTATAAAGGAACACATTAATAATACTTTGTTGTGAAACACAAACAAAGTAGGATAAGTGGAATGTTAGGCATAGTCCACGAACATAATTATTGGTGAAAAGAAAGTGTTCGGTGGTGCCGCACCTCTCTATAAGTGGTTGAAAGACTACCGTAGGTGTAGGGGCATGACAGTTGGTATTAGAGCTGGTGAACTGAATCAAGGAGCTGATTCTACGAAGACCGATGACTTGGCAGGGAGTTGGAGTTTTGCAGGTAACAGGTGGAGTATCATAGTAATTTAGGTGAATGGTGAAACATGTTTAGCAGAGGTGAAGCTTAATGGTTGGGCCAAGTTGAAAGACAAGGCATGGCAGGTTTGGAAGAATGGGAAGGGAAGCTCTTTCTTACCTTATACAGGTTGAAGCGGTTGAAAGAAGAGAATCCCCGGATTCGAAAGGAACTTGAAGTCTTGGAAAAGAATGTTGAAGATGAATTTCTTCAACTTGGTTGGACAATGGAGCAAGATGAAGTTGCAGATTGTGCTGACAAGGAAGAGGAAGCCGTGATGATTGAAGATGTTGTAGACATGACAACGATGGAGGATGAACTTGAGAGTGATCAAGTTGGTCCAGGATCGTGCAGTTTGAAGACATAGATGGATGAGGATACTCACATGGAGGAGCCTCATGATGATGTAAGTACTATTGATACTTATGTTTCATTTGAGCATTTGGTAGATGGACCGTATGCAAGGAAGGGCAAAATCAGTTTTTCGATGCTAGGGAGGATCTTACCATGGATGACTAGGATGAGACCTTTTATGGAGAAGCAAGGATTGTTGATTATTGCAGGACTTGTTGGGGTTGTTTGTGACCTTGTGATAGAAGGTACAAAGGCTCGTGACAAGGGAGGAACATGATGATCATTGCGGAGGATTGGGTCATGCTTTAGCCATATGGCTAAGTGCCCGACATGACTCATGGAAAGATTAAAGGGCACACACTCAAGTTGCTTGGGTGAACTTCTCATGCTCAAGACCAAGAGATAATATTGGTGGAACCTTTAGTGGGGGAGCTATGATGGAGAGACTCATGTGATGATGATATGGTTGGGTGACTGAATTCACTAGACTGAAGATTGCAGACTTGGATGAGGATGACCAATTGTTGTGATGGGTCTACTTTGTTGGATTACATGGGCAACTTAGTCATAAACATCAGGTTGGGGACATGGAGCATGGCAGTCTTATGCAAAGACATTGTGCTGGAGCATTTGTAGAGGTGTCACTTATGGGCATCCAATGAGGAGTGCCAAGGCAGAGATGTTGTGTGGGTGGATTTGCTGATGTGACATGGAGATGTTTTACTTATGAGCCGATGGAGAGGTTGTGCACTCTTGTACAACAAGGCCATGGACTTGGATGGAATTGTGAGCAGACTATGGAGCATTCCTACTACATGGAGAGCTGAGGCATCTTGCAGAGACCTTTGGGCCGAGACTTGTATGCTTGCTAGAGTGTTGGTTGGAGATGAAACATGGAGCTCATGATGACATGAGGTTGTGACTTTTGGGGACTTCATATATGGTGGACTTGAAGGATCTGATGCATTGAGGAGCTGAGGTCAAAGACTTTGATGCAGGATGGGATGCATACTTCCGAGTACATGTGTGGGTATGGCTTGGAAGAGTGACTTGATGTGGAGGATCGATATGAGACACTTTGGAGTGATGGAGTTACGACAATGATAATGCCTTGGTGGCAACACTTGGGCATGGGTTGAGCCGAGACTTAACCACTTTAGACACATGGGAGCTGAATGATCTATGATCATGGGTGACACATGGACAAGCATGTTGCAGATGAGATGAGGACTACTTCATGGACCTGAGCATGACTTACACTTATATGGAGATGGATTCTTGATCGAGTTGAGGATGTGACAGGATGTTCTGAGAAACGACTGATGGTGGCATGAAGATGTGCATTCTCATGGTTTGAGCGTGATAGTTGGACTGATCACCCGACTAGTTCAGACATGGGGGTCGACAGTGTGCAGAGATATGTTAGTATTTGTTGGAGTATCATGACAGCAGTTCACATGAGGACGACGCATGATGAGGTCGACACGACAGGTTGCAGGAAGCATGTAGCTTGGATGGAAGGACAAACCTTCCATGATGGGGAGCAGCATGTGGAGATTGTGACAGGGTGATCGATGATCATGGATTGAAATGATTTCCGATTTATGACATACCGACGGGGTTTATACCTTAGTATCGCGAGCTTGGTGACAGACGGTTGCCGAGGCGAGACATGATGGAGACGACGGTTCTACATATGTTACAGAGATGTTTGCAGTATGTGGAGCAATTGACATCATGGAGAAGACAGACATTGTTGATCTTGGTGGATGGCTACCAGGATGCTATGTTGTCGAGGACGACAACGACTTCAAGTGGAGGAGGATGTTACTCCTGCAGTTCCTGGGCGCGCGGGTGGACAGTGCGTGCGCGCAGGTAGGCTTGAACGGACGAGCGGTTGAGCTGAACGACTGCGGTTGTGTTGAGGGCGAGCTCACGACTTGAGTATGCGATGATATTATGCGCATATGAGGAGGGGGCAAGCTTGTTTATACACATGAGAGCGTGGTGTAACATGTATGAAGGTCGACCTATGTACATGGGCAAAGCCGACTTGAAGTTTGGCAAGTTTGCGATGGAGTAGGGGCTTTGGGCGAGTCGGCTGGGCAGCCAGACCACGCCCTACATTTGGTATATATTGGAGGAGCGTGGAGCTCATTCAACCATCGAACTTTGATCATCTCAACGAGTCACTTGGACGCAGGGCAAAGGCGGAGCGGAAGTGTGCAGCTGGGCGAAGTCGTCGTGCAAGGCTGCACGACCGGTGACCCGGGCAGGCGCTCGTGTAGAGCTGCACGACAGGCGACCCGGGTGAGGGCATCCGTGCAGGGTTGCACAACGGGCGACCAGGGTGGGCATGCGGGTGACCGGTGAGGGCGTCCGGGTAGGCGTGCACGACGGGCGGCTGGGTGAGGGCGTTCGTGCAGGCGTGCACGACAGGCGACTCGAGTAGGGCATTCGTTGAACGGTGGAGACAAAGGTTGGAACCGGAGGTCGTAGAGTTGGGTAGGCGGTACTACGTGTTGTTTCACATGATCTGGGCATGCTGACCAAACGAAGTCCGAACCGGGTGAAGACGTGCGACAAGATGAACGTCGGATTGGTGAGTCATGTGGCGACCAGAGGTGCCGACGAGCTGGGCAACCGAGTTTGCCGAAGTTGTGAAAATTTGGCTAAGTATAAATTTGGGGTTTCCCAAGGACTTAGTCTGTACTTTGTAAAAGTGGAAAAATTGTATAATATATTGATTCGGGCAGACTCATATTGCAGGGAGTTGCCCCTCCCTTTATACTGTTGTGCATTTCTCTTGTATAATGTTGTTTATGTGAATGTTATGGGCTTTCACTTGTATAAAGGAACACATTAATAATACTTGGTTGTGAAACACAAACTAAGTAGGATTAAGTGGTTAGGCGTAGTCCACGAACATAAGTATTGGTAAAAAGAAAGTGTTCAGTGGTGCCGCACCTTGCTATAAGCGGTTGAAAGACTACCACAGGTGTAGGGGCGTGACACATGGTGTAGGGGTGATAAGTCACCGGAGTCCCTTTTCGCACAAAAGTCCTGCCTGGAAAAACATCGTCGTGCAGTGCATGCATGGAGTTGAGGGGCACCGGCAGGTAAAGCCTCATGGATTCGCAGATTGCGGCATGCAGATAATTCATTCTCTGCAGCTCCTCGTAGCAAAATACAAGGACTGCAGACGGTTTAATATTTTCTGCATCTTCTGATGTTCTTGCAGTGAGGAGATTGGTTATTTCTTTGTATATATCTTCCTCTACTTGGGGATGACATGAAAAGAGCCAGAAAAACCATGTTAACGCTGCGGAAATGCTGTCTTTTCCCACCAAGATAAAACTGATGATCATGTCTCGGAGAAATTCGTCTGAACAACAGCCCTCTTGGACGCTGTCCAGATCGTTGGTGTCAGTGAGTGACATGAATCTTGAAAGGAGATCCTCCTCGCGCTCCTGTTTCTTTGAATAAGTCACTGTGTCACTGTTGCGGCAAATCTCAATTCTCCGACTCTTGATGATGCCCATGGCGAACTGGTGCACAACCCGAACAATCTCTGAAAGTCGTTTCTCCGATCTGATGTTGAGCATCTTCTTGACCTTCCAGATAATCTGGATCGGAGTGGAGGACCTCTCGTAGCTCCACTTCGCCGCCGTGTCGAAGGCCCGCGCCAGCGCCGACACTGGAAGCGACACCTCCAGGCATACGGGATCGACCCCAAACACAACCTGGAAAATAGTATCGAATGAAAATCGCTGCAGAATATCCTGCAAATCCAATGTCCTACCACTCTCTCTAGCCCCATATAGAATCGGAAGAGGTCTATCTGTGGCCTCTTCCATGACTTTCACAATAAAATTGCGTAGAGACCGAGAATTGAAATGGTGGCGTGCAGCGTTTAGCTGCAGCCGCCACGCATCGCCGTCGGCATTGAAGATCCCCTTGCCTAGCAAATCTTGGAGAATTGCAGTGAAAGGTTCGCCCTTGGGATAATTGTCGAACCGTGTCTTGAGAATGTGCTCAACATTTGCAGGATTGGTGGTCACCACCGTCTTAATTCCACCAAGTCGTTCTACCACGATGGTCTGCGTGGGGGAATTGGCCAGCATCTGGGTGTACCATTCTATATGCCTCTTGCCATTTTTCCAGAAAGAAAACAATGAACCCACGACTGGATATCGCTGGGGTCCATAAACCTTCATCAGATTCTGGCTGCATAAAAATTCTCGCCTGCATATAGAAAGCCCATAAAACAATGGAGTTGTCTATAATGCGACTTTTTGGAAGCCTTTCCGGTGTGTTTTTCTGGTCAAAATTTGGCAGCAATTTATTGGAATCGCAAGTTTGATAGCTAGTTTTTGCACAATCAAACCGTCCTAGGGGTTTCCGAGGGTGCTGAATCTAAATATGCAGTTAGAAACCATTTTAACTGCAACAAATCAAGATTTAACCTCAATTTCTTCCACCAGATTCTGTCACCGGAATCTCCAAAAAGTCACATTATAGACAACTCCTAAAACAACAACCACACAGCAACTGCCAAGACTTGGATTCGCAGAGAGAGTAAAGGGCAAAATTCCTCCATTTCTGCAAATACAGATTGACATTTAACACGCACACAACGCATATAAATACACTGGGCTCATAAACGTGCGGGGCACGATGCCAAGAAATCGTGTTCCCATTATTCATGCCATTAACGCATGAATTGCATGTGCGTTTTGCAGCCAATTAGTAGGCACGTTCATATCCAATTCCCTCATCGCCGTCCTTTCCAATTTCCTCTGTGAATGTTAAGCGGCAGCGTCATTTGCGTTGCCAGGGCACCTTTATATTCAAGGGTAATGACCCATGGGGCACCGTCAAACCCAATTTCCTCCAAGGATGGTGATGATTCCAACACGGTTCCAGTTAATAAATGGCAGCCTTCTTTCACTTCCCACCAAACCAGCTCCTTACTAAACGCTGACAATCATTTAGCACGTGATTATCGTAATGGGCACCGTCATATCCATTTTGCTTCCAAAATGGTGCTGGAATTTTATAGCTTAATCGCCTATCAAATTTGACGGTTTTGGCAAATCCGGTTGCCAATGTTGACAGCTTTTCTAATTTTTTAACATATTTGAGGGGCCAATTTGCCGTCAAATTCCTTTCCAGATTGGTAATGGTTTTTTATTTGGCCCAGTTGGAAATCCTGGCCCGTTTCCGACATCACTCCCCATGAAAATCTCACTTCCGGCCAAACTAGCTCCTTTCTCAACGGAGATGGATTCATTGCGGAATGTTAATATGACCGTGATTCTTTTCTGCAAACCAATGGCAAGGGGTATTCCTCAGGCACGAGGCCCGTGCCTTGTTCTCTTGGATGCATGGATGATTTCGAAGGATTTTACAGCTTCGCCGAATGTGTTTGGCAGACTTTTTTACGTTATTTTTAACTGTGCTTTTTTATAACTTTTTTCAACATACTTTTTTATAAAATAGCGTATACTATATAGCAAATTTTGAACTTAAATTCTTATTAATTTTATATAGTTAAGGGTTGTAAACCTAGTATTAATAATAAAAAATCAACAACAAACTATTAAAAGCAAAAATCATGTGACGGAAACTATCAAAAAGCAAAAAAAAAAATGCCCAATTTACGAGGGTGATTCCTAAACACCTGTGTAGGAGGCCTTTGCTCCTCTCGAGGTTCGAGGTTACTTCTATGCATTGTACGCAACACAACCTACAATGCATAGAGGTAGTTGTGCAAAGAGTGTATCACATAGTAAACATTCTCTCATGTTTTGCATAGACAAGGTCATAGAAGTATATGATAAACAATCAAGGCTAGTAATGCTCATTCTTTTTTTACACTAAGAGAAGTTTTGTGTGCTAACAAATTTTGTCAATGAATCTGCAACATTTTTCAAATTGTCCACCCTCACCAATAGCACCACCTTTCCTTCAATTATATCTCTCATAAAGTGATATCAAACATCAATATGCTTTCTCTTATAATGATATGTTCAGTTATTTTCTACGAAGATTGCACTATGACTATCACAATCTATCTATCATGACACCTCATTGTGTCAACCCAATACTAAACACAATATGTGTAACCATACGATTCCCTTGCTTGCGTGAGTGGCTCCCATGTATTCAGCTTGTGATATGATTGGAAATTGGTGTCCATTCATATTTTCCATTGAATCAGTGTGATTAACATTATATTTTTCCATTCACAGGTAATGAGCACATGGGTCTCAAAAACTGTGGTATTCACCATGGTATTCCTCATTGTATTTAATAATAAAACATATAATGCAACCACATAACTCTTAGAGAAAAAATACCCTTATATAACATAACTACAAGCTTCCACCTTTGTAAAAGCCATGAAGTTTCTCACGATGTCATTTTATAAGATTTTCACCATTTAATACGAGAAGTAAGCTTTTTTCATATTATCATTTCCTGCACATTTTTTATATACCCTTGTGACCTATTATATTGTCAATATTTGTCTTATTCCTCATACAACCCAGATTAGTGGTATAAGAGCAATCTACTCATTATGGTTTCTCAACGCATCTCACTGTCAAGGTCACAGTATGGAGAGTTTAATCTCAAACTAGTTTCCCTTAAAGAAAACCACTCTCATCAACGCAAGTGACCTGCCATGCTAAAGGAAAAAAGTGATGATGGAGTAGAAAATCTTATCATGTTATTGCTCGAGGACGCACTCACACAACATATGAATGAGATGAGACACAAATTCACCTCGACCCGTCAATGGTTGTTAGTAGTGACCGAGGCACCTTCAACGAGTGAAAATTATGGAGGTGTGACACTTTTGAAGGTATAAATTAACTTTAATATCCCATTATTCAAACGCTAAAAACATGAAAATGCCTCAAATAAATGGTTAAATCTATTAGAGGCCTATTAGCTTTTCTAAAAAAACTTCTGACAATGAGATGATCACCTTTGTACCACTGAAATGCTTTCCTCATCTCAAAAATTAGTGGTAAGGTTACTTGAAGAGGCACAACGAGGACAAGTCTAGGAGATTTAATGTAGGCCTTTCATGGGCTACTTTTGTTCATGCCCTCAAGGAGGAATTATATCCTATAGGAAAATATGATTACTAGTACATGAGATGGACAACTTTGTGACAAGAGCGAGACTAGACAACGTTAGAGTACACTAATATTTTGTACACCTAGTACTCAAACATTGGTATCAAAGACTCCAAGAGGCACCTAGTTTTGAAGTATTTTAGTGACCTACATAGGTATATTCAAATGGAGATCGCTTTCCTAGATATCTCCTCATTAAGAGCTACTTACTGATATGTTGTAAAACTAGAGAAAACAATGAAGCAAAGGAATAAGCAGAAGTTTAGGTTTGGAAATCAAATCAACATAAGCATAGAAATGGAGGTCCTAAATCATAGAAAAAGGGACAAATGAAGTAGAGACAACCTCAAGAGAACTAACCTAAGTTATAGGAAATGAACAATAATGGGAATTCAAATAAATATATTGGGAAGTGATAGGACTTCCATAAAATCCCATAGCACACCATTGATGGATGTCACTTGAAACAATCATTGTCAGTTGAACTTAAAGAAAAGGAAATTGATGTTGGCTGTAATTCTAATTCAAAAAATTATAAAGGAAAGCGAATTATTGATGAAAAACGTAGTGCTATCATAGATATTATGAAGAACCAACTAAAAAACTCAAAGTAGCCTAAAGAGATAGTGTGCCTCTTTCATTTGTAGATGTCGGTAATTGGGACCCCATTAAATTTTACTATTGACAATGGTAGCCATAAGAACATTATCTCAACCAAGGTCATCAATTGATTAAAGTTGTCAACAATTCCACTCCACAACAACACACGATTGGTTGGTTAAGCCATGGATGAGACATCAATGCTAACAAGAAATGTTGTATGTCCTATGGCATCAAGGACTTCAAAGGTGAGGTGTTGTGTGATATTTCCCTACTCGGAATTTGTGATGTTCGTCTAGTATAATAGTATATGTTGAAACACCATGCTATATACAAGTCTCATCAACGTGTTGTTATTATTACTCTACGAGGTCAACGCTATAGGGCACATAAGTAACTACTTCAATTTCATTGATCTTAGCAAAAACATTCCGAAAGTTAATGTCCCATATATTCAAATTTGTCCTCTTCATGGCTCAAGGACAACAAAAGGTGACGATGACCATCACAACTTTAGCAGAATCTCTCTCTACAGAACACAAAACATGTGGAAAAATTTGTAGAAGTTTACATATACCTTAATTACAAAGGTTCCTTTACACAACCAAGTTAGCACATATGCATATATGGGATGAAAACCTTCCATATTATTAGGGGTCCAACTAGAAACCCATATATAATTGTTTAGGGGTCCAACTAGAAACCCATATATATATCACTCTATTGAATGCATCTTCACCAAAAGAGTCCTCTCATGCTCAGGTCAATGCAAATCAAACAATGAATATTGTTGAACGAATCCAACTCCTACAATAACTAGTTCATGAGGTGTTGCAAAAATCTAATGCCAATTATAGGCTGGAAAATCATGACCACAATATTCGACACATGTTTCAGGTTATAGTGGATCAAATCATGGACACTAGGGTGAAAGATATCTACCAGTAGAACGTACAAATCTACTAGGTTGTCAAAGTAGGAAATATTCTTCATCAAGGAAAGTGGCTCACCATGAGTCAAATTCAACAAAAGTTTATCCATTTGATGAGGGAACTTGACATACTAGGGACCATTTCTTCATAAGGGGGGGATGAATTATCATAGTTCAAATTGGTGTCTATCCACCATTTTCATCGAAATCAAAATGGTTAATCTTTAATATTTAGTATATTTGACAACTATGAGATCCTTCACCTAACTTTTAACTCTTGTAATATGATTTGAGTGGAAATTGTTCGTCATCCACTTTTTCCATCAGATCAATATGATTAATATTGTATTTTTTCCATTCATTAGTTACAAGCCCATGGTTTTGGCAAACCATGGTACTCATCCATGGTAATTTCTCACAGTATTCATCCATCACATTCACCATGGAGTTCACCCATGGTATCCACACATAATATTCACTTGTGGTATTTAATATTAAAATTTTTTATCCAAGTACATGATTCTTTTTTTTTCTGAGTAAAGACTAATTCTATTAAAGTAAGAGGAGTATCGTACAATCAGGCTTGCATGCAAGCAAAGCAAAAAAGCAAGGGAGCCTAAGAAGATAGGCTCCACCTTGCTCCATGGCGAAGAACCGGGAGAGGGCTAAAGAGAACATGGAATAACAAAGAACTGGAACTGAGCAGAGAGAAATACCCTGAGGGGGCTGTTACAATTACCCGACTTTTTTTCCCTTTTTTCTTGCTAACTTTGACCCATTCAGAGGAGTTTGGTTGAGCTGAAACAAGTTGGAGACTATTCTGCCCAGCCGGCAGAATATCCTTCTCAGAGTCTGAGGATGAAGTAAGATGAGAATGTTTCTGGGATATCTGAGAAACGGAAGGGTTTACCGGATCGTAAAAAGGGAGCTTCCAGCAGAATCTCAACGTTCTGCCCATCTGCAGCAATTTC
Organism: Pinus tabuliformis; assembly: GCA_031772625.1. Taxonomy (NCBI): domain Eukaryota; kingdom Viridiplantae; phylum Streptophyta; class Pinopsida; order Pinales; family Pinaceae; genus Pinus; species Pinus tabuliformis. The sequence goes on from CM062819.1 coordinate 1,654,172,473, forward strand.
CTCCTCATCCGAGCTGGAGGACTCTGAATCGTCCACAGGGGGAGGAGGCGCACAGTGGTTCCAACTTTTAGACTTGGGCTTGCACTTCAAATTCTTCTTTTTGTCGAGATACTGGGGACGAGAACTTTGGAGGTGTCCTATCTAATGACAATGGCGGCAACGGAAGGTTGTATTCTCGTAATCCAAGGTTTGAGTCCAATGGAAATCTCCATACTTGAGATTAATCTGATCCGGCAATCCTCTGCTAATATCTATTTCTGCACAGATTCTACCATAGGTGTAGAGCCCATTTTTCTTCCGAGAAGAATCTACAGCCAGGTAGCATCCTAAAGTTTCTGCAATGGCTATGAAGACCGAGACGTGCCATAGATGCACTAGAAGGTTCGGGAGCCTGACCCAAATGGGGATCTTGGTGATAACAGCTGTAGAAGGGTCGAAGTCTGGAAACCAAGGAGTAAGAAAAAGCCCAGCCGAGCCCCAGAACCAAGGGCCTCCCGTTAAGGCCTTCTTGTAATCTTCATTTAGGTCAAAAACCACAATGAAGAATCCTTTTGAACATAAGTATATCTGGCTTTTTTTAGTCCAGTTGGTATGAATCCATTGGTATAGATCTGATGTGTGAGGCCATAGCCCATTAAATCTACATACAAGTGCGGATTCTGCAAAAAGTTGATATCGATTATCAATTCCAGGATGGGAGAGATTGATGGAAGGAATGTCCTTTGTTTTGTCTACCAGAAAAGGCTTTGGAGCCTCAACTGGAAGGCCTGCTATTGAAGAGGGTTGTGTATGTGTAGCATCTTTGCGGACAACCTCTTTATAAGAGAAAGAAGGGGCGGAGGAGGTCTGCCTGAAGGAACCCCCTCTCAAACAAAAAGTAGCTACAATAGAGGCATCCTTCTGAATGCTTTAGTAAGAGAGAGGAAGGGTATTCAGAAGTTGCTTACCCTTGTATATTAGTCTGAGGCAAGATGAGGGGATGCCTAGCCGGCCTTCAAGATTTTGCAAGAGGTCCTACACAAGATCCGTTGTGCGTGCCCATTGCATTGTTGTCTTGCCCAAGAGGTTGACCTGGATCTGAAAAACATGTAACTCTTCAAGTAGATCTGGTTCAGATCTGGCCCCTGCTACTCGGCTCCAACGGTTCCAGGAAATGTTAGACCCATGGCGAGGATAGGGAGGATTATTCACCAGCGATTTAGGTTCTGGTTCTTCTGCGGACTCCTTTCTATTGTCCACAAAACTCCAAGGGTAAATGTCAATGTTGTAGTCATTGATGGCGAAATTGCCAGAAAACCTGACAATAGAACCTCGGACGCAGACCGAGGCTCCCTCCGGAATAGGTCTCAAATGCATCCCAAAATCCGCATTCATATTAGTTTTCTTTTCACAATAAAAAGACGGATCCGAGTTTATCTCTTCAGCCGCTACGAGGATCTTCTCCTGTTGCAGGCATGCAGGGAGACGCGTCAGATCCTGGTTCACATATATTTTCCGAGGTGATTCCCCTGTTCCGGCCTCTGAGTCGGCGACAGATTTTGCTCCTGCTTCCTTAGTTTCATTCAATACCTGTTTCCATATTGTGGCCTCTACAGCCTTTACCTGTACAGAATCGGAGTTTGACAATGGCGGCCGGGCCTGTGCGTCTTCAGGGATTTTCATCAACGAGGTAGGGTTTGCTGCAGCGGCGGCCATTCTTCTCAACTCCAAGTACATGATTCTTAAGTGAAAAGACAACCATAAATAATATAAATACAAGCTTTCAACTTTGTAAAATCCATGGAGTTTCTCATTATGTAGTCTTATGATATTTTCACCATTTAATAAAAGTAATTAAGCTCTTTTCATATTATTATTTACTTTAGACTATTTTTATATTTATGTGACATATTCTATTGTCAATATTTAGTCTCATTCCTTAAACATCATGGATAACACTTTGTAATTAAGAGTGCCACTGCAGACTATCATTTTCTCATATAATAGATTTCTCCTCCAAATATGTTAAGTGCATACCCACTTGTAGATCTTTGCGATCTTTATCTCTAGCCCAATATACATCAACAAAGCCATGAATATTGAACACTATATCAAATCTTTGTCTTCTTCGGTAGCACAATTCATAACTAGTGGCGCCACGAATGCCTAAAAACACTTTTTATTGTTGTCCAATGCTCCATCCCCATTTTTGACATATAAATGCTCAATACTCCCACAAAATGTGATACGTTTAGTCTAGTACAAACCATTTTATACGTCAAACTTCCAACTACACTAGCATATAGAAAATGGAATATGTCGTCTTCCTCTTGTTGTGTCTTCATAAATTGTTTTCTAAATAACTTCACACCTATAATAATGAGTACCTGTACTAGTTTACATTCATAGATATTAAACTTTTACAATATGGTCTCAACCTATTTCCTCTCATTTAACTCAATCTTTCTTTTTTTCCAATCACTTTTATTTTCCATATACAAAATGAAGTTTCGACCAGTAAGATCTTTGTTGTTAAATTTAGAGGAGAGCCGAGTTTTCACTTCATGGATGATTTCCCTATCATTTCAAATTAGCAACTTATCCACATATAAGACTAGTTCAATAACATTATCAACAGATAATTTGAAATACACACATTGATTCACATTTTCCCTTGTGAACCCAATTCCTAATATATAATTACCGAGTTTTCAATACCATGTCCTTGGTGACTTATTTAACCCATTTAGAGACTTTTTTAACCTACATATAATATCATTCTCTTCCTTCACCACAAATATTTTTGGTTGCCTCATGTTGTTTTCTTCTTCTAGATCCCCATTTACGAATGTTGTCTTTGTGTCCATATGTTTTATATCAAAATCAAAAGTAAAAAAATAAATAAACAAATATATCAAAAGCTTAATGAAGAGGGAAAAGTGAAGAAATACAAATTTCAATTAGGAGCATGGAAAACACCAATAGGGAAAAAATAACTGATAAATCTATTAGTCCCTTAGAAAAAACTTGACAAGTCAGTCATGTGATCCTTCACTACTCACCTCCTTGTCCCATTTCAATGGAGTACCCCCAAGCATTTTAAAGGCTTCATTACATGTATTGCATGGTCACGAAATCACAGACATCCAAAATTATTTTCTCAAAACCATCAGTGTTCATGTAAAAAATTTGAATCATTTACCAAGTCAAGTTTAACCTAACATTCCCCTCTTTAAACTTGACTTAAGGTTTCCTTGATAAAATTGATCTAAACTAGCCAGAATATTGAACACCACTCATCTCCAGGTCTTACTGCCCTTAATTTTTATATCTAGGGTGTTGAAGAATCTGACATTGCCTCCCTCTTCACCTAGATCTATATCTAGACTATATTGATAGCTTATTAGGGGTACACATGCCTAACAAAATATTATAGTCGTATGCCCATTTGCACAAAATTACAAATATTCAATTCCATTACAATGATTATTTAATTTTCTTTCAGAATTGTCTCACTACTAATTTAGCACAACCCTTGATGTCACTATCACAATGGGTATCGATAACATATTTGGAGATCATTTCTCTACACTCCAACTCTTCATTTCCATATTCATATCTAACCCTGCCGACAATCTCATAAGGATTTCAAACATATGGGATTACCTTTCCAAAGAAACTGTTAAACACACTTCAACTATCATGCCAAATTAGAACACAATCCACATACATCACATATACTACCACTGAAGGTGCTCCACATATGTTGAGGGAACAAACCACTAATTACTAAAACTCAACATGATAATCATAGATTAATCTAGATTTAAAGAGGAATGTAACAAATGATAGAGATAACCATAAATACAAAGATACAACAGAAATAATACTTAATTTCATTAGTGTAAAATACTAAAATCTCGAGCGATGGTAGCTTATCTCTAAGGAGAGATGTGGCGGCTACATGCCTCTAAAATGTCTTACAATGACACTCGAAGGCCTATTTATTGTTGAGAAACAATGGAAAATCCTACACATCCAAAACCCTAACCCTAGGAGATGAAGCGCCAAATTATGGGCCCGGTTTTGGTTAAATTGGTACATCAACTTCCCGGGGTCGTAACTTTGGCATACGATCTCCATTTGATGCGCACAATACCTCGTTAGAAAGATCTATCTGATGACTACAATTTTCGTAAGCGAAAAATTGGACCAAGAACCCATGTTTCTCCCAATTTTCCCAAAAAAACGCTGTTTAGGGCCTCTAAACGACTCCGGAAGTTCAGGACTCGAAAAACTACCAAAAATAGTAAATTGTGTTATAAATCAGGAAACTGAAAAACTGAAGGAAACAATGATGGGGGTCCAAGTGGAATTGGCGGGTGGCCACCAATATTCACCTAGATCATTCCTCCCACCTTAGGAAGCAATGGTCCCCATTGCATTGAGTTCCTCCATGAGATGAGGAAACTTCTGATGAACTTGGTCCCTAGTGAGCCACTTGCCCTAGTGAAGGAGTTGGCCTGCTTTGACAACTCGATACAGTTAGATATTTTGCTGGTGAGTGTGCCTGATCTGCATTTCCATGATCCAATTAGTTGCCACTTGTTCCATGTAATCTGGATTTAACTTTGTCGGTGTGAGTTGTTCTGCAATGTCGGATGTGTCTAGTAATGGTGGAAAGTATGGCTGAAGGGGGTCCACATTGAATATTGGGTGTTGGCTAAGGAATGGGGGAATGTTGAGCTTGAATGCATTGTCTCCCACAACCTTGGTAATGGTGTAAGGACCATATCAGAGTGGTCTGAGTTTCCGATAGGCTCCGGTAAGGTGTTCATTTTTCAAATGCAACCAGACTTTGTCACCCACCTGAAACTTGTGTTGCACCTGATGTTGATCATGTCGTTGCTTGTGCTTGGCATTTGATTTGTCCAGAATGTCATGGACCTACTGGAGGATATGTTTGATGTGCTCAATGAAGTTGTTTTCCTTATGTGTTTCAGACTGGACATGAGCTGAATCTGCCTAAGTAGCTGCAAATGGCATGGCCCCATCAATGGGACATAGTGGCTTGAATCCCAAGCCCACCTAAAAAGGGTTGTGGCCGGTCAAGCTGTGGAGAGGCCGGTTATAGTTGTGATGAATGTAGGGGAGGCTCTCATCCCATGTGCGTGGATGCTTTGAGTTGTACATGTGCAGAATGTGTACGATCATTCTATTGTCAACCTCTATCTGGCCATCAATTTGGGGATGGAAGGTTGTGGGCTTAGTGAGTTTGGTGTCCAACATCGACAAGAGACTGGACCAAAATGTACTGAGCAACCTGATGTCCCGATCTGAGATGATAGACAATGGGATCCCAAAGTGTACCCACACTCGTTCAAAGAAGAGTGTAGCAGTGGCTTCTACTATGATATTCTTCTTGCAGGCCGCCATAATGGCCATCTTTGAGAACCTATTGATGAACCACAAAAACACAGTCATTTCCATGCTTAGTAGAAGGAAGGCCCAACATGTAATTGATGGAGATGGATTCCCAAGGTCGACTAGGGGTAGGCAGTGGAGTATAGAGGCCTTGCTTCTTGATGGTTAATTTGGCAATGGCACATGAAGTGCAGGATTTGATGTACTTTCCAACATCCTATCGAAGATTCAGCCAATAGAAATACTTCTATAGTACTGCCATCGTTTTCTCGACCCCAAAATACCCAGCAGCCCTATTGTAGTGTGCTCCCCAAATCATCTTGGCACGCTCACTTAAAGGAACACAAAGGTGACCCAGGTGGCATAACAAGGCATCCTGGAGGTGAAAATCTAGAACATATTTCCCCTGCAAGAGTGTTTGGTATGTGTGGCCGAATTATGGATCGCTTCTGTAGAGAAGTGGCCAAGCAAAAGTCTCATGCCCACAAGAGTTGAGCACGGTGGTTAACTCCATCATTGGTGGTCGATTGAGGCAATCTACAACATTATTGGTGCTGCCCTTCTTATACTTGATATGCAAATGGAGCTGTTGCAAGTATGTGGACCACTTCTGATGGCAATCATTTTGCAACTTCCCTTACGTCTGTATGAACTGCAAGGGTCGGTGGTCTGTGTGCATGACCATTTCCTTCCCCAAAATGTAATGCTTCCATTTTCGGCAGCCCTGCACAATGGAATACATCTCTTTGTCATACGTGGGATAGTCTAAAAGTGTCTCACTGTGATATGCCACTGGAAGGCTGTGTTGAGTAAGGACTTCCCCAATAGCATAGTCAACGACATCTGTCTCGATCTCAAATGGTTGTTGTAGGTTTGGTAATGCAAGCACTGATGCAAAGTAGAGGTGATGTTTCAACTCTGTGAATGCCTTCTGTTGAGATTTAGACCAAAATAATTTTTCTTTCACTCCTCCCTCGGTGACTTGACTCAAGGGCCAAGTGATATGAGAAAATCCCAACATGAACCTCTGCTAGAAGCTGCCAAAACACAGAAAGCTGCGGAGCTTTGTCAGAGTAGTTGGAGATGGCCAATCCTGAATGACTTGGATCTTTGTTGGATCCACAAGAACCCCCTATTCATCAATAATGTATCCCAGATACTGAAGTTGGGTCATGCCAAAAGTTCATTTCTCCAAATTGGCACATAACTTGTGTTGCCGCATGTTTCGAGAACCTGTCGGATGTGGTGGAGGTGCTCTTCCCAACTATGGCTGAATATCATGATGTCATCCAAGTATACCACTACAAATGAGTTGGTGAATGGTCACAAGATGTCATCCATTAGCCTCATGAAAGTTGCAGGAGAATTCGTCAACCCGAAAGGCATAACCAATCATTCGAAAAGGCCCTCCTTGGATTTGAAGGCAGTCTTCCACACATCACAGGGTTTAATTGGTACCTGGTGATATCATGACTTCAAATTGATCTTGTTGAAATATTTTCCCCCCTTTAGTTGGTCCATAAGGTCATCAATCCATGGGATCGGGTACCTATTCCAGACAATGATCTTGTTCAGCACCCGATAGTCAATACAGAGTCTCCAAGTCTCATCCTTCTTCTGTACCAACACGATCGGGCTCCCACAAGGCGATGAACTCGGTCAGATGTGACCTTTCTGCAACAGCTCCTGAATCTACCTCTTGATTTAATCATTCTCCATAACGGAGCATCGATAGATTGGTCCATTGGGCAGTGGCACACCTAGCGTCAGATCGATGGAGTGCTTGACCTGACAATGCAGAGGAAACCCTGCGAGGGAGGTGAAGATGTCCTCGTACTCCTCCATGACCTTCTCCATTTGTAGTTGTTGTGTGGAGGGGTCTTATCTCGAGGTCGTGGCCACCGTCTTCTTCTTTCCCTCAGGGCATATCATTAGGAAAAAAAAATTCCCAATTTTGGATATAAGATTACTGCATTTTTTTGCAATAACTAAAGAGATGGTGATAGGCGGTACTACCTTCGATATCTTGTAAAAAATATTTCTCAAAGTGAGAATAACAGCACGAGGCCTTGAATCATATACAAAATATCGCTTCCACAAGTATGGTTAGCCTAATAATACATTACAAACATCAAGGGGAGGAATGTCACATAATACCTCATTCGTGAAGGGCTTGATGTTGTATGGAAGGCGACACTACTAGCTCACGCGAAGATCAAGTCCTTAGTGAAGCCACCCGATGGTGTACGGTTGTGGATGTGCTATGGTCGGTAATCCCAGCCGCTTCACGACCTCTATCGAAATGAAGCTCTTTTGGCTCCAGCTACCGACAATGAACTGTAGCGGGGATCCCTTTACCCACATGTTGGAGTGGAAGAGGTGCTCCTCCTCCTCTGGATCTTCGGGTTCCTCCTTCTGGATCTTCATGGTGGCAACAGTGGCGTTGGGCTCCGCATCGATAATCTACTTCCCTTTGTCATTCCACTTATCGAGTTCTGACTTAGAGTATAAACATGCATTTGATTTCGAATACTTTAGCTCAGCCACCAGTGACTACCTGCCCCGACACTCACTTGTGTTGTGAGTGGAGCTCTTATGGAACTCACACCAGTTTCCCATGTCCTTCTTTGGCTTTGCAGTGTTTTTCTTTGCTTGTGGCTTTCGTGGGTTGCCTTGGGCCACCCTACCTTAGATTTGTCCTTTATTCAACAGTTTGGGGGCACCTTTCCCTTGCTTCGGATTTGCAGATCCAAAGTCTCGCTTCTTTTGTTTAAACTTCTGCTCAATATTGATAGCGTATCGGTACGTCGTGATGAGCGAGGAGATGATCAAGAACTCCATCTCGTCCTGGATGTACCTATGTAGGCAGCTGCGGTATTTGAGTACCAAATGCATCTCAGAATCCTTGATACCCAACTTTGTGTGAAGGGTATGAAAAATATTAGTAAGATCTGGCACGTCTTGGTCCCTTCCCTGCTGCAACGTCATCCACTTTATGTATTTATCATCATAGATTTTGACAGGGTAGTACTGCTCCTTGATGGCATTCCAGAATGAATTCCAAGTCAGTGTGACTGAAAAATGTGAGGCCGTACTTTCATCCTTCTGTTCGCAGTAGGTTTCCCACCAGTCCTTGATGTGGGGGATAGTTTTGAGAAGAGCGAAAGTAATCTTTTCCTGGCCGGAAAAATCATGAATAGAAAAATACCCTTCTAGAATATTTAACCATTTAAATCTACAATGTCTGCATCTATTTGACCCTCAAATATGGGAATGTCAAAGCTAACTTGTACCTTAAAGTGTGTGGTGCTTCCAAAGTAGCTGTTGGAAGTAGATGTGTCGCCCCTGGGTAGCCGCTAAAGGATTTGGGTAAAGTTGTCCATCATCACGGTCCTTTGTTGCTCGAGGGCCTCTTCGAGCAAGATTTTGATAGAATCTCCTGTCCCCTCGTATTTCTTTTCATCCACCATGGGAGGCTGTGGGAATTTGTGAGGCTGGTCTTGCAAAGGTTCAACCAGTTCAAGCCCTAACTCCTTATATCCCAACCTTGTTGGGGGCATGCAAAGAAAAACAGAGAAAGAGCATAACGCTCTGATACCATTGATCCAGATTTAAACAGGAATGCAACAAATGACAAATATAGTCATAAGTACAAAGATACAACATAAATAATACTTCATTTCATTAATGCAAAATACTGAAATATGATTACAAACAGAAATGGATATAAACTAGCTCGGGCAATGGTAGCTTATCTCTGAGGAGAGATGTGGCGGACACATTCCTCTGAACTATCTTACAATGAGACTCAAATACCTATGCATTGTTGAGAAACAATGGAAAACCCTAAACATCCAAAACCCTAACCCTAGGAGATGAAGCGCCAAACTATGGGCCCCGTTTTGGGTAGATTGGTACATCAACTTCTTGGGGGGTCATAACTTTGGCATACAATCTCTGTTTGACACACACAATACCTCGTTAGAAATATCTATATGAGGACTACAACTTTGGGAAGAACAACATCAGTTCATGTATCCATGTTGCTTCGAGTTTTCCCAAAAAAGACGTTTAGGGCCTTAAAACGGCTCTAACAGTTCAAGACCCGAAAAACTGCCAAAAATAGTAAACTATGCTACAAATCAGGAAACTGAAAAACTGAAAGAAACAATGGCGGGGGTCCAAGTGGAATTGGCGGGTGGCCACCAATATCCACCTGGATCATAGATTGAACATTTTCACTACTTGGATAGGCAAGTATAGTCCTTTACATCTCTCATTAGGAACCAATGGGATTCTAAGATAGTCATTGGAACATCTATGACATGTGTTTCATAACTTACCATCGTTGTTTTTCAATTCACAACAACTTTGAACCTCTTGTACAGTAATTTCAATGATTGGATTCCCATTTAAATAGGATCTCAATACACATGATTTGTCACAAGATATATCACATAAGTCAATAGGATCTACCACGATTTCAACAAAAAATGATCATTCTCCTAATTTTCCACCCTCATGTGACAGTGATGACTTCCCACCTACTTGGTGTCCTATATAAACTTCAAATCATCTTATACACAAAACCAACAACATTGTTGTCTCAAAATGGAAACTTTGTTCATAGGCTTCCTGGTTGACATAGGGTTTGAGAAATGGAAGCAAAGGCACCTATATATGTCATCAATCAACATTCAATCCAACATTGTCGAGGATGAGATGAATACATGTATTTTGTGTGTGCAATGTGTGAGATGATGATGTATGGTTCCTACGTGGCATTGTAGCCTCCTCGGTCAAATCCCTCGATCACCATTTTTTAGCAAATAATGCAGTCCTTAGTTAATGCTTGACAACCATTGAAGGACTTGAGTCTTGAAACTTAAGATAATTCCACCTCTCTTGGCCATTCTCCAAGGAGTTTCCAAAGCATAGTTGCCAACCTATATGTGGGGCCATGCGAAGCATTATTGGAATTTTTTTCATTGAAAAAATGGTCATTGGGTATTTTGATTTTGATAGAAAAGATTGGTCTACAACTGCCGAATAAGACCAAGTGGGCTAGCTCACATAATCTTGTCTCCCATGGGAAATGATCTGTTCACCTATACTCTATTGATTATATTCTCATATCTAAAAACACATCTCATAGTCAATAAATCAATATTGAATCCATTATTAGAGATATACCCAGACCGCTCTTGCTAGAGAGCTTGGGACAACTACACTATGATATTAAATGTAGGTTCTAACTCTATTTAGTTAATTACTGCAAATATATTCTTAATCAAAAAAAAAGACACAATGACGAATGCACACATTAACACAAATATTTTACCCTAGAAAACTAAATTTGTCAAACTATAAATATTTTTCGATGTATTTATCATCACAAGTTCAAATCTAGTGGAGGGTAGAGTATCTACACCTTGGCACACTTTAGTAGTCAAATCATTGTGCAAAGGTGTGTCCCTTGTCACACAATCAAGGGGTTCTCATACACCAATTTGGTTTTTGGCTTGGTTGTGATTTAAAACTAAATGATTATTATTATTATTATTATCTGACATCCATAACTACCGATCTACTAAAAGTGAAAACTATGTGTCAAAAACTATTAAAAATAGACATAAAAAATTGTCGGATTTTTTTTGGGGCACTATGGTGAAACCCTTATGTAGGGGGTAGAAAGATACCTTGCAAACATCCTCAATAGGAGGGGCTTTACCTCCCATATGACCTCTTTGAAAAGAGGGTGTTGTTTACCCTCTTGACTCCTCGATGTGTGGAGGTAGTTGTGCAAAAAATATAACACATCTTCAATATTTACTTATTACTGATTTCTAAAAAAAGTAATTTTTAATTCACATTTCAATTTGAAAATTAATTATTTACCAATTATTCTATTATTTAAATTTTTTATATTTCTAAGATATTAAAAGAAGCTTATTCTAATTTAATGTTTTTCAAACGGATGCAATAAAAATTAAGATGGTGCACTCAAACCATTCCAAATCCAAAATCTAAATCATTGAGCCAAAAGGCTCATCCTACAATTCAGAGTTCACACATATCCCTTTAAAAAATACTTTAAATAAAAAAACATTGTCCGTAGAAATGATTATACATAATTTCTTAGATTTACTTAAAATAATTAACAACAATCAATAATCACTTTCTAATTGTATTCACTTAGTTGTTAATATCACAATCCAATATGAAAAGATGTGATAAAAATATTTCACTTTCATTATTCGAATTATAAATAAAGTATTTAGATATCTATATTAAATAATATAATTAAAATTAAGAAAAAAAAAACTTTTATTTTTCTTATAAATATGAGTAGTAATAATATATATATATATATACATATGGTCAAAATATGTGTTAATGTTGACGTTAGTAAAATATTTAAATTTTAAAAAGGAAAAATTAATTAAAGGTAAAATAATTTAGATAATAAGAAAATATGTAAACTTATTCAATTTTTAATAAATCGTCTATATAGAGAGATAGAAAACCATTATAGATGCATCTTAATCAAGGATTTATCCAGCACTAAAAGGGGTTAAATCTATTGGCATGCATTTTTTTTTCACATTTTGCATTTTAAAAAAAAAATTACATATAATAAGATTTGATGTCTCTTGGCTCTTAGTAGATGCATGATTAAGATTAATATATACTGATAATAATTCCAATCATTTCAAAACCACCAAAATCAAAATCATCAAAACAACAATCTTATATATTTTTCAATATATTAGTTTTCTTTTAGATAAAAAATGAAATTAATAACCCATATATATATATATATATAATGATCCAAAATTGATCTAAGACAAACAATTAAGGTATTACAGACTCATGTGCATGGGTGTGCCTATGTTATTTTATGCAACAGATTGATAAGATTGCAAAATACACAGGCACTGAAGCAGTTAGAGAAAACATAACAGGAAAACATGTAAACACAAGAAGTTTAATAAGGAGTTCACCCAACACTCCTAGGCTACGTCTCCGGGTCCAGCCTCCAGTGGTGGCCTCTCTATTATGTTTCCAAAATCAGAGTTTTTACAATAGTGAGCTCAATTTGAGTCTCACACAACAGATACAATTCAGTAGGATTATACTTAGATCCCCGAAGTCTCTGGAGTACACAGAGTCTCCTTACTGAGACTCAACCTCTATTGGTCATAGTGGTATGAGCCCAATCTGAGACTCATACATGACAGGCATATATAGAGGAATTCACTTGAACCTCTCAAGCCTTCTCTAGAGCACACAGACTCCTTGACTCTCTTTGTCTCTGTCTGGCTCAATGCTGCCTTAGCTTCTGCAGGTCAGCTTGGCTTCTTCTCTCTCCTCTAAGCTTTCTGCGTCTAACTAACTCTCGCTAACTCACTTCTAACTTGCATCTTTCTCAGTCAGTTCGTGGCTTTAAAGCCAATCTGCGTTCTGACTGTTCATTTCTGCTTCTCCGCTTTCTAGTTCCCCGCCTCTGTCCGTCTGAATCCCTTCTTTCAGCGTTTACAGTCACTGCATAACACTTCACAGGGAGGTGGCCACCTATTCTGTAACGGATGAGTGCGTCAGCTCTCTCAGACATGTTTCGATGGTTGTTATTTCCATTTGCTCCAAGAATGCCCGCGAAACCGAATCTTTTGTCAACTCATCATCCCTGTCGGACTTCAAATCCCATGTGATCTTGCTCTATAACCTCGTCAAATCTGGTCACCCATCGGGATGCTTCTCTGTCGTTGATCTGGGCCCCCCAAATCCTACGCTTTTCGCTCATATCGGGCAGTTGAGTAGCTCGATGGTTACCTGCTCGATGTAAGTTGTTTTCTCTCTCTTCCACTGGACGCGTGTCAATCGATGTGTGGCATCAGGCAGGACTTGGTTGAAACCAATTACTGCCCCGAGCCCTTCCGATATCCTGTCAGTTTTATGGAATCCTGCCCCCGACGGAATCGACGCGATATCCTTTACATTTCATAACCTCTCGGGTTCGAGGGCTTGGGGCTTTTCCTCCTTTGAGGGGTTTGCCAGGCGAATTGCATATCAAAGCCACTCTCGTTTCTTGAAAAGGCCTCCTGTTTTGCTAGTTCGTGACAACGCACGTTACCATGGGCTGACGGTCTGCGCGCTTGACCAAGGGTCCTTGTTGCTCCGTGTTGATCACAAATTGCAACTGTTACGAAGATATGTCTAATAAGTTTGATCTTTTAAAGCTTTGAATTTTTGACATAATTTTAAGAGTTCATAAAAACTTAAAATGTTCTAGAATCCAATTCAGATCATATAAACAGCTCATAAAACACGAAATTATATATTCTATTAAAAAAAATTTGCATCAAAAATTTTTAGCCAAATAATATCACAGTAACTCTGAACCACAGAAACTACACTCTACAAATAACAATCTCATCAATAAACAATCCCAAAACACAAAACAAAACAGTGCCACCATCTTAATAAATCCTTAAATCCACGTGAGACCTTGTCACCTTCCTCAATTTCTAATTTAAAAATATAAAATAGAAAAATTTCTAACGGAAAAAATACAAAATAAAGCAATTTATCCCGGAGTTGTCCGAGTCCGTCCGAATATACTATAACGTCCAAAAGACTTCTGCAACTTGAGTATAAGTTGTGATTACAAAATAAGCAAAAAAAAAATAATAATTTAAAACTAATTTCAAATACCCATCATCTGACCCCTTTGATTATCCCTGTAGAAAGTGATTCAGATTTTTTTCATATTTTAATGCCAAAAGTGGCTGCACTCATAGGAACACCCTTATCCATACATCGCTTAATTTGACTGTATACGGCGAGATCCACCTTTCAATTATTTGTTGCGCTGTTCAAATGGGCAGGATCCCCATTTTGGATTCAGTCCTCAGTATAACTGATATTGCTTCATGATTACCACATTGAACAATGTGAAAGATACTTTACTTATTGATGGGCACATCTTGGGAATACATTAAAACCTAAATTTTAATGAGTAAATTAAAAGAGTCGAAGCAGACTAAATTAGTATTTTCGGAGATGCGTTTTGATTTCGGTGAAGTGATTCTAAAGATAATTTAAATTTAAACTTCGTAAATGTGTAAAAGTAAATCTACGTTCAAAGACAATTTCATGACTAATAATGTTATATTTACTCAAATTATTTATATATTTATTATTTTTAAATATAATATATTTATAAAGAATTGAAATGGTTTAAATAAATATATTAAACTGATTTGCTTTTCAGTACATTTCTAAAATGTCATCTTCCAAATTCACAAACTAAGATTTCGTTTTAAAAACACAAAACATGATTCACGCATATCTAGAAGCATTGTTTGTAAAGGGCAGAGATAAGGCTTTAGAATATAAATGAGGAATCATATATAAATTTTGGTATTGAGATGTTTAATTTTTAAATTCTTGTTATAATTGGCGAATGATATTTGGTAGACATCTGCCATTTTCATCTATAAATGAAAGGGTGAAGATTCAAATATCAACTCACTATAAATTCATTCGAACGCTAGGTTTCAAAGTGGTACAATGGGGTTAACGATGTCCACATTTTAAAGGACTTTGTCATGTTTTATAAATGTATGTGAGTTTTTTCTAATGCATTTTTATTTTGGTTGATTCATAGATGCAAAGGGTCATGTTTTAAAATGAGAGTATGTATTTCTTTTCCATGGTTTTTAAAGTTAGTTTATATTTTATTTTATCAGATAAGGATTTATCATTTTACCAAGTTGTTATTTTAATAGGTTTAAATTATTTATATATAGAGAGAGGGGGAATGAATGTAAAGTTTTGAGAAAGATGTATTATATTAGTTTTATTAATTTAAATATAAAAAAAATATTAGAATAAAATTGATTAAAAAAAAAATTGATGGGTGTACGCGGATGTACGTGGTGTGTGAAAGGATATCTAACCATGCTTCTCCTTCACACAAGTATTAACATCCCATGAATGAATTATTCAAACATTTACTCCTTCTGTGCGACGATTACCCTCACGATCTTTGCATATAAATGTGAAGCCTAACAAGCAATTTACTTTAGTTTGGCAGTTTGGGCAATGAATTTGGGTTGTAAGCAGATTGGAAACATCCAGGTTTGTGTCTATGACGCGTCACCGAGGTTTCCATCTTGGGTGAGTAGGGAAGAAGGCGTTTGCAGTTGCTTGGTGTGGATTGGGATATGTTTCCTTGTCTTCCCTTGGGATCCAAGCACTCAGACAGTTATGGTTTTGTATTTCTCCCTTGCTTCCATTTGCTATAAGCCTTTTTCTCTCGTACGACAATTTTTGGCTCCACTCTCGCTCACAAGGACTATCGTTGGTCTTCACAGGTGCCTAGGTTTCCATTTGATTTCTAGTATTTGTGTACTGGGTATGGGTCTCTCTTTTGGCATGAAGGTAAATATGGTCTCTTGGTTAGCACTCAGGGTTGTGTGTTCTGTTTGCGTCAATATTTAGGGGTTTTTGTGGGAATTGTATCGCTCCATTGACTGATCTTGGTAAATGCGTGTCTATCTCACCTTTCTGTTAGGGGTTTCGGTCTAGTGTTTCACCCTTGTTTGGGTCAAGGGGCATGTGGGTTTGGATCGTTTCGTCTCCTGCGCATGTTCTCTCAAGATCTCTCTGTGGGCTCCCCCTGTTGCAAACCATCAACCACCGTGACCAACAGGATGCCACGACAATGGGGTCGTCCTCGTCGCGGACAAGGGCAACAGGCCCAAGACGGGCCTCCCGAGACAGGCCACCACTTGTCCTCTACCAACTTGAACAGCCTGGAAATAGAGGATGCAAAGGCTATTTCTTCAGCTAATTTGTCAGATCCCCTAATGGCTCTCTCTTCCATGGAATCTATCATTGAACAGTTGCAACACATGCAAATTGACATTGACATTCTAAGGGATCATAAGTATGAAGACCACTATGAGATTGTAGCATATCTTACTAATATTCAATACAGTCAGAATGCCATTCTGGAGTTGTTGAACAACCTTTGACGTTGTCAATGATGCACTAACAACCACCCTCGCAGCTTGGAGGCATGAGTGGAACATATTGATTTCCACATTCATGATCGTGTTGTTTACTTTGTAGCTCCCCCTGTAATTCCCCCTCACCCCCCTCCTTGATACGATGATATCAATTCAGTTCTCTTTCTGTGAACAACCTTTGGCGTAGTCAACGACGCACTAACAAACACCTCCATAGCTTGGAGGCATGGGTGGACCATATTGACTTCGACATTCATGATCGTGTTGTTTACTTTGCATCTCCCCTAGTAATTCCTCCTCATTCCCGTCCTTGATATGTTGATATCAGTTCAGGTCTCTTTCTGTGTCACTCATAGTATGCTAAGGCTAGAGGGCCCTCCGGAAATAATGTATGTAAACTGTCTATCATGGTATTCTCCAACCCCAAATCTCAAAAAGTCTAGTCGGAATGAGGGGGCGAGGGCTATTGAGATTTTTTTTTACACTGATATTTTGAAAATATACTGAAAGTCATTTTGAACGACAAAAGAAATAAAAAGTTATTAAGTATTATGCTTTAAAAACAGACAAAAAAATATAACATTTATTTTTTGTTTAATTTTCATTTAAATTTGACTACATATTTTCCCTTGATGCTATAATTTCTTTGTTATTTAAATTTCATTTTGAAATGCATAAATATATTAAGCCAGTTGTGTAGCTTAGTTTCCCATCATCATGATATAAAGTATTATGGAAATAATCAAATTCAAATTTCAAATCCCAATGAATCAAACCAACCAAAGAAAAAAATTACACAAATAAATTCACAACCATAACACAAAAACAATTAATAAAATAATAGAAATTTACTTAAATATTAAACTTTAAATAATTATATAAAATTATTCATTTCAAGTATTAAAATTACATAATATATTGTAATTATTGGAATATGCATGTTTCTTTTGAAATATGGCTTCCAAAATAATTTGCTCATAAAAAAATATGGGTTGATTTAACTTTTATGGAGTATTTTTAGTAGTACTAACAAATGAAAGCTTGAGTATTCTTAGTAAAGTTATATTAAATAAGTTATGGTTTTTGGCATGTGGTCTTGTTAAATTATGGTATTGCAACAAAGTCTATTTACAAATTAAGAATCTCCAGGGTAAGGTAAAGTGGGGTGAATTCCATAGTTAAGAATCTTCTTACATGCTCTCTATATATCTATATATAAATTATTAATAAAAATTTTAAAATAAAGTTATAATTTAGTTAACTTTTTTTATTTATTTAATGTGAACAATGTGAGATGTATAGTGAAGTAAGTGTTTTGATATTTATAATTGATTGATTGCCATAAATGTTTTTTAGTGATTTCCTTGTAAATTAAAAATAAAAAGAAATAGACTTTATTTTATTATCTTTATATATGTTTGACTTTCCTAATTAAAAATATGATTATATTTAGATATTAATATATAAAAAAATAAACAATATGGAAAGAAAACTTCCTGAGATCACTTCAAACACTTAAACTTCTGTCAAATTGCATATAGCTCACATGGCATGAAAAATAAGTATAGCTCAAATAAAGTTGTCATGAAAATGTCAATTTGTAAAGACAAGATTTTTCTCAAAAGACAATAAATATACCAACTTTTAAATAAATAATTAAAAAACAAAGAAATAAATCAATTTACATATTGATTAAAAATATTCTTACTTTCAACTTAGAAAAATTATAAAATATATTTCTTCCATAATTAATTTAAAGAGAAAGATAATGTTAAAGTGAAAGTAAATTCTTTAATAAAATATTAATTTTAAAATATTTAAAAGTATATATATATATATATATATATATATATATATATATATATATATATTTATTTTCCTATAAAACCTCATTTTATATAATTTTAATTCTAAAGCATTAAATCAATTTAATCACCATATAACAAAGAACAATATATTATTATCCGTATAAATTCACAAATATAATATTTTCATAATTTTCTCCATTATTACTAATATTGTTGCAGCATAGATTATAATAAAACTTTTCTTTTAAGCTTAAAAAAAAAGGAACTCTTTATCTTTATAAGGAAAAAATTAAAACGGTTTCCCTGTCGTATGTTCCATCATTGTCTCCATTGTTACTCATATTAGTGTTGTTCCAATTGGTTATAATATAAAATTCCGTTCAATGGCTCACAACTTTAATGTATTGATTATCACAGCATTGAATTTTTGAGAGATTCAAAGAGAATTAAAATAATATATTATAATGCGTGTATATGAATTTAATATGGTATTGGCAAACTTATATTATATTTAATATGAAATAATTTAAAATGGTATTGTCAAACTTATATTATATTTAATATAAATTAATATGGTAATGTCAAAACATAAATTATATTAAAATACTCTACTCATTAATTTCTCGTGTATGATTTTTTTCCCATAACAGCGACATGCAAATAGTACTTTGTAGATCGTTCAAATGATGCTCTTATTTTCCTAATTCTGCAATTTAGTTCAGCTTATGATTAAATTAAACTAATGAATCCAAAATACTGTCCACTTGTGAACGTGCAGTGGAATCAAATATAAAATATCTACGTCTGCAAAGTGCTGCTCGCGATCTCTGCTACTAATCTAATATGCATTGGAATATAAAAGCTCATGAAAAGTAAGGGGAATTGAAAATTAGGTAATTCATGCACGCGCAGGAGTATATTCCTTTGAAAAATTAAAATATTTACACGTGATTCATCATCCAATTGCACCCACTTCCCTGAAGATAATGGGGAAGCTAAAAGTTTGTGGTCGATGTAAACGAACAAGGGAGAAGACATCTGGGACCATAAGGGCTATGCAAAATAAACCCCTAGTGCCACATCTGAATGCGGTGATGAATAGACTCATGGAGGTTTTGGAATACTCGTGTCTCAGAGAAAATTGGATTTTGTTTGTCGCCCTCAACGTTTGACTAGGGAATTGAATGCAGTAATGAAGACAGTCATTGAGGTTTTGGGATACTCGTGTTTGAGAGAAAAAGTGATTTTGCTGGTTAGCTTCAAGATTGATGCTGAAAGTTTCATGGGTGAAATTTGAAGAATGAGTATTATTCTATTAAGAATTAGTATAATTATATTAATGTGTTTTATAAAGTTTTATAAATATAATAAAAAATTATTGTAACAAAAAAGTATTGTAATAAGAATATTTTACTAATGTATATATTTATTTGATTAATTATGTATAAAAAGGTGATGGGTTAATTTTTTTTGAGAAAAAAAATGAATTACACATTTTATTGTAAAATAGATTATTTTGCTAAATATAATTTGCTTATAAATTAATTTTCCCATCTAATTAGAATATGCACTTATTAGAATTGGAATAATCTCAAATTCCTATGAAATTGGTAGAGCCATATAGCACTAGTATAATTTAATTTGAGAAAAAAAAAAAATTCCAGAGCTTATTGTAAAATGAACTTTTTTGTAAAAAAAAAAATTGTTATATATTAATTTTCTCATCTAATTAGACTATGAACTTATTAGAATTGGAATAATCTCAAATCGCTAAGAAATTTTTGGGTGGGGAGCCATGTGGCATAAATGTATTTTTTTTAATTTATTAAAAGTCAATGCAACCTAACAAGCTTTGTAACATACTACAAACTTTTATTGGCATTAAGACTAAGTATATGCTGAGCATATTCCCTTGAAAATCAATCTAGATCACCAATTAAAAAAATAAAATAAAAAATCAACAAATCATCATACACCTTAAGTTAAAATAAAAAAAATTCAGAATATTCTCTTTAAACGACGTTTTTATTTAGTTAAAAATTAATTTATTTCATTAAAAATTAACTTATTTAATTAAAATTAAAATTAAAATAATATATATATATATATATATATATATATATATATATATATATATATATATATATAAAACTAATTTTCCAAACTGAATAATAACTGATAATACTATATAATATATAATGGTATAATAAAGGAAAAATGCCCTAAATTTGACATCATACAACTGATCAAGGCTTTATCTTGCATGTAGTCAGGCTAATCATTCATATGGACCATATACCGATATTTGAGTATATTTATTAATATGTTAATATTATTTATTTATTCACTTTATGTGGCGATCAGGGGTTAAATTTGACGAGTGATCCTATCCGTCAAGGAATTTTTTTATAATGCTTTTATTTTTATACTGACTATCACATGACTTTTAAAATTTATTTGTACAAGTTTCATCTAATTTCAAATTGTATTCATAATTGTTCAAATTTTCCATTCTTTGTTGTACCATTTGGCTCAAGTCTCATTGCTACACTTTGTTTTGAGACCTGTTAATCAAAATTTTCTGCATATTTTCCAGATTGTTCAAATGTTTTGAGTTTTTTTTTATTTAAAATAGAAATAGTGATAAAATAGACGGGAAATATATATAGAAACAAGAAAAAATAATATTATGAAGTGAAAAAATATATATTCATAATTACTTTCACATGAAAATAATAACGAAAGTTAATATTGTTGAAACAAATTTGACAGAAATAGTTCACTCACTCAAAAGAAGAAAAAATAGTTTTTTGTTTGTAAATTTGAAGAATAGAAGATCTTTTTTTCCGAAAGGGCAAAAATTAGCAAAAAGGTGAACAACATTTAAATTTTTCCAGTTTTTGATGGTAAATTAAAAAAAAAATATTAGTGTCACGATCCTACTCTTAACATATATATGAAATAAATAAAAAAATCATTCTTTTTATTCTTTACACACTCAACTTACCATATTCCTTAATTCGCACACACTCTGCCATGTCATCCAGTCCACTCGGACTATTAATCTCATTAAGGAATGTTTGACCAACGACAAACCAATCAATTGTCCATATTAATGTTTTGGTATGTATGCATCGGATATGATACTTTGGCAACCTATAAATGTTTTGGTATGTATGCATCGGATATGACACTTTGGCAACCGGATAATGGCGCTGGCATTTTATGTTGTGACCGGAGTAATAATCCGGCGATGAGTTGTTGAACTGTATTAAGTTTAAGGACAGTTGTTTAATGCTCCACAGTACAACTGGCCTGCCTTTCCTGCTCGACCATGTGAACAGGCAGAGTCCCGTACCCTCATTCCTCGCGCCTCTGGTTCCCGCCTCATTTCAACGGAGTGGATCAATCGATCTAGATCTGAGGGTGGAGGTTTGCCGGAGGGTTTTAGGGTTCGTATTAAGCGGCTTGAGTCTTCACCCAGTTCATTTGGACCTAGCGCCGCTCCCAGGTTTGGCTTGTCTTCTTCGCGCACAGGGGATATCTTTCATGCACTCCTCCGTCGAGGTTCATCCGCTACACAGGAGTTACCCATTCGTTTTCCCGGAATTAACCCTCGCAGGTGATGGCATTTTGTTACAGTTAAATTTCCGATTCTCCTATTATGATATTCTTTTCTACAGGCTTCTCCATTGATTTTATATGTGTATTAATAGTTCTCTTATTTCTCTGGTGCTTGAAGGTGGTTGCTACGGCAATGAAATCTTCCAATATGCAGGACGTTGGGCCCTCGGCAACCCAACCTTCATCGCTGCATAGCAGGTAAGCAATTTCATGCTCGATTGATTCCTGGGTGCGATGTTTGGGGTTTTCCCTTTCGACTGTTGCGGCTACGAAATTTATACATACTCGTTTTCCTTTTACTGGTTTTCAGATTTCCATATCCTGACCGAAGTAACCCAGGACAGGGTCCTTGAGGCTTGCCTCCGAGGCTACTCATGGTTTTTCTTTTATAACCCCAGACTCCGTTGTCTCGGCTTGCCCTGTTGGGATTGTGAGGAACGGTCAGTTCCTTCAAACGGGAGGTGCCTTGGCAGTCCTCGTAGTTAAATTATCTCAGTTTCTTTTGTTTGTATTTATAAACCATTTTACAGTTGTAATTATTTGGTAACAGAGTAGTAAAGACTACTAGTTGGACCGGTCGTGGAACATGGAACCTCTCTGTTTTTTTTAATGAATAATATTGTTATAATTCGAGTTCGCCGTTCTCTGGAATGATTGCTCGACTCTGTAATTGTAAATTTAATTATGGGGTTTTTCTGGAAAGTTAATAGCAAACTAAACTCGCCTTTCTGAAATAACATGTGTTTTATAATATCAGTACTGTCATATTTATACATGTTCTCATGATTCTATGATACGACGGAACCACCGTTGTCTTTAAGGAAATAGTTGTTGGCTTTCTGTTTTGTTTTCGGCTATTGTGCTTCTTCGAACTGCTAGAGTACCATACTATCGATATGTAATGATTATGATAGAAGGGCTTTGTTTATTATTGAAAATAAATGTGCAGTTGGTTTCGACGGTAGATTCCTTACCGCTGTCGCATTTTGCTACCTTGACTATGGTGAAACATGCCTAACGATACAGTTAGGGTCTGGTTCATTGCTTTCTCGAACCTTCCCTAAGATTACTCATGCCTTTACTGTCTATCCGTTATCTCTGTCTATGTGTTTTTTTTTTGTTTATGTTATATATAAGCTTGTTCTACAGTTTGTGCAAACTGTCATATATGATGTAATCTCGTTTGGTCTTCTGAATTTCTTTAATGAACATTCACACTATTAGTTCCAGAGAGTTTTTCCTACCACAGTTCTGGTAATTCGCGGCTGGGGCCCACCATTTTACTCTCTGCTAAGATGAGCAGACTCATGGTCAACAAAAACTTATTTATTTCCTTATATATGTAAAGTAATTCCTCAATGTTCTATACAGGGATATTTGACCTCTGTTTTGTGTTTTGAAGAACCAATAACCATAGTAGAATTACTGTAGTATTTGATTTGAATAGATAACATTACAGCATGTATAATAAGGATAAAAGAAATGTGAGTTTTCAAATAATTTCACAGGTTTTCTACTGTACTTTTTCTTTTCCACTGAAAAAAAGCCGAACTTTCTATTAGAAATAGAATGTTACAGAGTAAATCAAAAGATTACAGAACGACTTGTATTTCGCCGAGAAGGGAGAGACGAAGTCGTGCCTGAAAAAAAAAATCCTGAAGAGCGGATGAGCTCCAGTTTCAACTGCCCGTTAAGGGGCACAACACGCCACCAACAGAAGGACCAAACCTCCGGGGACTGATCCAGGTGGATGTTGGTGGCCACCCACCAACCCATTTGGACCCCCACAATTGTCTCTCTCAGCATTTTCAGTTTCCTTAATTGTAGCGCAACTTACTATTTTTAGCAGTTTTTCGGGTCCTGAACTTCCGGAGCCGTTTTGAGGCCCTAAACGACGTTTTTTTGGGAATCTGGGGCAACATGGGTCATAGACCATGTTGCCTCCCAAAGTGGTAGTACTCGGATAGATCTTTCTAACGAGCTATCATACGCGTCAAACGGAGATCGTATGCCAAAGTTACGACCCCGGGAAATTGATGTACCAATTTACCCAAACGGGGCCCACAATTTGGCGTTTCATCTTCTAGGGTTAGGTTTCGGGATGTGAAGGGTTTTCCATTGTTTCTCAACAATAAATAGGCCTTCGAGCCTCATTGTAACACAGTTCGGAACAGTTCAGAGGCATGTAGCCGCCACATCTCTTCTCAGAGATAAGCTACCATCGCCCTAGCTGGTTTCTTTCCATTTTTGTTTGTAAGCATATTTCAGTATTTTCCATTAATGAAAACGAAGTATTATTTCCGCTACATCTCTGTATTTATGGTTATCGCATCTCTGTGTTTATGGTTATCTCTGTAATCTATTGCGTTCCTGTTTAAATCCGGATCAGTGGTATCAGAGCGGTCTGCTTTTTCTCTGTTTTTCTTTGCATGTCCCCAACGAGGTCGGGATATAAGGAGTTAGGGCTTGAACTGGTCGAACCTTTGCAAGACCAGCCTCGCAAATCCCGACGGCCTCCCATGGCGGATAAGAAGAAAGACGAGGGGGCAGGAGATCCTATCAAAATCTTGCTCGAAGAAGCCCTCGAGCGGCAAAGGAACGCGATGATGGATAGCTTCGCGCAGATTCTTCAGCGGCTACCCAGAGGCGACGCATCGACTTCCAACAGCGACTCTAGAAACGCCACACCGTTCAAGGTACAAGTTAATTTTGAAATCCCCATCTTCGAGGGTCAAATAGACGCAGATGCCGTAGATAAATGGTTAAATCTGCTAGATGGGTATTTTTCTGTTCACGAATTTTCAAGTCGGGAAAAGATTGTTTTTGCTCTTCTCAAAGCAGCCCCCCACGTCAAGGACTGGTGGGAAACCTACTGCGAGCAGAAGGATGAAAGTACAGGCTCACTATTTTCAGCCGCACCCACTTGGAATGACTTCCGGGATGCCATCAAGGAGCAATACTACCCTGTCGGAAGCTATGAGGACAAATACATCAAATGGACCACACTGCGACAGGGACGAGACCAAGATGTGCCAGAGTTCACAAACATTTTTCATACCCTTCGCACACAGTTGGGTATCAAAGATTCTGAGCTGCATCTGGTACTCAAATACCGTGGCTGCCTACACAGATACATCCAGGAAGAGATGGTGTTCTTGAACATCTCCTCACTCGGCACAGCATACCGATACGCTGTCAAAATCGAGCAAAAGTTCAAACAGAAGAAGCGAGACTTTGGATCTGCAAATCCGAAGCCCAAAGGACAAAGCCAAGGCGGGGTGACCCAAGACAACCCGTCGAAGCCGCAAGAAAAGAACAACACCATGAAGCCGAAGAAGGACACAGGGAAGTGGTGTGAGTTCCACAAGAGTCCCACTCATAACACAAGTGAGTGTCGGACCAAGCAGTCGCTGGTGGCTGAGTTGAAGGCTTCCGAATCAGATGCATGTTCCGACCCTGAGCCAGAACCCGATAAGGGGAATGGCAAAGGGAAGCAGATCATTGATGCGGATCCCAGCGCCACTGTTGCCACTGCCAAGATCCAGAAGAATGAACTTGCAGATCCAGAGGAAGGGGAGCGTCTTTTCCACTCACAGATGTGGGTGAAGGGTTCGCCGCTACAATTCATTGTCGACAGTGGCAGCCAAAAGAACCTCATTTCAGCAGAGGTCGTGAAGCGGTTGGGCCTACCGACTACACCGCACCCGCAGCCGTACAGCATTGGGTGGCTTCACGAAGGACGAGATCTGAAAGTTCGCCAGCAGTGCCGCCTTCCCTACAGCATCAAACCCTTCACGGACGAGGTATTGTGTGATGTTACACCTCTGGATGTTTGTGATGTATTATTAGGCCAGCCATACTTGTGGAGGCGACATGCTGTGTATGAGTCAAGGCCTCGTGCTGTCATTATTTCTTTGAGTAATTCATTATACAGGATACCACAGGTAGCCCCACCTACCGCCACATCTTTGATCACTACCAAGAAAGGCAGCAAGCTCATCTCCCAGACCAGGAAATTTATCTGTATGGTTCATTCCCAAAGTAAGGGGAAGATCGTTGCTACATCCATGACCCCTGCAAAGGGTTCCTCCATGCAGCAGCAGCAGCAAAGGGATACGGTCATGACAGAACACAGGAACAACTTCTCCTCACCCACAGAGATACCACACAAGTTTCAGGTGGGCGACAAAGTTTGGTTACATCTGCAGAGAGAACGCCTTACCAGAACCCATCAGAAACTCAGGCAACGCCGACATGGTCCTTACAGCAGTACCAAGGCTATGGGGAACAATGCTTTGGAGCACATCATTCCTCCATTCCTTCGCCGGCACCAAATGTTCAATGTGGACCATTGTCAACCATGCTTCCCACCATCACTGGACACATCAGAGATTGCAGGACAAGTTCAGCAGATGGAGGAACTCAACGCAATGGGGACCATTGCTTCCTAAGGGGGGAGGAATGATCCAGGTGGATGTTGGTGGCCACCCACCAACCCATTTGGACCCCCACAATTGTCTCTCTCAGCATTTTCAGTTTCCTTAATTGTAGCGCAACTTACTATTTTTAGCAGTTTTTCGGGTCCTGAACTTCCGGAGCCGTTTTGAGGCCCTAAACGACGTTTTTTTGGGAATCTGGGGCAACATGGGTCATAGACCAATGTTGCCTCCCAAAGTGGTAGTACTCGGATAGATCTTTCTAACGAGCTATCATACGCGTCAAACAGAGATCGTATGCCAAAGTTACGACCCCGAGAAATTGATGTACCAATTTACCCAAACGGGGCCCACAATTTGGCGTTTCATCTTCTAGGGTTAGGTTTCGGGATGTGAAGGGTTTTCCATTGTTTCTCAACAATAAATAGGCCTTCGAGCCTCATTGTAACACAGTTCGGAACAGTTCAGAGGCATGTAGCCGCCACATCTCTTCTCAGAGATAAGCTACCATCGCCCTAGCTGGTTTCTTTCCATTTCTGTTTGTAAGCATGTTTCAGTATTTTCCATTAATGAAAACGAAGTATTATTTCCGCTGCATCTCTGTATTTATGGTTATCGCATCTCTGTGTTTATGGTTATCTCTGTAATCTATTGCGTTCCTGTTTAAATCCGGATCAGGGACGGAGTCACACAGGCAGGAGAGATCCACGATGTGGCCGTGAGACCAGAAAAGTAAACAGTATTCAGCGCCCCCAATGTAGATCGAAAAACAGAGAGGGAACACCACGGCCCGGACTTCCTGTAGGGAAGGAAAACAGCCCTGGGACCCTGGCGAAAACTGTAAGAAAAAGAGGTATATACAGAAGGAAAAATATGTACATGAACAAAACCAAAACCTGTAAGAAAAACTTAAACGAAAATAGGCTGTTCGAGCGGCCGAACCAACCCATTTTCTTCCTCCAGAACAAACCAAGACCCCGGATCATGATCAACCCCCTCTTTTGAAAGCCGGTCAGCTTCAAAATTTCTTTCCCGATAGATATGACTCAGAGAGATCTCCGAGAAACGACCTTTTAGACGAAGGACTTCTCTAAGCAGAGGGAGCAAGGTGAAGTTCCTGCATTGATGAGACCCATTAAACCATTTAACAACGTTCATTGAATCCCCAAAGATCTGGACGTCTCTCACATTCCTAAGAATTAGCCAACAAAGAAGGAAGTGCAGAGCTTTCAATTCGGCAAAATTATTGGAGCCCTGTCCAAGACCGACAGAAGCTTTTACAACCTTAACCTCTGATAAATGAATGATCAACCCAGCCCCACAGCGTCCATTAATATCTGAGGCTCCGTCAAAATAAGCCCACGGCATTGAATATCTAATAATTTCTTGTCGAACAACTCTGGTGGGAGGAGGATCCAGAGGAACCGGGATACTTTCAAAAATTGCAGCTCCTTCAACTGCAAGGCGACCTATTGGGAAAACAGAGTCCTTGAATATAGCTTGATTCCTTGCAAGCCAGGTCCCCCAGGTAACGATCAGAGGAATTGATCTCTCTCTGTTGTTTGTTGCTTCATTCCACCACTTCTGCCAAGCTTCCAAGAGCCCCTGCCCTTCCCATCTGAAAGGAATTTTTAGAAGCCTTAACATTTCGGCCCAAAGACTGGAGTTAAAGGGGCAGAAAAGGAAAAGGTGCTGAGCAGACTCATCACTATCTTTACAGAGCGGGCACCATCCAGGACCAATCCTACCTCTTTTTTGTAGAACATCCCACGTAGGGGCTTTCTGGAGCAAAACACACCAGAAGAACAATCTCGATTTGGCAGGCCCTTTTAGTTTCCAGAGCGGTTTAAACCACCAATCCGGAATCTCCCATCCTTTTTGAGACATCATCCATTTGTAGCCCATCTTTGGAGAATAAAGCCCATTTTGGGCAAAGACCCATCTGAGTTCATCCGGGGAGTCTGAGAGCCGGACTGAGGAATTGAGAAGATCCCTTCTGAACTGATCCCATTCCTCCAGCCATTCTTCCTCCAAATGTAAGTCCCTTCCCTGAATCCATCCTTGACTCCAAATGGATGAAGCCCGAGGATCAGCGACCTGATTTAGCGTGTATAGCCCTCTGTCTTTTAAAGCCGAAACCAAGCCCTGAGAAAGGGAGAAAATCTCAGTACAACCTACCCAGGGATCTCTACCCAGCCTGACCTGAGTTCCATCCCCCACACTCCAAGCCAAACCCTTCTCTATAATTGTGACAGAGGCGACCACAGCTTTCCAGACCACCGAGGAGTTTTTGCAATTCTTTTGTGGCAATCTGATCCAATCTAGAATTGTTAGCGGATCAATATATTTTCTTTTAGAAACAGAAGTCCACAGATTCTCCGTAGAAATGAGCCTCCAGCTGAGCTTTGCTGCAAGAGATTTGGAGAAGCATTCAAGATTTTTTATGCCCCAACCTCCCCACTCTTTGGGGCGAGCCACTTTATCCCAAGCAATCCATGGGGTAACTTTCTCCGACTTGGACCCCGCCCACAGGAATCTGCTACATAGTTTGTCGATTGAGGATAAGATTCCTTTAGGAACCCAAGTCAGACTAGCCCAATACACTGGGATTGCCATTAGAACAGATTTGATTAACACTAGCCTTCCTGCCCTGGACAGCCACTTGAAGCTCCAGTGTTTTAGCTTGGATTCAATTTTTACAAGTATCCATTTCCAGTCTTTTATCCTATAATTGTTAGGCTTCAAATAGAAACCCAAATATTTTAAGGCATCCTCCATCGATTTGACTTCGAAATTTAGAACCAGTTCCACTCTGCGAACATGCTCTCTGGGCATTCCAGCACAGGTGAGAGTGGATTTTCTCTCATTAATGCATAGACCTGTAGCCTTCAGGAATAGGTCCAAAAGCTTCTTTAGCGTCCTGCAGTCCTCTAGACTTCCGTTGCTGAACAGGAGAATATCATCCACGAAGAGGAGGTGGGTGACCCACAAGTTTACCGCCACTTCAATGCCTTTGAGAGTCCCTTGTCTTTTAGCATCCTGAATCATAAGACTGATGCCGTCTGCTGCCAGCAAAAACAGAAGTGGAGAGAGCGGACAGCCTTGGCGTAGGCCACGCTCGGGTCTAAAAAAACTAGAGGCCGCTCCATTGATCAGCACTGCTATGGAAGAAGAGGAAACACAACTCATCACCCATCTCACAAAATCATACCTAAAACCCAGATGAGTTAGCAAAAGCCTGAGATACAACCAGCTGATCCTGTCATAAGCCTTTGACAGATCGATTTTCACCACGACCCCTTTTCTTTTCCCAATTTTTAGACTATGGAGAGTTTCTTGCGCAACTCCGACGGCTTCATGAATTTGCCTGCCGTCTAAAAACCCAAATTGCTCTGGAGAAATATTTCTAGAGAGGACTGGTTTAAGTCTAGAGGATATAACTTTTGCAATAATTTTATACATGCAGGTGCACATAGAGATAGGCCTGAATTCATCATAAGAAACCGGAAGATCCGATTTGGGAATAAGGGCCAGAAAATTGGCATTGAAAGGGTTTGGAATTGTACCTGTACATCTGGAATCTTCAACGACTGCCACTAGCTCATCTCCAATAAATTCAAAGAAGTGTTGGAAAAATTCGACGGTCCAGCCATCCGGGCCTGGGCTTTTGTCCTTTTGCATTGACTTGAGAATGTCTTCAACCTTAGGCGCCATTATAGATTCATTTCCTTCCTCCTCTATGAACCTTGGGAAGAACTGCGCAACTCTTATAACCTCTGCAATAGAGATTTCCTCTGTCGCTTTGTACAAATTCTTAAAGAAATCTACCCCTAAGGAGGCCAGATCTTCAAAAGAGCGCGCCTGCTCACCATTGTCTTTCTCCATTTCCCAGATAGTGTTGGAATTTTTCCTCCCTCTTGCGTAATTCTGAAAAAACTTGGTGTTGTCGTCCCCCGCCTGCAACCAGATCGCTCTACTTTTTAAACGCCAGCTTTCCTCTTTTTGATGAAGGATCCTCCTCCTTTCTCTCTCCAACTCTTGTAATCTATCCCGAGCTTCAGCTGTTCCATAACCATTTCCACCTGAATCTTCCAAGAGCGCAATCTCAGAATTGACAGTTTCCAGCATTGCTTCATCCTTCAGTTTCTTTTGAAGGGCCCATTGTTTAGAGGCGGCCTTCATCCTTTTTAGATTATCCATAAAATTTTGACTGCGGCTCTCATCTTCACTGAATGCATCTTTCTTCCAAGTGTTGTGAAATAGACTGATATAAGTTGCATCCAAAAGCCAAGAGGTGTTAAATTTGAAAGGGGTGCCTGGTTTGGTGAAAGCCCCTTTCACTTCTAGAAAGACTGGGAAATGATCCGATAGACCGCCTTCCCCAACCCAATGTCTATAAGCCTGTAAATTTTCTGCCATCGATTCACCAAGCAGAAATCGATCTAGTTTCTTTCCCACCCATTCTTCTGCAATTCTACGATTCCTCCATGACGGGCGCATCTTGAGTAGAGGGACATCCACCATGTGCAAAGAGGCCAGTTTATTTTGAAAAAAATCAGTGAGGGGATCAGCCCTGGCTCTGACCCCCCACGATTCTGACATCCCCAAAGAAAAATTAAAATCTCCCCCAACTATAAGATTTGGGTGCGCCAGAAAAGACTTTGCAAAGAAAGCATTCCAGAAGTTCTCCCGATCCAAGACTGGACCGTAAACATTTAAAATATGTAAAGGGATGCATAGTTCATTGGAATAAAGTTCGACTGCCAAAACATTTTTCGATCCCCAAGAGGAGATCTCCCGAAGTACCTTTGCGTTGAAACCCAGAGCCACTCCTCCAGAATGACCATTTGCATCAATAGCGTGGAAGGTCCAACCCGGAAAGAGCTTGATGAGCCAACCTATAACTTCTTCCCCCTTCCCAAGCGTTTCTTGAATCAGAAGAATGTCAGGTTTGTTGGTCCTGACCAGTTCCTTCAGAGCTAGCTTTTTGGGCAGACTAGCTAAACCCCTGCTGTTGTAGGATAAAATGATCATCGGGTAACCTCTGGGGGTGTCCGCTTTGCTCTAAGCACCCCTGGCAGGGACATCTGTTTCCCACCAGCAATATCAATGACAGCCTTCAACTGTGCCTTCGTCAGATTTGATTTCCTTCCTCTTGTCTTCCTCGGTCCTGTTGACACCATGTCCGAATCCAGTCCTCCCACAACAAGCCCTTTCCCTTTTCTGGATGCCAATGA
Organism: Pinus tabuliformis; assembly: GCA_031772625.1. Lineage (NCBI taxonomy): Eukaryota > Viridiplantae > Streptophyta > Pinopsida > Pinales > Pinaceae > Pinus > Pinus tabuliformis. Next base: position 1,654,204,017 of record CM062819.1, read on the forward strand.
TCTGAGATTGTAGGGGGGTTCAGGACTCCAAACGCTGGGAGGAAAAAGTAAGGCAGCATCCGTGGGACTAGAGGTCAGCTTTGGAGAGGGTGGGATAGTCATAATTACACTGTCTGAAGTGTCTAGGCCCTGCCGCAAGAGCGACAGATCATCCACGAGCTGCCTAAGGGGTCCAGCCTCATCACAACATGATTGAGATAAATCAAAAGAAGAGCATATGGAAAAGGGAGGGTATTGAAGCGGGCTAGCCTGGGCCACCCCTGCCATTTCAGAAACTGCTGCAGTTCCCATGCGAGACATCGGAGTTGAGACAGACTCACTTGCTAGAAACCCAGGCTGTTCCTGTTCAGCTTCCTTCACTTGCTCCGGATCCGACCCCTGAACTTCTGCCTGTAGACCGCTCTCCTCTAATGGAGCCCCTTCTTTCTGGGAAGACAACCACTGATTAACCTCCAGGTTTTTTCCTTTTCTCTTTTGTCTTCGACGGCGCCTGTGACCTAGAGGACACTCCCGAGCCAGATGTCCGTAATTGTGACAACGATGGCATCTGAAAGGGAGGTTTTCATAGTCCAGGGTCTGAAGGAACTCTAGGCTTCTATACTTCAGGTTCATAGCATCCGCCAGACCATCTCTGGGATTTAAGCTTACCAGTATACGAGCGACACTCCAGTCATGAGTTCTAAGATAAGATCTATCAATATCTAGAAACCTCCCCAGGGTATTGCCCATCGAAGTAAACGCCGAGTCCGTCCAGAATTGCATGGGGAGACCCGGTAGTTTGACCCATACTGGTGACTCCACCGTCTTTTCTTTCTGAGCATCAAACAGGGGCGTCCACCTTCTGAATAGGATTGGCCTTTTTCCGAAACTCCAATGCTTGTCCAACACCCATTCTGCATGCTCCTTTTGGCCGAATCTAATGCAGAACCAGCCTCTGACCAGATTCTTGATCTCTACTGGCTGTCCCGGAGCTTCTTTCCATTCAGCCTGCGCCCAGTCCTTGATGGAGTCAACCGAGAACTTTCTGCCACGAACTCTGCCAACTAAAAAGGTTTCCGAGGCTTCCATTGCCTGATCTATACTAATATCCACTCCAAACACGCAACTAGGCCGCTCCTCCTTTTTTCTGATTGGTTTGTTCTTCTTTCTCTTCCCTCCCACGTCCTCCGTCTGAGTTCCTCCCTCTCCTGGATTATTCTTTCCATGAGCATTTGTTTCCTCTGTCTCATGTAGCTCAGAGCGTCTAGCGACAGGGACTCTGTTTTCTTCAAAAACCCTCCCAATCGCCCTATCAACCAATAACTCAGGTGCATTGGCTACTCTTCTCATTTGTTCCTTTACTCCGAAGCCTTTCGGATCCCCGCCTTCCTCTTCACTGGACGAGGACCACGTCAGGCAGGGGGGCATCCTTATCGAAGAAGGGTTTGATGCATTTCCTTTTTTCTGTGCGATTTTTTCCGACCCCCCTCCTTCCACTTTCTCTGCAGGCAGAACAGGGTCCTCTGCGCTATTTGGAAAAAAGATTTGCAGGTTTTTCTCAGAGACTTCATGACCCCAATAAGCAAGAAGATCTTCGAGGGCTGGTTCTAGGTCCACTGATTCATTATCAAGCTCCTTCTCCCGCTCTACACGACGCCCAGAATCCATTAAGAGATGTGATACAGTAAGACGTTCCTCCTACACCTTCTGAAAGGAGTGTTCCAGATCCCGTAAAACCTAGCTTTCTTAAAACCGACCGTCTGTTTTCCATGGCCGAAAAATACCGACACCCACCATTTTCATCAGCCGAAACTCCTTCCCTCTGGTTCGACCACCATTTTTGTCATTCAAGAAATCTTCCCTCTGGTTCGCCCACCATTTCCCACATCGAAGCCCCAAAACTTCAAAACAAAAAAAACAAAAAAAATATATAGGACGAAACCCCAAAACTTCAAAACAAAATACTGACACCCACCATTTTCACCAGCCGAAACTCCTTCCCTCTGGTTCGACCGCCATTTTTGTCATTCAAAAAATCTTCCCTCTGGTTCGCCCGCCATTTCCCGCTCCGTCTACATTATCATTCTCTTTTCTACTGTACTTAGACTACTGTAACTTTCAATTAGCACTAACATCATGGATGTATATTCACCATTAAGATAATTTCTCCAGAAATTTCTACTTACCTAGTCCGCCTGGGTTGTAGATGCGTTACAGAGGTTCACCTGTATCCTTTGTTGCTCTTGACCACCCAACCATGAGATCCGTCGCGAAGACTGGGATCTCCCCCCGAGCTATCTTGCAGGCCTAAAGCCCTCAACAAGATACATGCAATTTGTGTGTGGTTATCTGTTCCTTACCAGACTTAACCAATTTTTCCTCTTTTTTGTTTCTATCTCTCCTTACAACATAGAATTTTTGTCTCTCCCTTCCCTTTTCCCTGGAGGCCTTTCCAGTTAGGGAAGGTAGTTTTATGCAGTTTTCACAACTGATTCCCTCTTCCAATCTTCCTTTCAGAAGTTGCCAGCATTTCAAGAAGTATATATTTCTTTTAATATATATTTTAATTCACAATAATAAAATAATATGATTAAAGTTTTTTTTTTTTTTTTTAAACAGTCTTCCAATTCTGTCTTTTATCACAGAAAAATTCCAATATTTACATTCTCCGAGGTCATCACATCTCCCCCTCCTGAGATTGGACATCGTCACGATGTCTGATTTTCACAAACAATTCTGGGTAAGCCTTTTTTATGAGCTCTTCATCTTCCCAAGTGGCCTCGTCAGGCCCATAGTGCTGCCACTGCACTTTAACTTTGGTAATAGCTCGCTTCTGCAGTTGCACTTCTCTTCGGTCGAGGATGCTCAGCGGCTCGACCAGAACCTTGCCTTCCGGTTCGACCTGCAATCAACAATATTTCCAGTCATTTTTTTTTCTGGAATAAATTTTTAATTAGATCAACCGGATTTAGTTCTTACCCGTATATCCTGCCATTTGATCACATGTTTAGGGTCGTAAATGTATTTTTTTAGTATAGAAACATGGAAGACATTGTGGATTCTAATATGGCTTGGCAGGGCGAGTTGGTAAGCTACCGGCCCAACTCTTGCCAAGACCTGGAAAGGTCCAAAATAATGGGGTGCAAGCTTGGCACAACCGCTCCATTGTAGGGTACTCTTTCTGGCTTGGATCCTCACATAAACATGGTCACCAACCTGGTATTCTTTGAACCTTCTTTTCCGATTAGCAAAGCTCTTTTGTCTGTCCTGAGCAGCCTTTAAATTAGTACGTACCCATTTTACCATGTCCTCCATTTCTTTGAGCATTTCTAGCACCAATCTTAATTTGTCCTCAGGTCCACCCTAGCTTGAGGGTGTACGGCATTTCCGCCCGTACAAGACTTCAAAGGAGCTCATTTGTGTTGACGTGTGATATCCGTTATTATATGCGAATTCAACCAAATGTAAATATTCCTCCCACTGGGTTGGTTTATGCATTACGCATGCTCTTAACATGTCCTCCACCACTTGGTTCACTCGCTCTGTTTGACCACCGGTATGGGGATGATAGGCTGTGCTGAAATTCAGCTGTGTTCCCAGTTCGGTAAACAATGCTCTCCAAAAGATTGACATGAATTTTACATCATGGTCAGATATTATTGTCTTTGGAAGTCCATGCAGTTTGAACACATTCTACATAAAAATGTGCGCAATTTGCACAGCCCTGTAAGTGGACTGCACGGGTATAAAGTGTGCTACCTTACTCAGTTTGCCTACCAATACCATAATAGAATCATTGTTCTTCTTTGTCCAAGGCAATCCTATTATGAAATCCATATAAATAGTTTCCCATTTCCATTCTGGAATGGGTAAAGGTTGTAATAACCCCGCTGGGTGTAGATGCTCCGCTTTAATCTGTTGACACTCCAAACACTGGGCTAAGTATTCAGCTACATTCCTTTTCATTCCTGGCCAATGGTACTCTTTTCAAAGTGCGGTGATCATTTTTTGGTACCCCGGATGTCCTGCATAGTGGCTGATGGGAAACTCATCCAAAATCAGATTTTTAAGACTATTTTTATTAGGTACATACAACCTCTTTTTATAATGCAGCATTCCAGCATCATCTAATTCATATCCCTGCTGATTTTTTTCACTGGAAAGTTGTTGTACCTACTGTTTTATTTGCTGGTACTCAGCATCTTGATCTGTTGTTGTTTTTATCATTTCAATCAAGGGATTCTTCCATTTACTGAATGAAATTTCATACAAACATTGCACCTTCCGACTTAATGTGTCAACCACGCGGTTCTCCTTCCCTTTCAAATGCTTAATATCAAAATCAAATCCACTTAAAAGATCAGCCCAGTGGGCTTGCCTCGTATTCAAGGTAGGTTGGCTGAAGTAATTTGTCAGACTGTGGTGGTCTGTTAGCAACAGAAATTTTCTCCCCATGAGATAACGCCACCACATTTTCAGTGCGTGTATGACCGCTGCTAATTCTAAATCGTAGGCAGATTATTTCTACTCATGCTCCTTTAGCTTTCTTGACTCGTAAGCGATCACTCTTCCTTTTTGCATCAACACACCGCGCACACCCTCCTTACTTGCATCAGTACATACCACATAATCCTTATTTGGATCAGCTATACTCAAGATGGGTGTTGTGGTGAGTAAATGTTTAAGTTGCTCAAAGCTTCACTGACACTCTGAGGTCCATTTGAATACCCTTCCTTTTTTCTGTAGGGAGGTGATAGGGTATGCTACCCTTGAAAGACCTTCCACGAATCTTATATAATAACAAGCTAACCCCATAAAGGACCTGATGTCTACCACATCCTTTGGTACGGGCCATTCCATTATGGTCCTTATCTTTTCAGGGTCCACTACAATCCCCTCTTTTGTGATTATATGGCCTAAATACTGTATTTCCTCCTTGAAGAAATCACACTTGCTGAACTTAGCATACAGCTGGTGTTCTCGGAGAGTTTGTAGTACTAACCTGAGATGCTCCTCGTGCTCCTCCTTAGAACGAGAGTATATCAGAATATCATCGATGAATATCAGCACAAATTTATCCAAGAACCGATGAAACACGTTGTTCATTAAACACATAAAGGTGGCAGGTGCGTTGGTCAACCCAAAAGGTAGCACTACAAACTCGTAGTGCCCATACCGTGTTCTGAAAGCTGTTTTAGCGATATCTTCCTCCTTAATCCTAATATGGTGGTAACCTGATCGCAAATCGATCTTAGAGAACACTGTTGCACCCTTTACTTGATCGAAAAGTTCATCAATTCGAGGTAAAGGATATTTATTTTTGATCATGAGCTTGTTCAGCTGAAGATAATCTATACACATTCGAAGAGTTCTGTCTTTTTTCTTGACAAATAACACTGGGGCTCCCCATGGAGATACACTGGGGCGAATATAATTTTTGTCTAGCAGCTCTTGTAGTTGCATTTTTAATTCTGTTAATTCAGGTATGCTCATTCTATAAGGTGCCCGCGACACTGGTGCTGCCCCCAGTGTTAATTCGATGGTAAAGTCTATATCCATTTTAGGTGGCAGCGCGGGTATCTCCTCTGGAAAAACATCCGCAAATTCTTGTATTATGGAAATGTTTTCCAGCGTGGCTGTTTTATCCTTTGAATTTGCATAGCCTACCTGAATGGCATAAATTTGACATCTTTTTCTAATACATTTAGCTAGTTGGGATGCAGTGATCGGCCGGATCTGCACTGGGCGCTTAATCCCTTGCATTTCCTACTTCTCTCCAAAGTCATCTTTTAAATGGTTTTCGTCTTGCAGTTTACTAGTGACCAGTGTTTTTCTAGCCAATCCATCCCAATCAGAACATCATATGAACCTAGAGGAAGTACATTCAAATCTTCCACTACTCGCTGTCCCGCTATGGTTAAAGGGCAGTTATTAATTTTTTCCAAGACTCGTCTCTTGGCTCCCGTAGCTAGCTGTACCAGCCATGGATTCTTGAATTTTTTAGGTTGTAGCTTACATTGCTCTACTATCTTTGGGCTAATATAACTTAAAGTAGCTCCTGGATCAATTAGAATAGCTATGGAAAGATATGAAATTTTACCTTCAAATTCCACCATGGTCGGCTGGTATTCTGCCTAACGATCGTCCAGGGCTGCGTTAATCCTTGGTACGCTACGTCCCACATCGCCAACGGTCGATGCCTCATGGATATGAGATATCTGATCAATTCCCTTCCGCTGCAGGTAATTTTTGACGTAGTGTGGTCCTCCACAACCCCAACATTGAACTGGGGGTCTGGCCATTCCTTCGCCCTCCAGCCTGACAGGCTATTCACTCACTCTAGATTCACTAATTGGCTTAGACCTGAGTCAACCTCTTTGTATAGTTCTACTGTTCTACCCTTTACTAATTCCCTTACCTCCAATGCTGTGACTTCCCTTACTATTCCCAACTACTTTATTACCTCTTTTTTCATTCCATCTTTTGTTTGGAGCATCTCCTTTCTGTTTATTCTACTGGTAACAGATTCTAGCCTTGCGGATAGCTTCATCCATCATCCTAACATTGTCAAACTCAATCCTTTCTCATATGTATAGGGGTAAACTACTAACAAATCTTTTCACATTGGCTTTTTCTTCTTTAATATAGGGCACATAGCGAAGTAGGGAAGTAAAACGGTTGATAAACTCATCCATAGTCTGTTATCCCAACCGTAAATCATGGAATTCCCTTGCTTTTTCATCATAGAAGTGCTCGGTCAGATATCTTTCTTTGAAGTATTTCTGAAACTTCTCCGATGTTATGGTCCGTTCGCTTAACCCCTTGACAATCTTAACTTCCTCCCACCACAGGGTTGCTTTACCTTGTAATTGAAAGATGGCCAATCTTGCCTTCAGGTTGTGGTCATATTCATACAGCTAAAAATATTTGTTAATGTTAATTAGCCAAGCTTTAGCCGCTTCTTCCTGCTCCCCATCAAAGTGTGGGGGTTTAATTTTTTGGAATTCTCCCTATAGCTCCACTCTTTGATGTTTTGAAGTCTGCTGTTCGGATGCATTGTCAAAGTGGTCCTCCCCCTCTTCTGATTTTTCAGGTTCTTTTTGATAATTTCGTTCTTCTGTCATCCTCTGTTGTTCCACGCTGGGATTAGCTAGTGGTGGGTTCTGCCTGTCAGACAAACTCTTCAAAATTCTTTCTTGTTCCACCGTCAGTCGTGCATTATCCTCTCGTAATCGTGCCATCTCATTCTTCAGTTCTTGGACCGTCTCTAGTATTGCAAGGTTCGTGCTACGTGTCTCCTCGCCAAGCTGTACCCACAACTCTGGGTTATCCCTAGGATTTACTGCAGGTTCCTGACCTGCTATCGATCTGTGCGGAGCGCTGCCAGCTCTCTGCATATTCACGATTACTGTCTATTGTCTATATGCTGTTGTTTCCTTTTGTCTCAACCTAAGAAATGGAACCAGAAGAGGAGTTAGTTATATTAGTTGTCCTTCTTACAAATATAATAAGATGGTTAACTGTACATTGCTTGTTTATTTTCCTCCAGTTTAAACTTCTTTACATGTTCTTCCAGAGGTCACAGTATTGTAACCTCGCTCTGATACCAATTTGTCACGATCCTACCCTTAACATATATATGAAATAAAAAAAAATTTATTCTTTTTATTCTTTACACACTCAACTTACCATATTCCTTAATTCGCACACACTCTGCCATGTCATCCAGTCCACTCGGACTATTAACCTCATTAAGGAATGTTCGACCAACGACAAACCAATCAATTGTCCGTATTAATGTTTTGGTATGTATGCATCGGATATGATACTTTGGCAACCTATTAATGTTTTGGTATGTATGCATCGGATATGATACTTTGGCAACCGGATAAGGGCGCTGGCATTTTATGTTATGACTGGAGTAATAATCCGGCGATGAGTTGTTGAACTGTATTAAGTTTAAGGACAGTTGTTTAATACCCCACAGTACAACCGGCCTGCCTTTCCTACTCAACCATGTGAACAGGCAGAGTCCCATACCCTCATTCCTCGCGCCTCTGGTTCCCGCCTCATTTCAATAGAGTGGATCAATCGATATAGATCTGAGGGTCAAGGTTTGCCGGAGGGTTTTAGGGTTCGTATTAAGCGGCTTGAGTCTTCACCCAATTCATTTGGACCTGGCGCCGCTCCCAGGTTTGGCTTGTCTTCTTCGCGCACAAGGGATATCTTTCATGCACTCCTCCGTCGAGGTTCATCCACTACACAGGAGTTACCCATTTGTTTTCCCGGAGTTAAACCTCGCAGGTGATGGCATTTTGTTATAGTTAAATTTCCGATTCTCCTATAATGATATTCTTTTCTACAGGATTCTCCATTGATTTTATATGTATATTAACAATTTTCTTATTTCTCTGGTGCTTGAAGGTGGTTGCTACGACAATGAAATCTTCCAATATGTAGGACGTTGGGCCCTCGGCAACCCAACCTTCATTGTCGCATAGCAGGTAAGCAATTTCATGCTCGATTGACTCCTCGGTGCGATGTTTGGGGTTTTCCCTTTCGACTGTTGCGGCTACAAAATTTATACACACTCGTTTTCCTTTTATTGGTTTTTAGATTTCCATATCCTGACTGAAGTAACCCAGGACAAGGTCCTTGAGGCTTGCCTCCGAGGCTACTCATGGTTTTTCTTTTATAACCCCAGACTCCGTTGTCTCGGCTTGCCCTGTTGGGATTGTGAGGAACGGTCAGTTCCTTCAAACGGGAGGTGCCTTGGCAGTCCCCGTAGTTAAATTATCTCGGTTTCTTTTGTTTGTATTTATAAACCATTTTACAGTTGTAATTATTTGGTAACAGAGTAGTAAAGACTACTAGTTGGTTCGGTCGTGGAACATGGAACCTCTCTGTTTTTTTCAATGAATAATATTGTTATAATTCGAGTTCGCCGTTCTCTGGAATGATTGCTCGACTCTGTAAATGTAAATTTATTTCTGGGGTTTTTCTGGAAAGTTAATAGCAGACTAAACTCGCCTTTCTGAAATAATTCATGTGTTTTATAATATCAGTACTGTCATATATATACATGTTCTCATGATTCTATGATACGGCGGAACCGTCGTTGTCTTTAAGGAAACAGTTGTTGGCTTTCTGTTTTGTTTTCGGCTAATGTACTTCTCCGAACTGCTAGAGCACCATACTATCGATATGAAATGATTATGAAAATAAATGTGTAGTTGGTTTCGATGGTAGATTCCTTACCGCTGTCGCATTTTGATACCTTGTCTATGGTGAAACATGCATTTTGCAACATCGTGGTTTATTAACTAACAATACAGTTAGGGTCCAATTCATTGCTTTCTCGAACCTTTCCTAAGATTACTCATGCCTTTACTGTCTATCCGTTATCTCTGTTTATGCGTTTTTTTTTTTTGTTTCTGTTATATATATGATTGTTCTACAGTTTGTGCAAACTGTCATATATGCTTGTTCTACAGTTTGTGCAAACTGTCATATATGATGTAATCTCGTCTGGTCTTCTGAATTTCTTTAATGAACATTCACATTATTAGTTCCAGAGAGTTTTTCCTACCACAGTTCTGGTAATCCCCGGCTCGGGCCCGCTATTTTACTCTCTGCTAAGATGAACAGACTCATGGTCAACAAAAACTTATTTATTTCCTTATATATGTAAAGTAATTCCTCAGTGTTCTATACAGGGATATTTGACCTCTGTTTTTGTGTTTTGAAGAACCAATAACCATAGCAGAATTACTGTAGTATTTGTTTTGAACAGATAACATTACAGCATGTATAATAAGGATAAAAGAAATGTGAGTTTTCAAATAATTTCACAGCTTTTCTACTGTACTTAGACTACTGTAACTTTCAGTTAACACTAACATCATGGATGTATATTCACCATTAAGATAATTTCTCCAGAAATTTCTACTTACCTGGTCCGCCTGGGTTGTAGATGCGTTACAGAGGTTCACCTGTATCCTTTGTTGCTCTTGACCACCCAACCATGAGATCCGTCGCCAAGACTGGAATCTCCCCCCGAGCTATCTTGCAGGCCCAAAGCCCTCAACAAGATACATGCAACTTGTGCCTGGTTATCTGGTCCTTACCAGACTTAACCAATTTTTCCTCTTTTTCCTTTCTGTCTCTCCTTACAGCACAAAATTTTTGTCTCTCCCTTCCCTTTTCCCTGGAGGCCTTTCCAGTTAGGGAAGGTAGTTTTATGCAGTCTTCACAACCTATTCCCTCTTCCAATATTCCTTTCAGAAGTTGCCAGCATTTCAAGAAGTATATATTTCTTTTTAATATATATTTTAATTCACAATAATAAAATAATATGATAAAAGTATTTTTTTTTTCTTAACAGTCTTCCAATTCTGTCTTTTACCACAGTAAAATTCCAATATTTACATTCTCCGGGGTCATCACAATTAGCTAATCTTTATGGAAAATGGAAGAAAATGACCAAAATGGCTAATATATCTAATACGATTCCATTGTAAATTAAGGATTTGATAGTAAATTAGAAACATATTAAACAAACTTTGGGGAAAATTTGAAAAAAATAGCTAAACCTTAAATATTGGTTCTTAAATTGTTTGCTGGCTATATCAAAAGTTAGTGAAACAATCAGATACTAAACTTGAAAAATATTAGCCATTTTTTCAAGAGAAGTGAATATCACCACCAAAATTTTTCATGGCTTCAAATATCAAACGCTGAGGGCAGATATTCTGAAAAGTGAAACAGGATTTTAGCAGCTCACGGACTCTGGACGCATAATCTATTTTAAACTTTAGCTTTCAATTTGTAAGTATTAGATGGAATGGAGGATGCCAAAGGCACCCTACATTAAACAGTCTTCATCACTACTGTGCCACTTACCTTCTTTAAATTATGAATGTAACTCTAGATGTGATGTGGCCCACACATCAGCCTAAATAAATGGCAATATCTCCGAATATGTATGTCTATATTTAAATATAATAAAAATATACTATTTTTTTTGTGTTGAAAAAAGAACTATGAATGTAACTCAACTTTGTCTGTCGAGTCCATTAATTCCATCAAACTTATCATATCTTTTAGATTTTAACCAGAATCAGAACATATATACCTCATTATGACTTTGGACGCGGGGTCCTCAGGCAGCCAATTGGCTCACGGACTTTTCCTTTTGTTATGTTTTTCATACTTTTACTTTTATCATCAAATGGGCAGTACTGGTTTACTAGTAGAAAATGTTTTGCATAATCTTCAAGTTTAATTCTGTAATATAAATTGAAATTTGCCGTCCACAAATCAGTCTAGGTTTAAAATAACGTTTACCACTTCATATCAATTTATGTGTTTTACTTGTGCACGCCTAAAAGATGGACTCAAACTACCAGTAACGTCCAGAACTTTCTCAGATAAAAACAAACAGCATCCCAACAACTCCAACCAATGGAGGCATTTCTGTTTTGAAAATCAGAGGAAGTATCTAGTCATACTCCAACGATTGAGTAATTAGATTGTAAATTATAACAAACCTAGCTTCTAGTTTAAGGTGGCTGTAGATTTGAAGTTGAATTAATGCAACATGCGATCCACACGGCAAACGAAAAAGGAGTAAATGAATGTTTCTGGTCATATTGTATGAATAGGACGTAAATTTCTGTCATATGGTGGTCACTTCTACAATGGAAACGATTTGTTATTATACCCAGAATTCTATAGAAAGAGCCGTAGCAAACTTACAATACATAGCCAAGTATACACAGCAACATCCGAATGTATGTTTAATGAATATACAGCCACGCTGAAGTGTGTATATATATAAATAAATTAGGTATAGCTGATTATGTTTTGGGATCTAACATGATAGCTTTTTGCACAATGAAATCATCAGGATTCAGGCGGATTGAAGAAGGCATTTATCCGATGTCATCCTCCTGCTACTCTAACTAAAACCCATGATTGTGGATATGTTGGTTTTGATATTCCTCTCAAATGTCTATTTAACCCATTTACACCAATTCTCTGCACAAACTCGGCTGAATTCGAAGTTCCAGCAGGTTTTTCTTATGTCCTGCTCTTGAGTCCTCACCAAAGTCACCGACTTGCAAAAATCACCATAAATTAGGTCGCTGCAGTGGGTACCTGGGAATTAATTACCGTTAGTACCATAACATTTACGGTTTTACCTTTTGAAAATTAAAAACTGATATAATATCCGTGATATTTATAAATATGACTTAGAAACTAATATGACCCTGGCACTTTATTTCTGCTACTGCGCGGCGCATGTATTGTTAGGATATTCCGACACATAGGAAATAGTTAAGTTCAACTTGGTCTAGTATAGAGTTAGGTATAGAGTTAGGTAAAGCGTGTTTCTTTACTGTTGTACATTTTGTAACTTACAATCCGACGGTCACGATATGTAGTGATCCGACGGTTCACTCTCTCCTCGGTATTACCGACACTTGATCCGTGGCTTGACACCCGATTGGTCCATGAGTTCTATTTAAAGCGCATGGAGGTTCATTGTTCGGGTAATCCATGCATGAGAGAAGCTTATGTAAATTTTCATTCTTTGATTAATAAATTGCCTGTAGTACCCACGTTGGGACAGGCCGTGGACTGTTTCCCTCTTTGCGGGTTTTAACCACGTCAAAAATACTGGTGTATTGATTTGAGATCTGGTTGTGAGCGGTGTCCTTTTGGTGTTCTTTTTGAGGAACTTACCCTGTAAATTCCTACATGGTATCAGAGCTATTTGAGGGCCGCGTCCGTTGGTGATCCAAATCTGAAGCCGGTAGAACCACATGCGGTTGTCATTTCCTAGATCTGTTGTTTCTGACTGCTTTCGGGCCGAGAGGACTGCTCTGTTGCGTTCGGAGCATCTGTTCCAGTGAGGAACCCCTTTCGTTTCACGCGAAAAGGTTTTCGGTAGCCCTAGCTGTGTCATTTTTCAGATCGGGAGGTATACCGTGTTTTTGCAGTTTACTGTTATTTTCTCTCTGCTTATTTCGGTTTCGGTTTATTTAGCCTTTTTTTTAACCGGATCTATACCTTTCATTTCTGCGTATGCTCTTTGCCCTGCGACTCTGTGCGATCTGGAAAAATCAGAAACAGAAAGGAAGGATTTTTTCTCATGCGTATGCTCTTTTCCCTGCACCTTAGTGTGATCTCGGAAAATCAGAAACATTGAGAAAAATATTTAGTTTTTCGGCTAAAGCTAACTTTGAGACGCAAGGTTCATTTTTTTAAAATATCTAGTTTTTTGGCTGAATCTAACTTCGAGCCGCAAGGTTCGTTTTTCTTTGCATATTCGTGTTGGGTTTTGTGTTTTGTGTTTTGTAGGGAAAAAGAGCTTTCTCAAGGCAAGCACGCAAACCAAAGCCCCCCCCCTCTCTCTCTCTCTCTCTCTCTCAAATTTTTTGTATAGATCAATTGGTTCAAAGCTATTTTAAGAGAGTAGAGGTCTTAGGTTCAAGTCTCCATTTTGTGGGGGCGGATTTTTTCATTCCCGCACATTCGTGCACTTTGCCGGCAACTTCAACAATTTTTTTTCAAAAAGCCATAACTTCTTCATCCGGAAGCCTTTTTCAGAGCCATTTTTTTTAAAACAGCCTAATTTTTCGAGATCTATCCATTGGAACACTTACTTTCAGCATCTTCAGCTTCAATTTTCTTTTAAAAATGGAAAGTCCATGCCAAGTCATTCTTGACAGCACTAACTACTTCCAATGGATAGCCTACATGGAAGATTTACTTAGAAGTAAAGGTCTCTACAGAATAGCCACAGACCAAGAGAAGAAACCAAAAGATGAAGACAAGGCTGCAAAATGGGAAAATAGACAAGATCAAGCACGTGGTTTGATAGGGATGTCTATTTCTCCTGATCTTAGATTCCATATTGCAGAATTTGAGACTCCTCATGAAGCATTGGAAAAAATCACTAAAGTTTTTGGGATTAAAAATGAAATTAGAGCCCATCGACTTGAAAATGAGTTGCTTACTTTGGATCCTAATAATTTTTCTTGCATTGAAGATTTCTTGTCCAAATTCAAGACCCTTAGATATCTCTTGGAAGGTGTTAAGGTTAAGAAAGAAGATAATAACCTTATTTATTCCATCCTTACTAAGTTGGGACCAGCCTACTCTGTATTTGTTTCCACTTTCCATTCTACAAGGGAAGCTTTCATTTGTCAAGGAAAAGACTACAAGGCCCCTTCCTTTGACTCCTTTTGTGATTCCTTAATAAGAGAACAATAAAAACTCTTACACCTTGGTCTTCTTAATCTTGGAAACTCTTCCAAGAAAGCGTTAGCCGCCCAACAGCAACCAAATTCAAAGAATCCTAAGAATTCATATCCTAAAAAGAATGGTCCTAAACCAAACAAGGGTCCTAAGCAAACTCAGCCTCAAAATGAAAGATCATTTCAGCAAAATGATAAGACCAATAAAAACAAATGGAAGAAGACTGATAGACATTGTAACTTTTGTAATCGAGATGGCCACTTAGAATCTAAATGCTTTAAGAAGATGGAAGCCTTGGAAGCCGCAATGAAGAAACATAACATCCATGTGGAGCATACTTCAACTTCAACTTCCGGAATGGCACTTTCTGCATGTCGTTGTCAATCATCTCAGTCTGGTTATGCATTAAATGTATCTTCTTCTTCTCATTCTCATGACTGGCTCATTGATTCTGGAGCCTCTTATCACATGGCCAAAAACCAAGCCATGTTTTCTTCTTTAAATGATTGTAACACCAAAAATATCTATGTTGGTGATGATAGATCTCTTAATGTTGTAGGGACTGGAACTGTTCATCTAGACAATGGTCAGTTTAATGATGTATTATGTGTTCCAACCTTATCCTGCAACCTTCTATCTGTATATCAGATAACTCATTCAGGTGAAGGTAAAATTGTTGAATTTTCACCTCATGATGTTGTAATCAAGGATCTGAGAGATCCTAAACAGATTCTAGCTACTGGTATTGCTGATGATTCCACAAGGTTGTATAAGTTTCACAACTTTGGGTCATCAAATCTTCCCTCAGTATTTGTTGCTCATAATGATGAAGTGAGCAAACTTTGGCATGAGCGATTTGGTCACTTAAACTATCACTCCCTCCAGCATCTATGTAAAGAAAATATGGTGACAGGTCTTCCTATGGTATCTTGCAGAGATGGTGTTTGTTCTGGATGTGTACTCGGAAAACATCATCGGGACAGTTTTGAAAAACGTGCCTCTTGGCACGCCTCAGCCCCTTTACAGCTTGTGCACAGTGATTTATGTGGTCCACTTCCTGTTGCTTCATTCTCTGGCTGCAAGTATTTCTTAACTTTCATTTATGATTTCTCCAGACGCACTTGGGTATACTTCTTAAAACTCAAGAGCGAAGTATTTAACACATTTTTGGCCTTCAAAGCCTTTGTTGAAAAACAATCTGGACATCAAATTCTTAAGCTAAGAACTGATAATGGTGGAGAATATGTTAAAAACACCTTCATCAACTTTTGCACCGAAAATGGAATTCAAATGCAACATACTGTTCCATACACTCCACAACAAAATGGTGTAGCTGAAAGGAAAAATCGCACCTTAAAGGAAATGGCTAATTGTATGCTGCAATCTAAAGGACTCAGTCTTAGTTTTTGGGCCGAAGCAATTAATTGTGAAAATTATATAATCAATCGCACTCCTACTAAGGTTCTAAATAATATCACTCCAGAAGAAGCTTGGAGTTCCATTAAACCATATGTAAGTCACTTTCGTGTTTTTGGAAGTGAAGCATGGGCCCATATTCCAGATGAAAAGCATAAAGCTTTAGAACCTAAGAGTGAGAAATGTACTTTTGTTGGATATTCTGAAGATGTAAAAGGTTATAGACTTATTCCATTTAAGTCCAAAAATGTTATCATTAGAAGAGATGTAAAATTTGATGAAAATAAATCGACTTGCGAGCCTAGTCCGGCGGATGTGCCACCTCTTCCTATCTCTTCTACTTTTGAAAACATTTCTTCTTCAGATGATGAAAGTGAGGATGATAATCCTTCCCCACCTTCTCAGGATCCTCAACTTCCAAGATGGGTCTGTGCTACTCGGGATGCAGCAGGTGATCTTGCCAGTGATCCTACAGATCAGCGACGTACACGTTCTCAGTTTGAAAGAGCCTCTTCTTTACTGGTTGAAGCTCCAGTAAATCATGATCCTGACACTTTTGCAGAAGCTTCAGGCCATCCACATTGGGAAGCAGCTACGAATGAAGAATATCATTCATTGTTGACAAATGATACATGGGATCTTGTTCCTCTACCAAAGGGACGCAAACTTGTTAGATGTAAATGGGTTTACAGAACCAAGTATGGACCAGATGGGAAAGTTGACAAACATAAAGCTCGTCTTGTTGCTAAGGGTTTTTCACAGGTTGAAGGCATTGACTACACTGAAACCTTCTCCCCTGTTGCCAAAATGAACTCTATCCGCCTTGTTCTTTCCCTTGCTGCCTCTTTAAAATGGGAAGTCCATCAGATGGATGTTAAATCTGCCTTCTTGCATGGAGACTTGCATGAAGAAATCTATATGGAACAACCCATTGGCTTCATCCAAACAAACTCCAGCCTTGTATGTCGACTTAAGAAATCTCTCTATGGTCTCAAGCAAGCTCCTCGGGCTTGGTATGCCAAAATGGATAGCTTTCTTTTAGAATCTGGCTTTTCTCGGTGTTATTCTGACAATACTGTCTACACCAAGAAAGTGGGCAACTCTCTTATCATCCTTGTTCTTTATGTTGATGATCTTATTCTTACTGGTAGTGATCCCAACCTTATCAACCATGTGAAGTCCAGCCTTAAAAAGAAATTTGAAATGACAGACTTAGGACACTTACACTATTTTCTCGGTCTTCAAGTCTTGCAATCCAAGGAGGGTATTTCCCTTTCCCAGTCCAAGTATGCTTGTGATATTCTTCGTCATTTTCACATGGAAGATTGTAAGCCAGCCCCTTCTCCCTTTTAGTTTGGAGTCAAACTTTCAGTCTCTTGTACTTCTCCTGAAGTTGATGCTACCTTATACCGTCAACTTGTAGGAAAACTCTTGTATTTAACCCATACTCATCCTGATCTTTCCTTTGCTGTTGGCCTTGTTGCTCGTTTTATGCAAAACCCCCGTGAAAGTCATTGGAAAGCAGCCAAAAGAATACTTCGTTATGTTCAAGGTACAGTACAGTTTGGGATTCATTACAGTGCCAAAGCAGCTCCTCTATTAGTTGGTTTCACTAATTCTGATTGGGCTGGTGACCCTGATGATCGGAAGTCTACTGCCGGTTATGTCTTCACTCTTTGTTCAGGACCTATTACATGGGCTTGTAAGAAACAGGCTGCCATTTCTCTTTCGTCAGCAGAAGCAGAGTATCGTGGTGTCGTGGAAGCTAGTAAGGAAGCCTTGTGGCTTCGTCAGATCCTATCAGAGTTTGGCTTTGAGCAGCAGCATCCAACCACACTTTGGTGTGATAATCAAAGTGCCATTCAGCTATGCAAAGATCCAGTCCAGCATCAGCGCAACAAACACATTGAACTACACATGCACTTCATCAGAAAGCTCATTCATGACCATGTTCTTGAAGTGCAATATTGTTCAACAGATGATCAGGTTGCAGACATCTTCACAAAGGCTCTCACAGAGGTGAAGTTCACTAAACTTCGATATATGCTTGGAGTTCAGCTTGTTGTCACTAAGGGGGGATAGGCTCTAGTGCCTCCTTCCTTCTCCTATTGTGTCATATTTGTAAATCCTTCAATCCTATCCCAAGTTGTTCTTAAGGGGGGATGTTAGGATATTCCGACACATAGGAAATAGTTAAGTTCAACTTGGTCTAGTATAGAGTTAGGTACAGAGTTAGGTAAAGTGTGTTTCTTTACCGTTGTACATTTTGTAACTTACAATCCGACGGTCACGATATGTAGTGATCCGACGGTTCACTCTCTCCTCGGTATTACCGACACTTGATCCGTGGCTTGACACCCGATTGGTCCATGAGTTCTATTTAAAGCGCATGGAGGGTCATTGTTCGGGTAATCCGTGCATGAGAGAAGCTTATGTAAATTTTCATTCTTTGATTAATAAATTGCCTGTAGTACCCACGTTGGGACAGGCCGTGGACTGTTTCCCTCTTTGAGGGTTTTAACCACGTCAAAAATACTGGTGTATTGATTTGAGATCTGGTTGTGAGCGGTGTCCTTTTGGTGTTCTTTCTGAGGAACTTACCCTGTAAATTCCTACATGTATATGCGATTCAGTGAATAAAATATCCGACTTTATGCTAGCATGTATATAGATAATGTGTATATGTTGTAGCCTACCTCGAGTTCCTCGGCTACTTTCATCTTATAATCTTTACGTTTTAACTCACTTGGTGTTTGGCTGTGCAAATGTATCAATGCCAACGAGTTGTCAAATTTGTCTTATATTTTTGTTGATGGTTAGAATTCCATGTCACAACAATAGGGAAATTGATCTTTTTGATTTCAATTAAAAAAAAAAAAATTAATACTAATATCAAATTTGGAATGGTAATAAAAATATTAAGGACGCTCATCAAATTTATAAAACTTTTAATGTTTTCAGTAACAAACTACCGAAGCATGATAGATTGACAAACATATACACAATGTGTATATTCCTATTCCACAAATAAGTGTTGCGGTAGCATTCCATTTGGGCGTCCTCCATACGTAGGAGTCGCATTCATATTAAAGCCATTCCCAACATGTGTATCACTGCATATATCCGACCTCAGGCGGGTCGTGCGTGTGAGGTATGCATATATACACAATTTGATATTAAAGCGATCAATGCAGACAGTCGGTTACACGAGTAACGGGTGCCAGGTGGATTATACCTATTAGTAATTACCGTGGATTATTAAATTGAACGTTAAAAATGTTGATAAATCTTCCATTCAACGCAACTTGTAACGTTATATATATATATATATATATATATATATAATTTATGAAAAGAAAAATTAAAAACTTTTAATTTTTAAACCTGCTCGTCATATTAACGTTCTTAAAAATATATATATATAATTTATAAAAAAAAATTAAAACTTTTAATTTTTAAACATGCCCATCATATTAACGTTCTTAATATATATATATATATAGATATATATAATTTATAAAAATAAATAAAAAACTTTTAATTTTTAAACATGCTCGTCATATTAACGTTCTTAAAAATTAAAGACACGTTACATATTTACATGTAAAAAATCTAAATACAGATATACGGACATCAAATTTAACCCCTGATAGCGATCGCGATCATTATAAGAAACCAGTATCAGCTGCATGGCAGGGTGTCTGTATGGAACAGACAGAGTACCAAAAAATGATTTAACGGAGATCTCAAGTTTTAGAAGCTTCTCTCAATTTTGTACTTTTGATGGATGATATACAATCCCAGTTTAGCGTGTTGCTCACTTTACCGGGAGCCCAAGTACGTAAATCTGGTAAATGCCAGGACTAAAAGGCAATGTAACCTATTCTCTTCTCGTTCATGGCCAATTTTAATTTGCATTTACTGGATGGAATTGCAGCCTGAAATAGGAGGGACTGTGCCTGTATATATGTAATTGGATAATAAATTTATCAAAATTTAAAGTTCTTATTAAAATAGAAAAATGAATAGCCTCATGCATTTATGACCGATTGACAAGCTAATTATTTTTAGCCTTAGAAGTGACCGATTGAAAGCTAATTATTTTCAGCCTCAGAAGTGACAGATTGAGAAGCTAATTACTTTTAGGCTCAGAAGTGACCGGTTGACAAGCTAATTATTTTCAGCCTCAGAAGTGACCACGCTAATTATTTTCAGCCTCAGAAGTGAGGAATTTCAGGATTAAATGTGTTACTAGTACATGAAACATCTGGTAAATGGCAGGATTAAAAGCCAATGTAACCTATTCTCTTTTCGTTCATGGCCAATTTTAATTTGCATTTACTGGATGGAATTGCAGCCATGAAATAGGAGGGACCCTGCCTGAAGTGGCACCAGAAGTGGGGGATTTCGATGTTGGAGATCGGGTGGGCGTAGGCTTAGGCTTAGGGTTAGGCTGCATGATTTTGATTTGGCAACAATATGATCCTTTGTCCACTTTCACAGCAAAATTTTGAACACGTGTTCAGCACTGGTCTCAATACGATTCTTTTTCCGAGTGAAGCTTTCAATCTGATTGCAATTTATCATTTTGGTTTTGGTAGATGTCAAAGCTGATTCCCATAAAGTCATTGGAGAAGTTAACGCTAAGTTCAAACATCTTGGCCATCATCTTGGTCATTCACATATATTTTTTTAAATGTTAAAGATGTATTATGTAGAAAGACTTTGTCTTTATATGTGTGAATAAATAATGTCGCGGTAATAAATAAAATTTTAATTTAATAAAGGTTTAGATTTTTTCTTAATTTGGAGTGTATGTTTTTTTTAAATAATATAATGGTATAATTTTGATTTTGATAGTAATTTTTTATTATTAAAAATATATTTTAGCTCAACTAAAATATATTTTTTTATAAACAAAATGAATTTGATATTGCAAGATGCTAACTTTTGGACATGGCTTAGTTTCATAAAGAAATTTGTAGAGCAAATATGCTGGATAGGTTACACAAAAAATAATTTGTATATTCAATTGAAAGTCAAATTACAAGGCATAGAAATAGTTCTCATGAGATCCAACATATTCCAACGAATTGCTTGTTAAGAAAATCTCTTACCAAGTTTCAACAACCAACTAACCTAATCTATCAATTCACGATTGTAAACATTCACTACAACATAGACGGGGGTTTTAAGACAATAATTGAGACAATTTTTGGGTAAATTGTCTTAAGCTGAGAAAAAGAAACTTGTGTATTTTTTTAAATATTGTCTTTAAGTGGGTGTCTCAAATTTAATGTCTCAAAGTTAACATCTTAAAACATTGTCTCTATAAAGACAATATATAAGCAGCTAGGGCACAAGTAAAGGCATCATAAATAGGAACAGAGCTAGTAGAATTGTTATTGTCTCTTAGAAGACAATTTTTTGGGTAAATTGTCTTGAGTTAAGACAAAAAAAACATTGTCTCTATAAAGAAAATATATAACACAATTGTTATTGTCTCTTAGGAGACAATTTTTTTGGGTAAATTGTCTTAAGACAAAAAAAACTTGTGTATTGTCTTAAATATTGTCTTTAAGCGGGTGTCTCAAATTAATGTCTTAAAAATTTGTCTCTATAAAGACAACATATAACACAGGCGTTATTGTCTCTCAGGGACAATTCCATTTTTGTCTCTTGAGAGACAGTGATATGGATTAAAGACATATTTCCTTAATAGAAACAATATGTCTTTTGTTTCTTTAAAGACAATATAAAACAAAGAATCCAGAAAAATATCTCACCATTGATATAAATCAACATAAAATGTATTTAATTAAAAATAAAAACCAATATCATTGATTAATTCATATTAGGGGACAGTGGAATCAAACCACCAACTTCCTGCATGTGAAACATACGCTCTTCCATTGAGTTAGCACCATTTAAAAAATTATGTGATCAGGTTGGGAAGTTAGAGGATGTGGCAGAGATAAACGAGGTGATGATGGAGCTTCAGGAGGGTTGCCAAGATTAAATGAATAGGACGAAGATGGTTGAACTTTCATAATATTGGTAGTATTAATATGATCTTGTATAGGTGCTTGTAAGTATAATAGAGTATCACATAGATCACTGATCTACTTACCTTATATTGATCTCAGTCTGGTAAAGGATAGTGTCATTAATGAACATAACATCTTAGTCATATTGATCTGTACTAGTAAAAACAAAGGCTCTGGAATCGCAAAAGCAGGCCAGTAGAATCACAAAAGAAAAATCCTTTAACAAGGCAGCACATAAAGGAAAATTGGTTCACGAAAAAACCACTTGTAATGGATAAAGAAAAATTGTGGCACAACCTTGGGAAGAAAGGGGAAAGAAAAATTGTGGTACCACGTTGGGAAGAAAGGGGAGATTGTTACCTTTATTGGCTGACTTCTTTTTCTCCGAACGACTTCTTGAATTTTCCCTGAAATCCCAAGAGGCGTCCGAGTACCTAAGCAAAAAAATGGGGTCAGATGTCTGAAGAAAATATAGAAAAATAGTAAGAGACATTGTTAGTAAACCAATAAGGAAATTTCAAGGGACTGGCACAGTAGACTATGTGATGGAATTTTACCTTTGCAGGGAATTCCATTCAATGTCTCAAAGGGAAAACTTGAACTTTGGATGAAAAAGATCATTGTACTCGCTCTCAATCATTTACTAATAAGTTAACCATGCGGCATGATAATTCCAACACCCACCTTAATAATTTTGGAGGAATTGAATTATCGAAAAAGTGTAGTGGTGTGACTATATTTTAGAAAGAGTTTTAATCATTAACATATATTTCAGTAGGTCTTAAACATTCCATTGAAAATTCCTTAGATGCAGCATGCCAAAAATACAATTTCCCACTGTTGTGCCATTTCCTCTCACGATGATACAATGTAAAATGTTGGACGATGACGATTACATCGAATTGAAATATTTGTTCCATCAATGCAAGACATAACTTTAACGATCAGGAGTCATGTATTGCATTGCACTGAATGCAACGCAGGTTCATGAAAACAAGCTCCCCCTTAATACTACCTAATTAAGCTCCAATAAAATCAATAAATACATACAAACTGCACTAAGATTTTTTAATTTTCTGAGAGGCATTACATGTAGATACATTATGGATTCCATGGAGGAGGGGGAGGGTGCGCCATAGGATACATTGGTGGAACTGAATAGAATATTATATTCTTATCAATCCGTAATCATGCTCCACTGTCACCGTTCGACAAAGCTATCAATACTGCTACTAAGCCAACATTGTCAGTGATTGTGGGCTTTGTTTGGTTGTAATTGTTACCAGAATCTTGGAAACTGTCAAATTTATTAGGCCCGCTAACCATAACTCCTGTCAATACACGTGGATTAGGGTTTGGACAGTCTCGCGATTTGTAACACTCAATGCATTTGTAGTTTACTCCATTTTGAGGGATAGAAGTTGCACGATGATCCACACGCTTTGGGTAATGGTTTCCATCACCCAAAATGTAGCTCATGCTATGAGAGCTTTTACCTAAAATATAGTATATCTGCATAAAACTACCAATCCTAAATAATTAAGGGTGCAAAACTGTAGTGAAATAAATAACCCACACTAGGCCATTGAATGGTTAGAAAATGTGAATAAATATTAATATATTTGGGTTTAAGTTTTTGATATGAGAATGGTTTTGGTTTGTTTCTTATAGATTCATATCTGGGTAGAAGTTTTGAGTTAGCAAGTGAGAAGTAAGTGTGGCTCACATCATCTAGACAAAAATAACCTTTTTACTCACACTGCTAGCTTGAAGCGACAACACTTGCTAGTTGGAATCTGCAACCCAGATAATAATTTGTGATGGACTCAAAAGAATCCAATCAAATAAAATAAAAAATATTAATATACCTAAGTTATTGCAAAGCCGTGAAGGGCTTGACTAGGGAAGTAACTAGGACCACAATACCAGCCAAGAATATATGTAGCAATAAGATAATTACGATAAAGTGCTGTTAGAAAAGCTGTATTGACAACATACTTGAGGGGTTCGAGATTCCCAAGGTTCAATTGAATCAGTCCACTTGCAACGAAACGCGCCCAATATATCAAATTTTAAACGTATTGAGAGGAATGAATATTTCCAAATCATAAGAATGACTCACCTCTAGTTATGTTGAATGATTTTAAAAGGGGAAGATATGAGCACAATACGAGGGTTGTTTGGTTCTGATAGCTCTATAACAAGTCCTCATATGGATAACCTGGACCGGGGATGATCGAGGTGGATGTTGATGGCCACCCACGTATTACACTTGGACCCCCACAATTGTCTCTTTCAGCTTTTCAGTTTCCTTATTTGTAGCACAATTTACTATTTTTAGTAGTTTTTTGGGTCCCGAACTTCCAAAGCCATTTTGAGGCCCTAAATGACAGTTTTTGGGAAATCTGGGAGCAACATGGGTTCATGGTTCGATGTTGCTCCTCCCAAAGTTGTAGTTCTCAAATAGATCTTTGTAACGAGATATTGTGCGCATCAAACGAAGATCATATGCCAAAGTTATGACCCCGGGAAGTTGATGTACCAATTTACCCAAACGAGGCCCACAATTTGGCGTTTCATCTTCTAGGGTTAGGTTTTTGGACGTTTAATGTTTTCCATTGTTTCTCAACAATAAATAGGCCTTCGAGCCTCATTGTAACACAGTTCAGAGGCATGTAGCCACCACATCTCTTCTTAGAAGTAAGCTACCATCGCCCTAGCTAGTTTATTTCCATTACTATTTGTAAGCATATTTTAGTATTTTATAGTAATGAAATGAAGTATTATTTCTGCTTCATCTTTGTATTTATGGTTATCTCTGTAATTTTTTGTGTTCTTGTTTAAATCCAGATCAGTGGTATCAGAGTGGTCTGCTTTTTATCTATTTTTCTTTGCATGTCCCCAACGAGGTCGAGATATAATGAGTTAGGGCTTGAACTGGTCGAACCTTTGCAATACCAACTTCACAAATCTCGATGGCCTCCCATGTCAGATGAAAATAAAGACGAGGGGACAAGATATCCTATCAAAATCTTGCTCGAATGAGCCCTCGAGCGACAAAGGAATGTGATGATGGACAGCTTTGCCTAGATCCTTCAGCGGCTACCTAGAGGTGATGCATCGGCTTCCAACAGCTACTCTGAAAATGCCACACCCTTTAAGGTACAAGTTAATTTTCAAATACCCATATTCGAGGGTCAAATAGACACAGATGTTGTAGATAAATGGTTAAATCTCCTAGAAGGATATTTTTCTATTCATGATTTTTCCAGTGGGGAAAATATTATTTTCTCTCTTCTCAAAGCAGCCCCCCAGCTCAAGGACTGGTGGGAAACCTACTGCGATTAGAAGGATGAAAGTACGGGCTCACTATTTTCAGCCACACCCAATTGGAATTCATTTTGGGATGCCATCAAGAAGCAGTAATACCCTGTCAAAAACTATGAGGACAAATACATAAAGTGGACCACGCTACGGCAGGGAAGGGAACAAGATGTGCCAGAGTTCATAGACATTTTTCATACCCTTCGCACATAGTTGGGTATCAAGGATTCTGAGCTACATTTAGTACTCAAATACTGCGACTGCCTACACAGATACATCCAGGACGAGATGGAGTACCTGAACATCTCCTCACTTGGCATGACGTACCAATACACTGTCAAAATCGAGCAAGAGTTTAAACAAAAGAAGTGAGACTTTGGATCTACAAATCTGAAGCAAGGGAAAGGCTTCCCCAAATCGCAGAACCAAGGACAAAGCCAAGATGGGGCAACCCAAGACAACCCATCAAAGCTGCAAGAAAAGAACAACACCACGAAGTCAAAGAAGGACACAAGAAAGTGGTGCGAGTTCCATAAGAGCCCCACTCACAACACAAGTGAGTGTCGGATCAAGCAGTCACTGGTGGCCGAGTTGAAGGCTTCAGAATCAGATGCATGTTCCAACCCTAATTCAGAACACGACAAGGGGAATGGAAAAGGAAAGCAGGTCATTGACGCGGAGCCCAGTGCCATTGTTGCCACCACCAAGGTCCAAAATAATGAGCTTGAAAATCCAGAGGAGGGAGAGCGTCTTTTCCACTCACAGATGTGGGTGAAGGGTTTGCCACTACAATTCATTGTCAACAATGGCAGCCAAAAGAACCTCATTTCATCAGAGGTTGTGAAGCAGTTGGGCCTACCGACTACACCACACCTGCAATCGTACAGTATCAGGTGGTTTCACTAAGGACGAGATCTCTGAGTCTGCTAGTAGTGTCGCCTTCCCTACAGCATGAAGCCCTTTACAGATGAGGTATTGTGTGATGTTGCACCTCTTAATGTTTGTGATGTACTATTAGGTCAACCATACTTATGGAGGTGACATGGTGTGTATGAGTCAAGGCCTCACACTGTTATTATCACTTTGGGTAATTCATTATACAGGATACCGAAGGTAACCCCACCTACCGCCACCTCTTTGATCACTACTAAGAAAGGGAGGAAGCTCATCTCCCAGACTAAGAAATTCATTTTCTGTCTGGTTCACTCCCAAAGTATGGGGAAGATCGTCGCCACATCCATGATGCCCACGAAGACTTCCTCCACGCAGCAACATTAGTAGTAGATGGATACGATCCTAAAAAGAGACAGGAACATCTTCTCCTCACCCACAGTGACACCGTTTCACTATCAAGTACCACACAAGTTTCAAGTGGGCGACAAAGTCTGGTTCAATTTGCAAAAATAATGCCTTACAAGTGCCCATCAGAAGCTCAAACAACTCCGACATGGTCCTTACACTAGTACCAAGGCTGTGGGAAATAATGCTTTGTAGCACAACATTCCCCCATTCCTTCGCTTTCATCGAGTGTTCAATGTGGACTACCCTCTACCATGCTTCCCACCATTACTGGACACATCAGAGATTGCAGAACAGCTCACCAGGGACCAAGTTCAGCAGATGGAGGAACTCAACACAATGGGGACCATTGCTTCCTGGGGGGGAGGAATGATCCAAGTGGAGGTTGGTGGCCACCCACTTATCCCACATGGACCCCCACAACTGTCTCTTTCATCTTTTCAGTTTCCTTATTTATAGCACAATTTACTATTTTTAGTAGTTTTTCAGGTCCTGAACTTCCGAAGCCATTTTGAGGCCCTAAACGACGTTTTTTGGGAAATCTCGGAGCAACATAGGTCCATGGACCGATGTTTCACTTCCCAAAGTTGTAGTTCTTGTATAGATATTTCTAACGAGATATTGTGCGCATCAAACGAAGATCGTATGCCATAGTTACGACCCCGGGAATTTGATATACCAATTTACCCAAACGAGGCCCACAATTTGGCGTTTCATTTTCTAGGGTCATGTTTTTGGATGTTTAGGGTTTTCCATTGTTTCTCAACAATAAATAGGCCTTTGAACCTCATTGTAACACAGTTCAGAGGCATGTAGCCACCACATCTCTTCTCAGAGATAAGCTACCATCGCCCTAGCTAGTTTATTTCCATTTCTGTTTGTAAGGATATTTCAGTATTTTACAGTAATGAAATGAATTATTATTTCCAGTGCATCTCTATATTTATGGTTCTCTATGTAATTTGTTGCATTCATGTTTAAATTCGGATCAGGGGAACATCCTTGTCCTGGTTAACAAAACCTGTAAGCAATATATTAGAATTCACCAAAGTATTTCCTTGCCACTCAGATCAAACAAGTAATATTGCTTTGGTTCAAAATGGATAGAGTTAAGCTATTGAAAATATCAGCCCAGTGTAACAATACTTCCAATTCTTTATAATGTTGTCAAGATATTCTCCTTCATGAGCGAGTAAGGATTCTTTGTAGTTTTGGTAAGAGAAGTGAGAACCTTATGGAAATGGCATTTTCCAATAATAGAATTTGATGAAACAAAATTTATTGGTTAGTATTCATGAGCTATCTCATGTGGGTATTTTCTTAAAATTATAATCAAATCCATGATTAATTAGATCCATGAAAAGAGATCGTAATTCTTATACATTTGCTTTATTTATACATTTTATAATATTTATATTTTTCTTTCTTAATTTTTATTTTATTTCTCTGGAACAATTATGTATTTGCTATTTTATAGAAATCAAAGTATATAAATTACTATTTTATTATAATTTTTTAGTCATATTCATTGTTTTATATATATATATATATATATATATATATATATATATATATGTATAATTTTTTTTTTCAATGGAAAAATTGTGTATTTGTTATTTCATAGAAATCAAAGTATACAAATTAATGTTCAATTATGACATATCTATCCAAAGTTATGATATTCTACTAATCCAAAACATAAATAGACAAAACATAAAAACATGCAAGGACTTTTTTTTGTAATCATTACATTAACTATAAGCTAGAGTGATGCTTCCTTTCATCTTTTGTCATCATCAATGTTGAATTCTCTATGGATATGTGATACCTCAAACTCCTCAAAAAATTCCTATAATTGATGGATTCTTTGTTGTGTTGTGACCACAAAAACCACCCTCTTAAAATTTTCCCTGGTAGCAATTTTGAATGGGTCCCCTAGAAGTTGATCTTGCACCCCTCCGAATGATTTGTTTTTTTCAGGGATTTTAACTCTTTGCCAAGTCAAATCTTCAATTTCTAAATGGTTAATAACCCCTTAATAAATCCCTACCGCATGATTCATCTATAACCCTTTCTAAGCCCTTCATTCATATCCTCATCGGGACCTTTTCAACCCTCAAAAACCCTCTATCGCACCTTATTTCCATTATAACTCTTTACAATGGAAATCCTTCACAAACATGCATAAATCACCCCTTTTCGCCTATCGGAATCAACACTAAGGCATGATGTTCACCATTATGCTCCAGACCCAACGGCATTATTAACCATATTTTATATAGATTGGGTCCAGAACCGTATCGCATATCGCAATCGGCAGGGTATGGGGCTTTTATATAAGATGCACCGTTGTCTTTGAGACCTGATGGTTTTATTAACCAAAATGTATATATTTCGGGTCTGGAACCCCATCGCATATCGCAATCAGCGGGATTCCCAGGCTATATATATATATATATATATATATATATATATATATATATATATATATATAGATATATATATATATATAAGGCGCACCTGGCTTCTGGACCCGATGGCATTATTAACCGCAGTATATATATATCAGGTCTGGAGCCCCATCGCATATCGCAATCGACAGGGTCCGGGGCCTTTATATAAGACACACCACTACCACCCGGACCCAATGATGATTATAGACTAGGATGCATATTATTTCAAGTCTGGCCTTATGGCCAGACGCGGGTTTTCCCGTATATTCCTATGTTTTTCGAAAAGTATTGAGGTCGGGGTTTTTGAAAGGGAACTCTAACATTGCGGACCTATCGTCGATATTAACATATATATATATATATATATATATATATATACATCGGGTTTGGAGCCTTATCGCATATCGCAATCGGCGAGTTCTAGGGGTTATATATAAGGCACACCACTATATACCGAACCTGCCGATAACTCTCAATTCGGGTGCATAATCTTTCAAGTTTGGCCCTATGGCTCAACCACGTGGTTTTCTCGTGTTTTCCCATGTTTTTTGATAATACGCTGGGGTCGGGGGTTTTCAAAGGGAAGTCTTATGCAGCAGACCCGAAGGATTATGAACCACAACATATACGTGTTTCGGGTTCGGCCGATCGCAAGTCATAATCGACAGAGCTTTGAGCTCAACCACACGGCACGATGCGATGCGATAGTATTTCGCAGACCCGATAGGGTATAGGTTCCCGCCTAGAATATTTCAAGTCTAGATTTTAGATCAGGTTATGTGTTATGCAACGATTTTCAATTTAAATCAGATTTACACTTGTGGGACTCAATCAGTGCATGAATTAGAAAACCAGGGGGCGATTCTTTCACACTTGTTCCTTTTGATGTTATAAACATTTGATGAAGGCAAGATCTGTGTTTTTTAAGCATTTTTATCATATTTTGCATAATCATGGATGATATGAATTATTTCTGCAGGCAAATTCGAGTAGACTCGGAAATGGATAAATGTAAGTATATCAAGATGACACCTCTGCACCACCGGTGTCGATATTGCAAAACACACTCTGCAAAAGGGAAACGGACTGCCATAGTGCATAATGGAGGCACTCTCTCAGTTCAGTAGAAGAACTCATGACATCGCTAATCCATCTAGATGTCATCAGTTCCAAACACACCTTCAATCATGCCAGATGTGGGATGATAGGTGCAGTGTTTCCAGTTTCCTTCAGGAAATAATAAGGCATAATGTCCACTCTATACAAGTGCGAAGAGATGACACATAGTCATTCTCTTTCAATCAACATCTATTCATTCCCCAGGAAATGAAGCAATCCAATAGATATACCCTTTACGTGTCAGCGGTTACACTGACTGTGCTATGTCAGCCCCTTTTTTTTTTTGTATATTGAAAAGAAAAGGGGAATTGAAGAGATGAGGGGAACACAAAGGGTCGTGGCTAGGGTTGCATAAGTATTACGTCCAAAGATGAGAGGGGGACTTTTTGTTTGGAGAGAACAACTCTAAATTATTTTTAATAAAGAAGTTTGTTTGGTTCAAAGAGGAGCCTTTTATTTCAGATTTAAGGTCCTTGCTTTTTATGTGTTTTGAAACAGGGTGTTATTGGTGGCATAAATACAAAGGTGTTTTGTTTTTGTGCATATTGATAACAATAGATCTTATGATTAGCCTTGGTTGTTTGAATGTAATTCTTCATCATAGTTAATTCATAGGCAGTCCTTGATTTGAAACTGTGTTAGACATCAGTTTCAAGATTTATTTGTATAAAAGGAATGTGTATTCCTGTATGAGTGATTGGATTGCAATTAAGATTTGATGCAACCTTGTTCTTATGTGAACCATTAATTGATTCGTCTGGACTTGGAATTTATATATGATGTTTAACCTCTTTTGTCATGCTTCTGCATGAAAGATTACGACAGTTAGGACTATATTAGAGTAGTTAGAAGTAGTGTAGATAGGATTTGATGCATATAGGTTAGCTGTTTCTTTTGTTGATTTAATTGAAATCTTCCTCCGAGAAGCAATCTCTCAACACCTATAACAGTTCACGGGGTCCTTTAAAACCCGTTGGAACTAGCCATTCCAAACGAAAGCAGATCTAATTGGGGTGGGTTAGTTCCGCTTGTCGGCATAGCGAAAATTCACCATGTCAACAAATTGGCGCTAGAAGGAGGGCATGAACCGCCGTCCACAGATTTTCAAGATTTCATCTATAAATTCCACGCATGGATTCAAAAATATTGATGCATGGGTCGTAAAGGTCTAAAATATCATTCCAACCATTAGGAAGAGCCTCATTTCAAAGAAACAAAGATCCTTATCAGTCCCATGTCTGGGTCACCCAAGGAAGAGAGACTGTGGGAGTACCTTGTCACTCAGGAACAACTAGTCAGAAGACTTACCTGGGCTTATGCTCATTCCCTATCACAGCTCCCTATCTTTCAGTATTTACCTCCGACAACAAAAAGAAAGCCGAGGGTCTATCACATAAATGAAGAGACATCTACAGCCCCTTCTCTTGAAGATATTGTGCTAGATTCTTTGCAAAGTATCGACTCTCCTTGGGAAGAAATTCCTGAGGATCCCCTTTCTGAAGGAAATCCTTGTCCTGATTTGGAAAATCCTAACGAAGAAACCCTCAACCAGAACCTCCATATCCATAACATGGCTAACGTTCCTCCTCCAGGTGGGAATCAACCTCCACCACCTCCTCCAGGTGGGAATCAACCCCCACCTCCTCCAAGAGCACTCCCTCCCTGGCTTGCACAGGATGTCGTAGTGGTACCTGGGCAGCAACATCCCTTACCCAAGAACACAGAAAGAGTGCTACCTAAATTCGACCCTGAGCGGGGAGATACTGTTGATAACCATATTCACTCTTTCTTCCTAGCTGTGCGCATGTTAGGGGTAGCCGATGAGGATGTGGTATGTCACTTATTCCCTTTTACTCTAATTGGTGCGCCCTCCACATGGTATTTTAGCTTGCGAATAGGACCGATCACCTCATGGGGTGCCTTTCAATAGGTCTTTTTAAACAAGTTTGGTGATGACAAAACACCTGCGGCCTTAGTTTTAGAACTATCCCATTTAAAAATGGAAGCAAAAGAAAAGGTCAAGGATTTCAACATCCGGTTCAACACTTTGTTCAATAGAATCCTAGCTCATGCTAGACCTACTGATGAGGTTCTCATGGTATTCTACATCACTGCTCTCCCTGTCCCTACTGCGATGTGGGTTAAGAGAAGTAACGCACAAACCTTACAAGGTGCTATCAATGAAGCAATACAAGTTTAGAATGAAATGATCAGTCTCACAACATGTCATCATACAACTGAAGGGAAGAAAGCCTCTCAGTCATCCGAGAAGAATAATGGGAGTGATAACAAAGTGGCTGAGGGCAAAGAAAAGAACACTACAGATGTGGAAGGTTTGCATTAGATCATTAAGAAACTGACAAACATAGTCATTGATATGAAAAGGAAATTTGGAGAGAGTCGAGGAGAGTATAACAATAGAAAACCCTTCAAACCTTTCTATCGCAAGAAGACAGAAGGTGGTGAAGGTCAACTTTCATTGCCCGCTCCACCCAATGAAGGGAACCTAAATATGGAAGAGCTGGCTCTTATCAGATCGCTCCTTAACAAAGAAGAACCCATAATGGAGCTGGAGCTGGAGCCAAAACAAGAAAGTGAGGAAGAATACCAAGTAGAAGAGCCCTTGGACGAAGAATCTCAAATCAACGTACTGTGGGATTTCTATACAAATGAGAATGATGATGACGAAGAAGATAGCATGGCAGAAATCCACACTAATGAAATCCACACACGAAGTAAGGGGTCACTTGCAGGTGTGATGAAGCCTGTAGACTAGACAAAGAAATATGTTCACCCTTTGAAGGCACCTACTCCCAAAGTTCCTGTTGAGAAGGGTAGGCCTAGTGGTTAGTCCAAGAATACCCCAGTTACAAACCATCCAGAGAAAGATAATACATCTCCCACTGCAATGAAGGCGACTCAAAATGGTAAACTCCCACCTAAGAACAGCAAAACTGGTATGTTTACTCTGCCCTATCCTATTTATAACATTGATTACAATATTGTGGATGATCTTAAGAAATCTAGGGCTAATATCACATACTTTGATTTGCTAAAATTAACGCAGCAAAGAGAACTGCGTCTAAAAGCTATGAATGAGAGGAACTGCAAAATTACCACCATCCCAAGTAGCCAAACCAAGAAGTCAGTGTCCAAACCTGTCAACACTTCCATTACAGCCCAAATGCCATCAGCTATGGAAGCCACTATGTCCAAAATGAATCGAAACCCCCAAGATGTTAGTGCAGCCATGATAGGGGGAAAATCAAAATCCATGACTCCACCTTTCCTTATCACATTTGAAATCCTCAACATGAATGTACACAATTTCTTGGTAGATTCTGGTGCCTCATCCACTATGATGCCTTATACTGTTGCTAAAAGATTGCATGCGATACCTGGGAAAACTGGGACTCAAATTATGAATTTTCATAGGACAAATGTGAAAGTAATTGGAGAATTGAAAGATGTGTTGATTCGGATGGCTGCTAAACCACAATATACACAAGTCATTGATATAGTGGTAGTCGATATACCCAAGGCTTATGGAATGCTGCTTAGTAGGGACTGGTCAGCAAAACTGAATGGATATTTCTCAACTGATTGGTCCCATCTCTTGTTGCCTCAGAAGAGGAAGGGTGATATGCTGAGAGTTGACCGAGAAAGATACATGAAGTATGCGGTGACAAAATTAAATGGCCCCAATGAACCTGTAATGTTTACCAATTCTATCCTTGCGAATTATAATTTCAATGTTTGTGCCACGGAAACCTGTTTTGGAGAATTCGATGCAAAGACAATTGAAGAAACTTTGACAAACACACAGTTGGAAGCTCTTCCCCGTAATCCGACTGATGAATTATCATGTATTATAGTAGATGATAGGACTAATGTCATAGATAATAGTTCAATTGATGTAACATTAGATTCTATATTTTGGACACTCTATTTTGATGTCTCTAACTACCTTGAAGGTGCAGGTGCTGGGAGCATTCTCATTGACCCGCAAGGGAACCAACATCTGATGGCCAACCGGTTGGAGTTCGCATGTACTGATCCAAATAGGATCCTAGAACACTCTCTAAGTTTTAATGTACTCTTTAAAAATCATGCCAAAAATTCAAATTCTTATAAAGATCAAGCTATCAGAGGGAATCCTCAAACAGTTGCAATGGCGATCAGTGCAGATCAATGAGGGTCGTCGATCTAGCGCGTAGAGTGGTGGACCATGGTAACACGTGCTGACTCCAACCAACAAATGCAGGGACAAATTTAAGCAACAGACATAGTTTAAGTCACTAATCGCATGTCGCAGGGCAAACCTCTCAGTGAAGAGAAGCCTCGAGCACCCAGATCCAAAATAATTATAAAACGCGAAAAATATTGTTGCGGTTCCGTCGGAGCGAGATTCCGCAAAACCGACAAGATATCAGACGGGCTTCGAGGAGTAAGCGGTTTCGACCGAGTTCCGCCGGATGCCACACAATGATCACCACACGTCCCAGTGGGGAGAGGGAGAACCACTCACATCGAATGGGTAAACATCATGCTACTTAGCCACCTGATATGAATGATGACCGTCAGATCTGGGGCCCCCAGATCAATGACGCAGATGCGTTCCAATGGATGACCAGATTTGAAAATATTATAAAGCAAGATCACATAGGATTTGGAGTCAGATATGGAAATTGTGTTGGAAAAAGGTCGTGTTTTGCGGGAATTCTTAGAGTTAACGGAAAAAACAACCGTTTCAAATATTTCCAAGAGAACTGACACTCATCCGTTATGAAATAGGTGGCCACCTCCCTGTGAGGCTCTATATAGTGACTGATTACACAAAACAGAGGGATTCAAATGGATAGAGGCAGGGGAACTGGAAAGCTGGGAAGTGGAAACGAACAGTCAGGAAGCAGATTGGCTTCAAAGCCACAAACTGACAGAGAGAGAAAACAAGAGGCAGTAAGCCGAAAGCAGAGAGAAGAAGCAAGTTAGGAACTAACTTGAAGAAGCAAAGGCAGTGCTGAGCCAGAGTTAAGCCAAAGACAGAGAGAGTCAGAGAGTCTGTGTACTCCAAAGAAGGCTTGAGAGGTTCAAGCAAACTCCTCTACACACCTGTCATGGATTGAGTCTCAGATTGGGCTCATAGTATTGTCATCAACAGAGACCAAGAGTAAGTGAGGAGAGTCTGTGTACTCAAAGAGACTTGGGGGATCCAAGTACAATATTACTGATTTGTATCTATTGTGTGAGACTCAAATTGAGCTCACTATTGTAAAAACTCTATTATGAAGACATAATAGAGAGGCCACCACTGAAGGCTAGACCAAGAGATGTAGCCCAAGAGTATTGGGTGAACTCCTTATTAAACTTGTTGTGTTTATATGTGTTGCCTATTATGTTTTCTTTTACTGCTTCATTGCTTGTGTATTTCACAATCTTAACGATCCATTGCACAAAATAACATGGGCACATCCATGCACATGAGTCTGTAATACGTTATTAATTGTCTTAGATCAAATATCGGATCGAGTGGTATCAGAGCTTTAGGTTGCTAAGGTTAGACAAAATTGTGTTGGACTGTTTGTGAATGATAACTAGATCAAAGCTTAAACTAGGAGGAGGAGAATTGGTTGAATTTAACCTAGAAACTGGTAGAGTCTATACTAGGAGGAAAATGTCAGAATAGATTCCCTTGGAATCAAACCCTCAGTTAATGGACAATTTCTTGACTATGAGAGCCATGGTAGAGGAAATGTATAGAGAATTTAAGAAAGGTTGAATTGAAGATTCTTCGACTTCCCAGCATAACAAAGGAGCAGAAGAATCTCTCCTCAATGACCTTTCTAAAGGCAAAGGGAAAGAAGAAAAGCTTCCCACACCTCCTAAAAGCCCTGAAAATAAAAAGAAAACATCTTTGATTTAATTAGATGTTAAATTTGATTTTCCAATATATGATAGAGAGTTGAATGAAGAGAAGATGGATAATTGGATTAGACAGATTGATGTGTATTCCAAGGTGCAGAGCATTGATTCAGATAGAAGTAAGATTCAGCTGGCCAGCCTATGCCTTGGAGGAATTGCCTTGGAATGGTGGGAAGGCAGAACACAAGCTCACATGAAGAAGCATGGTAAAATCCTTTCTGTCTGTAGTGAATTTGTTTCTGCAATTAAAAAACAATTCTATCCACTAGCTTATATGCAGCAAGCTATGATGAGTTGGCAAACTCTTTGTCAATTGAAAGGGAAAAGTGTACAAAGTTATACCAAAGAATTTAGAAAAAGATCTTTGATTCTAGGCATTTCTTTAGACTCACCTAAAACTTTGGTGAAGTATATAGGTGGTCTACATAGTTATTTGAGACATACCATTCTCATGTTTAACCCTACTAGCATAGATGAGGTATCTGTTCAAGCTACCCATCTAGAGGCTAGAGGAAATAATGTGAACCCAGAGATTGGGGGATCATCAAAACCCAATGCAAGCAAGAACAAGGAAAAGAGAAAGAAGAAATGGAAAGAGAGGAAGGAAAATGCAGTACAAAAGACCAAACCTTCGTGTACTCACTGCAAGAAGGATGGGCATGATGATGAACACTGCTAGATTTTGCATCTGAAGCTGAAACCCAATAAGTTCGATGGCAAAAAGAAGAGGACTGCTATAGCTATTCAGAAGGATTTGGGGTCATACTCAGGGGATGAAACAACAATCACAACCACAGGTATAAAAGGTAAAAATTCTGAAGCATCTACTAGTAATTCTGCAAAAACTATTGATAGTGAAGAAAATGAGAGAAGAAGACATGAGGTTTTTCATATTAGAGTTATTTTGAAGCATCAAAAGATTGATACTTTGTTTGATAGTGGCTCACAAGTAAACTTAATTTCTAAACCAATTGTAAAGAAACTGGGATTACTAACCACACCTCACAAGAATCCATATCCATTGGGTTGGTTATGTGATAAAACAAGGCTACAAGTGACTAGACAATGTAAACTTAGGTTTGCCATTGGTTCATCATTTGTAGATGAGGTTGAGCTAGATGTAATTCCCTTGGATATATGTGGAATTGTTTTGGGAAGGCCTTACTTGTATGATAGAAAAGAAATTTTCTATAGAGCTGAAAATAAGTATCAACTCGTTAAAGATGGAATTGAATATATTGTAAGATCTCATAAACTCAAGAATAATTATACTCTCATAAACTCAGGGCAGATGAAAATAATTGTAAATTCATGTAAACAATTTTTACTGATGGTTGTAAAGGAAAAGAAACCTGATAAAACTAATGTATTTGAAGGTTGTGATGCTAAACAGCAAGATGCTTTAGAAAAAGTTGTTTCAGAATATGATATGTTATTTCAAGAACCTAAAGGTCTGCCACCCAAAAAGGAAATAGTACATGATATTAATTTGCAGCAAGATGCTCCATTGCCTAACATCGGAATGTACAGGTTGTCCGCTTTAGAGAATGCAGAAATCAAGAGGCAAGTACGGGAGCTGCACGAGAAAGGGTTCATAAGACCTAGCACATCACCATGTGGGTCTCCAATTGTCTTGGTGAGAAAGAAAGATGGCTCATGGAGAATGTGCATTGATTACCGAGCACTGAATAAGATAACGATAAAAAATCGTTATCCTCTTCCTCGCATAGATGATCTATTAGATCAGTTGAAAGAAGTTGTTTACTTTTCCAAGTTGGACTTGCATAGTGGCTACCATTAGGTCAGAGTTGCAGAGCAAGATGCATGGAAGACTGCTTTCAAAACAAAGCAAGGACTGTATGAGTGGTTAGTTATGCCTTTTGGCTTAACTAATGCTCCTGCTACTTTCATGAGAGTAATGAATGATGTACTTAGGCCTTTTATTGATGATTTTGTCATTGTATATCTAGATGACATTCTTGTATTTAGTAAAACATGGGAAGAACATTTGAAGCATGTAAGGTAGACTCTAGATGTTTTGAAAAGAGAAAATCTTTATATTAAGCAATCAAAATGTGAATTTGGCAAAATATCTTTGAATTATTTGGGTCATATTGTAGGGGACGGTGAATTGAAGATAGATCCCTCTAAGGTTGCAGTCATTGTAAAGTGGCCTAAACCCAAATCTGCTACAGAAGTTAGAAGCTTCCTAGGAGAAGCACACTATTGGAGAAAGTCTATTGTTAACTTTTCCTTGATTGCAGCTCCTATACATGCTTTAACAAGATTGAACAAGGTGTTTCAGTGAGGAGGAAAACAGCAGAAAGCCTTTGACACCTTGAAAGAAAAGATTAGTACAGCACCAGTACTAGCATTGCCAGATATTCAAAGACCATTTGAGATTGAAATGGATGCCAGTAACTATGCCATGGGAGTAGTGTTGATGCAACACGGTAAACTCATATGTTATCATTCTGAGACATTTAATTCTGTAGTAGTTAATTATCCCACATATGATAAAGAATTGTATACATTAGGACAGAGTGTGAAAAAGTGGAAACATTATCTAATGGGCAAAGAGACAGTTATACATACTGGTCATCAACCACTTCAATATTTACACTCACAAACTAAGTTGCAGCAATCAAGACACTATAGGTGGATGGGTTTTCTACAACAGTTTCATCTTGTCATCAGATATAAAAAGGGCATACACAATAAAGTTGCAGATATGTTGTCCAGACCAATCATAAATGCATCTACTATACTTAAGCATAACTCAGTAATGCATGAAAGCTACATTGAACAATATGCTCAAGATATAGACTTTAAAGATGTATATGAAGCTTTAAGTAATGGAAAAAAGGTAGAAGAATTGGATTACTATATTAAGGACTGACTCTTGTATCATTTGGGAAAGTTATGCATCCCACAAACGAAGAGAATTAACATAATTAGGGAGGCACATACTTCCCTGATATCAGGTCATTTTGGTGTAAGTAAAATAGTTGCACAGCTGCAAAGATTTTGCTATTGGCCAAAAATGAATGAAACAATTTGTAGATATGTAAGAGGGTGTACAATGTGTGCTAAAACCAAGCCCAGCAATAGAAAACTAGTCTTGTACACTCCACTACCAATTCCTTCTCATCCTTGGGAAAGTGTTTCCATGGATTTTGTTGGGGGACTGCCTAAGTCTAGAAAAGGTCATGACTATTTATATGTTATTGTGGATAGGTTCAGCGAAATGTGTATTTTAATACCCAGTAACAAACAGATTACAACTGAACAAATAGCAAAGTTGTTCTTTTGTCATGTATGGGTTCATTTTGGATTACCCACTTCCATTGTATCTGATCAAGATTCTCGATTTGTTGGGAAATTTTAGTCGAGTCTGTGGGAATTAATGGACACCAGACTGAAGAAGAGAACAACTTTTCATCCGCAAATGGATGACCAAATAGAGGTAGTCAACATGACAGTGATCCAGTTGGTCAGGGGCTATTGCAACAAGCATCCCAAGCTTTGGGATGAACATTTGTGTTATGTGTAACATGCTTACAACTGTGCTAAACATTCTTCTACACAGAGATCTCCTTTTGAGACCTGTTTTGGTTTCATACCAAGGCCTCCCTTGGATTTTGTCTTTAATAAAGACATAACGGTTGATGGACATAACGATGTGGACAAAGCAACCAAGTTCATTGAACAAATCCAAGAAATTCACCAGGCAGTGCAAGAACAGCTAGAAAAGATACAAGCCATGTATAAGGCAAGGCATGATAAGCATTGGACTAAGCATAGTTTCCAAGTTGGTGATCAAGTCTGGCTGTATATTAGCAAAGACAAAAAGAAAGGTGAAGGTAAGAAGCTGAAGCCAATATGGTATGGACCTTTCAAGATACTTGAGAAAATCGGTGAGAATGCTTTTCGCCTTGATTTGCCAGCTTACATGCACATCTATTCAATATTTAATGCAAAAATCTTGAGACTGTTTGAACCTTCATTGATTGAAGATCCCGAAGAGCAGAGCCAGTTGCCTTCTATTGATGATCTATTGCCTGAATATCTCAATGAATTGCAGGAAGATATAGTTCTTGACAAGAAGGTGAGAACTACGCGCAAAGAGGATGTTGAGTACCTCAAAATTGGACTCAAAGGTTCAAAACCAAGCAGTGCAATATGGATAGAAATTGGGCAAGCGAGGAATCTATATCTTCACTTGATTGAAGCTTAAAAACCAACTGTTGGTGGACCAAAAGCTTTTTCAGTGGGAAGGCGTGATCCAAATAGTATCCTAGAACACTCTCTAAGTTTTCATGTACTCTTTAAAAATCATGCCAAAAATTCAAAGTCTTATAAAGATCAAGCTATCGGAGGGAATCCTCAGATAGTTGCAATGGTGATTAGTGCGGATCAACAAGGGCCATCGATCTAGCGCGCAGAGTGGTGAACCATGGTAATGCTCACTGACACCAACCAACAAATGCAGGGAAAAATTTAAATAACGGAGGTAGTTTAAGTCGCTAATCGCATATCGCAAGGCAAACCTCTCAGTGAAGAGAAGCCGCGAGCACCCAGATCCGAAATAATTATAAAATGTAGAAAATATTGTTTCGGTTCCGTTGGAGCTAGATTCCACAAAACCAATAGGATATCGGACGGGCTTCGAGCGGTAAGCAGTTTTGACCGATTTCCGCCCGATGCCATACAGCAATCGCCACGCGTCCCAGCGGGGAGAGAGAGAACCGCTCACATCGGACGGGTAAACATCATGCTACTTAGCCGCCCAATATGAACGATGACCATCGGATCTGGGGCCCCCAGATAAACAGCGGAGACACGTTCCGATGGATGACCGGATTTGACAAGATTATAAAGCAAGATCACATATGATTTGGAGTTGGATATGGACGATGCATTGGCAGAAGGTCGTGTTTCACAGGCATTCTTGAAGTTAATGGAAAAACGACCATTTCAAATATGTCCAAGAGAACTGACACTCATCCGTTATGAAATAGGTGGCCACCTCCTTGTGAGGCATTATATAGTGACTGATTACGCAGGACAGAGGGATTCAAACAGACAGAGGCAGGGGAACCAGAAAACCGGGAAGCGGAAACAAACAGTCACGAAGTAGATCGTCTTTAAGTCCACAAACTGATAGAGAGAGAAAAGAGGAGGCAGTAAGCCAAAAGTAGAGAGGAGAAGCAAGTTAGGAACTGACCTGAATAAGAAAAGGCAGCACCAAGCCAGAGTTAAGCCAGAGATAGAGAGAGTCAGAGAGTATGTGTACTCCAGAGAAGGCTTGAGAGGTTCAAGCGAACTCCTCTGCACACATGTCATGTATTGAGTCTCAGATTGGGCTCATACTATTGTCATCAATAGAGACCGAGAGTCAGTGAGGAGAGTCTGTGTACTCAAAAGAGACTTGGGGGATCCAAGTATAGTCTTACTGATTTGTATCTGTTGTGTGAGACTCAAATTGAGCTCACTGTTGTAAAAACTCTGCTATGAAGACATAATAGAGAGGCCACCACTGAAGGCTGGACCAGGAGATGTAGCCCAGGAGTATTGGGTGAACTCCTTATTAAATTTGTTGTGTTTATATGTGTTACCTATTATGTTTTCTTTATTGCTTCATTGCTTGTGTATTTCGCAGTCTTATCAATCCATTGCACAAAATAACATGGGCACATTGATGCACATGAGTCTGTAATACCTTATTAATTGTCTTAGATCAAATATCAGATCATGCACCAACAACAAGACAGAATATGAAGGCTTGTTGCAGGGCTTGAAGAAAGCCATTAATATGGAGGTAAAAAATCTTAAAGTTTTTGGCGGCTCATAGATAATTGTGGATTAGGTAAGGAAAAGGATACACTGCAACTCGCCACACCTGGTAAGGTACCAACATGAGGTATGGAGCTTAATTGACAGTTTTGATTCTTTTAATATCACATACATACCTCGAGGGAAAAACCAAGATGCTGATCTGATGGCTGGTATGGCTGCAAAATTTTTTCCTGATTTTAGATTAAAGAAGAATAAATGTTATGTTGAATTAATTTTCAGACCATCCGTGCTTGATAACATCTCAAATTGGTAGGTGTTTGAAGATGATGAGCAAATCCTTGAGTTCTTGCACTACGAGAAGACATTCAAGAATGCAGTCATTGATGAAAAAGAGCATGACAGGCTTATGAATGAGAGGAAAGATGAGGAAAAATATCAGTCCAATATGATTCCCAAGTCAGTTGTCAAGATGGAGCATTTGTATGACTTGCATGATAAATTCAAAAATACATCTAATTGTAAAACGCATAGCTCATCCATGAAGTTTGAATCAGTCAACCTTGGGACCAAAGAAGACCCAAAAACTATTAATTTGGGCTTGGGGTGCTCTCCATAAGAAAAGGCTGCATTTGTCAAGCTATTTAAAGAATACAAGCACATTTTTGCATGGAAATATGGAGACCTAAAAACCTTTTATACCAGTGTTATGCAACATGTAATTCCCTTGGAAAAGGAGGCTAATCCCTACCAACAAAAGATTCGTAAGATGCATCCGAGCCTAGAAACGTTGGTGGGGAAAGAATTAATCAAAATGCGGGATGCTAAAATCATCTTTTCGGTCAGACACACCTGTTGGGTAGCCAATCTCATGCCGGTAAGAAAGAAAAATGGAGACATCAGGCTGTGTATCGATTTCAGAAACCTGAACAAAGCATCGCAAAAGGATAACTATCCTGTCCCTTCTATGGAACACATTCTTCAGTGCGTTTTTGGGTATGAAATATTGTCCCTATTAGATGGGTTTTCAGGATATAATCAAGTGTTGGTATTGAATGGGGATCAGCTAAATACAACCTTCAACACAAAATGGGGCACTTACGCATATCGTAAAATGCCTTTTGGACTTATTAATGTAGGCACCACATTCCAGAGAGCCATGGACAAAGCTTTCCAAGGATTGATCAACAGATCAGTCATAGTGTACATGGATGACATTACTGTGTATTTGTATTGAAAAAGGGATCATATGTATCACCTGAAACAATTTTTTGAAAGATTCCAAAGATACAGAATATCGTTGAATCCCAAGAAGTGCATTTTCGCAGTCAGAGAAGGGAAACTACTAGGTAATATCCTCTCTAAAAAATGGATTGTTATTGATCTTGAAAGAGTAGAGACCATCATGAGAATACAAACCCCTGCAAATAAAAGGGCAATGCAATCTTTCTTCGGGAAGATTAATTTCCTTAGGAAATTTGTCTCAGGTTTCGCAAAAATAGTGCATCCCATGCAGGGAAGTCGGTTAGAGTAAGGACTATTGCTGGGCTCAGAGTACCGATTGACACAACAAGCCCAACCTTTGTTAAGCGGTTTAAAAATATGGCATGATCCATGACTACGCTCCATTCAATCATATGAAAATATAGCACTGAAACTCTCATATAAAGTGCAGATAAACATATCTACATCAAGTTTGATGAGCAATAAAGAGTTGAGGTACACACCTAAATGGGTATTGATAGAACAGTGATGGCCTCGAAAGGATTCTTGAAGGTAGAAAACAGGTAAAGGAGGGTCAATAAATCCCATAATACTACCATTGGAGAATGCCTGTCAAAACCCTATCAGTAAGTAGAAGCTATTTGTCTTTATCCCACCTGAAGCAATTAATGTTGAAGTGGAACCCATGCCTGTTCATCTATACAGTTTGCATTTCAAGTTTATCTTAACACCCTGATGTTCTATTGATCCAAGGTTTATTTAGAAACAAAGATAACTAGTTCACCCAACGGTTCGCCATTTGTTGTGGCCACAACAACCACCCTATTAAAATTTGCCCTGGTAGCAATTTTGAATGGGTCCCCTAGAATTTGATCTTGAACCCCTTCGAATGATCTGTTTTTCAGGGATTTTAACTGTTTGCCAAGTCAAATCTTCAATTTTTAAATGGTTAAGGCCCCCTTAATAAATCCCTTCCGCATGATTCATCTATAACCCTTTCTAAGCCCTTCATTCATATCCTCATCAGGACCTTTTCAACCCTTAAAACCCCTCTATCGCACCTTATTTCCATTATAACTCTTTACAATGGAAACCTTCACAAACATGCATAAATCAACCCTTTTCACCTATCGAAATCAACACTGAGGCATGATGTTCACCATTATGCTCCGGACCCAACGACATTATTAACCATATTTTATATATATCGGGTTCGGAACCCTATCACATATCGCAATCAGCGAGGTCCAAGGCTTTTATATAAGGCGCACCGCTGTCTTCCGGACCCGATGGTTTTATTAACCAAATGTATATATTTCGGGTCCGGAGCCCCATCGCATATCGCAATCGGCGGGATTCCCAGACTATATATATATATTTTGAGTCTAGAGCCCCATCACATATCGCAATCGGCAGGGCCCGGGGCCTTTATATAAGACACACCACTACCACCTGGTCCCGACGATGATTATAGACCAGGATGCATATTATTTCAAGTCCGGCCTTATGGCCAGATGCAGGTTTTCCCATATATTCTTGT
Organism: Pinus tabuliformis; assembly: GCA_031772625.1. Taxonomy (NCBI): domain Eukaryota; kingdom Viridiplantae; phylum Streptophyta; class Pinopsida; order Pinales; family Pinaceae; genus Pinus; species Pinus tabuliformis. The sequence continues at coordinate 1,654,248,401 of CM062819.1, forward strand.
GTTTTTCAAAAAGTATTGAAGTCGGGGCTTTTCAAAGGGAAGTTTAACATTACGGACCCACCGGTGGTATTAACATATATATATATATATATATATATATATATATATATATATATATATATATATATATATATATATATATATATATATATATATATATATATATATATATATACATCGGGTGCGAAGCCCTGTTGCGTATCGCAATTGGCGAATTCCGGGGCTTATATATAAGGCACACCACTATATACCGGACTCGCTGATAACTATCAATTCGGGTGCATAATCTTTCAAGTCTGGCCCTATGGCTCGACCACAGGGTTTTCTCGTGTTTTCCCATGTTTTTTGATAATACGTTGGGGTCAGGGGTTTTCAAAGTGAAGTCTTATGCAGCGGACCTGAAGGATTATGAACCACAACATATATGTGTTTTGATTCTGGCCAATCACAAGTCGCGATCGTCAGAGCTTTGAGCTCAACCACACGACGCGATGCGATGCGATAGTATTTCGTGAACCCGATAGGGTATAGGTTCTCGCCTAGAATATTTCAAGTCCAGATTTCAGATCCGGTTATGTGTTATGCAATGATTTTCAATGTAAATCGGATTTACGCTTGCGGGACTCAATCAGTGCATGAATTAAAAAACTAGGGGGCGATTCTTTCACACTTGTTCCTTTTGATATTATAAACATTCAATGAAGGCAAGATCTATGTTTTTTAATCATTTTTATCATATTTTCACAATCATGGCTGTTTTGAATTATTTCTGCAAGTAGATTCCAGTAGACCCAGTAACGATAAATGTAAGTTATATCAAGATGACACCTCTGCACCACCAGTGTCGATATTGCAAAACACACTCTGCAAAAGGGAATACAGACCGCCATAGTGCATAATGGAGGCACTCTCTGAGTTCAGTAGAAGCACTCATGACAGCGTTGATCCATCAAGATGTCATCACTTCCAAACACACCTTCAATCATGCCAGATGTGGGATGATAGGCACAGTGTTTTCAGTTTCCTTTAGGAAATAATAGGGGATAACGTCTGCTCTATACAGGTGCGAAGAGATGACACGCAGTCGTTCTCTTTCAATCAACATCTATTCATTCCCTAGGAAATGAAGCACTCTAGCAGATATACCCTTTACATGTCAGCGGTTACACTAGATGTGTTATGTCGTCACATTCTGATTTGTATATTGAAAATAAAAGGGGAATTGAAGAGATAAGGGGAAGATGAAGGGTCATGGCCAGGGCCGCATAAGCATTACCTCCGAAGATGAGAGGGGGGATTTTTGTTTGGAGAGAAAAACTCTGATTTATTGCAAATAAAGAAGTCTTTTTGGTTCAATGAGGAGCCTTTTATTTCATATTTAAGGTCCTTGCTTTTTATGTGTTTTGAAACAGGGTGTTGTTGCTGGCATAAATAAAAGGTGTTTTCTTTTTGTGCATATTGATAACAATACAGCTTATGATTAGCCTTGGTTGTTTGAATGTAATTCTTCATCATAGTTAATTCATAGGCAGTCCCTAATTTGAAACTATGTTAGACATCAGTTGCAAGCTTTATTTGTATAAAAGGAATGTGTATTCCTGTATGAGTGTTTGGATTGCAATTAAGATTTGATGCAACCTTGTTCTTATGTGAACCATTAATAGATTTGTTTGGACTTGGAATTTATATATGATGTTTAACCTCTTTTTGTCATGCTCCTGTAGGATAGCTTAGGACAGTTACGACTAGATTAGAGTAGTTAGAAGTAGTGTAGATAGGATTTGATGCATATAGGTGAGATGTTTCTTTTGTTGATTTAATTGAAGTCTTCCTCGGGGAAGCAATCTCTCAACACCTATAATAGGTCATGGGGTCTTTTAAAACCCGTTGGAACTAGCCATTTGAAATGAAAGTAGATCTAATTGGGGCCTGCGATCGGGTTAGTTCCCCTTGTCGGTATAGAAAAATTCGCCATGTCAACATGTTGTTAAGGATTTTATGGCTAAACTAAACAATGTGAAGATCTCTAAGAACTAATCAATAACCATTAGAGAATTGCGAAACGTTTGTAAGAATTTCACTTGCATGTACATTGTAATGTCAAGGATCAATCAATACCCAATTAATTCTACTTTATCATTAGTTTCACACCCCAACCCCAAGTTAAGAAAAAAATGTCATTATTGCTTAGGTAAAATTTACCTCTAACCAAAGCCCAATTCTTCATATGTCGCAACGAAGATGTAAATATTACCATGAAAAATAAATTAATAAATAAAATTGTTTAATTATAAATTTTCCCAAAACAAACTTGTTTAATAATAAAAAAATTAATCCAAAAGAAAATAATTATTCTAACAACAATATATTACATATATGTATTTTATTTTGAAAAATTCAATGTATTAACTGAAAAGTAACCAATCCAACCCAAGAAACCATAGCTAAAATAGCCAACTCAACAACTCAAGTAAAGCAGACAAATTCTACCAAAGTAGTAAAGCCTGCAAATCGTAGATATTAAGGTTAATATAAGGATCTTAAGAATATGGAATTTGTGCTTACGTAGGCACCTGGTAGCTTATTATCCCATCTGAAGACACCATACGAAGCCGGTGATGCACCGACATTTTTGGAAATCCCAAAAGTAGTCACCAATTGAAGGTAAGAAGAATTTCCAGTGTCATAGTTCATCCATGCACCACCCCACACATACTCATCATAGTATCCAATGGAATTATAATATTGTTTGATCACAAAATTACTTTGGTTATATCTACCTTCTTATCCCTTTAGAAATTGATTAGATTAGTGGCACCTTTGGCAAGCTTCTTTGATTAATTGGTGTCATTGTTGAATACAATCGATGCGACAACCAGTGCACGGCCATCTCTGCAGCGAAATGTGAACTAAATAAGCATTGAGTTACAGGATGGAGGTACTCTGTGTCTTCGTACCTCATCCAATAGGTCTGATCATCATGAATTGTGGAAGTTTTCGATCCAGTGCCGACCTATTCAAAACAAAAAAATATGAAAATTGAAAGGCCATTGAAAATGGGCATCTTACAGACATAATGAAAAATCTTTGACTATCAAAAAACACATTAAACAATTGATTTCTTTCTTAATTATCAAATTCCAAACTATTCTTAAAATTTACATTTATATAATTTCATAAATTAAGAATGAAAGAGGAAAAGAGGTGTGGATGGGAGAGCGAAACAGGGAGGGCGATAAGAAAAACAAGCTACTAGGGTTTCGGTGGGTTGGGGGATTCTTCATCCATGAATGGAGGTAGAGGAGGGAGCTCATCTCCCTCCTATAAGGAGGTAGTGGCTAACAAGGGCAAGAAGCCCCCAGATAAAGTCAGAGAAATCGTGGAAGAAGAAAGGAGCAACATGGAAAAGGAAGAGATAAAGGACAAAACAATGGGGAACAACAGCACTAGAAACAAGGAGGAAGAGGAAAAAAATAAACAGGAAACAAAAGAGAAAAAACAAAAGGGGCCTTGTAAACCCAAAGCTAAAACTACACCCAGAGTTATTTTAAATGATCCTGGGCTTCAAGCACACAGGGAGCACATGCAAACCTTCGCAATCATTTGAAAATTCATGGGACTCTGGCCCATGGAAAAAGCCTTACAGACATGGATCAAGTACCACTGGAAACCCAAAGGGAGCATTGATCTACACCTTGGGTCAAAGGGTTTCTTTACAATGGTGTTCACAAATATCGAGGATAAAGACAGAGTGTTTGAAGGAGGGCCCTACTTCTACATAGCAGCAGGTCTCTATATGAGGCCATGGAAGATGAACTTTGTCCCAGAGTGGGAAACTTTCTCATTGGTCCCGGTCTGGGTAAGACTCTACTCCTTACAAAGGCGGTGCTCCATTCAATTCCAATTTTCATGCTTTCAGTGCTACCTAACCCCGTAGGAGTCTTGCAGCAATTCAGAAACAACCAAAGAGACTTTCTCTAGGGCAGGGAGGAAATTAGGAAAAAATGGGCCTTGGTATCTTGGGAAAAGATTTGTAAACCTAAGATTCATGGGGGCTTAGGTTTAGATGACCAAGAGATCCTAAGTAAAGTGCTAGGAGCCAAACTCTGGTGGCGTTGGGTGAAGAATCCTAAGGCACAATGGGCCAACATATGGAAAGAAAAATATGCCAGCACTTGGCATCACACTGACCTCATAAGGATGTCTGGAAACATAAAAGGCTCAGCTATCTGGAACAAAGCCTGGGCGAAAAGAGGTTTAGTCCAAAGAAATAGTTTTTGGGAAATCAGAGAAGGAGACCTGGCTCTTTTCTGGGATGATAAATGGCAACAAGAACCAAGATTGTTAGAAGAGGAGTTTTTGAACCTGAAGCATGAAACTGACACCCAAGGTTTAAAAAGAGTGAAAGATTTTTGGGATAGCACCCACAATAATGAAAAATGGAGGATATGGAAGAATATAGAGTGCAGGAATGATAGAATGCTGACAACAAAGGCAGAGGCTCTTGGAAAAATGTTGGATCAAAGGAAGATCTTGGTTTCAGAAGGGCAGGACCAACTCAGATGGGGAAACAACAACGAAGGCATCTTCAATATCAAGGAAGCAAAAAGTATTCTCCTAGAGCTGGTTTCCTAGGCTCCAAACCGAACCTGGTTGAACCTTTGGAGACACCAAGGGTGGATGAAAATCAAACTCTTCATGTGGTTGGTTCATCACAGGAAAATCTTGACCTGGGACAACATTAGAAAGAGGGGTATGTTAGGACCTTCCATCTGCAAGCTCTGTGAAGCCCAAGAGGAAACTATGGAACACCTTCTCAACAACTGTAATTACACTTCTAGGCTTTGGGATGCTTTTGCCAACATCTTTCAATAGTCGGACAGGGAAAAAGAGAGTATTACAAACACCCTAATCAGATGGAGGAGACACTTTTCGGATAATGAAGTTCTCAACCTAGCTTGGGCTCTCATGCCAAGTTTTATTATTTGGAATATATGGAAAGAAAGGAACAAGAGAATCTTCAAAGAGGAAAAGAGTCACGCTCTCAACCTGTTTGATCAAATCTTAAAGCAGATCAAGGAAACGGTCAGCTCTTTAATCAGAAATCTTCCCAAAATTCCTCCCTCAGGTGCTGACCTTCGAACTCTCAGGCTGTTGGGACTGCAGGAGATCATCCCAACTGACCAGAACAATATAGCTAATAAAGAGGTTTCCGAAAAGGAGTACTGGCAACCTCCTCCAAGAGGCTTTTTGAAATACAATGTCGATGGGGCCTCAAAGGGTAACCCTGGTATAGCTGGCTATGGGGGAGTTCTGAGGGATGAAGCAGGTAACATCCTCTCACTTTTCCACTGTCACTTAGGAAGAGCTACCAATAACATGGCAGAATTAATGGCGATGGAGCAAGGCCTGGAGTGTTTGAAGTAGGAGGACTGTCATAATGTGATCATTGAAGCCGACTCTGAGTTAGTTATCAACTCGGTAAAAAGAATTTACTATGGATCAGAGCCGGAGAAAGTCTCTCAGCACTGGAAATTAATCTGGGTTTTCCAGAGAATTCAAGGTCACCTTCAGGGGCTTAACTCTATCAGATTCAATCATGTGCGCAGAGAGGCTAACAATCTGGCGGATTTCTTGGCCAACCAAGGTGTTAGATGCAAGGAAAGCAGAACTCCGACGGGGTGGCAAGCTCTACCACAAAGCATTTTAAAATCCCGCAGTCACAACCTAGTGGAAAAGGATAAAGAAGTGTTCTGGATCAAAACCAAAAAAGAATAGGTCTCGATGATCAGTTCTTGGTTGGCTTCTCTCATTTGGGTCAAACAGGTAAAAGGCTGGCCCTGGTTGGATATGGTAGATTGGATTATCTCTTCTTCTATAATCCCTGGTGTTAGGCAAAAGTTTTCCTCAATCTAGGAAAAAGCTTGGGGGAATAACCATTGGTAGCGGAGAAGGGGGCTTCAGCATCCAAATTTCCATAGACGAGTGAAAAAACCGCCGATTGAGCGGTTTTCAGAGGATCGCACCGCTTTCCAACAAAAAGTGGTATTGGAGCATTGGCAGCGATACCATACAGAGTGTGACACGTGGTGGAGGGTCGGTTATGAAAACCACCCCCATCGCGCCTTAAAGATCGACACCATCCGACCGTGCGATATTAAGCCCAGCCGTCCATTTCCGCAAAGCCGATCAACGGTCTGGATTGATCGTGTGGTTTCATGGCGCGGGAAGTTAAATAACATTTCCGTAGTGAGATTAAGAGAGGAATTTGAACGGCGGTGATCAAAGAGGCTAGTTAATGGGTAGTTTTCGCGGGGTTTTGTGGATGGCTCATGTGCCCAACTTTTCCTGTTTCTCCTTTTTTGTATGTAACTTAAGAGTTAGGGGGGTACTTTTCTAGGGTGGGAGTGTCTTATTCTATAGGGCAACTTTCTGGTTTGCCCTTGTCCACAGAATTTGGTGGATGTTTGTACATATTGTAAATTGCCTGCTTAAATGAATTAGAAGGTCCATTTCTTGCTTTAGCAAAAAAGAGAATGAAAGAGGAAAAAGTGATTAAAGAAATTTCGCAAAAAAAAATCATTTTTTAGGCTTGGATTCACGTGACAATAGATGATATCTATTTTGGTGGCAGAGGAATTGAACGTCTTATGTATATAGTCTGTTCCCCATCTGATGATCTCCTTGACATGGTTAAGGTCTCCGATAGCGTCATACTTCTGATTATATTCAATCACACTCCAACTAAGAATAGTCATGGTAAAAGCTTTAGGGAAATAAAATTTGATGTGGTCTCTCACATCGTAATATCCTCCCACCAGATTCTTAGGAGGCGTCGAACTATTCGAACTACCCTGCATTCCAATGACTCCTCTCCATGAAACATTGTTTTCCCTCATCAGATGCCCCACTACGAACATGTGCTCATATTTAGTGTTTGTACGCATCTTAACACAAACTAACAGGAAATAATTTTATGGAGAGAAATAGATGGTTTTATAAGAAATTTAATTAGTTATATTGGAAGTATCAGAATTTTGAGTTAATTTATGTCAAAGATTTTGGCCTGAAATCTAATAAAATTAAAATATTAAACGATATCCGTATCAGAGTTCTAATGTTAAAGAAATGTTAACGAAGCCTTTTGATAAGTCCAAAGAGGATTCAAGTAAATTCAACGTGTGGTGATGTATAGATGAATTTTAAAGATTAATAATATTGAACATAGATTTGGGAAATATTTCAAGAAGAAAAGTGAAGTCAAATAATTCACTTTGCTCCCTCCATCATATTCTAAACTACTTCTAAATTTTAGAAGACAATTAAGATATGCTAATTTAACTCCAGATTGAGGACTCGTACGCCCTTTTGCGAATATTATGAAACTGAAGCTAGCTGCGGTTCAAACATTGGAATCTATAAAACTGCATATCAGATGCTAGGCTGATCAAAATGTTCAGATTTTGAAATGGGCATTCAAAATTGAAATATCGAATCTTTAACTTTGCAAGATTCGGGGGAGAACTAAAACCCAGGGGTAGATGGTTATGCGCATTTAGACTGAGAGCTTCACAATTTTAAAGTGCACATAGGACTCTGTTTATATGGATTACATAAATTGAGCTTTGTAATTTCGAATGACCGTAGCTCCTAGCTGAAACTGCGCTACACACCGCCCGCTTTGAGAACAACCCTACCGAAGTTCATGAATTTAGTAGATGCACTACTATATAGAAAAGGTGAAAATCACTCCAATCCGAACGCATGGTCCAATCGAAAACGATTCAACAACAAGCCCATGAAAGCAGGTGATGATTCCGGAACCAATTAGAAGATTCAATCATAACGGTCTCGATTTAGTCACAATCGTGTGAAGTTCCCAAGTCAAATCAGTGTAGCCATTTCAAATATGGAAGTGAGAATGATTTATGCCTCATATCTCTTCAAAACAAGTTTAATCAAAATGAAAAATGGGGAATGAGAATATTTTCTAAGATATGGTCCACCGAAACTTCTTGCCCGCCCCCAACCTGGTGGGTGGTGCTTCAGATGGTAGTGAATCTGTTCAATTAAGGCACATTCCCACCAAGTTTGTATGGATCCCCTGGGATTTTTTCCCCTCCCTGGTTCAGCGGCTGGTTTTCGATCGGTTTTACACTGGCCTAGGCCTAATCACTTGGACCATCTAAGGCTTTTTGATCACTAGGTGCTTCATAAGCTAATACCCTCACGGGGTGAACCAATCACAGTTAAGGTGTATCAGAATAGTTTCAAATAGATATTTTTTTGGCAATTTTTTTGGTTAATTAATCTAAGTTAATTTCAAGTTGTTTAATTTGTAGAATTTAAATGTTTCAAATTTTTTCATACGCTCGATTTATTTATGCATTCAAAAATGCATTTTAAAATAAATCTATTTATACATCCAAAAATATATTTTAAACAACAAAAAAATCACAATTAAATTTGCTTCAAATTACATAACCATTGAAAAAAATCATTTCTTCCATAAATTAAATTAAACTGCATTTTTTATAAATTAAATTTTACATTCATATGGTTCAACTGATTATTTGATTATAGAAATTGAGTTTTAATTTGCATATTCCTTACCTTGAAAAACCATTTTCAAATTTTTGCAAACAAAAAATCTCAAAAATAAAAAAATAACTGATATAAAGATTGTATACTTGTATTTTTGCTCGTTAAAGAACATGAGAGCCTCATGAATTGCAATGGCGTAATTGTCGTGCGGGAAGCACGCATGGTGATTCTTGGGCACAAGTTTGGCAATGAGAACGGCGAGACCCACAAACAAAGCACAACCATACAGATACTGACAATCCACTTGACCGCTTTGGGGCTAAACATGATACTACCTAGATCGACATACTTTGTTTTTTCCTTCTACTCTCTATGCCCCAACAATCAACTCTATTGCGCCTCTTCCAATGTTGGATCGGAAATGGCCACTTTGTCGATGTCCAATTCCCGAATGCGCTCATCGGAATTTGTTGCAGAGTCTCTACTGATTTTGAATGTCCCTCCCCATTTGTCATGCCCCTACACCTGCGGTAGTCTTTCAACCGCTTATAGCGAGGTGCGACACCACCGAACAATTTATTTTCACCAATACTTATGTTCGTGGACTATGCCTAACATTCCATATATCCTACTTAGTTTGTGTTTCGCAACCAAGTATTATTAATGTGTTCCTTTATACCAATGAATACCCATACACATTCATTATCAACAACATTATACAAGAGAAATGCACAACAATATAAAGGGAGGGGCAACTCCCTGCAATATGAGTTTGCCTGAATCAATATATTATACAATCTTCACTTTTACAATGTACAAGTTAAATCTTGGGAACCCCAAATTTACACTTAGCCAATTTTCACAACTTCGGCAAACTCAGTTGCCCAGCTTGTCGGCACCTCCGCATGGTCATCGCACGACTCTCCAACCTCTCGTTCACCTCGTCGCACTATCGTGTTGTTTACCCAACTTAGGCGCGCCTTCAAGTCGCCACACATGGGCGCCTCCACCCGAGACACACTTCCATTCACAACCCAACACACCAACAAGACTTCGTGCACACTTGCACGATGGGCGGGTGCTCACCCGAGCCACCAAGACACCCACGCCAAGACTTGGCACAAACGGGCACTACACGTTCACCGTGCACGCCTCAACCGACCAACGGGCACACCTTGCCCAACACCTTCACCCAACTCTAAGTGCGTTCCACCGTGCGGCTAACTGAAGACTTAGCGCATGAGCTATGCGCTCTTCCTCTTGTCTTTCTGCACACTAGAACTATGCACTATTCCTTGTGTGAAGTGTTGATCGAATTGTTGTTGTCAAATGCTCCCCAAACGCATTACATATATATCCATCGCAATGTGTGTGGGTGGGGCTGCCCAGCCGACCACCCAACCTTCGTGCGCGCACCCCTTAACCATTGCTCAAGCTCAACACATAAGTCGGCCCGCCCTCCATTGCAAGTCGACCTCAAGTGTATCGCCCAACTCACCAACCGGTGTATAAATGCCATCGCACTTTTCATTTGTATCGCATATCATCGCAAGTATTGTCGCAAGTCTGTTGCACCTGTGTCGCCCCCGTCGCACAACAACCGTGCACCCCAACTCATCGCCTACCCACACGCGCGCCCGGTTTGCCCGGCGCCCAAACGCGTTGCACATCCGTAGGACGTTACATCCTCCTCCACCTGAAATCGTTGTCATCCTCGACAACGTATCATCCTGGTAGCCATCCACCAAGATCATCAATATCCATGATGTCAACTCCTCCACATACTGCAACCATCTTTGCATCATATGTAGAACCATCGTCTCCACCATGTCTCGCCCCGGCAACCATCTATCACCAAGATCACCATACCAAGGTATACACCTCATCGGTATGTCATCCATCAGATATCCTCTCAATCCATGATCATCGACCACCCTGTCACAATCTCCACATGCTGCTCCTCATCATGGAAGGCTGGCCCCTCCATCCAAGCTACATGCTCACTGCAACATCTCGTGTCGACCTCATCATGTGTCATCATGTGAACTGCTGCCATGATACTCCAACACAATGCTAACACATCTCTGCACACTTCGCGACCCCATGTCTGAACTAGTTGGGTAGCTAATCCAACTGTCACGCTCAAACCATGAGAGTGAACATCCTCATGCCATCATCAATCATTTCTCAAAACATCCTGTCACATCCTCAACTCAATCAAGAACCCATCTCCATACAAGTGTAAGCCATGCTCAGGTCCATGAAGTAGTCCTCATCTCATTTGCAACATGCTGCCCATGATGTTTGGTGTCAATGTGCTACATGAAATTAGCCACATCTATCCCAACATCATCCATGTGTGTATCTCTTCCATATGAAGAGAACATCCCATCAATCTCCAACTCTCGGTGTGCCACATCCAGGTCCATGAAGCAACCTCCATCATATCTGCAATGTGCCATCCCTCAAGTCTACCATAGAAACAAGTATACACTTGTCTCATCTATCCATGTGCTACCCATGATCATAGATCAATCAGATCCGATGTCAAAAGTAGTTGAGTCTCAACTCAACCCATGCCTAAGTGTAGTCACCAAAGCATCATCATCGTTGTAACTCCATCACTTCAAAGTGTCCCCAAGTGCACCATATATGAAGTTCCCAAAAGTCACAACAATCTCATGTCATCATAAGCTCCATAAACCGTCCCCAACCAACACCTCAGCAAGCATACAAGTCTCGGCCCAAAGGTCTCTGCAAGATGCCTCAGCTCTCCATGTAGTAGGAATGCTCCATAGCCTGCTCACAACTCCATCCAAGTCCATGGCCTTGTTGTACATAAGTGCACAACCTCTCCATCGGCTCATAAATAATAAGTCTCCATGTCACATTAGCAAATCCATCTGCTCAAAATCACTGCCTTGGCACTCCTCATTGGATGTCCATAAGTGACACCTCTACAAGTGCTCCTGCACAATGTTCCCGCATAAGACTGCCATACTCCATGTCTCCAACCTGATGTCCATGACTAAGTTTTCCATGTAGTCCAACCAAGTAGACCCATCACAACAATTGGTCATCCTCACCCAAGTCTGCAATTTTCGGTCTAGTGAACTCCGTCACCCAACCATATCGTCATCATCACATCACGAGTCCCTTCTATAATAGCTCCCCCATTAAAGGTTCCACCAAGAGTTTCTCTTGGTCTTGGCCATGAGAAGTCCACCCAAGCATCATCGTACCTTAAGTGTGCGCCCTTCAATCTGTTCATGAGTCATGCCGGGCACTTAGCCAATTCTCCATGTGGCTAAAGCATCACCCAATCCTCCGCAACGATCATCATGTTCCTCCCTTGTCACGGGCCTTTGTACCTTCTACCATAAGGTCACAAAGAACCCCAACAAGTCCTGCAATAGTCAACAATCCTTGCTTATCCATACAAGGTCTCATCATAGACATCCATGCTAAGATGCACCCCTGCATCGGCAAATTGACTTTGCTCTTCCCTGCATATGGTCCATCTACCAAACGCTCAAGTGAAACACAAGTATCAATACTTACTTCATCATCATGAGGCTTCTCAATGTGAGTATCCTTATCCATCCATGTCTGCAAATTGCATGATCCTAGTCCAACTTGATCAATTTCAAGTTCATCCTCCATCGTTGTCAAATCTGCAACATCTTCAATCATCACGACTTCCTCTTCTTGGTTATCACAATCTGCAACTTCATCCTGCTCCATTGTCCAACCAAGTTGAAGAAGTTCGTCTTCAACATTCTTTTCCAAGACTTCAAGTTCCTTTCGAATCCGGTGATTCTCTTCTTTCATCCGCTTCAACCTGTATAAGGTCAGCAAGAGCTTCCCTTCGCATTCTTCCAAACCTGCCATGCCTTGTCGTTCAGCTTGGTACAAGCACTAAGCTTCACCTCTGCTAAGCTTGTTTCACCATTCACTAGCTTCACCAAGTTCCCTGCAACCATGAAACAGCTCTTGTTCCACTTGTATGTGAAACCAACTTCCTTCACTTGCAAGTACCTGCTTCCAATGCCATCAACTGTCAAGCTTCCAAGTGTACCCACACCTGCACTTTGTCATGAGCAACCTTTCTCTAAAACCAGCTCCAACCGAGCTTTGATACCAACTGTCACGATAGTGCAGTGGGATCAGCACTTCATCGTCAACCCGGTCATCAGCCAGCTCTGATACTCACTGTCACACCCGTACACCTGCGGTAGTCTTTCAACCGCTTATAGCGAGGTACGACACCACCGAACACTTTCTTTTCACCAATACTTATGTTCATGGACTACGCATAACATTCCACTTATCCTACTTAGTTTGTGTTTCGCAACCAAGTATTATTAATGTGTTCCTTTATACCAATGAATACCCATACATATTCATTATCAACAACATTATACGAGAGAAATGTACAACAGTATAAAGGGAGGGGAAACTCCCTGCAATATGAGTCAGCCCGAATCAATATATTAAACAATCTTCACTTTTACAATGTACAAGTTAAATCTTGGGAAACCCCAAATTTACACATCCAATTTTTACAACTTTAGCAAACTCGGTTGCCCAGCTCGTCGGTACCTCCGCACGGTTGCCACACAACTCTCCAACTTCTCGTTCACCTCATCGCACTATCGTGTTGTTTGCCCAACTTAGGCGCGCCTCCAAGTCGCCACACATGGGCGCCTCCACCCAAGACACACTTCTGTTCACAACCCAACACACCAGCAAGACTTCATGCACACTTGCACGATGGGCGGGCGCTGACCCGAGCCACCAAGACACCCACACCAAGACTTGGCACAAATGGGTGCTACACGTTCACCGTGCACGCCTCAACTGACCAATGGGCACACCTTGCCCAACACCTTCACCCAAATCTAAGTGTGTTCCACCATACGGCTAACCCAAGACTTAGCGCATGAGCTATGCGCTCTTCCTCTTGTCTTTCTGCACACTAGAACTGCACACTATTCCTTGTGCGAAGTGTTGATCGAACTGTTGTTGTCAAATGCTCCCCAAACGCATTACATATATATCCATTGCAATGTGTGTGGGTGGGGCTGCCCAGCCGACCACCCAACCTTCGTGCGCGCACCCGTTAACCATTGTTCAAGCTCAACACATAAGTCAGCCCGCCCTCCATCGCAAGTCGGCCTCAAGTGTATCGCCCAACGCTCTAACTGGTGTATAAATGCCATCGCACTTTTCATTTGTATCGCATATCGTCGCAAGTATTGTCGCAAGTCTGTTGCACCCGTGTTGCGCCCGTCGCGCAACCACCGTGTGCCCCAACTCATTGCCTATCCGTACACGCCCGATTCGCCTGGCGCCCAGTCGCGTCACACATCCGCAGGACGTTACACCATTGATCTCGATCAAGAATAATTATCCCCCACTCCCTCCCTTCCTTCTAAGTTCTGGTACCCCAAACAAATATCCATAAAACACTGTAATCTATTTGTTATATATTTTGGAGAGATTTTTTATTATACTCCACAACAGATAATGTAGAGACAACGCCCCACAAAACTACTTCAACTATGCAACACCAATGCCCAACTCTGCTCCAGTTTCTATTTGTCGACGCCCTGAGGTGAAGTGGCCGACTTCACATTTGTAGACTTCATTAAGCGTTGACGTCTACAAAATCCTGTACAAGATAGAACTGTTCAGAACACTCACTACATTAAAACCCTAGCTCAAATCTGGGAGGGAGCTCTGCGGTCGGCGAAGAACACAATGAAACCCTCGGGGGCCAAACACAATGAAACAAACCATCGGGAACCTTCGAGGAGTTACCGTAAAGGAATCCACCTGAAGGAGAACCGTAGATTTCGAGGGAAGACAGATGTATGGCCCAAATCGAATGTCACGTTAATTCACTTCCTCGAAATGCTAAATTTTTTTTACTCGATAAATCTCAAGTCTGTTTCGCACAAGAACATTAAAAATAATGAGTAAAGAACATTTAGGTGTATAGCCATTGATGTTATTTAACCTTGGAGAATTTCATCAATATGATACCATTTGTTAATATTTTAGGAATACATTACACCCAAATGTATACAGTTTGTAAAACTCTCACCGCGAGACTTAATATCATCAACTAGAGTAATGCTGAGGAAGGACTACCTCCCTTACCACACATTATGTAGGTCTAAACACAAACAAATGTTTTTATTTAGCAAGGAATAAATCATCATGCGTGCATGGTCCAAAACTGACTTGTGCCCAGAAAAACAATGTAACATATATGTGGATTTTGAACAACAAGGTGTCATAACGTATAAAATATACGTTGATGGTAAACCCTAATAGTTCCTTGTGGATAAGGTTATTTTTTAAATTATAAGTTTATATATATATATGCAAAAGTTCAACTTCATGAATGATTTATCTTATTATGTTTATATTATTTTGCTATGTTTCCATTGTTTTTTTAATGTATGGAAAATTAATTAATTTTATATTAAAGTCTTGTTTGGAGTTATTAATTTTTCTCATAAAATATTTGTATTATATGTTTTTTAATTAGATTATTTTCTTTTAATGGTTTAATGTAAATAAATATTTATATAATATTTTTTAAGTTGAATTTTTTAATAAACGTTAAATTTATTTTAAATTTCAATTAAAGAAATATGGAAAAAAATAAATATATATATATATGAATATTTATATAAGAATAAGTGATAAATCTAAATTTAAAATAAATTTATTTTATTTTAAATTTAAATTAATTTGATTTTATATAAAATTTATCCCATGTTTATATTTATTTTTACTATTTATTTAATATTATTTTATTCATTTTTACTATTTATTTAATTATTTAATATTATATTATGAAAACATTTCACTTGACATATTGTAAAATGTATCACAACTTTAATTTCCATATGTGGGTATTGGAATGAATTTTTGTATCGCTTATTTTTGAAGGGCCTTAGAAAGACTACCCATGCATGTAGAAAACCGTGGCTATGCTTTATAGGATTAGAGATGCTCGTCATTAATGGATCTCATTTTATAACAGTTACAAGTTTTCGGATTTATTGATTGTTTTACAAGTGAGAAAAATGACCCTTGGTTTTTAATATTAATCCCTTGGGTTTATTAATATTAGGGTTTATGTTCCTATGGTTTATTATTAACACAAGGGTTCAATGTCATTCCCTTATGTCTATAATTCCTTGAGTTTATTAATCGCTCAGGCTTATAATATTAATCCTTATATTTATAATATTAATGTCACGCTTTAATGTTTATTTTAGGGTCTATAATATTTATCTTAGGGTTTATATCTCTTAGGTTATAATATTAGTCCCTTGGGTTTGTGACAAATATTTTCTCAATATGGAAATCGATCATGGTCAACCATGGTAAACCAGGTCAATTATGATCTGCTATGGTACAATGCCATAATGTGACAAAGATTGTCTCAATATGAAAACCAACCATGGTCAATAACCACGGTCACTTTGTGAAATTGATTGTCTCATGGTCTAACGTCACATTGTGACAACCATGGTCATCCATGGTCAACCATGGTCCGACATCACATTGTGAGAAATATTTTCTTAATATGGAAATCAACCATGGTTAATCATGGTCAATCATGGTCAATCAGGCTGCAACATTGCATTGTGACAGATTCTCTCAATATGAAAATCAATCATGGTCAACCATAGTCAACCATGATCCAATGTCGCATTATGACAAAGATTGTCTCAATATGAAACTCAACCATGGTCAACCATGTTTGTTTTAGGGTTTATAATATTTATCTTAGGGTTCATATACATTGGGTTTAAAATATTAATCCCTTGGGTTTAATATTATTCCTTTGTATTTTTAGTATTAATCCCTTGGCTTTAGTAGTGACTTGGGTTTATAATATCAAACCCTTGGTTTTATTAACCTAAGGATTCATATTCCTAGTCTGACAGCCCCACCCTAGGAACCCATGCAAATGTCACCATAAATGCATTGTAAATATTGTAAGATGAATTTAAATCAAAACAGGGACTGAGTCAGGGACACAAATTCGAGAGCTGTGAAGACAGTCGCTTGCTTGGGACATCTTGCATTCTTTTGAAAGGAAGAAACCTGAAAGTGCAAGACAACCATTAAAGACTCGTAGGTGTCAAAATTGAAGAAAATAGCTCTTAATAATAAATGAGCGAAAGAAAGAGGTATGTAGGCCAATTCCACTTGGGAAGCAACCACAAGAAAGAAAAAGGATAGGAATTTATGAAAAGGGATGACACGTTACAGGCCAAGGAGGAAGTAGCAATAATGACGACTAAGGAGGAAACGAAGAAGAGACTGAACACGAAGGAAAAATAAGAGAGAAAAAAAGGAGACAGGAATATAGGAGCAACATAAAGGGAATGAGAAATAGTGTGGAGAGGAGGACATGTTCGATACAAGTTCTCCATAGGCATCGCCAAAGAGAAGAGAAGAGAAGGGGATTGACTCTTGATCCCTGGAGGCTGTGGGTTGAGCTGCCAGTCTCTAGAGCCCTGTAACAACATGAGGTCCCTGGAAGTTGTGGATTGAGATAAAATCCCTAGAGCCCTATAATAGCTTGGGTCCCTAAAGGCTATGGGTTGAGACAGAGGTCTCTAGAGCCTTGTAACATCTTGGGTTCCTAGACGTTGTGGGTTGGGATAAAATATTTGGAACCCTATAACAGCATGGGTCCCTTGGAGGTTGTGTGTTGAAATAGTAAATTCTAGAGCCTTATAACAGCTCGAGTAGAGGCTATCCTAAATAAAAAGTTTAGGAAGACCAAAATGAAGACTAATGGCTAATGCACATATCGCACAACATATTTTGGACTCCCTTAAAGGGGGTGAATAACTATGTGAGCACTAGGGGGTGAGTTTGGGAACCTCTAGACTCTTAGTGTCAACCAAGCAAGAAGCTTCCAGCTAGTGGGATTGAGGAAGGAGGTCCTCTAGAGTCATGGAATTCAACGATCGATTGGCAAGTTAGTCCTGAAAGCGAGCATCACCCCAAACTTTGGAATCTAGCTCAGGGGTGATGACTACAAGTAAGTGTGGCTGCAACTATCTACCATTGGGTGGAGAGTCTTTGTCCCAAACTTAGTTTCCCTGTCTACTCCAAGATAAGTAATTGTGTACTTTTTTTAACGTATCATGTATGATGGTACTATGTTTATGGATAATGGTTTGAATGTAAGGCCTACATTGTATTGATGAAGACACGTTTATCCATTATATCTCGTCGGTGTGGTGTGATGTGTTAAATGGTTGCATCTATGTATGTAACTATGTGGAATATATGCTTGAATGTGTAAGAAAGTTGAAAAGAAAGAATATTTTAACAATTGTTAAATGACATGCTTGGGTCAATAGTGGGTTTTCTGACCCTTTAGTAATATAAGATTACAAAGAGAGATACCTTATGCATAGCAGGGACAATATTCACTTGAGTGATTCAGGGTCACATTACAAGTTGTTGTCTTGCTCGATGAGCACAACTTTGAGCCAGAAGCATTATCCAAATGTACTTTAGCCTTGCATTTTCAACGGGTTGTATATCTGTTGTTGGCATTGTAAAGCGATAGCGAAGGGACCTGAAGGATTTGCTTATCGAAATGGAGTTGTTTGTAGGCCCGACATAAGTTTTGACATTGTTGGCATGTGGCAGGTGAGATTGGATCCTCCCTAAAGTCTATGGAAATTCCGTGGTAAGTAATCCATGCAGGAGTACCTACGCCTCTCATGGGGGGATTTCCTCCTCATGGAGTGGGTAGGCTCGTAGGCTAGGAACTCGTTGGAGAACCAATAACTCAAGATTGAGAGGGTTTACTTCACAAATTACCCTAGGAAACCAATAGCATCACCTTGAAATCGTAAGTCTCATCTGGAGGTCTACTAGACTCCTAAGGAAAGTTGCAACCGACAAGGTTAGTTTAGGAAAGCTTACATAGCAGTGAAGTTAGCATCCATGAAGATTTATAAGTCCTCCTTCTAAGGCACCACCCAGTGCGGAGTCGGAAGCCTTCGACTAAGTCATGGAGGGAAGGAGTAGGAAATCCTTGTTGTAGCTCAAAGGAAGGAGGCCATGAAATTATAGGAAAACATGGGCCAATCTTATCCTCTGAGCAGTCAAAATCGTAGTCAAAGGAGACTCCTGACTGGTGGAAGGGGATTCGCTTCACGAGATTGGTCAGAATGATAGGGCATAAGTCCATAGGGTGGAAGCTGAAAGGTAATTTGAACTACGAACCGAGGACCTAATGGTGGGAGGGTGTTAGGGTTTTGTCAAGATATAGTGATAAAATTTCTCTCGTTACCTAGACAATTGGGTGAGGGAAGCTTTCCATGAGGAGGGGCCATCCCGAGAACCCGATGTTGAAAATGGAAAAAGAAAATCCTGATTTAATTTTCCATTGAATTAAATTAGGAGAAAATTTGTAATTCCACATCAAAAGGAAACTCGTACAAGTTAACTAAGTTAATTTGACTTGGTTGGTTCAGTTAATTCGAGTTGAGGGTCTGACTTGAGTCATGTAGAATGTGTCTCATACATTATATGATCCATGGCTGAGTTTATTTTAAGTTGTAATTAATTAATTCAATTTAACTAAGTTAAAGTCAGTTAAAATAGTTCCAACTGATGGAGGAACTAGCAAGAGGTTAGACAGTGGGGTATTGGTTCATGTGTTCAACCAATTAACTAATGATTTAATCATAAATAACTCATGCATATAAGATCTGAGAGTTACCCAGTTGAGATTGGAGTTCAAGGCTAGTGTACTATCAGTTGTATAATTATCCAAATTGTACAGATGGTGCATGCAATCAGATGAAGATCCTAAAGGAACTGTGCAATCCAATTAAATAGGGGCCTAATTCCTTATTGAACAATGAAATGAAGTAGGATCTTGGAAGGCTAGGAAATTGGCTAAGTTTTGGCTAGAGTCAACTTAGGAAGTAGTGAGACAAATAGAGATAGTGCAAAGGTTGCTTGGGCTTGAGAAAAGAATTATAGTCTTCTCATATTTTCTGAGTAATGCAAGATATAGATAGCAGGGGTTTTTAGCTATGGATTTCCTGAAGAAATCATTGTGTAATATGTTGATTGAATTATTTCTCTTGTATGCTTATTTATTTCTCGATATTTAATTATTTCCGCTAATGAGTACAGTAGATTCAAGTCTTTTTTTTTATAAAATCACATAAGAAATTTGAATCTACAAGTAATTTCTACCGCAGGAAGGTCAGAACCTAGGGAGCTACGTGAACAATTCCTTATTGTATCTCGCGTTCATAGGTTCGACCACTAGTGGGGACCCAGTATGAGATCAATTGAAAATGGATTTGTTTTCCTTTTCATGTGGAAATCATACTAGCATGATGTCTTGGAGGCATGTGGTCAGCAGTGGCACATCCTGGGTCTGCAGTGGGCCACTTACGGGTGGAACACATAATTTATTTGGTGTGAGCTCAGGGCATGGTTGATGTCACATGGGAAAGGTTAGACCTTGGAGGTCAAAATCCTATAAGGATAGAAAGTTCGAGGGAAGTACTCATGGTTAATAATGCCAAACAATTATGTGGAAGTTGTCCTCGATGTGGCGATCCATTAGTTGACAAGTTGGGTTTTGGGGAGGAGGCCCAACTCAGTAATCTGAAGTAACATGAGGTCTCGAAGAAGTAGCACGTCATTCGGGTGGATTATTTCCAGGTGTAATCCATCCATTGTGATACGTGGTGTCGAGAGGCCTCAAAGCCGCCGCTATATATATATATATATATATATATATATATATATATGCAAAATTGTACATACATTTTTGCATGGAAAAATTGCATAATGAAGGGAAAGAAAGATCCCCTAAAATATTTACCCCATTCCTCCATTGTAATTGAAGCGGTCAGGTTATATTACAGTGGTAACATAACATCCGGGTTCAGTACTTGAACTAGATGGGCTTCGTTACGGTAGAGTGAGGACATTTTGTTACATGATTAAATAATACTAAGTCAGTTTTAATATCCTCACTAATTTATTACTAAATTTATGATAGGATATATTAGTCGATGGTTAAAAAATCCATGGGAGCAGGAATTATCAGTGTTAATGTGTTTTCTCACTATTTATGTACCAACTACATGATTGAATGATTGTTGCATGTAATTATAGATTTCTTGTATATTAGAAATGTTGTTTTGTTATCACAGTAATGCCATGATACTCTGTAAATGCACATCCATGATATTGGTTATGTTTAAATTTTATTTGAGAATGTCTAACAATATGTGTGATTGATAGCACGTCACAAGTTGCATCACATAAAAAAGATACAATTATGAGAACTAGAATGGTTGAATATATTTTCGACCGGTCTCAGCATTGAAGTGATTGCATCATAACTAATGATGAAGAGAGATCAGTTAGGCAAGGGGGAGGAAATTAAACCCTAGATTGGATGGACACTCTGAGAAGCCATCGAGATGAGGTGAGAAGTTTTAAGGTTGATAATGAGAGGTTGGTTAGAGCCCAAGAGATGTAGGTTGAGATTAATGTAGTCATCCTGCAAAGTCTGTCCTATAGGCAAAGGAAAATCCACCAATTATCAATGGTGATTTGAAGTAGGAAAAATACGTAGAAGCATGGTTGCTAGGGATGAATAAGTTCTTTAGAATACACGACTAGGTGAATATGAAATCTTGAATTTCCTCCTAAAATTTAAAAGGAAAGGTACATATCTAGTTGGAGGACATGAAAAATAATAGATCCATCACTAAAGAAGATATGACATGGGATGAGTTTGAGAATGATTTCAAGGAACAATACCTATCTGAACACTATTACGACAATAAGGAAAAGGAATTTTATGAACTGAGAATGGGACATATGACTAACAAGGAGTACGCCACCAAGTTTTTAGGGTTATTGAGATATGTTCCATAACTCAAGGATGAGAAGAGCAAAATCCAGAGGTTTATTATTGGGTTGCCTATGGTCTTCATAGATAAGATTGAATTATTGGAACCCCAAGCTGTGAAGGATGCTATTAAGAAGCTAGAGAATTTCTATGAGAAAGCAAGCGGAGGCCGGAGACTAAGAGTAACTCGATAGCCAAGAGCACTTCTAGGCGAAATATGAGTTTTTCCATGAAGAACCCAGAAGAAAAATAATGGGAAAACCCAACTCAGCCAAGGTAGTCTTAACAAAAGGCTAGCAACGATGCTAAAAGCAATGTACAACAACCAACGTCAGTGCAAGCCAGGATTGAAGGCCAATAACCACTTAAGTGTTGGACGTGTGGTGGGGACTATAGGTGAAGGGATTGTCCGCATCAACAAGAGGTTGGACCCAAAATCTAGAGTGCTTAGGAAGCAAATCATGGTGGGAAAGGTAGCCCAAAGTATGCCTAGGATTTACGCAACATTGGAAAACACCAAGAATATCATCAGGCATCCATCATTGAGATGGAAGGTAAGCTAGAAGAGGATGTTGTTTATATTTTGATTGATCTAGGTTATAATTATAGATATATAAACCCATATCTTGTTGAAAAGTGCCAATTCTAGCAATGATGAAAGAAATCCCTATAAGAAGCTGCAAAATCCATCAAAGATTCAAAAATACAGCCCAACTACTAGCAACACATGGAAAATATCTGATTTGAAACATTTTTCAAGAATGCTTCTCATGACATCACAAATGGTTATTTTGATTATTTGAAGGTTAGTATTTCATTTCATTAAAATGATATTGTAAGCACCAAAATCAACAACATAGATACTACAAGTACCAACAATAACATAAATACCTGGTCTGCCATTTTGTATAGAAACCAAGAAAATAACGTAATAGAAAGATACAAAGAAAAGTGTATGGGCGTTACTTAGCATAGGATCATTCCATAAATAGTTTTTGAAATATATGAAAACATGTATCCCAAAAAAATAAAATTATTCTAAAATATGGCTTGAGAAATTAAAAAAAATGAATGTTGGATTAAAACTTATATAATTAATTGTATTTTACAGAATTATGCTGCTGAGTGAAATTAAAAAGAAAACTGAATATTTCAGTGTGTGTTACAATGTAAAATTAGATAAATCCTAGTTAGGCTTTATTGATGCATTTAAATGAATAATTGTTGTGAAGATAAATCCCCTCTACGGACATAAGCAATCTTTGTAGCCCAATGAGTTGGTCTAGAAACAAATTGAACAAAATAATGCAAACTTTACTATCTTATGTTTAAAAATGTGGGAAGAGAGAGATATACCTACCTTACTCGGATGCTAATCACTCAATCCTTTGATGATGACATCGACCCCTTAGCTTCTAGGCTTTCTCCTTGCTTGTTCTTTAAGTCCGAGTACCTGCAAGAGAGATCAAAAGATAATACAAGATATAAGAGCATACATAGTATATATCAAACATAAAGTACTTAATAGATCAAGGAGTATTAAGATAAATACATAAATATTTAAACGTTTATCGAAAGTGAACATCAGATGTGCTTAGAAAAAGGGAAGCATACAAGCATTGCCTTGATGTTGGAGACCTCCTTTTGGTGGATTCCCAGGTCCAAGGCAAATCTCTTCAAGTGCTCCTTCTGCAAGTCAGATGGGTAGCTTTTGGGCATAATCTTATCATACAAATGTGGGCAATCAATGACGAACCATTTGGGGATGGAAGGGAGTTGATTTATAGGAAGGGAGAGGGAGTTATGGATCCACAAAATAGGTAGGAAGGTTAACATATCAAGGGGAAGGCCCCTAAAGGTAGGATTAAGAGCTCCAAATGGAAGAGCTCAACCATATTTGCAACCAACAACATCCATCTCATTATTTCTCGAAGTTTCTAGCATATGAAGCTTCTCCCCCCATTTTGGGAAAACTTGCCAGAAGAGGTTCAGCTCAGGTTTTCATATCAAAATCTACACTGGCAGCGTTAGGTCCTTAAAAGAGTGTTGGTCCTGAAAAATAAGGTTTTAGGGAAACTTCCTCAGAATTGATTCAGGGCAATTTTTCTTCTTTTCTTTCATGATGTTTTTGTATGTGTATGATGATGAGTACACTTCATATTTGTCAACATTTTGGAACTTCGGGATGTGGAACAGAAAGTGAATAGGAAGTGTGAGAAGTTACTTTGTAACAATAAGGATTGCCATTCCTTATTATTGTTTCATAGTGTACTTGGCTTTAGTACGGGTAGGGGAGATATGTGGATTATGCACATCAAACTAGAGATGACTCATAAAATGAGTAGAAGGGAAAATAATTTCATTAATTTATAGAATTATACATGAATAATACAACTATAAAAAATGGCTTTAAGAGATCTCACACAACTACATCTACCATACTTCAACAATTATCAGCATAATTTTATAAAATGTACACATGGACATCAATCAAAATGTGCACACCAATTCTAACAAATAATATACATTTTCGTTGTTCTAAATATGGGTGCAAGTATATAACCATCTCACGCATTATGTGAAGGTCATAGGTGAGTTTCAAAAGCAAGTCAAATCCTAGCACTACCATTAAAATCAATGCATAGCCAGGAATAGCTAAAAATACTAATTTCTTATTTTTGGGATCTAGCTTATGACATCTACAATTAGATATATTTGACACTAATGGTTAGCTAAATTTCGACACTAATATCAAATTATCTTCAACACTCTCAATTAACTTTCTTCTTATACTAATAAGAAACTACCTTCTTACACAAACAATTAGCTAGCTTCAACAAAAACAATAAACTAACTTCGATATTGATAGTGAGCTAGCTTCTGACATGAATACTCAACTACCTTTTATGCTAATAAGAATCTATAAACATGAAAAAAACTAGTAAGTTAGAAAATTATGTGGAAACAAAACGATTCCAACATATTGATATTACATTTTGTCACATTCATGTAATTCAATGGTCTAGCAACAAAAATGGAATTTCATAGCTTCAACAACCTTTATGACAGAATCTATTACATTTTATTTAGTCTCACACTTTACCAGCTACACCAAACCAAGATCAATCATGTATCTAAGAAAATGAAACTAAACTATACTATGTTTAGTCCTTGTATGATATGTCAATGATCTACTAAATGTAATGGCACTTTGACTGTAGCAAAACATTTTCACACAATATTCTTTATAGCTTCCTTAGAAGCCTCTTTAGTAGCAATGTGTTCACCCTATGCACTTGAAGAACCAAAAATAGACTACTTCTTAGCCATCTAGTTAATGGCTCCATCAAAAAAGTCAAATACATCTGTAGACTATTAGTTATCTACAACTCTAGCCTAATCAAGATCTACAAAATATCATAAATTTAATTATTCATTTTATTTTTATTTTGACGTAAAACATAGTCCTTGGTCTCCTTGAAATACCGAAAAATTATTTTCACAGTGACCCAATGCTCCTTCCTTGGATTAGACATAAATGAAATAACAACACCCATTAAATGTGTAATTTTTCATTCTTTCCATAATCTATACCTTTGAAACTACTTTATTTTCAGTTGTGCTTCCTTGATGTAAGCTCCATATTTCTTCACTTGTTGCCACTCCAATTTTTCTTTGACTTATTTTATATTTTTTCTAAAAAACAATCTAAGATTTCAGAGCCTATATTCTATAGCTTCGTCTTGAAAGATTCATTCACTCATGGACTACCACAACTCTTCATCTTCAAACTATGAACTTTGCCATGTTTCTTCTGCTTCATATTCCTGATGTTCTTTCTACCATATTTCTTGATAGTAGAATTTGATCTCTTCTTGGCTCCATTATTGAAAGGTTGTTTCAATTCTTTCTTCTTTATCTTTAGAAACTTCCATGCCCTTTCCTACATCTTTTTATTTATCTTCTCTTTCAGCGATAGCTGTAATTGGATTGTTGTCTTGTCTACTTGCACACTCAAAATCAACATTAAAAACATCTTCATTATGCTCTGCAGTGAGAGTTTCTTTGCTTCTTCTTTCTTCTCTGCCTCTTCAACTGCATGGAGGCTCTCTTCCACTATTATGTCGTTAGAGGTTATTCTCATCAAAAACTCATGAATCACTTCATCCTCTTCTTAATCACCAATTTCTACAATATCATGCACTACTTCATGAGTAATTATAACTATTGCTTCATAAATCTATGCTATAGTGGTAGCTTAAACCTTCAATTCTTCATAAAACATGACACTTTCTATATTTCCACAACCAGTCATTGTTTCAAGAAAGAGACCACAAATTTCATCAACATAATTTTCATCCACTCTATGGTGAGATATCTAGGCATGCATGTGCTCATTAAAAATTTCAACTTCACCAAATTCATCATTTGTTATTGGATTCATGAGAGATGCACTTTCAACTCTATAAACCATTACTTCATACAAAAATATGCCTTTGTTATTCTCAAACTTAAATGCCTCAAACTGTGATGCAAAGATGTCATCATCAACTACAATCATACCAACTAGATCACACATGTTATTCACTTCTTTATTGGAAGTTTAACCATCATCAAAAAGGTCTATTGTTGGATTCACTAATTCACAACTGATGTTGGAGTCACCATCCACATGTGTCTTGTCACAATGGGATTCGCCATCCATGTTACAGTGGGGTTCTCGAGCATCTATATGCTCTTGCTCTACTTCACACGTAGAGGCTTCAACTTCTCGCTCTGCAATATTTTATGTGTTTTCAGCATGCATATTCATGTCTGCATGATGGGTTTCACTTTTATAGTGTTTATGACTATCGTCCACATTTGAGTGGGATTATCCAAGGTCTGTTTTCCTCCTAGAGTACTTCTGATATACTCTCAGACCTATAGTTGACTTTCTATTGATTCTTCAATAGACTATAACAAAAGTTGTTTCTTTATGTCACTTTCCTTTATAGAAAATTCTACTTCCAGGGTCTTCCATGGTTCTTAGGAAGATGTAGCTTTTTATACCTTACACAAGGAAATCTCATCCAATTCATTTTTTATAGTATCCATTGATAAGGCATCACATAATTCATCATATGGGTTTTTATACTGATACTCAATCAACTCTTTACATTAAAGAAAGCTTTTCATTTTTATAGTTACCAAAAGTTAAAATTTTTACGAGTAAATTTTCGAAGTGTTACCAGATCTATCATGATCCATTCATACCCGAATTGTTCTACTTCATCTACTTGTATTTTAGATTCCCCAACTGTGGCGATAACCTCTATGAGCTCTTCAAAATACTTTGGCTCTTCCTTTCGATTTCTTTTCTCGGTTTTCTTCAATATTTCTTTGTGACCCATGACTGTCGTCTTCCTTTTTTCTTTTGTCTTCTTTCCTTATTGTGTCAGCCTTCTAGAAATGAATGTTGCATACACTTGATTATATTTAAAACTAAACATTTTAACCTTCACTTTAACAGTGGATCCCAACAACTACTAGAAACTTTGCTAAGCTCTTTTATGTAGACCCTTATGGAGGCTCATTGCTACAACTTACGGTGGAGACTCCTACTTTCGTTAGCCAGTGGCTCTTTCCATTTGATATGGTGGTGGCTCTGCAAGCTGCTCAACCTAATCTTTTAGTAGTTGGGTTTACAAACTCTCAACAAGCTCTACTTTGTGGACCAATGGATGCAAAATTTGATTTGTGGGATACTCATAATATCCAAGGCTCTTAGTGGAAGTAGCTCATGACCTTCTTATCTCCTTTGGTTCTTTGAAAGCTTGTTAAGCCTTGCTCTGATACCACTTGTTATTTAAAGGTAGAGATAAAAATGCAAACACAAGACAAATAATTACACAAGCTTCTACTTGAATAAAGAAGTTTTATTCAATATGAATTATTCTTTCATGTACATCCATCGAGTTTATGTAATTCTCTCTTCTTACTTCACATTACAATGACCCAACCATAAGTATATAAGCACTGAACTTTCTAAATATGGAATCATGCAAACCCTAACTTTCCTTTCCTAATGAAAACTATGACTTGACAATTTAACTAAAATTTTCTAACTTGAATTTAACATAAATCAACATTTTTATTTTCCTTAACTTATATTTTCTTGAAAAAGAATTATCTTTTTAACTCTGACTCACTTGACTTCTAATATTAGACTTAACTTGATTTCCTTCATTTAACTCTTCATACATTGCATGCATATGAGAGTACTTACTATTTATATCAAGTGAAATGATTTTGATCTATGAAAAAGTTGTGATCGATGGAAATAAATGAAATAGGAAATTTGGGGATAGGTCCGTATGAATTATATGCTCTTATAATTTTTAAATTTCTATACAAGACTAGAGTTCACTTGGTTGTAAGACATTTGAATATTTGACAATTGTTGATTCAATTGGGTTGTTGATTCTATAAGATTACTTTCATTCATATCATTTTCATATTGGTTATGTTAAGGCATAATTGTATGGAATGATTATCTACATACTTCAATAAGTGTTAAATTTATGAATTTTAATAATCATGAAATATAAAAAGCGAGGTGTAGTATGGAATCATGTAGTTTTAGATTGAGAGAATCGATGAGATGGAATGAGTCATGATGCACCACAAACCTATAGTGATGGGCCATTTGGGTGTGCTAAGTCAGCCTCTGATGTGGGTGACTATAGGGGCATGACAATGACTTTTTAGGTTAAATTAAAGTTTACACTAGAGGTACTCTTTCAACCTCCTTCATAATTTATTTATATATATCTCTATTAAGTGAGGAAGATAAATCACATAGTAGTTATTCCCTAGTTTGAAATGATATCAATTACTAATATTACTTGGTTTCTTAATAATGCATTCATGGTTTTTTAATTACGAGATGAAATTATTTACCAAAATCCTAATACCTAACAATAAATTAATATCAAAAAATACTAATCTGCATTTTGCATATATTTTTTTTACAATATTAGTAGAGAGTTTTTCTACAATAAGAAAAAAATTAAATACTAAAATGTTCTCTATGAAATAATTAAATTATTGTTATTTATCTCTTTGATATATTTTATCAATAGTGAAAAGAAAATTGATATGTGAGTATAAGACATATGCAAGAGTAAAATTTCCGACTTCTCATTTAGAAAGAAAAAATGAAGGTTTAAAATGCATATATTGATGAATTTGTATATATATATATATATATATATATAGGTATATATAACAAGTTAGAAAATATCTAATTTTTTTATCGTTATATTGTATCTAAGTTTTTACAAATTTATGTCAAAGCTTTAGTTGGAGTAATTTAATTTTCTTTACATATTTTAAAAAATAACTAATTTTAGCTCATGGAGTGTAACTCAATTAACAATCACCTTATTATGAAGTATTATGTAAAAACATGAGATTCAAAGTTCAAATCCTCGTGAGTTAGACCAACCAAAACATAACATTTTTTATATATCTATTTATTATATTTTTAAAATGTGGTATGTATATTGTAATTGTTTTGAAAACAAATTATCTTTAATTTATAACTTTTATATATTTTTTAATATAATTTTTAAATAAATGTATCCTAAATTAAATACTTAAAAATTAGTCAAAAGTATTCTAATTTTTAAAAATTTTATATTTTAGTTTTATAGCTAATTAAAAAATAATATAATTAGCATATTCTAATTTTATATTTAATTAAAAAGGATTAATGAAAAATGGAAAATATAATATAAAAGAAAGAAATTGATATGATTAAATTTCAAGTGGTTTGCATATTTAATTTCAAAAATAAAAAATATAATTATCCCTTATCCACTCATGGAATCTCTATGAAAATTTCCTGAATGCAAGGACAAACAAATTTTCTCTAATCATATCAACAGAGATCAAAGGGAAAACATAGGAATTGATTTCTGGAAAATCTTGAGATGAAAAGTTATCGAGAGTGAGCTACTCCCAAAAAATTAAGAGCCCAACAAATGGTTGTGTGTATACAAGGTCACATGAATGGTAAGTGAAATAACAACATTGGTATAGGTGTGAGACAGTAATAGCCTGCAAGATGACAAACTTAGGGTGCACTACGAGAGTCAATTTTGAAGGTGTTAAATAATATTGACTTAAATTGATATGATTTTCTCTTAATTGTTAAACTATCTTAAATGGGGCAAACTTAGGGTGCACTGTCATAGTCAATTTTGTAAGTGTTAGATAATATTGTCTTAAATTGATATGATTCTCTCTTAATTGTCAAACTATCCTAAATGGGTTTCATGTTAATTGTCATTGTCTTAAGAGGTCATTGTCTTATATATAAAGCTTTGTCTTAAAATATTTTTGTCTCAAACTGTTTTTGTCTCAAGTATAAAGTTTTGTCTTAAAATATTTTTGTCTCAAACTGTTTTTGTTTCAAATATAAAGTTTTATCTTGCATTGTTTTTGTCGTAAATGTAAAATTTCATCTTAAAATATTTTTGTCTCAAACTATTTTTGTCTTAAATTTTATATTAAAGACTATTCAATTGATATTAAATTTTAGTATAAAATAACTGATTTCTTTTGCCTTAAAAAATGTCTTAAAACTTCCTTTCCTGTAATAGTTATTATTTCAAAGTAAACATTAAAAATTCCCATTATAACATCTCAAATGAACCCGGAAGCCATATATTTCGTTAAAATAAACACGGAAATAAGGAAAACCATTGAAACGGTCCTAATAAACCGAACCAAACGTTGCGTATCAGCATTTCAGAACCTCAAGAGGTTCGGTGTTCAACTAGTATGGCATTTGTAGCAGATCTACTCAACTGGACCCAATGCTCTGTACATCAACATTTAAGGTGCTCAAGAGTTTCGTTCGCTGCAATATAATTGGGAAACGAAAAGTTTCATTTACTTATATTGACCACTAAAAACAATGTTGGTAGTAACCAAATTTGTTTTTTTGGGTGATCTTTATTTAGAATTTTAGAATATTTTGAAACTTTTATTAATAAAGCTGAATTCAACTATTTGAATCCATTGTATATAAAAATGAATTCAACTTAGAAACCAATTTTAGGAGATTTTTCAATATCTAAAATGACCGTGACCGTCAGATTGATTAAGCTATACATATAAAGACATTGAATAAGTAGTTATAGCTATAGAACAATTTCCCGAATACATTCTTCGTCATGATTTGCCAAGAATAATGCCTATACATTTCTCGCTAGATGGTTCTATTGCACATTAATTTCTAGGGCCTATTTAGGATAGTATTGATCCAATTTTGTCTTTTACGTTATGTCAGAAGCTGCAGCAACGAAAACAGATCTCACAGCATATTCTGTGCAACCTCCGTTTGGGAGCTCTTAATAGTTCTTGAATTCTGGATCTTGATTCATATGAATTTCGCAGACTGCCATGAATGACCAATCTTGACGCTTGACGAATTAAACATATCTTTCATTAACATGGTTGAATGAAATGAATATCTACCAGGACTAATCATATCATATTTTAATTTAATTGAATATAATGGATGGTAGTTATCAATTAGGAAAAATTTGCAATAAAAAAAATTCAAGAATATACTTTACAAGTACTTTAACATATATTTTCGAAATTTTAAAAAATTATATGAACAATTATTAAATATTTTTCTCACATATTTCTCTTTACTCATCTCCAATATTAATCTCTTGCGTCTAAGATATTATAGACCCCTCATATTTAAAACAGTCTAGAAATAATGAAGAACAAAATGCATCCAATTTATTAGTATTATATGCAAGACATGTAAAAGTAACATCTAATAATATGAATCACAAAACAAAAAGTTGTAGTTGAATGTTAAGATTGAGATATATGTTTGAATTTCTAAACAGCTCATGTAAATTTGGAAAGTGTAAATGTCATCTACAAACATTAAGACCATTCTTGGAGGGTCTTTTCTCATATATCTAAAAAAATCCTAGAGACTCTTCTTGAATACCAACAACAATGATATCCTTTTTATGATTGAATTATGAATGTAGATCTTTTACTTCATGATCATTTTGTATTATAGTTAAGCAATGTTACACATAAAGGAAACACTTTTAATCCTTAGAAAAGATTATTTCAAATAAGAACAATTAAATTATAAAATGTCTAAATGTCTAAACATAGTCTAAGAGTTAAGTGCTTATACAAAATTGCTGATATAAATGAAAATGTTCTAATTATGATCATAAATAAAGGGCCAAAACTATTTCAAGGTGTGTACATCATGTTATCTCCATTGTCATCATCAACATTAGTGTATTAAGTCATGAGAGATGCATTGCCACTATTAGCACACTCTTTTGGTGTATATCTAAGGAAGACATTCTCAATGATGTGATGTGTGGATGTAGAAAATGATCCTTAAATTGATGCTTGCTAAGTTGGACTAGATGCACTAAAATTATGGGGAACCTCTCATACTATCTTTGAAGTGGTTGTCTTCTCCTCCAAATATTTCAGTTACAAGTGAGAATTGCAATGAGTGTTAGGTAGATTTACCATTTTTCTAGCTACTAAATGGTTTCTTTTCTTACTATGGATGAAATCATGAGTGCTCTAACTCTCTCACATGTTGATGATTAGTGACTTATTTTTTCTCATGAAAATAATATTATATTAGTATAAGAATTTGCAAATGTACATAAAAAGTATAAATAATTATGATGCCTTCCATACCTGGCTGAACAACTTGATTAAAAGTGTTTGCAGTTGAGGTCTCTAATCTCCATGGAGAAACCGCCATTGAGCAGAGGTGACCATTGGATGGCGCATATCTTGTATCACCCTAGTCGCAGTGAATCACGGTCAGTGCCTTGCCCATATGATATTGATTGTATTTGTAGCTGATATTGTATTTAGGATCAAGATACATTCTCTCAATAAAATTATATAATCCCTCCATGATATCTCTATCCTTAGGAACATCAAAGTAATTAAGTTTTAGGAAAATCCATTCAACATGGTATTGCTTATGCAGCATACACCATTTTTTTTCTACAAAGTCATATATTGTTATATATATTGAGCTATCATTATTACATATCAATGATCTGTGTTCTCTTACTCTGTCCATGCCCTCATATAGAAAACCCATGCATCCAACACTATAATAAACCATCCTCGAGATTTGTACAATTGGCTCACAAATAAAGCTTATTTTTCTCCACATGACCAAAATATTTCATGGAAATTTTTTTTTCTACTAGTTACCACCTTCTGACCTTTATAAGGGAGATTTCACCCACTCTTCATTACATACAAATGATATTAATGCATATTTTTTCTCTTCCACCCTTTGTAGTGCAATCAAACGGGTGGAAAACTTAATGCCGTCGGGTCTCAGTATATTTTTGGTTTTGTATTTTCTAAATATAGTCAAACTCAATTCGTGGTTAAGAATGACTTTGACCATTTGTCTTTATTGAGATATATTCACCTACACCCAACCTATTTTACTAATTTTATGAACGGATATATTAATACAATGTGCCACACAAGGTGTTTGTAAAAACTTAAGGAAATGCCCCATCAAAAACTCACCAAAGCGAACACAATTGAATGAATTATCAATGACAACTTGGACTACGTTGTCCTCTCCTATGGATAAGATAATTTCCCTCAATATGTCAAATAAATATTCAGTATTCTTTATGTTGTTCATACAATCAATGATAGAAAAGTGAATCGTGACTCCACAGGGATAAAAAAAATTCATATTCACAATAGGTCTAGAATGGTGATCAATCCAACTATTACTAGCTAGAGTGCATCCAAAAATGACTCATGAATCCCTTATTGGTTTAAAACTTTCTTCTATTTTATTTTTTTTCCTCTTAATTCATTTAGGCCTAATACTTTCATAGCTTGTAAGAACATATGAGGGACCAAAATGGCCAACATTTTTTAACATATCATGAAATAACGAGATTTTGACCATGTCAAAAGGGATATTACAGTAAATGAAAAAATCACAAACTCCATCGACTGCCTTATTTTGTTCTAGTGGCTTCCAAGCATTGTTCAATGTTTGTTGGGTTGGATCAACATCTAGTAAAGTAGCTTCTCTTTTGAATCCATATGGAATAGAAGATGTTGTAGATGCAATGAGTGATGGGAAATATGTTATTTTGATGAGTGTCTTATGTTTATTTTTTTCTTGCTTGGACTACCTTTTCTTGCTTATGGGCATTGCTTTTTTTTTTCACATCTTGCACAATTTTAGTACATGCTCCCACAGTTGGGAGTCATGATTGTCGTTAAACCAAAACCGACAATTGTTAGTCAACGACCACATCGACATAGATAAGAATCCATGAGAGGCGGTTAGTCCATGTCACGAAACATGTCAGGGGTGTTTTTTTATCTAATGTCCATTAATTTCCCCCCGAACATGAGTCGGGTGTGTATAAACTCATGACCTACACTCTGATACCACTTGTTGGGAATCATAATTGTCGTTACAACAAAACCCACAGGTGTTAGTCAACGATCGCATTGCCAGAGATAAAGGTCCACGATAGGCGATTCGTCCATGTCATGAAACACATGGGGAGAGTTGGTTTATCCAATGTCCAAAACCCAATCCTACACCAATTTCACCTAGAATATTGAGTAAGTCAATGATGTCCACAAGTATTATTGCATAAATTGCAGTAAATTTTTGCATCAAATTTTCTTTCAATATATTTTCATTCAGAAAGTTTAGATATAGGTGTCATCAACATTCTCTAGAGGGCATCAAATCTTGAATTTCCACAATCTTGGTTCTAGATTAGAATCTTAGAATATCTGATGCTACCAAACCAAGAATCTCAATAAGAACTACTTTGCACAATAGAAAATATAAAGCAATAAATCACATATTCACAAGTATACACATTTTTAAAAAAAATTGTATAATAATGTACAACCCAATCTTCATTATATTAAACCAATTTGAATAATACAACACTCTATGGTATAAAAGATATAATGACAATCTTCGCTACAACTTCTATGTCATATCTTGTCCTACCGGTCCTTCGCTTTCGTATTGCTCTCTAGTTGCCCCTTAGTCCATACTCCAGGAGGGCTATCACCTAACACTGCTGCAAGTCACTTCTATTGTATGTACACGGGTTGATCCAATCTGCTCTTCTAGGCTGTACAATACCTGAGCTTCAATCTACCAATCTAGCAGTCACTTTTGCCCATCAAATTGCTGGACTTTAGGCACCAAACTTCACCCAAACTTCATTTGTCTTCGTTACTTCAAGGTTGCTTGTCTAGGGCTAATTTTGGTAGCCATCACACTACCCTCCACCAAATAAATGGCACCTAATCCAATCAGTGCAAGATCCGCTCCTATGAAGGCTCCTGATCATCAAATCAAGCCTTCAAATTTGCTCCCACGGGCTGCAATGTAAATTGATCCAAAACCGATCTGAATTATGGATTCGACACCTACAAGAATGTTTTACCAAACATACCTTAGCTCACTATTTTGACATATGTTCTAATTGCTGCAAAGTAGGCCTCGTTAGGGCACACCACAATCCCTTTTCGAACCTTATTCTCCACCTAGATTTGCTCCAAGGTGATGTAGTTTCGCTTCCTTGAGGGCATTAGACCCCTCTCTTAGATGTTGGGTTGTTCTATCCCTCACAAAGTCCTTGGCCTCTCTCCAATATGCTGCGGCATGTCACAACAAGGTTGTTTAAGCCTACGCCAGCCAAGATAACGGTCTTCCCACCTCAATTTTCCCTCAAAACAACCTTAGCTTGCCTCAACCCTCTAGCACAACTCCACGACCCTCCAAACAACAACTCGACCACCTGAAATTGGCCTCAAAACAACCTTTTTCCTAAAATCAAGTTTCCCTTCTCTTTCTGTAGCCAAAACAGGGATTTGTGCCCCAACGAGCTTCTATCTTGTGATGTGTTTCATAAATTGATGGTATAAATGCCCTCCATCACATTCTATATATACATAATAGAAGGGCGACTCAAAAAATCCTTTATGGGGTTGTCCAACTATCAAGAGGCTTATTTATCACAAGCCGACCTTCACTCATATTGTGCAAACCCACTCCATAACTTAAAAAATTCATATCTCCATTTCTAAAACTCGGAATTAGGTGATCTTCATTGCATCAGATTCGTCTCGATGAAAGCTATCATCCTCATCCATAGAATGTGGAAATGTGCCGATGGTTTTTTCATAAATCATGATGGATGAACAACCCCAAGCTTGGGTTCCAAGCCCACAAGTGACTCTTGTGGTGCTTTTCCCTCCAAACCTTAAACCCTAGAGCTTGTAGTACCTCCCAAGCTACTCAGAAATCAACACTCTCTCTTGGTGAGGAAGGTACTTCCAAGACTAGGAAGTAACTCATGATCATCATCACTACTCGCAACACTCACCCTACTCTTGGCGCTCACCACTCCAGCAATCCCTGAATCATGAACTACACCTCTCTCAGAAGTGTCGCTATCACTAGAAGCATCTTTCTTCTTCTTCTTCTTCTCCTCCTATATCACTTTCCAATCCCTCCATGAGTATTTATTGCCAGATGTTGAAGCACCCTTGCTTCCCAGTGACCACACACTCTTCTTGCACTGTAGTTATCCCTACGAATCTGTAAGATCCCTCTAGAACATGACTCCCTCTGAGTCTTTGGAACTTGGACCTTCTTTTCGGTATCATGTACCTACCCCTCTAAAGCTTGCACCTACTTATTTGGAACCTGCACTTGCTCCACCTACTTACTCCCATGATCCCATAGGGTTTCCTATCAGGTTGTATAGACCATACACTCTAACTCCAAGCACAATCCCATCACAGATAGAGTCTCTAGGTCTAAGTATTACCTTCCCATCCCCGAACAAGACCTCAAACCTCTTCTTATCAATCATCGTTACAGAAATCACATTATATCGGAGTCCTAGTAAAAATAGTACATGCTAGACCTCCATCACTCATCCTGTCTTGATTCTGAATGGCACAAATCATGATCCTTGGATCTCCATCTCACTCTTATCACCCAACACCATGTGCAACTTCAAGTCGCATTCAACTAGAGTCTCAGAAACCTCTTGTGATCCTGTCATATGCTTCATCGCACCACTGTCCACGTGCCATCCATCTTCATTGATATTACCCTGCAAGAAATAAGAGATCATAGCAAAGTCCTCCTCCTGCAATCTCCTAGTGAGAGCATATGTCTCAGTAGAAGTGGCAACATTAGCGACATGCTTTCCTTTCTTCTTCTCGTCATCTCCTTTCTTCTTCATGGGATGTCTCGATGAAAGATGACCCATCTCGCCACAACTCAAATGCTTGACATTACTAAAGTCCTTCTTTTGCTTACCCTTCATTCATGCTGCAAGTGCCATGACATCCTCTAAAGCCCTCTTCTTCAGATGAAGATCCTCATCTCACAACTCTTCCTGAGTGAAGTTTTCCCATAGCCTATTCCAGTCTAGAAACACCTCTCTGGAAATAATCCTTTTGATGAAGAGCTTCGATTCCTTGGTGAACCCTTTCAAAGCAATCCTCACCTTATCTGAATCTGAAATAGTCACACCCACAACAACAACCTCATCTTTGACCGGAGATAATCTCGTCAGATATGAAGTCACTCCTTCACCTTGTATCATCTTGGTGGACTTCAACTTATCCTACAATACCAATACCCATTTCTCATTCTTATTCTGGAAGAAATTCTGAAGGGCCATCCGCATCTCATGTGTAATGTTCTTCCTGAATAAATGAGGTATTAGGGAATACTTCATACCATCAAGGATGATCAATCTCACCATTGTATCCAAATCTTCATACACTTCCAGCTCCTTTGGGTCAGTTGGCTTCTTTATGGCTTTCTTGGTGAACTTCCACATCCATGGACTATAGTTGGACAACCCCTCCAACTTGTCCTCATACCGGATACTAGCATGCAACTTCAACATTGTCACCTACAATGTGGCCAAATCCCTCTTAAGTTGTGCTTCGTTGCGCACAACGCTGACTCACTGACTTCCAAAGTAGCTCAGACATGCCTTGATACCATGTTGAATTTCTATGATCTTCGATCTAGGTTAAAATCTTAGAATCTTTGATGCTACCAAACCAAGAATCTCAATAAGAACTACTTTTCACCGCGGAAAATACAAAGCAGTAAATCACATATGCACAAGTATACATAAGTTTTAAAATTTTTTTACAATAATGTGCAACCCAATCTTCGTTATATTAAATCAATCTGAATAATACAACATTCTATGGTATACAGTATACAATGACAATCTTCACTGCAACTTTTATGTCGTATCTTGTCCTGTCGATCCTTCACTTTTGTACCGCTCTCTAGTTTCCCCTTAGTCCTTCAAAGGACAACACATAGAGACTCCAGGAGGGCTGCCACCTAACACTACTACAAGTCACTTATGTTGCATGTACATGGGCTGATCCAATATGCTCTTTTAGGCTGGTCAATAGATGAGCTCCAATCTACCAATCTAGCAATCACATTTTTCAATCAAAGTGTTGCACATTAGGTACAAAACTTCTCCCAACCTTCAGGTGTCTTTGTTGCTTCAAGATTTCTTGTCTAGGGCTACTTTGGGTAGCCAACACAATGCCCTACACTAGATCAATGGCACCCAATCTAATCACTACAAGATTTTCTCCTATGAAGGCTCTCAATCATCAAATCAAGCCTTCAAATTGGCTCCCACAAGATGTAATAGAAACCAATCCAACAATGATTTAAATCATGGATCGAACACCTACAAGAATGTTTCACCAAACATACCTTAGCTCATTGTCTTTAGGTATGTTCTAATTGCTGCAACTATGCTTGGTTAGGGCAGACTACAATCCCTTTTCCAGCCTTATTCTCTGCCCATATTTGCTCCAAGGTGGTGTAGTTTCCCTTCCTCGAGGGGACTAGACCCCTTGTCATGATGATGGGTTGTTATATCCCTCACAAACTCCTCAGCCTCTATTGCGCCATGCTACAAGAAGGATGTTTAAGCATGCGACATCCTAGATAAGGGTCTGGCCACCTAAATTTTCCCTCAAAACAATCTTCCCTTTCCTCGACCCTCTAGAACAACTCCCCAACCCTCCAAATGGCAACTCAGCCACCTGAAATAGGCCCCAAAACATTATTTTTCCTCAACGCAAGTTTCCATTCTCTTGCAGTGGCAAAAATAGGGATTGTCCTCCTCCAACGAGCTTCTATCTTGTGACGTTTTGGACAAATTGATGCTCTAAATGTCCTCCATCACCTTCTATATATACACAATAGAAGGGAACCTCAAAACATCCTCCATGGGCTTATCTAGTTGTCAAGAGGACTATTTAACTCATGCCGACCTTAACTCATACGGTGCAAACCCACTCCATAACTTCAAAAATTCATATCTCCATTTCTACAACTCAGAATCGAGTGACCTTCATTGTGTCAGATTCATCTCGACGAAAGCTATCATCCTCATCCATCACATGTCGAAATCTTCCCATGTTTTTGTCCCAAATCACGATGGGTGAAAAACCCCAAGCTTGTTCTCCAAGATCACAGGTGACTCTTGTGGTGCTATTCCCTCCAAACCCTGAACCCTAGGACTTGGAGTACCTCACAAGTTACTCAAAAATTAACATCAAATTCTCCTATTGGAAAGAGAAAAAAGCATTCATTCAAATTTAATGCCAACTATATTTGCACATATTTTCATAAACAAAAAATGTCAAACTATAGAGAATACAAAGGAGACAATGTAGACAAGCATAGTTATGATGTTACCTATAATTGGACTAAAAATAAGGCATTCTATGCGAATCTAAAACACAACATTTCCCAAGAATCTCATAGAAAATTGCAAATATGTCCATAGTACACAATTTCAAAACTATTACCATAGTGGTAATTGGGTAGATAGAATGAAATAACTATTTATATGTATGTGAACAAATAACACAAAAGATGTGATCACAAATATCAAATAATAGTTCTCGTTTAATCTCAATTGGTATATGTGAATTCTAGTGTGTAGAATCTAAATCTATTTTTGATGTAAATTGTTCTATCTAATCAAAATTTAAATCTTATCTTGTCCCATCCTATTGGATCTAAATTTACTCAACAGTAAGTGTCAATGGACAAAACTTTGTGATGTACCATGGACAATAAATCCCTCTAATTCAATTCCACACCAGTAATCCTTGTTTTGTAGTGGATTAAAATCATGGTAATCACGATAGTCCAACCTAGTAATGGGTATCGTCAGAAAGAACAATGAGAATAAAAAAAGATTAATTTAGGGATTTTCTTAATTTTTCTAAATATAAAACTTTTCGTTCTCTATAATTATTTAATTTTTAATTCTAAATCTTCTTTGTTATCGCATTGATAGAGAATTATTTGTTGAACATATTCTTTAATTTCTAATTCTAACTCTCCTTTGTTATCATTTATAGAGAATTATTTGTTGAACATAACACATTTTAAATTCTAACTCTGCTTTCCTGTTACATTGGTTTGGAATTCCTTATCTAAGAGAATTTTTTTTTTTAATTATAACCCTGTTTTGTTACTACATTGGCTAAGAATTATTTGTTAAATAGAATAAATTTGGAAAATGTTCCAAGAGATGCATGTACCATTCCAAGTTTCTCATTCTTTTTGGAAGATTTCCACATAAATTAGGATTAATTGCTAAAATAATTTAGTTGCAATCTTTTGAAAACATAACTTGCCATTCTCTGTGATACTTCAATATATATGGAATTTACCATTTTTTACAACTGTGAACTTTCCATTCTATACCATACTTTAATATGGAATTGACAATGTAGATTTACTTACCATATCATTAGAAATTGTAAATTTTTTAATATGCAGTTTACTATTTTCTATGTATAATTTAACATGCAAATTTACTTGTCATACCATTCGCAAACTTACCATACCATTTGCGACTGCAAATTTTTTGACAAACAATTTACTATTTTCTTTATGGAATTAACATGCAAAATTACTTACAATACCATTTTCAACCACATATTTTGTAACACATAGTTTGTTGCTTTATAACCCTTTTTCAATATAAAAAATGGCGGGAATCATGAAGCATGCTCAACTAAGGTGATGTAGCAGCATCTACAAGTCAAAATCACCTTTAGGTCAAAACCTCATTTACCAAGTGAGTTGCTTTCCTAAGTTCTTTTCGAATGGAAGTTGGGTTTGCTATGTTATTTGATTTTGTAATATTTAATATACTCTAGAAGGAATCTCAATTTTTTAGGAGGGAATATAGATGTTATTTAGTTCCTATGTAAAAGGGGAATTTAGATATAACTGGAATTTTGTGAGGAAAGATAGGAATCAGATTTTGTATGTTAGTTTGAATGAACAAGAAGTATATTATCAAAGAGTTTCATTTGTAATTAAATAGAATATTAGAGAATTAGAATGTGTTAGAAATTTGGAAGAACTAATATAAGAGATATATTTGTGTGCAAAAGGACTATGTGTGATTGGAACTGTTATTTCCATTTTTCATTCTAGAATCTATAGATCTGTATTAAATTTGTGTGTACGCATCGGTATCTATTTGTATTTTAGTTCTAAGTCATCACATTATTAATTGTAAGAAGGAAGTTGTAGAGTTTAATCGTGTTGCAAGAGAGATAACTAGGTTAACATGAAGTTTCTTACTCTTTGTATTTGACTCTGATCGTATCTAGATTAAAAAGGAAATAACAACATACAAATCTCCAAGGGCGTGCATTAAAAATAGCATGAAAGAATATGAGTCGTGTGACCTAGATAGCCAATTCATATTCAACGAAATCATGACTTGGATAGGTTTCTTCCAACGAAGGTTTATTTAACAATAAAAATATGGCTTTGGGTTTATTTAGCTCTTAAAAAAAATATCACTTCTTAAATATCCTATATCACCAAATCTAGCCAGATATTTGAGGCTAGATACATCTCGACCTTCACAAAATGGGCTTTTGTTAAATCTCTGAGGTACTGAATACATCTAGATACATCTCGATCAAGCTACATTGTGGACCCCAGTGTCATGTGTGGATCGAGGTATGAAAATATATTTTATTAAAGTTTAATTTATGTGCCTTAAATTAATTTAGATACATCTAGGCTGTGAGCATTTAGATATAAGAGATTTGAGGTACATCTAAGCCCCAATCCCTGGATATATTTTTTAGTGAGAAAATACATTTAGATTGGAAGATATCTGACGTTAAACAAAAGAAGCCTCATGACCTATTTTCTATATATTGGTGAAAAGAGAACCATCCACTTGTGCCTGATATCATATCTAGATGAGGAATAAAGGGGTTAGTTGATTGATCAACATCACTATGGTATTAGAGCATTTTATGAACTAAAAAGAAATTTGCAAATTACCAAGGAACAGGTCGTGGGAGACCTATAACAAATGTGGCTTTCCAAGTAGAAATGAGGATAATTTGAGAAATAATGGTAACTATGGCTATTGAAAGAGGGAGAGAAGCTAACATGGGAGATGTTGTTGATTTCGAAAAAGAATCTTCCAATAAAGAAGAAGGGGAAGAATCAACATAAAAAAATATGTTGAAGACGTTTGCCAAGGCGAATTCTAGACCAAAATGGATGTCAAGTTGTATGAAGGTAACTTGAATGTTGATAAGTTAATGGATTGGAAAAATTCTCTTGATAGATATTTTGATTATGAGGATGTTGATGGAGATATGCTAGTAAAGTATGCTATGAATAGACTTTAAGGCCATGCAATACTGTTATGGAATGACCTAGAAGATGAATGAAAGAGGAAAGGAAAGTATAAAATTAAAGATTGGTACAAGATGGTAGCAAAATTAGAAGGTAAATTCTTACCCAAGGATTATCAAATCAACATTTTTAGACAAATATAGAAACTTAGACAAAACTCCATGTCAGTTAGATAATACACTAAAGAGTTTTACAAGTTGAATATTAGATTTGTTCATGTAGAAGATGATGCTTAGAATGCTACTAGATATATAAATGGGTCGAAATTTAGTATTGAAAATGAAATCAACCTATTATCTTTGGATATTGTTGAGGATGCATATTAAGCTTCCTTGATGGAAAAAAAAATATTTCCTAAAAGAAAAGTAGGAGAAGATGAGGAAGGAGTCCTATAATATGTAAAGGACAATAGAGTGAAACAATATTCCAATATGTGAGAGAATACAAAGAGAACTCCAACATTCAATCACAAAGAGTAGGTGATTCAAGAGGGACAACATCATTATCCAGAGGTAGAGGTTGAGCAAGAGAATACCATCCTAGATGTTTTTGATATGGAAAACTAGTACATATGTCTTGGGAATTTCCTAAGAATGCATGGGTAGGCCAAAGAGGTTCTCATGTTACAAAATCTAGAGAGGAAAATTAGAATCCAACCTCAATTGAAGAAGTTCACAGAGTAGGGGAGTCCTTAATAATGAAGAAAGTATTAATTAGAAAAAATAAGGAAGCCAAATAACCAACTCAAAGGAAAAGTCTATTTTGGATAATGTGCATGTCTACAGGTAAGTGTTGAAAAGACGTAATCAATAGTGGTAGTATTGATAACTCAGTCTCTAATGAAATGTTAAACAATTTGAATTTGTAGAAAACAATGAACCCTTAGATTCCATTTAAGGTTTCTTGGTTACAAAAGTCCACTAAGTTATTTAATGAAAAATGTGATGTGGATTTCCAAGTAGGCAGATATAAGGATGGAGTTGTTTGTGATGTGATACCAATGGACGTTTTCCATGTATTCGTAGGGATTCCATGGCAATATGATAGGATATCCATCCACGATAGTAGAAGAAACATGTACACTCTTGAAAGGGATGGTAAAAACCACACTCAGTTTCTTTCAACAAATGAAGAAGTAGATCAAAGTGTACTTCTCATGAATGGGAAGGAGCTATTGTGAGAAGCAAAAAAAGAGGAGGCGCATTTGTATCTAATAGGGAAACCTCAGGTAATTCTTACAAACACTAATTTTAATGATTTTCCTGAAGTAATTGGGAGCATGTTAGATCAATTTTCTGATAGTATTGTGAATGTGTTACCAAATAGTTTTCATCCTATTAGAAGCATCAACTATCATATTGATTTTATTCTGAGATCCACTCTTCGAAACAAAGCAACTTATTTAATGACTTTATAGGAAAATGAAGAGGTGAACAGGTAGGTTTTGGAATTGTTATATAGTGGCCTTGTTAAAGAAAGATCGAGTCCCTACCTTGTACCAACAAGTGTAAGTACGCAAAAGGATGGTGGATGGAGAATGTGCACTCGTTCAAGAACCATCAAAAAAATTATAATTAGGTATAATTTTTTACTTTTGAGAATTGATGATATAATTGATTTTTTAAGTGGTGGAAAGTATTT
The DNA here is from genome assembly GCA_031772625.1 of Pinus tabuliformis. Classification (NCBI taxonomy): domain Eukaryota; kingdom Viridiplantae; phylum Streptophyta; class Pinopsida; order Pinales; family Pinaceae; genus Pinus; species Pinus tabuliformis. The sequence continues at coordinate 1,654,292,392 of CM062819.1, forward strand.
TTCCATGAATTTATTAAAAGTATGATATCATCAAATCCAAACAAGGGAAGAGATGAACAAAAAACTTCTTTTAAAACCAATCATGGATTGTATGAGTGGCTTGTTACGCCATTTTTCCATAGCAATGAACCCAATACTTTTATGAGACAAATGAATGAAGTTTTGAAATAATTTATTAGGAAATTTATCATTATTTATCTAGATGAGATTCTACTTTGTATACAAACAAAAGAAAACATCTCAAACACCTTAATCTAGTTATGAGTATTGTCCAATAAGAGAAACTACTGATAAATCTAAGGAAATAAAACTTCATGAATAACGAGTTGTTGTATTTAGCTTTTTTAATCTTAGAGAAAGACATGAAGATAGATCTGGACAAGGTTAAAATAATCATAAATTAGCCAATCTGACGAATGTGTTCAAGGTAAGAAGCTTACATGGGCTTGCAAGTTTTTATAGAAAGTTTATTAACAATTTTAGTAGTCTATTTGCACCCATTATTAATACCATTAGGGATAATAATCAACCTTTTAAGTGGGCGATAGCACTAGATCACAATTTCAAATTTCTCAAACAATGAATTATAAAACCACCAGTTTTAGCATTACTAGACTTTACAAAACCATTTTGGGTTGACACAATCAAAACGATGTTGGAATTGGAGCATTTTTTAGGCGCGAGAGATGCCCAATTTCCTACTTCAATGAAAATTTAAATGAAGTCAAGTAGAAGTATTTTTGATATGACAGGTAGTTTTATGTTGTTGTGCAAGATTTGAAGAAATGACACCATTATATTATTCCTAAGGAATTTATCTTAATTGTTGATAATGATGCTTTATCATGTTTGTTGATAATCATGCTCTGCAATGTATAAACATCCAACCAAACTAAATCAGAGACATGCCAACTCGGTGGAATTTCTATAAAATTTCACTTTTCCAATTAAACATATTAGTGGATCATCATATAAAGTAGTAAATGCCTTATGTAGGATTGATTTATTTTTACAAGAATTTCACTTTCATGTTACAGGGTTTGATGAACTTAAAGAAATGTACAAAAGTGATATAGATTCCTATGAAGCCTATGCAACACGTGAAAATCGAGTGAGAAAAAATAGAACCCAATGGTCAAGCTACATGATTCAATAGGGTTTGTTGTTTAAAGGCGATAAACTTTGTATCTTGAGATATTTAATGAGGGATAATTTAATACAAGAAAAGCATAGTAAAGGGTTAGCTAGATAATTTAGAGGTAATGAAACTTTTTTTGTATTAAGTTCATTTTATTATTGGCTAGGAATGCAAGCTAATGTGATTTTTATTTTTGGAAAGATGCAGAGTGTGTCAACAGGTAAAAGGGAGGAGTCAGACTGCAAGATTATACAAAGCATTGTTAATTGGCAGTAGGCCTTGAGATTCTATCAATATGGATTTTGCCTTGGTTTTTCCATGTAAAAGAAAAGGTAATGATTCTGTTTTCATTGTTGAGGATAGATTTTCTAAAATGGCGCATTTACTTTCTTGTACACAAACTACTAATGTAACTAGTGTGAAAAAATTATTCTTCAAAGAAATTGTGATATTAAATCGATTTCCTAGAAGCATCATATCATAGAGAGATACAACATTGATGGGTCAGATTTGGAGGGCCTTATGCAAGAAACTAGGTACTAAATTAAACTTCATTTCAGCCTATCATCCGCAAGTAGATGAACAAATAGAGGTTGAAAATAAAAGTCTTGGAAACATTATGAGAAGTTTGGAGAATGAGTATCCAAATAAGTGGGGTTAGGAACTACCTCAAGCTGGATATACCTATAATGACTCATCTAAGAAGAGTACAATTATTAGTCCATTTCAAATTTTATATGGCATGCACGCCAAGGGGTGAATGTGTTAAGGAACTTGGGAGATTAGGAACTCAAATGGGCTATAGCTGAATATTTTGTAGTGAGTATGAAAAAACTGCAAGAAAGGGTTAAGCACCAGTTACTGGAGAATAAAAAAAATAGCAAAAAGAAAACATAAATACAAGACAACTAGATTTTAAAGTTAGAGACCTAGTAAAGACATATTTAAGAAAGGAAATATTTCCTGTAGGGACATATAACAAACTAAAACTTAATGAAATTGGCCAACGTAAAATTTTGAGGAAATTTTATTCAAATTCTTATAAAATATAACTTCTAGAAGACAAAAAATGGAATATCTCCAATTTTCATTTTGGTTGATCTATATCCCTTTAAGGAATCAAACAATGTTACAACACATGCACCTATAAGTGATGAATATCAAACCACCAGGTGGATGAGATCGTTACCTAGAGTATCTAAAGAGGATATTGAATCCATTTTGGATCATAAAGTGATTAATAAGACTTGAGGTAAATAGTATAAAGAATATTTGGTCAAGTGGAAGAAAAAAACAATAGAAGATGTTATATGGATGACAAAAAAAGACATCATGAAGTATGGCATGAGTGTTAAGAAGTTGATAAGTTGCTATTTTCTTCCACAGTATGTTGATGCAGGAGCATCTATAAGTTAAAACCACCTTTAACCTTCTTAGATCAAAACCTCATTTACCACCGTAGTTGGTTTCCTAATTTATTTTTCAAGGGTAGTTGGGTTCCCTAAGTTACTTGATTTTTTAATAATTAATATAGTCTAGAAGAAATTGATTTGTTAGAAATTTATATAGATATTATTTAGTTCCTATGTAAAAGGGGAATTTAGTTAAAATTGAGATTTTGTGAGGAAAAATAGGAATCAATTTTAGTTTGCTTTAATGGGAACCTTATTATCAAAGAGATCATACATAATTAATAGAAGATTATAGAATCAAGCAGAGCTAGAGAGTTTGAAGAATTAATAGAAGAGATATGTTCCTATGCAAAGGGATTGTGCATGATTGTAACTACTATTTCACCTTATCCTTCCAAAATCAGTAGATCTTTGTTAATTTCATGTGTGTGTAATTTGGTCGTTGTGTGTATTTTAGCTTTGGTTCATCACATTCCTAATTATATGGAAGAAGTCATGAAGTTTAATAGTGTTGTAGGTGGGATAACTAGGTGAGCACAAAGTTTGTTAATTTGTGTATTCAGTTTTGACTGTATTTAGATCAAAAGGAAAGAACAACATCAAGATCTCCAAGGGGTCGATTAAAATACTGCATCAAAAACATATCTGAGGTGGGATCCACAACCGACCAAGTAATATTCGATGAAGGTGCAATTGGGCTAGGATTCTTTTGATGAAAGTCTATTTGACAATACAAATTTGGGTTTGGGTTAATTCGACTCTTCAAAAAAAATCACTTGCTAAATCTATCATATCAATGGACCAAGCCTTCGTAGAATTGGATTTTTTTAAATCTCTTTGGTATCAGATAGATTTGGATACATCTGGATCAAGCTGCATTATGGACCCTAGTGATGTGCATGGATCAAGGTAAGAGAATTATATGTTATTAAGTTTATGCTACTTGTTTTGAAGTAATCTAAATACATATCAACCTTGAGGATTAGGATACATCTGAGCCCTGACCCTTAGATACAATTCCAAATGAGAAAATACATTTGTATTGGAAGATATATAGGCTTAAACAAAATAAGCCTCTTGACCTAGATTCTAGGTATTGGTGAAAAGAGAACCATTCTCCTGTGCATAAGAGCAAATCCAGATGAATGAAGTTGTTAGGTGATGGATTGGCATCATAAGGTTACTATGGTTAAACATTTTCAACCATGGTCATCCTTTTTCAACATGGACAAGTATAATATATGATTGAAAACTATGATAACCCATGGTTAACACATCCAAGGATTGTCAGCTATGAACCAAGAGGGCTTCATTATAGGAGAAATATTGTACCACATGGGTTCATATTGGGGCATACATATATTGAGGAAAATGCGACATAATATATTGAACATATAATAGGGGAATAAAGGGTTTTTATATTTGCAGGTATAAAAATATGGAACTCAAAATCAATGAAAAATTATAAAGGGGTATAAAAATTGTTAATGAAAAAATGGATACCTACAATATCTAGTGAAAGTATGAGTTTTTTAAATTGGGAACGTGTATTGGGTTCATATTGGTAGGGGGTTAAATAATGTTATTTTTAGAAGTATTTTACAATATGTAGTCAAAAGAAAGCTATTGTTTAGTATACCACAAACACACTTGATATGTGAGAGGTTCATTAAATGAGGCCCCATGTCAGAGTTATTGGTGGCTATTTCAACATATTGCATATTTTCTTTCTCAATTTCATAATCACATACGAATTATTTTCTTCAAACTTTTCTAGTTACTTTTAAAAATGGTTGCAAACCTTACTCCAATAAATTTGGTACATACCTCACTTTATTGTAATTTTTGTTGCATTTGCATTTGAATGGCGTTATTAGGAAATAAACATATGCTATGAGTGTTATTTTATAAAGCATTGCAAACTAATGGTTTATTATAATAATTCCCAATTGCTAGTATATTTTCTATGTAGTGCAATGTTCACTAAAGGGTTTTATAGATTAAAATTTATTGTATGATGCAAAGAGAATTCTAATTAAATTTTAAATTTGATAATTTATTATAGTAATTTAAGTAATATAATAGTGTAATTTTATAATACAATTTTACTATATTTTGTTTATATATAGTTGACTATATATATTCATATTACTAAAATTTAAAAAATCATAAAAATTAACTAAATTATAAATTTCTAAATCATTATTTAAATTATTGTTATTGTTGTTTTTAAAAGAATTAATATATAAATTAATCATTTATATTTAAAAAAAAAATATGTTACAAGATTTTTAAATATAAGATTCATCTATATTTTATCAAGGGATTTCCAAAAATAGCATAATAACTTACTATGATCTTTTTAATTAATAAATTTAATTTTAAAGATAAAAATAAAATAATTACTTTGCAAATAAATTTCTAAATATCTACCATCCACTTAATAAATAAATTAAAATTATGATAACCTAATTCCAAAATAGAAAACCCATAATTAATAAGTAACTTTCTATGCTATAAGTGGAAATTGTTTCACCAATATTTATATTTTGCTCACAAACAATTGTAATTTCGGAGTAAAATTACATATCTTAATCGACCCAGAATAACTGAGTTGGCGCTTTATAGATATCCAGATTCGAGAAGAGCTCGGCAGGTAATCTGACAGTTAAATATACAACATTTTAAAAATTAAGAGATTGCCAGATTCTTGAGGAGATTGGTGGGTTATCTGACAGTCAATTAGACAACTCAGCCACTCAACTATATATATTTCTCATTTCCTCTACGTTCTTTTTGAAATCTCTTGATAACAGAGCAACAGGAAGATTTAGGGAGAAAATAATAATTTCTTAAATAAAGCACATAACTGCCTTATTAAGGAAGGATCAGTATCAATGATCAAATTTGAGGGTCTGCTCTTAATTTCATTTGGAAGGACATATATTCATCTAACCTTCAAGGATGAAAGGTTATAGAAGAAAATTCACTTCGACCGAAAAGTATATATTAAATAAACCCCTAGAAAAAATTCCATAATGAAATTGTGCCATTCTAAATCTTTAAAATCTTTAAAATTTAAAGAGTGGCTTCAATAAAACACTATAAAATCTCAATATAACTAGTAAATAAACAAAAAAAAAATCTCTAATTTCATTAAAAAAGGTAAACATATGTTTCTTCTATTCATTCAATGATCTTCAAAAGTATTTGGACTTAGATAATTGAAAATATAAATATATTTTTCCAATGGAAATGGATTTCTAGTTTTCATTTATTTCCATGCATCATAAATAGCATTCCAATATACCTCATTTAGAGCATGATGTGCAGTGAGAGATAGAAACATTAACATATCTATTGTCTCCAACGAAATTCGTTATCTATAATCATTTTTTATCCTGTTTAATTTTCAGAAGCCTCTTTAGACAAAGATGTGGTTGTTGAGATAACAAGAATGGTTCGCCATAATTGCATCAAATATGGATAGCCTTCAAACCATTCATGTTCATCTCCACATAGGTCTCATGCCATACATATGATTTTTATGGTATGATTTACAAATAGCACAAATAAATTCATTCATTTCACCCAAACATCTAGCAGTATTCACAAGATGATTCACCAACACTAAATTTTTTCACATAAAGATTTCAACTATTTATTTATTGGACACTCTATATCATTCAATTTTTCATAATAATGTTGAGAAGTGAAATACTTAGCCACATGAGTAAACTATTACAGAGAACAGTTTAGGATCTACTCCGCTACTCCTCATAGTGGGCTTCTGAACTAGGGTTTTGCTTTAAGGTTTTGTCGTTGGTCACCATGGCAGGGCACGGAGGAGGGAGTTCAGCTCCCTCCTACAATCAATTGGTTGTGGACAGAAGCAAGGGAGATGGATCGCATCACTTCAAGAAACCAACGAAGATGGTAACAAAGGCTACGAATACAAAAAAAAAAAAAACCATCAGACCTCAAGGACAGGAAGAGAATCATGAGGAAGCTAGTAAGGAGAAGAGGACAGAGGTTAGCAGTTAGAAAGTTGCTCCTATGAGTACATCTGGGGTATGTAAACCCAAGTTGACCACTATTCCTCGAGTCATTTTAAGTGACCCAACGATGAAGGTGCACAAAGAACACATGGCAAAATATGCTGTTATCTATAAATTTATGGGGATTTGGCCGACGGAGAAGGCTTTGCAAGCATGGATAAGGAACCACTGGAAATCAAAGGGGAACATTAGCTTAAAGCTTGGGTCTAAGAGATTCTTCATGGTGGTGTTCACAAGCTTAGAGGATAAAGACAAAATGTTTGAGGGAGGACCCTATTTTTATGCTTCTGCAGGCGTTTATATGAAACCATGGGTAATGAACTTTGTCCCAGAATGAGAAACTTTCACCTCGGTGCCGGTATGTATAAGACTCTACTCCCTTCCTTTAGATTATTGGCTGCCGAAGTCTCTAAAGGATATTGGGAATAAGCTAGGGCATTTTATAAATATCTCAGATGCTACTCTAAGAGGCAAATACACTTCCTTCACCTGGATATGTGTGGAAATGGACTTATCTAGGGCACTTCCGGATGCAATAATTTTAGAAGTGTATGAGGAGGAATGGAGGCAGGTGGTGGACTATGAACATGTCCCATTTAGGTGCCAGAAGTGGCATGAACACAGGCACCTATACAGGGACTACCCGTTGAACAAGCTGGAGAGCAATACAAAATCCACTACAGGAAAGGATCCTAAAGGTTTTAATAAGGTTGAGGGTAAGGGGAAAGGAGGCAAGTGGTACCAAAATAAAATTAATGAAGACGGATGAATGAGCCACAATAGTTTCAAGATATTAGAAGAAGAAGTCGAAAACAATGGGACAAACCAGGAATCAGAGAATATTCCCACTGAGAAGGAAAGGGATGCTGATATGGAGGATATATGAGAAAACAGCAAACAAAAGGATGATATTCCAAAAATTATGGAACTTAGTAGGGACCACAAGATGACCCCAAGTGAGGCTGGAACGGAAGACCATGAACTGCAGGAGATTCTAGAGAGGGAGAATTTATATCTATAAAGAATTATGGAGCAGGGAATCACTAAAGGGGTAGACTCTTTGCCAAAAGAGGAGTTTGACAGGGTTCAACATCTCTTCCTCTGGAGATCACAAATGGAGTGTTCTGGAGTCAAAAGAAACCATGATAGCTAGGAGAATAGGGGAGTGAAAACGATGGAGGATACACCGATGCATTCTGCCAAGAACTTGGGTAGGAAAAGAGGAAGGAAAAAGTAGAATCAGCTACTGACTGAATGTGGGAGACTTATGATTAACTCAGGTAAGATGACGGATCTCACCAGTTACTCCTTTACAAACCTTTCTTAATGAATCTTACAACTTCGAACATTAGGGGTCTAGGAAGTAAAATGAAACAAGGAACTCTTAGCAGTAGAATAAAAGAAGAAAAATCAGATATGGTTTTTATTCAGGAAACAAAATGTTCGATAGGCAAGATCAAAGAGATAAACAACAAATGGTTAATCAAGTATGAGTATCTAGAGGTTAAATAGATAGCTCGGCGGGTGTGATTCTTACTTTATGGGATCCTCAAAAACTTGGAATCGTGGATGTTGAAGCTTCTAGGAACTATATATCGCTCGTGATTCAAACTTTGGGTGATAAGGAGATCTACATGATCACTAATGTCTACGGTCCTAAAAAGCTAGAAGACAAACTTAAGTTTCTCACCTCCCTTGAGGAGCTGAGAGAGAGATATCTGGATATGCCCTGGATTCTGGCAGGGGATTTCAATATGATCAAATCTCTTACAGAGAAAAAAGGCAGTACCAGAACACTAGGTAGAGACTCCATTGCCTTCCAGAACTTCATGAATAAAATGGGGCTAGTGGACACCAAAATAGTAAATGGCACTTTTACTTGGAATAATAAGAGGGGAGGGGCTTCTTAAGTCACCTCTAAATTAGATAGATTCATAATCTCAGAGGACCTCCTTCTCATAGGCCTTGATATGTTAGCTTTAATCCTTCCCTTCGGAGGCTCGGACCACTGGCCTGTCCAGCTTGAAGCTACTTTTATGGGTACACCGAGGAACAGACCTTTTAGGTTTGAAAATGTCTGGCTCTCTCACTTTGACTTCTCTCACCTTGACTTCACCAGCAATATTGACAAATGGTGGACATAAGATATGCTCGTTCAAGGTAATAAAATGTTCATGTTGCAACAGAGACTTAAACACATCAAATCTAGGCTTAAAGATTGGAACAAAAAGGAGTTTGGTAATATCTTTAAAGCCAAAAGAGAAGTTGAGTAGAAACTCCAGGAGATTAATCAGATCATCATCTCATAAGGTTATATCAAGGAACGGAAAATTCAGGTTGACTCTCTTTAGAACGAATGGGAAGATCAGTGTATGCAAGAGGAGATTTTCTGGAGATAGAAATCAAGGGCACAATGGATTAGAGAACGAGAAAGAAACACGAAGTTTTTTCATAGATCAACCTTGGATCACAAATCTCATAACAAAATTTCAAAACTTAAAGATTCTCAAGGGAAAGAGCTCGTCTCTCACAAAGAAATGGAATCTGTCCTAGTTCAATGTTTCCTGAGCATAGAAGAGGAGCCTCTTTTTGACAGAACTTGGTTCATTAACAAATTCACAAAGTTCATTCCTAAGCGTGTAACCAGGGAAGACAACCACAATCTTAACAGGTCAGTGTCTGAAGAGGAGGTTAGTGAAGCTATCATTGAGATGAAAAATGGGAAAGCTCCTGGCCCTAATGGTTTCAATTTGGACTTCTTCAAAGCTTGCTAGAAAACAATCAAAAAAGATATCCTTGATGTTGTGGAAGACTCTAGAAGATCCAAAGCTGTTTTGAAAGCTCTTAACGCATCTTTCATAGCTTTGATTCAAAAGTAGGAAAAAGCTATGACACCGAACAGATTCCGACCCATAGCATTATGTAATGTGGTGTACAAAATTATTTCCAAAGTGATCTCTAACAGACTCAAGTCTCTTCTTCCTGCTCTCATCTTAGAGGAGCAAACAGGATTTTTGGAAAGAAGACAGATTCTTAACAACATCATACAAGCTCACGAGGTGGTTCACTCTCTTAAGAGGAATAAGCAAGTTGGTATGATCATGCAGCTGGACCTAGCAAAAGCTTATGATAAGCTAAGCTGGTCTTACATCAGAGTAGTGCTAAGAACTTATGTCTTCAACCACAACTGGATAAGATGGGTTATGGCCCTTGTATCCATGGCTACCTTCTCCATTCTGCTTAACGACTCTCCCTCTAGAACATTTATGCCTTCTAGGGGTCTCAGACAAGGGGATCCACTCTCCCCCTTCCTCTTTATTCTCATGATGGTAGGGCTAGGTAGAGCGATAAAAATGGCAAATGCTGAAGGAAGAATCTAAGGTCTGAAACTTACCCTGGATGGTGCTGCTTCTACTCATCAAAAATTTGTTGATGACACAATGTTGCAGGGAATTCCTATGGTCAAGGAAGCCAGAGCTTTCAAACAAATCCTGAATGACTTTTCTTTGGCCGTTGGTACAGAGGTAAGCCTCGACAAATCAAAGGTGTCTTTTTTCAACACCAACATTGATATTCAGAGGAACCTCACCAAAATTCTTGGGTTTCAAAGGGATCAGTTACCTTCCAAGTACCTTGGAATGCCTCTTACTTACAAACCTCTCAGCAAAGGAGTGTGGGAACCGGTAACTAATAAGCTTCAAGACCAAGTCTGGAAATGGACCTGCAGGTCTTTGAATTTGGCGGGGCATCTTGTGCTTATAAAGGTTGTCCTACAGGCTATACCCATTTTCATGTTTTCATCTCTTCTTTCTCCCAAAGGAGTTATGCAACAAATCAAGAGTATTCAACGAGATTTTATTTGGGACAAAGGGGAAAAGAAAAAGAAGTGGGATTTGGTAGCTTGGGACAAGCTCTGCAAACCTAAGGCCCATGGTGGTTTGGGGCTTCATGACCCTGAAATCCTTAGCAGAGTTTCGGGAGACAAACTTTGGTGGAGGTGGCTCAAGGAATCGGAAACCCCTTGGGCTAGGATTTGGAAACAGAAATATGCAAATAATTGGCAGGAGAGGGATCATATCCGAATGTCTAGTCTCATCAAGGGCTCCCACATTTGGAACCTTACATGGAAGAATGGAGCCATTGTCCACTAGCATAGATTCTGGGAGATCTGAGCTGGGAACCTTGCACAATTTTGGGAGGATAACTGGCAACAGGAACCAAATTTGTTTAGAGACGAACTAACCGCTCTCAAAAATGACACTGACAATAAAGGTTTACTTATGGTAAGTGAATTTTGGGATCAGGTAAGGGACAATGGTAAATGGAGAATGTGGAAGGATCTTGGTTATAGTGAAGAGAGTCCTTTGAAGGCCCAAGTAGATTCCCTTGCTCTTGAACTGGAGCAGAGGAATATTTTGCTGTCATCCTCGTCTGACCAACTAAGATGGGGTCGAAACGCCGAAGGCACCTTTAATCTCAAAGAAGCTAAATGCATGGCCCTAGGTTTTGATTATCCAAACCCTAATCAGGTTTGGAATTACCTTTGGCAGAACTCGCAATGGAGGAAAATCAAGTTGTTTATGTGGTTGGTTCACCAAAAGAAAATTATCACATGGGAGAATCCTCTGAAAAGGGGTTTTTTGGCCCATCCAAAAGCCATCTATGTTGCTTACAGGAGGAGATGATGGAACATTTACTAAACCTCTGCCCCTTCACCTCAACCTTCTGGGATTGGGCGGCCCCAGTCTTCAGGCAAACCGACAGGGACATACTCATCATCACCAACACTTTGAAGAATCGGAGGAAAGACTTCTCAGGTAACGAAATCATTAACAAGGTTTGGACTTGGGTTCCAGGCTTTATTATCTAGGATGTCTGGAAAGAATGCAATGGTAGGATTTTCAAGAACAAAACAGTGTCGACCGAGAACATCATTGTCCAAATTTTACGACAGCTCAAAGATACCGTAGGAGCACTTATGTCGAAAATTCCTGAGGACCCTCCATCGCCCCAAGATGCTAGTATACTTCTGTAGTTGGGTCTCCATTGTCTAGTTCCCCAAGGTATTGATAAGGGTGTGAGCAAAAACAACTACTCGTAAAGCTATCTAGCAGCCTCCTGCTCATGGTTTTGTGAAAATCAATATAGACAGGGCTTCTAAGGGCAACCTAGGGATGGCTGGATTTCGTGGTGTCAGAAGAGATGAGTAGGGGTGCATAAAGGATATCTTTTACAGTCATTTGGGGACTGCCACTAATAACATGGCAGAGCTCATGGCCTTAGAGAAATGTGTGGAAATCCTGATGGAGTAAAATTTACACAATACCATCATTGAAGCTGACTCTAAATTGGTCATTAATGCAGCCAAGAAAATGTGTAATGGAACGAGACCTGAAAAAAGTGTCAAAACATTGGAGGCTATTGCAAGTCTTTCAACGGATTCACTCCCACTTGTCAACCCTAAGAACCGTTAGCTTTGTTCATGTTCGAAGAAAAGCCAATATGTTAGCTGATCATTTGGCGAATGAAGGAGTGCTATGTAAGGAAAGCTATATTCGGTACGATTGGGATTCTATACCCTCTGGTAAACTGTGTGATGATTTTCAACGATAGGCTGCCAAAGATATGGCGCACTTCCAGACCATGAATAATGAGTAGGAGGAAGACTAGCGGAAGTAGGAGAGAGCGGAAGTCCTTGAGCCTGGTTGAAGTGCCGCAGTAAATCCTAACTGTAAAAACTCAAATGAAGAGAAGAGCGAAGAAGTGAAGTGTTGATGCACAGTAACTGTTGGATCTAGAAGATCAACAGATGAGATTTGTTCGTGATGGGCGGCCAAGATTAAGTCACATAAGATGGAGCTAAGAAATGAATGGCGAAGATTCAATCTAAGTATTGGCGGAAGGTGAAAGGCGAGAATCGATCTAGACCGTCAGATCGACATGGTGGATCGACGGTGATCAGTAGACTAGCAGGAGTAGGAGAGAGCAGAAGTCCTTGAGCCTGGTTGAAATGCCACAGTAAATCCTAACTATCAATCCCACAGTCAATGCTTAACTCATAGTCAACTATGGGGGCCGTAGATCGTAAGATTTAGTGGCCTTCGTCATCCAATGGATATCGGGTCGTAAAGGGATCGAACTTTAACCTCAAGGGTAGACCCGAACATTTATAGATTAAGGTTGTATAATCCTTATCGGCTCCGTAAGGTTGTTAAATGTCGTGTAAGTGGTCCGAAGCGATGTCATTATGGACCGTCGGATCAAATGGGTTTTGATCTACGACGCTGGATCACCGAGCAGCTCTGTTGATCGGAGGAAGTATTAACCGTCAGATTGAAGGTAAGATCGACGGTGGAGATTGAGCGATAAGGCTTGGGCGAGCAGACCCGAGAAGATTATAGGCGCGGTTTCAATTTATTTGAAGTCCAGATGTTATCGCATATCGCATGCGAGAGCGATGAAATCACATGATGGTGCGATGCGATATTGTGACAGTCGTTGATCTGGCGGACAAGATCAACGGTAGGAAAGGGAATTCACATATCGCAAGGTGGGAATCATGTGTGCATATTTTATTGATTCTTTGTAACTCCACGATGCGATATATGATTTGGGTTTTGTTGACCCTGTTGTCTTTCAACGATCAACGGGTCTATCTGTTGTTGGTCTTTAAACTTGTAAAGACATGTACCATATGTAATCTTTTTATCGGTTAATTGAAGGCTCCACTCTTACCTGACCAAAAAAAAAGAAAAAACTAGCCACATTAAATACATGTAAATCTTTGAATCTCCTATCTAAAGATTTAATCACCTTTACAATAAAAAATTTTCCCAAAAGAATACAAACATATAATAGCCCCACATATTTTCATCTTTGGAAGACTTTTGAAGCTCAATGGATGTAAATGTACCATACCTATGCTATCTATAAATTCAAGGGTTCCTCTTTATGCTTTAACTAAAAAAGAAGACATATGCACTGCATCTACACCAAAAATGCTTTCCAAAAATCGTTTACGAAGCATGCTAATAGAAACATCTAAAGTAGTGTCAATATATGTAATATCAACATGATCCTCTTTGAACTTTTGATTCAACTTATTTAATTCAACGAGCATGTCTGCAAGTATATGGATGCAAATTTTCACTTGAAATATTGTTGCCAACTCATACATTTTTTTCTCCCCTAACTCCCAATCCTAACAAATAATGCATGAGTTTAACAAGTCTTTCCATGACCTTTCCTCTTGAGAGCTGCCTAATCTGATGAATTTGTAAGGCCACTAGCTTAGTGATTTGAAATGTATACATTAGCTCTCTGAATTTTCCATGTCCTTTAGTTGATTTTCCAGTCCATGAATAAACTTTGTTTCAAATTTGTTAATATATTTCAACTCTATAAAATGAGATGAATCCTCATTGATTGTCAATGCTTCCCTGTGAGCTATGCAATGGATAACTAATAAATTAAGAGCATACAAAGCTTAGGAGATAAACCTTCATGAATAACCCTCATGTAAGATGCATGATCTGAACCAAAACCAACAAACTTAATCAAATATAAATCCATTTATGCTAAAAGAGTTCTCACTAGATCATACATACATTGAGCTATTCGATACTTTATTTGAAGTAAACATATAAACTTTGTTAAACATTGACCTCTTCCTCCATTCGTCAAATATATAATATAAACAATCAATTGGTGTTCCATAATTTGATCAGTGCTTTGATCAATTGAAATTGAGTAAAATGACCTATGTAAAATCTTCTCTTTTAGATTGTTCCAATAAACCTCCTTAGCAACTTGAAGAAAATATTTTCTTGGTGGGGTATTTGTGTATGCAAAAAATTCATTTGTTAGAAGCATGTGTGGAGTGCATTTATACCAATTCAACTCACATATTTAATTATACATTTCTAAAGATAAATCATGTATAGCAACAAAATACATGTTTTCAATCATTGATATAATTTTCTCCTTCCTATCATTTACCATTAGTTCTACATGTTTAGTGATTGGAATATTACTTCAATCGCTTTTTCCCTCCAAAAGTTGTAAAACAAAAACTGAGCTTTTGATTTTGCATGGCCACATATACCACTAACTTGAACAGTGGTAGCTCCCTCTTTTGAAAATGGAGTCTCACTTTTAAATTTAACACGTCAAGAACATTTTATCCTTTCATTACCATTAGATGTTTTAAAACATAAGCCGAGGAAACCTTGTATTCCATTTAGATTTGAATATTATTTTTTGTTTCTTTGATGGGTTTTGTATTTCAATAAGCTCTAGACTATTTGATTCATCATATTCATGTATATGAGCATCAACTTCATTTTGAATATTACATGGTTCATTAGAATGTTGCATAAGACCAAATGATTCAACAATTGACAATTGTATTTTATCCTTCTTAGGACGACCAATAGGAGACATGTTTCAAGATTTACACTATTAAATAAAAAAAAGAATAGAATAAGTAAATACATAAATTAAAAATCCCTTAGGAAGATTGACATAGAAAAAATTCAACCTTAGCAAGATGCCATAGGATTTGACTAAAGATTTCTTGATAGGTTATTCGTTGATTTGTTGAATTGTGTTTTGTAACATTCAAGGAAAATTGTAGCTTTATGATAGAGAATAAACACTTCATGAAAAATGGTACTTGGACAAGAAATCTATATGGATTTAAGCAACTAAGCAAAATAAGCAAGAGTTTGAATGAGAGTGTTATAGTTGTGGAGTTCAATACCCTCGATATACGATGGATATTCTTTTCATAGTTGGTAGATTCATATAATTATGAGAATAAAAATTTGCAACATTAACAATGTAGAAAGCAACTCGACCACCGATGCGTGGAATGGAAGGATGGAAAGCAGTTGCATTTAGGGTATCTAGCCACAATGTTGATTTCCTGGGGTGTGGATTCTACGGTGCCCATAATACATTGTATGACCACGAAGGCTGCCATTACTTCAAAGAGTGTTGCATTATAGAATCCACATAATGAAAAAACATATGTTAATGAAGATATGAGCAGGATAATGAAAAATGCCTTATAGTCTAATGTCCAACGATAACTTTCCTTCTGTGGATGATGGGTTGCAATTCAAATGAAAATGGAAAAAATAGATGCAGGGAGAGTGCACTCGAGGATAATCATAGAGGAGCGAGAACAAGTGCATAGTTGTTGAACGGTTATTCAATGTGCTATGCCGCCCTGTGCTAGGTGTAATAGTACCATGACTCTTGCATGTCTTATTTTTGCAAGTTGCATCATGTTCGCGTAAGTTGGGGGCTTTCAAGGAAACATCCCCAAATCATGACATAACTATTAAATTATATGAGTTCATTTTGACTTTGACTGGTCTCTTCTACGAAACTATCACTAGTCAGAGTGATTTATGCGATAGTTCAAACTCGAAATTATCATAAACGTAAAACAATATTGACAAGTTATTAACTTTCCCTTCTTTTGAAATTTAAAAATTTAATCTAACCTTTGTAATTGACGAGTGATTTTGACATTTTAATTTTTTTTCAATGTGTATTTTTTTTAGCCCTTCTAGGAAGGGCCAGGAGCCTAAGGAAGGGCTAGGAAGGGTTCAATTTTGAACATTGATCGGAATTCGGTTTCCTTATAATGTAGTTAGTGGTATAGTTACCAAATTCGCCTGTATTGGGGCAAAAGATACTGAAATCCACTAATTCCATTCGAGTGCCAAACAATTCGCCTAAATTCGATCCGATTTGTGGCATAACAGGTTAATTCACTCGCATAGCAGACCTTCTTAACACGAGATTAATAAGATATTAGTCATTACTGTATGTGAATGGACCAGGTTAATTCACTCGCCTAGCATGCCTTCTTAACACGAGATTAATAGGAGATTAGTCATTACCGACTGTGAATGGCTCAGGTTAATTCACTCACATAGAACGCCTTATTAACATGATATTAATAGGAGATTAGTCATTACCGTCCATAAATGGCTGTATGGGAGTGCCTCTACGTCCTTTCTTTCTTCTGGCCTAGAGATAAGTTGAACTAGTGCAGACCTATTTCTTACTTCTCCTACATAAGAAACGTTAGTTTTATTTAATGGGAACCCTGTTATCAAAGAGTATCATACATAATTAAATAGAAGATTATAGAATCAAATAGAGCTAGAGAGTTTGAAGAATTAATAGAAGAGATATGTTCCTATGCAAAGGGATTGTGCGTGATTGTAACTATTATTTATCCTTATCATTCCAGAATCAATAGATCTCTGTTTATTTGGTCATTATGTGTATTTTAGCTTTGGTTCATCACATTCTTAATTATATGGAAGAATTTGTGAAGTTTAATAGTGTTGTAGGTGGGATAACTAGGTGATCACAAAGTTCGTTAATCTCTGTATTCAGTTTGGACTGAATTCAGATCAAAGGGAAAGAATAAGATCCAGATCTCCAAGGGGCAGATTAAATACTGCATCAAAAACATATCTGAGGTGGGATCCAAAACCGACTAGGAAATATTCCATGAAGGCGTGATTGGCCTAGGATTATTCCAATGAAATTCTATTGGAGAATACAAATCTAGCTTCGGGTTAATCCAACTCTTCAAAAAAGATCACTTGCTAAATCTGTCGGATCAATGGATTGAGCTAGATATCAGGGATTATTGAGATCTGAGCCTTTGTATTATTATATTTTCGTAAATCTCTTGGATATCAGATAGATTTGGATGCATCTGGATCAAGCTCCATTACAGACCCTTGTGATGTGCATGGATCAAGGTAAGAGAATTATATTTTATTAAAGTTTATGATAGATTCTTTGAAGTAATATAAATACATCTCGACCTTGACGATTAGGATACAAGATATTTAAGATACATCTGAGCCCTGTCCATCAGATACAATTCCAAACAAGAAAATATGTTTGTATTGGAAGATATATAGGCTTAAACAAAAGAAGCCTCTTGACCTAGGTTCCAGATATTGGTGAAAAGAGAAGCATTCGCTTGTGCACGAGAGAAAATCCAGATGAATGAAGTTATTACGTGATCGATTGACATCATAATTATGGTTAAACATTTTCAAACATTCTCATCTTTTATCAATATGGACAAATATAATATATGATTGGAATGATGATCAACCATGGTTAACACATTTATGGATTGTCAACTATGATCTTGGGGGTTTTACTACGGGAGCAATATTGTACCACATAGGTTGATATTGAGGCATATATATTGAGGAAAATGCGACATAATATATTGCGCATATAATAAGGGGTAAAGGGTTTTTATATTAATAGGTATAAAAAAATAGAATTCAAAGTCAATGAAAAAATATAAAGGGATATAAAAATTGCTAATGAAAAGATGGATACCTACAATATCTAGTGAAAGTAGGGGTTTTTTAAGTTAGGAAGGTGTATTCGGTCCGTATTGTTAGGGGGTTAAATAATGTGATTTTTAGAGGTATATGTAGTCAAATTAAGGGTATTGTTTAGTATGTCATGAACACCTGTGATATGTGAGAAGTTCATTAAGTGAAACCCCCGCGCTATAATCAAACATAAACAACCATGGTCATCCATATTCAACTAGTTAGTTGTGGAAAATAATAATCATTCATAGTCAACATATAGTTGACTGTAATACAACCTAATATCTAGCCATTAACAATTATGTTCACATCCTCTCACACATACCACCACCAACCAACACAACTACATTAATAAATGTGATTGATATAAATATATAAATACCATTTTCATATATCAAATAATAAAAATAAAAATAAAACCAATCTATTTATATCAACAATACTAATACTAATATTTATTATTTACTAATTAATACGGAATGAATGAAATGCAACCTGAGCATACTTTTAATATCTTCTTGCGATTGGACAAACCATTTTTAAATCACTATGCCGATACATAACGCTTTTAGAATTTAAAATTTCAAGCGATGAATTTATTTATCATTCATACGCGTGGATAGTGGTACTTCCTTTGCTAACTTTTCCGAAAACACTAGGAATTTGTTAGTGAAAATTGCTTCACCTGGATTGGTATTTTTCTCACGAAAAATTGTAATTTTAGTGACTACTACGTCTCCGAATGGACCATAGTAAACGATTTCAAGAATTTGGAGATTGCCAAATTCGAGAAGAGATCGGCGGAGAATGTGACACTCAATTATACAACATTTTAAAAATTAAGAGATTGCCAGATTCTAGAGGAGATTGGCCAGCCATCTGGGAGTCAACTGTACAATGTCACCAACAGTAAGTCCACAAAGCTTAAAACAACCTAATTGTATATGTTTTGCATTCCCTCTGAATTTTTGGAATCTTGCAATAGGAGAGTTGCGTCAAGATTTGGGGGGAACATAACATTTTTCTCAAATAAAGTACGTAAATACCTTATTAAGGATAGATCAACACGGCATTTTCCCTTATAATGCAGTTGAAACTTGAACCATGCAAATATATTGCGACGTAATTAAAATAAATTAATTACTCCTTACAAGGAGTTGACTAAATTTAGAGAGTAGTGATTGAGTGTTGAGTGTTGAAGCATTAAGTAAGGAGTTGACTAAATTTAGAGAGTAGTGATTGAGTGTTTAGTGTTGAAGCATTAAGTAAGGAGTTAAGTGATAGATGACTTTTAGTGTATAGTTGTATGTCAATATATTTTAGGTGAGTTGCTAGTTAAAATGGTTAAATACCCTTCACCAAATTCATTGTAAAAATCAAGTTTTATGTGATCAATAGAATAGCCACAACTCATGTGTTTTAAGTGAATTAGTGTTTTAACTTTTTTGTCTTTCCAACAAATTAGTATAAGAGTGAAAAAAAAATCACAAAATCTGAAATGCTGCAGAGCCCGTAAAAGGAAAGCCAAGAAAAAAAAACTGATGGTTTTTTTTTCTAATTACGTTAAAAATCTGTGAAACAGTTAAAAACCCCGCACTTTCTTAACACAAAAAACCGTGCAGTTTTTTATGTGGTCCAGGGGCGAAGGAATTAAAAATCCGATAGCGTACCCTCCGGAACAAATACAAAGCGTATTTCTCAAAGTCTTTGTTCCAAAGTTTTTTGAAACCCGCATGGATAATTGCTTTCGAAAACCTTATTTCCAACCCTATAGCTTATTTAATACGGTAAACTTATGCATCCGTAAACTTATGCACCCATTGGAAGGCAGGTTGCGCGTTACATATCCATGAGAACCATAAGTATCCATAGACTTTCCTGCAACTCGATCACTCTACCTCCGGCAAGCTCCACTATTCAATGTCATATCATCATTTAGGATTGTGCAGATATATTTAATGCGTGGATTAGACGTTGGTGTTCAATGCCATCGCATTAAATTTCAAACTATTCAATGCCACGTCTTCCTGCCAAATTTGAAAGTGGTAATGGTGCGTTTCTGATTTCAAATTGAGCAATGGCGCTTCAAATTTTTGAAAAAATTGAAAGTGGAAATGGCGCGTCTCTGATTTCAAACTGACTAGTGGGCCTGTGAAATTTTTGTAATAATTAATACAAGGAAAACGAGAACTTGTTAATGGAAAAATTATTTTAACGTAGAGAAAGCTCGGCGAAGGTGCTGTCGAAACCTGCTTTACTCTCTACTTGAATAGACGGGAAGAATGTCTCTATAAAGATCGCAATTGGTTGCTGATAGTTAGACAACTCCCTGGGCTAACCGACAACGAAATCAAGAACTAGAACACTCATTTGAGCAAGAAGCTATTATCAGTGAACGAGTCTCAAACCAATACGAGTAAGCAAAATCTCAGGAGAAGGTCAAAATATCCTTCCCTACAACATCATGTCTTCAAAACTTCCGCTGTGAAAACAACGATGGGAGTGAAACTCTTTGGAATAGTAAGACAAAACCATTGCAATGATTATGGGAGTTCTAATTGTAGCTCAGCTCAACCCTTTAAACTGTGTAATTTTAAAGAAACTGTTAATTTCTCCAAGTCATGGCCCGACCTACTTGTGAATGATTCAATCACGCGCGACGACTTGGACCCCACTGCCTTTGGAAGATGTTAATCATGTTGAGTGTGAAGAAGCTGGAAACTCTACTTGTTCTATGTCGAGTTTAGGATGAGAGATCCCCGCGATCACATTGTTTTGTAAGAGATGCATGTACTTTACCTGAGAATTTGTGGATTCTAAACCATCTATCATCTCTTTACTGCAATTTTCTCTCCTCACAATCCAAATGTTTAACTAATTTTGGATTAGAAGAGTTATTCAGGGGACCTGACACATTCACCATAAAGATGAATGAGTTTGAAGAAATCTATTTGGAGGGATTGGGATGGAGTGTGTTTACAAGGGGCCATTCTTGTTCACCCGTTCTTCGGTGTAGAAGAATGAATCGAATCCGAATTAGGGGCGGAGGTAGAGGGTAATTTTAAGAAGGTAGATGGAATCTAGAGCATCTCTTCCTGTGGGAGCGGACAGAGACCCCCCTTTTTGCAACCCAGATGGACCTTGTTCTCGGGCTCTGTCCCCAGATGGACCCCGTTATCGGGCTTTGTCCACCCTGGTGTATCCTCAAATGTTGATATTTGTGGCAGAGAAGGATTTCCTGAGAGATCGGGTATGGTATTTTGTATTACAAAGCGCTAATGAAAGTCGGCAAAGATGTCGACATCGTTATGACTGAAGGCAAGAATCACGTGTTTCATCTCTTGAATCTAAGTCCAAGAAGGCTACCTTATTGATGAAAAACATCTCTGATTTTGTGAATTCGTCCTATTACTGAATTAACTCAGATAGTTTCTTTTTAAGGCTATGTGGGAGGGTGAAACAACTCAAATAGTTTTTTTTTAAGGCCGCGCTAAAGGTTGATGGTGGCTCGTTTGTGTATGGAACATGACGTCATATATTTCTTTTTTTCATATATGGGAAAAGACCTTTTACTATTATAAATATGTTATTTCACACTAGTTTTGTCTTGTAATGTTCAGGATGAATGTTTACACATATAAAATCACCATCCTTTTCTTCTCCTTTTACATTTTTCCTCTCAGAAGTGAGATTGTATTTCGGGATGTATCACATTAGTTTTAGTGTTGCCGTTTCTTTAAGATGTATCACAGTAGTTTCAGTGTTGACGTTTCCATCTTAAAAATAATAAAATGAATCATACTTGATGATTTGTAGCTTTATCACTGAAACTTTTTATATGATCGATATGGAAGAACAAGTTCATCACTTCTCCTTTATATGTTATTCCACATTGATTAAAACTCTTTATATGATTGATCTGGAAGAACAAGTTCATCGTTGGTATTTTATATGTTATTCTACATTTCTTATAAAATTTGTGTTGTAAATATATGTAATTTGATTCTTGCATTCACGGATCATAAATTCACTGCACAAATACCTTGATATTTGGTTAAAATCATCTTTCTTAAACACATATTAGTTAAGTATATATTCATATTTTGATATATCTATTTTTATATTTTAATAATAATAATTTAAATGGTTAAATATTGATAATTTAATATTTTAAAAATAAAATAAAATTTTAGATTTGTAATTAAAAAATATGTATAAAATTATTAAGTTTGAAGTGTGGTTTATATTAGAATCCTCTTTGAGGAATTTCAAAATATTAAATTATGAATGACCGCAATTTCATAAAAATGGATAATAAAGAAGGTATGCCAATAAATTTTTAGTTTCTTTGGTACAATCTTATTTTTAAAATATATTAAAAACTCATCCATGAAACATTTTCTATCTTTATCATTTATTGAAAATTATTCACATTTTGATAGTTCATTTGGTATCACTCTGTGATTGAGTTCATTGGATGTCTGCATTGCACTGATTTCATATCCTCTTCCAATAGTGCACTTGAGCCACCTGCTCAACTCTGAACCTTCACGTTCCAAGTGGCACATCAACACGATGCAATGAGTGTTTGAAACCCTAATGTTGTAAGTTTATAAAAATGTAAACATGTGTTTGTTTCAAGTGGATTAAAAAATAGTTGGTGTATTTTAGTCATGCGTCGGTCTATGTCATTCATCCATTCAATCTTGGAGTATGGATTTATCGTTTTCACAGTGGGATGTGATGTGATGCGAATGCAGGACAAAGTGATGTGATGTGGACACTACTATAATAAGTGAAGGCCAAGGTTGTTGCATATTTTATTTTGTTTCTGTGTTTGGAATAAATTTGCAAGTATAAGTGAAGGCCAAGGTTGTTGCATATTTTTTTTTTTTTGTGTTTGGAATAAATTTGCAAGTAGTCTTACTCATATAGGAGACAAAATTTTATTTAAATGTTTAGCATTATTGTTTAATGCACAAATGAACCACAAGCTAAATGAAAAAAAATTAAGGAAAGTGTTTGAATTCAGTTAACTCTATAAATTTATATTGTTGTACCTTTCTGGTGAAGATGGATTCAAGTTATAGAAGATCGTCTGTATCAAAACTAGATGTTAAACTCTATGCTAATTTGAAGCTTATGGCGTCTATCAATGATATGTATTAATGTGGTTATGTTAGTCATTAAATATATAACATAAAATATAATAAAAAAATGTCTAATATTCATTCATCTAATACTATTGAGTTTTGAATACTATAAATGTAAAGTGTATAACATGCATTTCTTAACATCTATCTTCTACTCATTATGGTATGTGCTTCCCCTTTCCTCCATTAACCTAATGTACATCCTTTGTTTTCCAAACCCTTGAAGGTGCAATAGGTCATTATAAAAAGGTATTTCTTTGAATTTTGGTGCAAACAATGGTCATAGAACAACATATCTTCCTTGGTTTGCTTGCAAAAATAGAAGGGAATAATATGCTATGATATCTGAGCATGTAGACTCCTCTTACAACATAGAGGGTAGGATTTAAGATCATGAGTTTCAGGTCATCGGTTCAACTCAATAATATCTGTACAATCTCAATGATATTTCCCTTTTGGCTAAAGGACATGGACTGCATGATAAGGCATTGGCACAAATAGTCTCCCAAGACACCTCCTTCTCTTCCAACTAAAGAGTTGGTGAACTTCCATTCATGTATGAAGGAAGAATTATTTGAGCCAATTCAAAGACTATAAACAAGAAAATGATTAGTTCCGTCTTGCTAAAGACGTGTAATAAAAGAAAGGTCAAACCTAATATTTGGTCATCCAAATCCACTAAATTTAAAATAATACTTCGACCCGATTCGAGAACATAAGTTAGACAATGGTTTCTTCCATCCCATTAAAGGCGTATAATAAAGGAAAGAGTACGTAGTTGTTCAAAACCACTTTGAATTTTCGCAATTGTGATATGTATGCCATGTTTTTCTCAACCTTCATTATCCATTTGTTGTACTCTTGTACCTCTTCTTTCATCCACTATTATTGAGAACCACTGTCACCCCAAAGACATGAAAATCAAACAAATTATTAATAAAGATTATTTTCTTTGTTTTGGTGCAAACAATGGTCATGTAGTCTTTGATTTTTGGTATAAAAAATGGTCATGGGACAAGATATCTTCCTAGCATTGTTGGAAACCACAGAAGGGAGCAATGAGTGCTCTAGCGTTATTGTAGGTGGGCTTCTCCTATAACAAAATGGGTGGAGTTGGAGATCATAGGTTCAACGCATTGACTTTGTACAATATTAGAGATGGTTTTTGATGCAAGAGCATCTGACCACCCTTTATCAAAAGTCAAATTCAAAGCTATGGAGGAGGAGACGTGGACAGTCATGTAAACCGGAAGCAAATTTCTGTAAAAAAACGAGCTAATTTGATGGAATTGATAAGTCTTGAGAACACTTAATTTAATGTAATTATCTGCCATGTATGTGTCTTGAGAGATTTAGGCGATTTGTGAGAGGAAATCATAGATCTGAGATGATCCACAAGTTTGTAATTTTCTCTATAAAGAGTTTGTGTTGTGTGATAGAAAAATAGAGAGTGAGAGAGGGGCGGGAAACATTTGTGTAAACAGAGTGTGGATTCAATGTAATTGAGAGGAGAATTTGTGACTAAGGCTGAAATGCCTTAGCCTATAATTATACTGTGTATAATATAAACTGTGTGTTATGTCGAATTCTTATGTCTGTGTGTTTATGTGCTATTGAGTTAATTCCTGTGTTATTGGTTCACTGATTGACCATCGATCATTATAAGGATCAATGGCGATCCAACGATAAAACTCATTAACTGTTGTATGAGTGTGTAACTGTTTAAACAGAGTGTGGCAGAGTGAATATGGGTGGAAAGGAGAATTCCATCATAAGTAAACAAGAGCAGAGGGAGCCATCGGATAGTTTAGATCGACTGATATTAACGGCAGAGGAATAGACCGCGAGGGTTAGGAGTGTACAGATGTCTTGATCATGATTGAAGGTCCGCATGCTAATTGAAGGGCTACAAACCGTTGGATCATTGTTGATGCTGACCATTGGATTAATATAGCATCGTATCATTCATGAGTGCATGAACCCTGCCCAGGAAAAATTGCGATATGTGATGTGTGTTGACCGGGGAAGACATCAACCGTCGGATTAATGATGAAATGAATAGTGGATAATTAATCTGATAAGATTTGTGGGAAAAGAAAGGACTCGAGAAGTGTATGGATGCGATTTTATTTTATTTGGAGTCTGGTTCTGTGCATTCAGGTGGGACTAGTGTTCAGTGGCAGGTTCTGTGTTATTTCGCTGTTGGGTAATTGGTCGGGTTCTTTTGTTTAAAACATACAAATGTAATGCTTCCAATTTATATAGGTGGGCCATAACCCACAGGTTTATGTAAGGTGATTATGAAAACCAGGGAAATTGCATTTGGGCAGTTTTTCCTACATCAAAGTGGTATCAGAGTAGGGAAAGGTTTCCTATGAGTAAAAAGGAGATTTTGTGTGTAAAAAGGGAAAGTCTACGTGAGAAGTCAACATGGGAGTGATTGTTGTTCAGTTGTTGTTCAATTTTTGTTCAATTTTTGTTCAATTGTTGTTCAGTTATTGTTCAATTGTTGTTCAGTTGTTGTTCAGTTGTTGTTCAGTTGTTGTTCAGTTGTTGTTCAATTTCTATTCAATTGTTGTTTAGTTTCTCTTCAATTGTTGTTCAATTGATGTTCAATTGCTGTTCAATTGTTGTTCAAATTGTTGTTCAATTGTTGTTCAATTGATGTTCAATTGTTGTTCAATTGACCGCCTGCGTCATTTTAAGTGAAAGGAGGAGGTACAGTTATGTGAAGATTGGTGAGTTTATGGTCTTTGCACTATCATACAGATAGCGACAATAGAAGGTGAGAAAACTTGCAGTAGCCTAAAGCCAGGTGTGATAAATTGGTTCCAAAATAGAGAACCAGAGAGATGCCAAAAGACTAAGCCAGGAGGGAAGCCTGGTCAGGTATCGTGTAGTAGAGAAGACTGTTACTGCAAAGGTTTTTTTGTAGCTCATAGAAAGATCATAAAAGCATTTCCACTGAGGAAGTGGGTAGAATTGCTATGGGATAAAGGAGAAGCATATGACTCGGAGGTCATAAATTTTTGTGCCTTGCGAGTCTAATGGAGGAGCATCCGACCACCCTTAATCAAAAGTCAAAGTAAAAGCTATGGATGAGGATACGTGGACAATCATGTAAACTGGGAGCAAATTTCTGTTAAATACGAGCTAATTTGATGGAATTGATAAGTCTCTAGAAGACTTAATTAATGTAATTATCTGCCATGTATGTGTGTTGAGGGATTTAGGCGATTTGCGAGAGTAAATCATGGATCTGAGATGATCCATGACTTTGTAATTTTCTCTATAAAGAGTTTGTGTTGTGTGACAGAAAAATAGAGAGTGATAGAGGGGCAGGAAACATTTGTGTAAACAGAGTGTGGATTCAATGTAGTCGAGAGGAAAATTTGTGACTAAGGCTGAAATGCCTTGGAATGTAATTATATTATGTATAACATAAACTGTGTGTTATGTGGAATTTGTATGTCTATGTGTTTATGTGCTATTGAGTTAATTCTCGTGTTATTGGCTCACTGATTGACCATCGATTATTATAAGGATCGATGGCGATCCAACGATAAAACTCGTTAACTATTGTATGAGTGTGTGAGTGTTTAAACAGAGTGTGGCAGAGTGAATCTGGGTGGAAAGGTGAATTCCATCATAAGAAAACAAGCACAGAGGGATTCGTCAGATCATTTAGATCGACTGATATTAACGATAGAGGAATAGAGTGCGGGGGTTAGGAGTGTATGGATGTCTTGATCATGGTTGAAGGCCCGCACTCAATCACAACCATTGATCTAAATTTCAAACGCTTATGTCACAGTCAACTATGGGGGTTGAGCTGTTGGTAATCCGCATGCTAGTTCAAGGGCCATAGACTGTTGGATCACTGTTGATGTTGGTCGTTGGATTATATCGCATCACATCATTCATGGGTGAATGAACCCTGTCCGGGATAAATTACGATATGCGATGTGCGTTGATCAGGGAAGACATCAACCATTGGATTAATGATGAAATCAATGTTGAAGAATTAATACGATGATATTTGTGGGAAAAGAGTGGACCTGAGAAGTGTAGAGATGCGAGTTTATTTTATTCGGAGTCTAGTTTTTTGCATTCAGGTGGGCCTGATGTTCGGTTGCAAGTTTTGTATTATTCTGTTGTTGGGTGATTGGTTGGGTTCTTTTGTTTAAAGCCTACCAATATAACACTTCTGATTTTTATAGGTGGGCCATAACCCATAGGTTTACCTAAGGTGATTATGAAAACCAGGGAAATTGCATTTAGGCGGTTTTTCCCGCGTCAGTTTTCTTCTAGTTAGGAAAGGATTTTGAACCCCAA
Source organism: Pinus tabuliformis (assembly GCA_031772625.1). Classification (NCBI taxonomy): domain Eukaryota; kingdom Viridiplantae; phylum Streptophyta; class Pinopsida; order Pinales; family Pinaceae; genus Pinus; species Pinus tabuliformis. Next base: position 1,654,319,881 of record CM062819.1, read on the forward strand.
AAGGAAGGTTTTCTTTGGATAATCTCTCAATATACCTCATCTTCCTTGATCCAAGGAGATGGTGGAATTTTTTTCATGTAGAAATGAAGAATAACTCATGCTGATTCAAGGACCACGAGTAATACAATCACTAGTTCCATGGTTTTTATCTAGACCCCATATAGGACTTGGAGGCACAACTTATTTGAGTTGTAACAATCATTAGAGATAATTGGTGGTTTCACATGCATATATTCAGTAATGTTTCCTTAAATGTGCATTCTCTTGCATTCAGTTGTATCAAGTATGGCTAAACCTCCAAGAGAATACACAAACAACATTTCCACTATCATGCACAATATGTGTAAACCTTGTCTTTATCTTGCACTTGTAGATTTCAAAGCTTATATATGCTTCATTAGAGTAAGAGGATGGATGAAATGATGAACAATTATAATGTTTTTCTTCCGACCTCTTTGAAAAAAGTTAGAAAAAAAATGTTACTCTAATTCCCATTGATGCTTTTTGGATTATAGGTATCCCCATGGGTTATATATTCTGCAACAACTAGAAAACACAAAAGATGAGAGGGCTAGAAAAGTGGGGTGTTTCTTGATTCTCTACTACATTTGTTATTTGATTTAGCAACTTAGGTTAAAGAGAAATTAAACTTGCATTGTGAATGGAACTACATGTTGAAACAGATAACTTTCTATTTGATATATTGAATAGGGAAATGTACATGGATATATGTAGCTTTTCCAAAAGATTAATGTATATAATTAAAAATAGATCTATCTAAATGAGATCTCCTATTTCCACTTAAAGTTTCTATCAATGATTTCCCTACACTATAACAACATAAAAATATTTTGATAACACTATAAAATTTGCATGCAATTAAATATTACCTAGAAAATCTCTATGATCCCTAGCATATCTATGAATGTTACAATCTTTCTCTTTTTTGAAGGCTTAGTGAACATATCAACCATGTTCTCCTAGCATATCTATGCATGTTACAATATTTCTATTTTTCAAAGGCTTAGTGAACATATCAACCATGTTCTCTTTTATGTTACAAAAGATCAAATCAATTTATTTTAATTGACCACTCTCTTTCAAAAAATAATGTTGAGACAAAATGATGTTAAGATTCAATGCGTTTTAAACTTGCGTGGTAAATCTGATTATTGACTATTTTCATTAAACTTTGGTTGTTGCACTTGATAGTTATAGGTACACCTTTCCTTTTCCCCATGTCTTCAAGAATGCACCTTACCCAAATTACTTCATAGATAGCACTATGAAATATTGTAATTATATACTTGTCTACCTACCTCTCTCACAACTTAGATATTGATTCATAGCAGTTGAGATTCCCAGTAGGCTAAGGGTCTACCTAGATGGAACAATTCAATGTTCTCTTAACAAGGGTACCATTCTCCCTTCTCACAGCTTGGTAATAAATCCAAGGAAGGAGTGGCATCCAAGGATGTGGTAATTGATCCTCAAATAGGCATCTTCATTCTGATATTCCTTCCTCCTCTCAAGGTGACTCATGGAAAACAAAAAGTTCTGGCACTTGTGTACATTCATAGAGAGGCTTTCTGTCATGTGTCAACTATCTCACCAACTTATCATAACCATGTCATTTAACTGTCTATAGAGGCCAAGGTTATATGTCTATCAGTGGAGTATAGGAGAGAACCTGAGCATCGACTCACTACGACTTATGACAATTGTTTCAATGTCCTTGAATGGATTAACCACCAAGCAAAGGGAGAAAAGGGTGTGTCATGGACCCCTGGCTGAATTCCCATGTAGATTTTAGGAAAGTATTCTTGGTAGGTGACAACGTTGGAGGCAAAATCATCCACCATATGGGAATCCTTGTGAGTGAAAGGAATTAGGATGAGCTACATTTACTATTGGAAAGGCAAAGGAGGAAAGGCACAAAATTGACACACACACAAAACAATACGCATTTTGATTTTCTATCGATCACATAAACTTTACTTGATTGTGATGGACCCATTGAGGGGTATTTAACCTTTTTAGACTAGAGACTCACTCAAAATAACTTCAACATGAAAACACTCACTAACTTTTACCCTACCAAATATAAGACTGAACTTGAACTAACTCACACTTGATTTAGTTAACTCACACTGACACTAGTTAACTCAAACTCTAAATTTGGACTACTTTGCATGTGGGAGTAATTACAATTTCCAACACTCCCCCTTAATTACCACCGTATGACTAAGCATAAATCAACTACACTCGCTAGGCTTATAATAAAAATTGACTCAGTCATCATTCAAACATGCCTGCTAGTCTATGTCTCAGCTAAGCCTACAATTACTCAAAACTTTGACAAATTTACATTTTACATTTCGTTTCTTCCGAATTATATATCCTCGAAATTGCTTCATTCTCTATTATGCATTCTTGTTGTAGGCTCCGTATTTCTTCAATTGTTGTTGTTGTAATGTTTCTTTGACTTCTCTTGTATTTGTTTTGAAAAACAATTTGATCTTGTCTTCTACAACTTCCTCTTTAAAGATTTGTTTAACAATGGATGGTTTCCACAACTCTTCGTATTCAAACTGTGTTATTTGCTTTGCTTCTTTCACTTCATATTCCTAACTTTCTTTCTCCAATATTTCTTGATAGAAAAATCTTATCTCTTCCTGACTCCATTCCTTAAAAATGGTTTTAATGCATTCATCCTCATTTTTAGAAAATCCATGTCCTTCTCTTCACTTTCACCATCAAGTATTGTTGATTTTTTCTTGTAGTGTGCACACTTAAGATCATCATTAGGCTTACATGTAAAATCATAAATATGCTTCTTTTTCTCATTCACCACTTTATTTAATTATTTTATTTGAGCTGTTTCTTTAAGACACTTATCAATCTGTTCAATTGGATTCTCAATCCATTCGTCATTGATATTCAAATCTACATCAAACTTATCAAGAAATTTGATTTCAACCTAAGCTCCCGTGCTATTTTAAACACCTGCATATTCAAAATTAATGTTAAAAACATCTTTTTTATGCTCTTCAACGAGAGCTTCCTTCTCTACCTCTTCCTTCTTTGCATTTTTTTCCATTGCATGGAGGTTTTCTTCCACTATTATGCTATCAATGGATATTCTTATCAAAAAATATTAAATCACTTTATCCTCTTCTTGATCATTAGCTACTGCTAGATCACATACTGCTTCATGAGTAGTTCCAACTACTTCATATCTTGTTGCTACAATGACAACTTTAACCTTCAATTCTTCATCAAACATGGCACTTACCATATTGCCACAATCAATCCTTGTTTCAAAAACCAAACCACACATATCATCAACATAATGTTCATCCACCCTATGGTGGGCTATCCGAGCATCCATGTGCTCATTAAAAAATTCAACTTCACCAAATTCATCGGTTGCGGTTGGATTCAGTAATGTGTATCTCACTTTGCAATCATCATCCACATGTATTTTGTCGTAGTGTGATTCCCAATGATCTTCACCATCCATGTTACAGTGGAGTCCTTGAACATTTATATGCTCTTGCTCTACTTCACATGCAAAGGCTTTAGCTTCTTTCTCTGTAATCCTTGTTGTGTCTTCTTCATCCATATGCATGTCTGCATAATGGGTTTTACTTTTATAGCCTTCGTGGCCATCATCCAGCTTTGAGTGGGATTCTAGAAACTCTGTTGTCTTCCTAGAGTCTTGCTCATCTACTCTCAAATATGAAGCTGAATCAAAATATTGCGACACATCTTGCTACTACATGTCACTTTACTTTGTGCCAAACTATACATCCATGATCACTTTCCTTTGTGCCAAACTTTCCTTTTCTTTTTTATTCCTTCTCTTAATCTTCTTCAATCGTGCTTTACGACCCATGACTGTTATCTTTCTTTTGTCTTATGATTTCTTTCCTTCTTTCATGAGGCTTCTCTCCATATCCCCCCTAGAAAAAAAATATGATCTTCAATATTTACCCCCGTAAGGAATAATATTCACCCTAAAACACTGTCATGCTTTCCAAAACAAAAACCTTTGCATACAGACAGACAATTTTAAAGCCTTAAATTATCTTGCCAATAAAAACTCCCAAAATCATAAAAAAAATCTTGACTCGAATAAAACCCTTGGTACCTTTGGTTTATTTCAATAATTTGTTTTTTTAAATCTTTGATCCTTTAACAAAAATAACCATTTTAAAAACATTTTTTTCAAAAGATTTAAAATTTCCCTCCTATAATCTTCACCTACTAAAAAGATACCTTTGGAAAATATTTTTCATACCCTTTAATATCTCCTTTTAAAAATGAACTTTGAAATGTAATTTTTCTAAACTTTTAAAACTGTGCATGGCCTTTTCAAAGAAATATAAGTTGTTTCTTTTATATTGATAACATAAACTTGACTTGATTATAATGAACCCGGTGAGGGGTATCTAACATTTTTTTACTAGCGACTCACGCAAAATAACTTCAACATGAAAACACTAACTAAATTTGACATTAACAAATATAAGACTAAACTCAAACTGATTCACACTTGACTCATTTAACTCACACTGACACTAGTTATCTCAAACTTTAAATTTGGACTTCTCTGCATGTAGGAGTAATTACAATTTCCAACATTTACAAGGAGCCATTCTGATTCACCTTGCTTTTGGCAAAAAAAACTAGTTGGCCGCAGAGTGGGGCCATAGTTGGAGGGGAAGTGGGCTAACAGGCGGAATGGAAGATTTTTGTTGGATACAATATAGAGTGTCATCCTCCCCACAGGGGTAGATAAAGAGCATCATTTCTCAAACCAATATTGTAACAACCCCGGGTTAAAAGTTCATGTAATAAAGTTAATAAAGGAAAAATAAGACAAAGGTCATGGGACACATATTCCAAGCTGAATATTGGGTAAAACATCATAGTGGGTGTTCGTTTGGTTTATTATGGCTAAGGGAAATTGGCAAAGGCAATGAGAAAGGCTTTGTAAAGACGAGGCATTTTTTGGCATTTTATTTATGAAAATAAAGGAAATTGGGAGAAAAGGAAGGTGAAAGGTCACAGGTTGCATGTGAGGAGGAAATTGAAGGAAAAGAATGGAAATTGAAGAAAATATAGGCCTCATTAATAAAATGGCTTCTAAGGATCAGGTCACGACCTTTTGACATTTTTGGGTTGGAGCTCTCTCTCTATTCTCTATACTCGCTCATACTCTTGCACACTTAGAGAATTCTTGGACCACTCTAGCATTGGAGAAAGGAAGGCAAAGGAAGGACAATGAAGCAAAGGGAAGCGAAGCTCAAGCAAGGAAGAGTTCGATCAAGTGGCTACAATGGAATGCCTTGTGGGTATCGAGTTGCATGTATAATTTCTTTGCTATTTTTGGCATGCATGGTATATGCATGTCTCTTGTTGTCATTGGAATGCGTTTTTCTAATTGTGATAGTGGTTTCAATCTTGCCTTGCCATTTCTGGATAGCCATGGTGTGATGGGGTTCTTATGATTGACTTTAGATATAAAACAATAATAATAATTATATTTCATCAATTCATTAAAATAAATAAATTTTTTCATTTATGTAATTTTTTTAAACAAGTGTTAATTCAACTCTATTGAAATATTTATCATTATAAACTGTTTTTCATTATGTGTTGAAGAAAATAATGTTGTATCCCATTTTAGACTAAAGAATAAAAGGAGTGAATAAAAACTGTTAAACGCCATCTCTCTTCTTTTTCAATACATATCATTTAGAATATATTCAGAAGATGTGCACATATAAAGTTGTGTGACTTTCATATATGCGCATGTCTTTCATATACTCACAACTTTAGTATATGCGCATATATTTTGTGTATGGGTTTTTTCCGTATATGAGCATATCTTTCGTATATGCGCATATCTGGAAGCCATGCATATATAGTAGATTTACATATATATAAGATATGCGTATATACATAAGTTACACATATCCGGAAGATAAGAGCATATATGAAAGTTGTTCATATACGGAAGATATGCACATATACGGAAGACATACGCATATACAAAAGATGTGCATATCTGGAGATTGTCATATATGCATATTACATAAGTTGTGCATAGATTTTGTATATGCACGACTTATGTATATTTGTGAAACTTTTCTATATGTGCATATACAGAAGTTTCACATATACGGAAGTTGCGCATATACAAAAGAGATGCACATTTACGAAAATTGTGCATATAAGGAAGATATGCGCATCTTTTGTATATGTGTAACTTCCATATATCCGTATATATAAAATCTATGCATAAAATGAGCCTATGTATATATACATCCATTGTATATTCACAACTTCCATATATGCGCATATTTTTTTTATATGTACAAATTTTGTATATGTGCATGCACATATACAAAAGTTGCATATATACGGAAGATATGCGATATAGAATATGCATATATATAGAAGTTGTGTGAATTATATATGTGTGTAGCTTCTGTATAAGTATAAATTTCATATATGCGCATATATTCCATATATGTGCATCTATCGTATATGCACAACTTCCATATATTTGCATATATGAAGCTCCGGATACTTCGTATATGAACAACTTATGTATATGTGCATATATTTCATAGATGCATTATAAGGAAGTTGCGCACATGTAGAGGATCTCATATATGCATGGAGTGTGTTAGGTGTAAAATTTTTATGTGATATTGTGTCATTCTAACTAAAATATTTGAAACTAAATTAATTGAATGAATATATGCAAGTGATTAAAAATCACATTTCAAATTGTAGTTTATCTTTCCTTGATTTTGACTTGCAACCACACTGTCTTTTCTTATTGATTGGGCTCAAGAAAATATGTTTTCTCTTGATAATGATATTGGATGCAATTACAGTATTGAAAAACATTATGTTGTATTCTTGACATTCTTTGATTATCAAGTTGTTCAATGCATATGCCTGTTCCAAATTTCTAGGTATTATGAATCTTGATTTCTTATGATTTGATGAGTTAACATGTTTCATCTTAATTCCACGGAAGCGTATATGCATATATAAAGAAGTTTCATATATACAAAATCTTTTGTATATGTGCATATACCGAAGCTGTACATATATGGAATTTTCACATATAAGCTTCTATATATACACAAATTCTGTATATATGCATATCTTTTGTATATGTTCAACTTTCATATTTGCGCATATCTCAAGTATATGCGTAACTTCTGTATATGGACATGTACAGTAGTGTATATACATAATTTGTGTGCATATTACAAAAGGCACACACAACTTACGTATATGTGCAACTTTTGTATGTGTATATACGAAAGATATGCGCAAATATGAAAGTTGCACATATACAGAATATATGCACATATATAGAAGTTGCACATATACAGAAGATATGCACATCTTCCGAATATGTGTAGCTTCCGTACATGCATAGTTTCTGTATATATGCATCTATCGTATATGTGCATGTTGGCATTATGATACATATGTTGTACTTGATGGCAACCCACTCATCTCAGATAATAAATTATAATGTAGAGAAAATTTCACGCACTTATATGCAGAGAAAAGTTTATTTCATGTAGAGAAAAGTTCACGCACTTTTATGCAGAGAAAAGTTTATTTCATGTAGAGAAAAAGTTCACGCACTTTCATGCAAGGAAAAGCGTGTATATGTTGGAGAACTTACCCTTGGTCCATGGTAGTTAGTCCTTGGTATTTGAACCTATGGTTTTGGACCATGGTACCTCGTCAGAAGTGTTGATCCCAAGTATTGGGTTCGTGGTATTTGTTTATTATGGTTTTGGTCCGTGGTATTGCATGTAGAGAAAAAGTTCACGCACTTTCATGCAAGGAAAAGCGCGTATATGTTGGAGAACTTACCTTTGGTCCATGGTAGTTAGTCCTTGGTATTTGAACCTATGGTTTTGGACCATGGTACCTCGTCAGAAGTGTTGATCCCAAGTATTGGATCATGGTATTAGTTCGACAGTTTTTGATCCTGTGGTTTTGGCCCGTGGTATTGCATCCAAAAGTGTTGATCTCACGCACTTTCATGGTTGGTTCATGGTATTAGTTCCACAGTTTTTGATCCTATGGTTTTGGCCCGTGGTATTGCATCCAAAAGTGTTGATCTCACGCACTTTCATGGTTGGTTCATGGTATTAGTCCAATAGTTTTGTTGATCCTATGGTTTTGGACCGTGGTATTGAGAAAGGACTAAGGCTATAAAAGAGGAAGGAGATCATTTGACAAAGCATCTTCTGAATTATTGAATATCTGATAAAGTACTAGATCTGGAATATTGTGATTGGGTTGTGGTGCAGATCTGGATTTGAATGAAGAAGGAACCTGAGCGTAAGGAGAAGGATAAGTTCTATTGATGGGTCAAAATCTTAAGGCTGGAATAGTGGTATTTCTATATGATTTTGATCTGTGATATGTGGCATACGCTTGATCTATAAATCTAATAATTTGGGTCTGAATTATTGATGCATGTTTTATTTTACACATGTTATGATCTGGGTATGTCTGATGTATGGAACAACTGCAAAGTTATAAGGAAATATTTGCAGATCTGTATGCGGGTTGGCTTTGGTGAAATCAGAGATTGATGATGCAAGTGTAGTTGATGGTTTTTTTTTGATGTTCTTGGATCCAGTCTGAAAATTAATGAAAAGTGGTCCTTGAAAGAAAAGAAGTAGGGGGTTGTAGCTCCCTTCCAGGAGAGACTAGAAAACGAGAGAGAGAGTTGTAGCTCTTTTCAGGTTGTAGCCTACGTACTGGTAAAGGACTGCAGTAGTACAAAATCATTGTAAAAGGAGTTTCTTATTAAAAGAAGATAGAGACATATTGCAGCAGGTGGTTTTCACCCACATTGGGTTTCCACCTTATATCTGGTGTTCTTTTGTGTGACTATTTGCTTTTCTTGTTCCTGCTCATTATTTTATGATTCTGACATACAAAGTAATGATCAATATTTGAAGAATTATTCAAAGTATAAATAAGGAAGATATATTGAAAAGAATTTGATAATACTGATTCACCCCCCCCCTCTTAGTATTATTTCCAACAATTGGTATCAGAGCAGGTCCTTCTGAAGAAGCTTGATCGCTTGAAGGAAGATATAACATCATGAGCAACTACGAGAGGGAAGCATCAATCAGGCCACCGATTTTTGATGGGACAAACTTCGTATATAGGAAGGTAAGAGTTACTTCCTATCTTCAATCTTTGGGTACAGAAGTATGAGACATTCTAGAAACAGGGTATACTTTTCCATCAGCTACTCCTACAGATTCAGCTGAGAAGAAGAAATATGAAACAAATGGAAAGGCGGTTAATACTCTTCTAGGATGTCTATCTCAATCTGAATTCGTGAAGGTTATGCAATATAAATCTGCAAAAGAAATATGGGACAAGATTGTTTTGAGCTACGAAGGAGATGAACAGGTAAAACGTGCAAAACTTTAAACCCTCAGGATTCAGTATGAGAATCTCAGAATGCATAATGATGAAAGTGTGGCTAACTATTTTCTTCATGTTTGTTAATTGTATGAAAAATTTGGGTGAAGAAATAAAAGAGGCTGTTGTGGTTGAAAAAGTTCTAAGATCTTTGTCACCTAGGTTTGAATCTAAAGTTTCTGCTATAGAAGAAAAGGAGAATCTACAACATCTTAAAATGTCACAACTACATGGAATTCTAACTGCTTATGAAATGAGAAAAGGAGGTCCATCTAACAGGAAAGAAGATGCCTTCAAGGCTTCAGGTAAAGGAGAGTACTATGAATCAGGACATGGGTCAGAAGAAGAAGAAGAATCAAATTTTGTCAGAAATCTTCAACGGGGTGCTGGACGGTTCAGAGGTAAGTTACCCTTCAAATGCTTTTCTTGTGGAAGAGTAGGTCACTATGCTGCCAAATGTCCTCATAAGGATAAGATCAACAAGGGAAAGGAACCTATTAGATGGAACAAGAAACAGAATGCAAATAAGAAAAGCTACTACACTCATGAAGACAGTGATGGTCTATCAAATAGTGATGAAGATGAACGAGGTAATAACTATAAACTTTTAATGGCATTTGAAGATGATGATTACATGGATGCTATAGACGTGGATAGGTTTTATGAAGAGATTTCTAGACTTAAGACATGTATAGAAGAAAAGAATATGATCATTGATACTCTACAATTTCAAATTGATGAAAAAGAAAAATATCTTGAAAAGTTAGAAGGTGAAATTGTTGGCCTTAGAAAAGAAATTGAGAAAGCAAAGGCTATTAATCTTAAGTTTGTCAAAGGATCTGAAACTCTGGATGAGATCATCAATGTACAGTGTTCTCCGCTAAAGAAGACAGGTCTGGGGTATAATGGAGAAACATCTCAAGCATCCACCTCAAAGAGTTATCTTGATGCAGCAAGAAGGAATGAGCAAAAGCACAATGGAGATCATCAGGTAAAGCAGGGATGAAATACATCAAGAACGAACAAAGACTATCAGGTAAACCAGGGGCAATCTGTCTTAAGGATGAACAAAAGCTACAACCAGCCACAGGTAAAATCTTCTCAATTGGCTTCAAGAATGGATGACAATAGAAATTACAATCATTTGGCTGGTAGATTTGATAATCGCAGAAGTTTCTTCAATGGGCAATGTTTCTCTTGCCATAACTTTGGTCACAAAGCAGCTCAATGTGTTGCATAAACAATCATGACTAGAGAAGCTCAAAAACAAAGAAGTATGATTGGGATTACAAAAAGGACCTATAACAACTTTTCTGCTCTTGAAAATGAAGTTGAATGTTCTATTTACAATAACTTTGGTCATGAAGATTCTGAATGCAGGAGCAGGTTTCAGTAGACAAAGGAACAAGCCTCAAGCACCAGAACATGGAGAATAAAGGAACCACAAACAGAAAGATGTGGGATAGCCTTTTATGCAGAGGGCCAGGAAAATCTATGGTGCATCGATAGTACGTTCGAAGCATATGACAGGTGATAAAGAAAAACTTGAATCATATTCTACTTTAGAAAAGGCAAAGAAAGTTTCTTTTGGAAATGATACTCCAGCAGCTATAAAAGGAAAAGGCACAGCTCAGTTAAAAGAAAAGGTTAAAGCTGGAAATGTTTTGTATGTTGATGGCTTGAAGCATAACCTTCTGAGTGTCAGTCAGATGTGCGATCAAGGAACCGAGGTAATATTTCGATCAAATGGATGTAGTGTTCGTGATCTTGATACAGGGAAAACAGTGATCAAAGGTAGAAGAACTCCAAATAACCTATACATATTTGAAGAAGGACAACAACAATGCTATTTGAGCAAGGATGATGAACATTGGTTATGGCACCAGAGGTTGGGGCATCTAAGCTTTTCACAAATAAGGAAGGCATGCAAATATCAAGCAGTTCGTGGTCTTCCAGATATCAAAATTCTAGACAACACTATATGCAAATCATGTCAGTTTGGTAAGCAAACCAGAACCAACTTCCCGGAGAAGGAAGGATCAGCCAGCAGGCCTCTTGAACTAGTCCATACAGATGTATGTGGTCCTTTCAGGACGAGGTCACCTTGAGGAGAAGAATACTTGATATTATTCATTGACGATTTCTCCAGGTTTGTTTGGTTAGGACTTCTGAAGCACAAAGACGAAGCATTCGAAAAATTCAAATCCTTCAAAGCCTTGGTTGAAAATGAATCAGGTTACAAAATTAAGTGCCTCAGGTCCGACAGAGGTGGGGAGTTTACCTCAAATGAATTTTTCGATTTCTGTGAAGAAAATGGGATAAGAAGGGAATTCTCTACAGCTAGAACTCCTCAGCAAAATGGAGTGGTGGAAAGGATGAACAGAACAATCCAACAAATGGTCCGTGCTATGCTTGATGAGTCGGGAACTCCCGCAACTTTCTGGGGTGAAGCTACATATGCTACGATTGTTATTCTCAATAAAACAAATGTCCGAGTGAACAACAATCAAACTCCTCATGAACTCTGGTATGGTGAGACTCCTTTGGTAAAACACTTCAAAATCTTTGGGAGCAAATGCTATATTAAGAATACTGATGAGCAACTTGGCAAACTTGAACCTAGAGCAGATGAAGGCATTCTTCTTGGTTATTCTCCACACAGCAAAGCATATAAGTGCTACAATAAAAGACTTGGAAGAATTTTTGACAGCATTGATGTAGTGGTTGATGAAAAAGGATACATTCCTAGGCAAGTAAATCATGAAAATATCGAAGAAGATGAAGACTACCCTCAAAGACAGAGTGATGAAGAAGAAGAAGCTCAAGAAGCACCAGAGGAATAGATAAGGGTAGAAGAGAAGACTCCATCCAGGTACGTTCAGAAGAATCATCCAGAATCTCAGATTTTGGGGCAAAAAGAAGCAGGTGTAAAAACAAGAAGAACAATTGCAGAAGCTTCAAGCTATTTGGCATTACTCTCATCCACTGAACCACAAAATATAAAAGAGGCATGCAAAGATGCATTTTGGGTCAAAGCAATGGATGAAGAACTTGAGCAGATCGAAAAGAACAACACTTGGGAGTTGTTTCCTAGACCAAAGGATAAGAATGTTATAGGGACAAAATGGGTCTTCAAAAGTAAGTTGAATGAAAATGGGGAAGTAATTAGAAACAACGCCAGACTTGTTTGTAAAGGGTATGCGTAGCAAGAAGGAATAAATTTTGAAGAAACTTTTGCTCCTGTTGCAAGACTTGAGGCCATCCGAATGTTCCTTGCTCTCTCAAGCTTTCAAAAGTTCAAAGTATTTCAAATGGACATGAAATCAGGCTTTCTAAATGGAGACTTAGAAGAAGAAGTATACATTGAGCAGCCAGATGGTTTCATTCTTGGAAATGATCCAAATCTTATATGCAGATTGAAAAAGGCTCTCTATGGTCTTAAACAAGCTCCAAGGGCTTGGTACTATCGTTTGGACAAATATCTTCATCAACAAGGTTTTTCAAAAGGATCAGCAGATAGCAATCTTTATATAAAAATTGAAAATGACAAATTGCTGATACTTGTTGTGTATGTATCTATGACATTATCTTTGGTAGCAATGAAGAATCTATGAGTTAAAGCTTTGCCTTGGTGATGCAGAAAGAATTTGAAATGTCCTTGCTTGGAGAATTGACATATTTTCTGGGCCTGCAAATCCAACAAAAGGGAGGGATCTTCTTGTCTCAAACCAAGTATCTCAAGCAGATTTTGAAGAAATATGGCATGGAAGATGCAAAACCAGTATGTACAGCCATGGTCATAGGATGTAGCCTCAGTGAAAATGATGAATCAGCAGTAGTACATCAACCAACCTATAGATCTATGATTGGAAGTCTACTTTATTTGACAGGTACCCGACCAGACATCATGCATGCAGTGGGAATAGTTGGAAGATTTCAGGTAAATCCAAAGGAAACTCATCTGCAGGAAGTAAAGAGAATCTTCAAATATCTTCAAGGGACTCAAAATTATGGCTTATGGTATCCTAGAGATACATATCTCACACTTCATGCTTATATTGATGCAGATTGGGCCAGAACCGTGGATGACAGGAAGAGCACAAGTGGTGGTGCATTCTTTATGGGTTCCAGATTAGTATCTTGGTTCAGCAAGAAATAGAGTTCGATTGCCTTGTCTACAGTTGAAGCAGAATATGTTGCTGCTGCATCTTGCTCCACTCAACTCCTTTGGATGATGCAGACCTTGCAGGATTTTCAAATCACTTGTACACCACCCATCTCCATCTTATGTGATAATACAAGTGCAATCAGAATTTCAAAGAACCCAGTCATGCATTCAAAAACCAAGCACATACCAATCAAGTATCACTTTCTCCGGGAACAAGTGCTTGAACAAAAGGTCAAGTTGGAGTATGTTCCTTCTAAGGAACAGGTTGCTGATATACTCACCAAACCATTTCCTAGGGAGACCTTTGAATACCTCAGGCAAAAGCTAGGGGTTGTTGATGCATCATCTTGTTGTTGAATCTCTTCTGATTGTTGGTTGTACGCAAGGTTCATCTGAAGTATATGCGTACATGTGCTGGGTTGCGGATTGGTCAAAGATCGAATGGCACAGGTTCAGGGGGAGCATATCATGCATTGTTGGCATTATGGAGGAAGTACAGAAGGAGATCATGGATGCCGGTCTCAATATTGCTGCAATACGTCTCTATCTCTTTCATGGTCATGGATTATGGTTCTTCTTTGCAGATCTGGTTTATAGTTAGGGGGAGCATGTTCTTAGGGGGAGCATAACCCTTTGCTCTTGATGTCAAAGGGGGAGAGTGATTGGTTGTTGTTGCCATCAAGTCCAAAGGGGGAGATTGTTAGCATTATGATACATATGTTGTACTTGACGGCAACCCACTCATCTCAGATAATAAATTATAATGTAGAGAAAATTTCACGCACTTATATGCAGAGAAAAGTTTATTTCATGTAGAGAAAAGTTCACGCACTTTTATGCAGAGAAAAGTTTATTTCATGTAGAGAAAAAGTTCACGCACTTTCATGCAAGGAAAAGCGCGTATATGTTGGAGAACTTACCTTTGGTCCATGGTAGTTAGTCCTTAGTATTTGAACCTATGGTTTTGGACCATGGTACCTCGTCAGAAGTGTTGATCCCAAGTATTGGGTTCGTGGTATTGGTTTATTATGGTTTTGGTCCGTGGTATTGCATGTAGAGAAAAATTTCACGCACTTTCATGCAAGGAAAAACGCGTATATGCTGGAGAACTTACCTTTGGTCCATGGTAGTTAGTCCTTGGTATTTGAACCTATGGTTTTGGACCATGGTACCTCGTCAGAAGTGTTGATCCCAAGTATTGGTTCATGGTATTAGTTCGACAGTTTTTGATCCTATGGTTTTGGCCCATGGTATTGCATCCAAAAGTGTTGATCTCACGCACTTTCATGGTTGGTTCATGGTATTAGTTCCACAGTTTTTGATCCTATGGTTTTGGCCTGTGGTATTGCATCCAAAAGTGTTGATCTCACGCACTTTCATGGTTGGTTCATGGTATTAGTCCAACAATTTTTTTGATCCTATGGTTTTGGACCGTGGTATTGAGAAAGGACTAAGGCTATAAAAGAGGAAGGAGATCATTTGACAAAGCATCTTCTGAATTATTGAATATCTGATAAAGTACTAGATCTGGAATATTGTGATTGGGTTATGGTGCAGATCTGGATTTGAATGAAGAAGGAACCTGAGCATAAGGAGAAGGATAAGTTCTATTGATGGGTCAAAATCTTAAGGCTGGAATAGTGGTATCTCTATATGATTTTGATCTGTGATATGTGGCATACACTTGATCTATAAATATAATAATCTGGGTCTGAATTATTGATGCATGTTTTATTTTACACATGTTATGATCTGGGTATGTCTGATGTATGGAACAACTGCAAAGTTATAAGGAAATATTTGGAGATCTGTATGCGGGTTGGCTTTGGTGAAATCAGAGATTGATGATGCAAGTTTAGTTGATGGTTTTTTTTTTATGTTCTTGGATCCAGTCTGAAAATTAATGAAAGTGGTCCTTGAAAGAAAAGAATTAGGGGGTTGTAGCTCCCTTCCAGGAGAGACTGGAAAACGAGAGAGAGAGTTGTAGCTCTTTGCAGGTTGTAGCCTGCGTACTGGTAAAGGACTACACCACTACAAAATCATTGTAAAAGGAGTTTCTTATCAAAAGAAGATGGAGACATATTGCAGTAGGTGATTTTCACCCACATTGTGTTTCCACCTTATATCTGGTGTTCTTTTGTGTGACTATTTGCTTTTCTTGTTCCTGCTCATTATTTTATGATTCTGACATACAAAGTAATGATCAATATTTGAAGAATTATTCAAAGTATAAATAAGGAAGATATATTGAAAAGAATTTGATAATACTGATTCACCCCCCCCTCTCAGTATTATTTCCAACAGTGCATATGCAGAAGTTGTGCTCAACTTTAACCTCCGTATATGCGCAACCTCTATTTATCTGCATATCTTCTGTATATGTGCATATCTTTTGTATATACAGAACATCCATATATGTGCATATCTTCATTATATGTGTATATACAAAAGTTGCACATATATGTAAGTTGGGCACATACGAAAGATATGTCATCTAGAAGGTGTGTATATATAGAAACTGTGTGAATTTTGCATATCCATAGCTTCCGTGTAAACATAAACTCTACAAATAGGGAAACTCCCCTATTAGTAAACTCTCGAGATCTGATTTTTAGATCACTGCAAACCCTGCATTTCTAAACCCTTCAACACTGATCATTCTTGAAACCCTCACAAAGACAAAAGGAAAATATTTATATTATTTTGTTATTAATCGTTATTACTTGAAATGTTAGAATCCTTCCAAATTCATATTGCACAAAAAAGGAATACAAGATCCCTCTATATGTACTTTTTTCCATTTGGAAGTTGAAATGGTTCAACATCTATTCTTTGGATGTGAATTCATAGATCAAGTATGACATCATGCCTTTAAAGAGTTGAATCATAGCTCTAGAAGACTAGATCATGGAGAGGAATGCTTGATTAGTAGAGTACATATGAAAATATAGGTAAGAAACTTGGCTAGTGATCCCCAAATTCTTATGTCATAAAATATGGTTCACATGAAATAGGGAAATAATTTTTTGAAGAAAGATTAAAACATGAGCCAATTGATTGTGGATATATGCGAACAAACCAATTAATCTACACCTCATGAATACCAAAAACTAAATATATATACAAACTTCTTTGATAGTTTGTATAAGTGTGTCCTGGTTGTCCTAATGATAACAACTCCTTCTCAAAATGTGTCTTATACAATAAGTTGTGCATATACAATAGATGCACATATACGGAAGATATGTGCATATACGGAAGTTGCGCATATACAGAAAATACGCATATATAGAAGTTGCACATATATGGAAGATACCCATATACAGAAGTTGTGCATATACTGAAGATACACATATATGCACATATCTTCCGTACATGAATGTGCATATTCTGTATATGTGTATCTTTTATATATGTACATATATTTCATATATGCGCAACCTCTGTATATGCAAACTTCTGTATATGCATAGTGATGTAGATGCATCTAACCTAGGTCAAATGTTTACTAAGGGAGTTGGTTTACAAAGTTAGGATTTAATTAATTAATGTATTTTTTCTATAGTTTTAGGAGAAAATGATAATTCTTGTAAATAGGAGAAGATTTGAGAGTATTTTGGAAGGTTTGAGAAAATTTTGGATTCCTACGAACCCATGAGTAATGATGTAGTAGGCTCATTTTTTGTCTCCACCGCAAGAAATGACTACATTGACATAGGCAGTCATGAGTTTTAGCATATGCTTGATTTGATCATCATTCACAGACAACCATGAAGAAAATATGCCTCCAACTTTGGAAGTTGTGATTTAAACCTTCGGCAAATAACTTAAAATGGTGTTTTAGAGAAGCACATGGGATGGATGAAAATTTTGCATGTATATCCCACGTCCATATTTAATTTAATTTATTATTTATACTATTTAGTTTTAATTAAAAAATTAAAGTTTTTATTTCAATTATTAAAATGAGAGATGTGAGAGCATATTGCATGGATGACGCATGCAGCTCCAGACAGTTCTAAGGGGAGGTATCTTCTTGTATTTATTTATGGATGTGGCCTATGTCTGTATTCTCCCAATCCCATACTCATTCTTCATCATTTGTGTGAATATAAAAAACAAATCTACTTCTTTGTCTATCTTTGTGCCATATATATTTTCCATGGGGATATACTTTCCATGATCCATAATGCAGGGGTACAAATTACTCATTCTTCCATTGGAATTAGTCCTATAGTTCAATAGTTGGGTTAGCTGGGTCTACCATCAATGTTTGATGGCACTAGTGAGATATAGTTCATACCAAAGAGAGAAAATAAGGTAGTCTTCTATGTGCGATCTAGCATATACGAAATATTTTCATATACGGAAGTCACATAGCTTCTATATAGAAGTTGCGGATATATGGAAGATATGTGCATATATGGAATATACACATATACAAAATATGTGTACATATACATAAGTTGTGCATATATGTGTATATGTGTATCTTCCTTATATGCATATATCTTTTGTATATGTGCAGTTTCCATATATGCATAGCTTTCGTATATGCGCATCTTCCGTATATACGCATATCTTTTGTATATGTGCATATCTTTTGTATATGCACATGTCTTTCGTATATGTGCATATCCTTTGTATATGTGCATGTCTTCCATATATGTGCAACTTCTGTACATGTGCATCTACTGTATATGCACAACTTCTTCATATGCAAATATACAGAAAATATGGACATATATATAAGAAGTGCATATACAGAAGTTGTGCATATACAATAAAACATGTGCATATACGAATTTGTTTTATATACGGAAGTCACACAGATTCTATAAGAAATATATGTGCATGTATGGAAGTTGTGCATATACAAAAGATATGTGCATATACGGAAGTTGCGCATATACAAAAGATACACATATATAGAAGTTGTGCATATATGTGTATCTTTTGTATATGTGTATCTTCCATATATGTACAGCATCCATATATGCGCATATGTTCCATATATGTGCATCAAATCTATATGGTGCAAACTAAAATGATAACATATGTTGAGTTTCAAAAAGGTAAGCATTCCTAGCATACCAAATCCCCATATTATGAGATATGGAACCATTGAAAGCCACTTTAAGTTCACTCTATCCAACCACTTCTTGAATTTATCCTCTATGACTTCCTTTCTCCACAAATCCAAGAGAGCTAGGGATATATCAACTTATTTCAATAAATACACAGAAAATGAGACCTTCAAGAATAAGGGATAATTTACTTAACCATGAGATTTACACAAAAGAACCAACTATGACCAATTATTTTTAGTTTTTATAACATGTCGATTAACACCAACTATATTAATAGAATACACTTGAGAGTTGTTCAAACTTTAAGAATTTGGGTGAGCTCAACCTTACCTCCTTCAAGCTAGGTGTTTGCATCTACACGTCACAAAGATTGATAGAGTAGTTCCTCTATCATTTCTTTAAACCCAAATTAATTCACTAGGAAATTCATTAACCTAATTGGATATGACTTGCTACCTATTCAAATTCATTTAATGAGCATTCATCCAACCCTACTATTAAATATTCATGACTTTTAAATTGTCCAAATTATTTAGAGTACATAATCCTAGCTCCTAAAGGTTAGACTGATGTTATGAGGTATGAAGTTGGACTAACTATAGGAAAATATGGTGTTAGATGATGTTTGAACAACTAAGATAAATACATAAGATGTGCATATATAGAAGCTGTGTGAATTCCATATATGAAAATATTTTGTATATGCTCATGTTTTTTATATATGCATAGCTTCCATATATGTGCTTCTTCTATATATGTGCATATCAAACAATTTCACATGTACAACAGATGCACATATACAAAAGTTGCACATATACGGAAGATATGTGCATATATGGAAGTTGCACATATACGGAAGATACACATATACGAAAGTTGTGCATATACGGAAGATATGCACATATACAAAAGATACACATTGATGCATATATGTATATCAACTTTTGTATATGTACACATCTTTTGTATATGTGTATCTTCCATATATGCACATATCTTTCGTATATGTGCATATCTTTTGTATATGCGCAACTTCCATATATGCACATATCTTTCGTATAGAAGCCATGTGACTTCCGTATATGCAATTTTTTTGTATATGCACATGTTTTTCTTGTATATGCACAACTTTTGTATATGTTCTTCTTATGTATATGTGCATATATTCTGTATATGTGCATATATTTCGTAACGGTCATATCAAGAAGTTGCGCATATATAATAGATGCACATATACAAAATTTTCACATATATGAAAGATATGCATGTATAGGAAGCTACGCATATACCAAAGATATGTGCATATATAGAAGTTGTGCATATACAGAAGATATGCGCATATACAGAATCTAAGCATATACGGAAACTATGCATTACGGAAGATATGCACATATACAGAATATACACATACACAAGAAATGCACATATACGCATATACACATATATGCACAACTTCTGTATATGCACACATCTTTTGTATATGCCCATATCTTCTATATATCCACAACTTTCATATAGAATTTGTGTGACTTTCGTATATGCAAATATTTCGTATATGCTAGATCACACATAGCTTGCTATCAATGTTTTTGTAGTGTCTACGTTATATCTCACATAGTATGAAATTGAGGACAAAAGTTGTGAGCCCGTATGGAGAAAATTTTGGATGTCTACCAATAAAATTATTTCAGTTACTTTGGCAGTGGGGTTTTCATATATGTTGTAGGTGTTCACATCATTTGCGTGCTTTGATATATTTGGGGTAAAAATGTGATATTAACCATATGGAAAATATGATGGAGGTGGAATTATATTATTATTACTATAAAAATTTTGGTTTTGGTTTGAGCGGTTGTCTGTGGTTGTGTAGTAAAATTATATTTATTTTTGGTTTGGAAATTAAAAGAGAAGAACCAATTATTGAACAATGAAATATAATTAAATTAGTGGTTCTCGACGTTCTTTGGTGTCGAGAGAACGTATTGCTAATTTGATTGTGTAAATTTGTTATATGTTGATGGGTCTTGTTGTGGTTTGGGCTTCAAGAGCATCAATTACATGTTAATTTTATGAGATCCATGTGTGTGAGACAGGTCAAATTGTATGTTCAAATTTTGAACACATTCAATACCCAGACAACTATCCTAGATAACTGTCAGACACAACAAGCTATGTCATCTGATAGATGGGAGGTTGTCTATAGGATGGTTCATTACTTGACTACTTTTTCTGATAGTTACAACAAGCTATGTAATTTGGCAGAATAAAGTATGTCAACATTGTTGATCATGCAAGTTCGTCAAAGATGATTAGAGGCATTTATGTTTTAAATGGAGTTCAAGTGACAAATCATAGATGAGGTGGTGAAGAAAGAGCAGGTTTTGTGAGATTCCAGAGTGGATATGAGTGTTGATGAAGACCAGAGAGACATATGCGACTATATGTGAACTATAATTTGTGTTTTATGTAATAATCTTTGTAATGATGTAATGTAAGCATTAAAAGGGGGAATTGGGATAATGCTTAAAATAGTATATAGGTAGGATTGGGTTGTTGGTTGTTGAAGTTTTGTTGGGATATTTTTCAAACAATATTCTCCTTGTTGGGAATTTGTTCGATCTCATGAGCACTATTTATGTGTCTTGTAATTTGGCTTTGAATGTAATATACAAATTATTGTGTGTGTGATATGTGTCCTATGTTTGCTCCTCTAATTTCTTTGTAGAACTAACTAAATTCCCATCGACATTAATAACAACTAATTAACAAACCAAAATAATGACTTGAAAAATATAATAATCTTTTTTTGATCTTTTATAATAAACATATATGTAAATTAATATCTTATAATAAAGAGATTATGATAATCTCTTATAAAAGTGTCCTTACACAAGTTACTGAATAATTTGTTTTATCAAGGTAATCATGGTTTTCGTTTTACACAAAAATGAGTAATTTGATATTAAGTCTACACCTAATCACAAAAAATACACAAGGGTTACATCCTTGAAATTCAAAAGTGACCAAAATTCAAAGAGATAACTAACCCATTATAGAAAATGACCCAAAAAATAACAGTAGAGCCGATTACATCAGAATTGTCAAATTGCAAAAAAGACAAAGACCCACATTTATGGACAGTCTTGAAATTTATTTATTTTTCCATTGTTGACTTGTTGAGATCTATGTCTTGCTTGCCTAAACCCTCTTGTTGATGATTAAGACATGTGGGTACTTATTTACTAGGTGTGAATTCCATTATAATATTCTAAAGCACGTCCACTTCATCTATTAAGTGAGAGATCTAGTGTTGAAAGGTCAATAACTTGTTAGTGAGATCCAACTGAGTGTGATACATTTGGAAAATTTTGACTTGTAGATCATAATCTTCCCTATGAAGAGCTTCATGAGAAGACAAATAGTGAGAGCATGGAGTTTGTTTTAGGAAGACTCTGATTTTTATCTAGAATTCATGAGAGCACACATAGCAGGACTTCAACGAGGTCCAGTTGCAAATGGAAGCAACCAGAGACACCCCATGATGGCTTCAAGGTAATGATAACTAGAGAACTTTAATTCCACTTTTTTGAACCTTAAATTGTATGAAACCTTAGCCCAAATGATATAATAACCATGTAAGATTTAAAACAACTCTAGAAAGAAGTCTAAGGTCAACTTTGAGTCAAAAACAAGAAAATTGCACCCTAAAACTAAAGTAGGGTTATGCATAAATCTCTAGGGAAGTAGGACAACAAAATTGTTGTGTTAACTAGAAGAGCCTCAAACCCATCTCAAACCACCTTTATAGTTTCCAATTAACATATAGAGCACTGAGAGAAGAGCCTATAATCCTCGAATTTATATCCAAGCGAAATTGAGCGCAAAAGCTAGAATTGAAAACAAGAAACAAAGAGCTACCTTGCAAAATTGGAGCCCAAACCGGACTGAGAACGACAAAAAAATGAAGCCCCAGCTCTTTCGATGAGGCTTCTATACCAGCAAGCCCTAATCTCCAGAATTCCCACAAGTTGGAGTGCTTGACCCACAAATTCACGACCCAAAAAGACAAGAAACTGAAACCTGAAGCAGAGCTACTAGAAGATCGATTATTCATGGATTTATCCTTGGGAATGGTCAACCATGGTCAGAAGCTTGTATAAGTTTTACAATCAAATTCACTCACACATATTGTAGCCAACAGTAAAAATGAAGATGGTACTCTCGTGCAGTTGAACGGGGGAGTACACCAGTGAAACACTCCTACACCTGAAGGGGGAGAGTTCAAAATTCAGAAATCAAGTGAAAGATTGTCCCTCCTTTCAGCTGACAAAGGGGGGAAAATGCCAATGAAATTGACAGTGGTTTTCAGACTGCAAATCTCAACAACATCAATGAAGCAGCCAGTGGACATTTTTAGTGGTTTTCAAACTGAAAGTCTAGACAACATCAGTGAAATAGCCAGTGGGCATTTTCATCAGAGAGTGAACATCAACAAATTCGCTAGTGGGAGATCAACAACAAAGTCAGTAGTGAGTAGTTTTCAAACATAGCAAAAACAATAGTGATTTATTTTTCAATGTCATGAGCCAGTGGGCGTTCTCTATATTTTGTAAGTAGACAAAGGATGTTGATTGCAAGCAAAGGATAAATGGATCCTTTTGCATCTTGGCACGTGATGGAGTTGTCAAGTGACATTCAGAGATGAATCAGACATGCAGCTGACTCATGGTCTCTTCATATTGCAGTTTCTTTAGCATCCAGCTTTAGCGGTTTTTCAAGCAAATGTTTTTTGAGGATCAACTTGAGAACTTGGAAGAGGGTTCGTTGTTCTTATTTTGGATTTATCATTGAGGGGGGGAATGTTTTCCTCGCTATCATAATAAAACAATTATAAATCCAAAATTATAATTAAATAAATCAAATCTTGAGAATTAGGAGTTAGTTCCTCAAACTAGGGAGTTTTGTTAGGATGAGAGGTTCTCTCCAACTAGTTCTCCTAGATTAGTGTTTTGTTGAGAAAATATCTCAACCAAGTTTGTTCAAGATAGATGCACTATCTTGAGACAACTTCCTCACGTATTTATATGTATCATGAACATTATTTTAATAATGAAATTCATGAGAATGAGAGACTACAGGAAATTCTCTCATGCCTTTTCCACCATGTCTAGTTTTTCTATATGTCTGATATTTATTTTATGAGTGTGAGTGTATTATTACTGGTTCATTAGTTTTCTTCAATACAGTGGTTGTATCTGATTACATGACAATCTGTTCAAAACTCCATGTGAGAAGCACACAGGTAGATAAAATTCTAAATCTATTGGAGATCCCCATGACAGACATAGATTGACAGAGTGGGAAGTCTCCCACGGAGAAGCATGGCCTTATTGGAATGGCCCATGAGACACATAATTTGGCTCAAGGAAAGGGAATAACCTAAATGAATTGGCCTATGAAATGAATGATTTGGGTTTCACCATCAATATAGGAAATCGAATATGGTATAATGAATGATCTATGTTAGGGTAGTTCTCCCAATAATAGATTTATTATTCATGCCTCACCTTTTAGGTAGCCAAGCTGGCTAACAAACATTAGGGATCAGGCAGCTGAGCATTTAGCTCAACACATTACAATGAAGAATCTATAAACCTTTTACAGGTTTCATTATATGTAATTTATTAACATTGGTTACCAAAACTATGTGTACAAAACCACCCTTCTAAACCTATTAACTTTGACTCTTTCAGTAAATTTTTACCAAGGCAAGTTTATCAAAAGAAAAGAAAGGATGAAAAGGGAGGCTAGTTTATCAGAGGAAAAGAAAGGATGAAAAGGGAAGGAGGAATAGAGAAGACAGTAAGAAAGAAAGGATTATACAGTGGGAAAAGCAATTCTAAGGTTTGTTTATTTGGCTGTTGTTCTGTTGTTTTACACAGTTATTTAGTTTTCCAAAGAAAAGGAAGGAGAAGATTGAGTAAATAAGCATAAGCATACTCAACCTACAAGGACTCAAACAATATAATCAGGTGATTAGACATAGGCATACTCACTTTACAATTAATCAACTACTATATTAAACATGTATTCTCACTTCATAACCAATCAAGCAATACCTGACAAACACTCTCAACCCCCTATGAACACTATTTTGGTTTAGAGACTATCTGAAACCGCTGCTTATACTCCTGCTCAAAGGGATTCCTTGTACTGCAGGGATAATCATTGATGCAATCCCTCCACACGTTGTAATCAGAGGGTTTCGGCTCCCTTAGGACTTCCCATACAACAGTATTGCACTTGAAGCTTGATCCTAGAGCAATCTACCATAGAAGGTCACCTTTCCTCATATTCCCCTTGGCCTCCATGTAGGCCACCTCATACTAGAGCCCACTGGAGGAAGTATTCCCAAACCTGTGAAGCGTCATTTGGGTTGGCTCTGTGTCGTAATCCATCAGCCTCAGGCTCTTTCCGATGCCGTTGATGACCGCCCGCCCCCCCGGGTGAATGCAGAAATGCTCGAAGGCGAGCTTGAAATTGGGCACATAGGGCTTTAGGTCCTTGATTTTGAGGAGCTTGATGCAGAGCATGTTGTAGATGAAGTAGAGCTGTTCTGAATAGGGGAGAACCTTGGACGCCAGGGTTGTGATATTGTTTTTCAGCGCGATTCCCGTAGCTTCGATCAGGTATGTGCTGAGAGAAACCCCAATGATGTTTTCATCGTCCTCTCTCTGTACTATGCTGTTGTAAGCCTCGTCGTTTTGGCCGAGATGGGTTCGGACAGAATGCAGAAGCTTCATCTTGGCTCTGCCCACATCACTGGGCTTGTTCGACATCAACAATGCTGAACCCCCAACACGGAACCGACAATTGGACATCATCATCGGCTTGTCGTTGCCCACATACCGATTCATCGTCAGATTCTCGTTACTAACCAGAACGGCATAAGAATTTTTATGAACTTTCAGCAGATCCTTCGCCATGTCCACTCCTATGATACCGGCACTGCAACCCATGCCAGAAATATTGAAAGACTTGATGTCTTCCCTCATGCCATAATGGTTAACAATCCAGGCCGACAGAGATGGGGCCGCTGCAAAGCAACAGACATTTATTATCAGTATGTCAACGTCGCAGGGTCGAATCCCGCTGTCGGTGAACAATCTGTCGAGTGTAGAAACAAAGCCCTCCTACATCTCTAGCCACCCTTCGGCCATTGGTGACACAATGTCACCCTAGAAGAAGGAATTGGGCATGTAAGTCTCCTGCCCAAGGCCCAATTTTATGTGAACATTTACCACAAATTTCAGTGACTTTGGCATCGGATCACTCTTGCAAATGACATATTCAAAGAGCTCTATGTTCATTTTTCGGTCTTCCGGGGGCTTATAGCAGCTGAAGGCCACTAGGTAAGCACAAGAGCTCCTCTCGCTGTGAATGTGCCAAACTATTCCCACTACCAGCGCAGACATCACGACCGCCCAAGTTCTAGAGCTGAAGTAGGGATCGAACAAGAGTGAGCTCCCCCCTCCCATGATTCGGCTGAGAGATATGAACGATTCATACAATCCATCTCTTCTCGATGAATTTTTCAATTAGCATACCACCGATATATCTGTGTTCATTTCACTTCATTTCAAAAATTTCGTGGGTACCTTCGGCGCGGAAATAACATTTGAATTTTGAAATTTTGGGCACAGAGGTTGCATTGAATGAGTATAGCGTACTGTCTTATCCACCGTGTGACAGGTTGGAAGGGAGCCATCGGGAAAGCTATGGAGTATAATGGACTGTCTTATCCACCGCGTGACAGGTTGGAAGGGAGCCGACGGGAAAGCTATGGAGCATAGTTGCCGAAAAATCATGGGAGTCCATGCACCTGTAATGTCGGTATCCCCATACATACATGGTGTAACTATATTAAATAACCTATAGGGTTGGAAATATTGGTTGTCAATTGCTTTAAACACATTTTGGATTCTCACGTGGTTTCGAAATGGATTAGTATTAAAGGATTTTTTGAAAAGGGGCTCCATGATTTATAAATTTATTTTATATATAAAAAAAATTATAAAAGTTTTTATATTAAAGTTTTTTTATATAAAAAAAATAATTATAATTTTTTTCTATAAAAGTTTTATATATTAAATGTTTTTTTATATATAATTTATTTTTATTTTTTTTTATTAAAAAAAGAGAGGAGATAACAAGGGTTTTATTCATAAGGAATTTTGCAAGTTTATAAAAACAAAAATAAGGTTTTTGAAGAAAGATGAATTTCTCTAATTTCCAGCCCCAGTTCCGACCATTTCCATTTACAAGGAAGGATTATGATGTGTGGGCCATTAATATGGCGAGCACTTTGTAGACTCATGATGTTTCGGATTATGTCCAATTTGGGTTTTCAGAACCTAAGGATGAAGCAGCAGAACGAGCTCTCAATAATACAGAGAGGGAACAACAAGACAAGAAGACGAATTCACAAGCGTTGCATCTTATCCAGCAGGGAGTGGACCGAGCAATTTTCCAGAAGAATATGATCATGTCTTTAGAAAAGGAGGCATGGGATACTTTGGCGATAAACTATAAAGGTATGAACAAACTCAATATTGTTAAGTTGCAGAATACTAGGACAGATTTTGAAAGTCTGCAGAAGAAGGATACAGAGGACATCGATTCTTTCATGAATTGGGTCATAACTGTCGTAAATTAGTTAAAGATTTATGGTGATGAAATTAAAGATCAAACAGTGGTTGAGAAGGTCCTCAGATCTTTGTCTACAAAATTTAATGTTGTGGTAGAAACCATAGAAGAAGCCAAGGGTTTGGCATCATTAACAATTGATGAGTTGATGGGATCACTTCTATCGCATAAGGCAATAATAGCTAGAAATAAGGATTCCACTTTAGAGACTACCTTCAAAAGTTAGGTTTTTATTTCAAGAGACAGAGGCCTAGGCAAAATTATATCTAGAGGCAAAGGATGAAGTGGAAGATATGGTGGTCAGAGAGACGGCCGAGAAGAGCATGAACATGAAAGTGGAAGAAACTACAAAATCTTCAAAAATAATCGAAGATGAGCTGTTATTATTGCAATAAATTTGGTCACTATGCTCGTGATTGCAGGAAGAAGATAGCTCATGAAGGGAACCAGAGAGTTAATGTCGTTACAGAGAGTACTAATGCCATGTTCCCACCTTGACATACCATGCATGAACCTTCTGCTAGTCTGTGGATGTTAGACAGTGGTTGCAGTAACGACATGACAAGCAACAACAATTTGGTTTCAAATTTCGATCAATCTGTGGAAATAAAGGTAATGTTGTGGGATGACAAGACTATGGAAGTAGATGGCAAAGGATTGCTCAACATTTTGACCAAACAGGGGCAGCTGAAAATAATCTCAGAGGTATATTATGTTCCTAGTCTAAAACATAATTTGATAAGTGTTGGTCAATTGACATAGAAAGGATACAGAGTTATCTTTCGAGGTCAAGAATGTGTTTTATATGACAAACCCCCAAGAAAGCAACTAATAGTGATGGTGTAGATGACGAGACACACAATCTTTCCTCTAGTTATGAATTACAATGATCAGGTTAGTTCTTTTGCAGTTGCATGTTCTGATGATTATTGGTTACGACACTTTTGATTTGGACACTTGCATTTTTCTAGTTTAAGATTGTTGCAAGAGAAACAGATGGTCAGAGGATTACCTTCCTAATACTTGTGAGTGTTTCATCTTGGGAAAGAAACATCATGAAATTTTTCCAAAAGGTGTTGCATACAGAGCAAAGCAACCTCTTGAGCTAGTGCATGCATACAAAGTTGTGTCGACCTATGAGGACACAGTTGATTGGTTGAAGTTGTTACTTCCTCACTTTCATTGATGACTGTTGCAGAAAGACTTGGGTTTACTTCTTGAAGAAGAAGTCTAAAACTTTTTCAAAGTTAAAAGAATTCAAAAGCTTAGTAGAGAACCAAAGTGATTCAAGGTATTTAGGTCAGATCGTGGTGGAGAAAATGATTCAAAAGCATTTCATGATTACTGCAAACAACATGGAATTAGAATACAATTTACAACCAGGTACACACCGTAGCGGAATGGTGTAGGAGAGAGAAAGAATAAGACAATTATGAACATTGTAAGAAGCATGTTGAAAGGAAGAAACTTGTCTAATCAGTATTGGACAGAAGCAGTTGCATGTGTTGTTTATGTGATCAATAGATCTCCTACAAATAGTGTGATGAATGGAGTACTAGAACAAGCATGGTCATGTTTGTCTCGTAGCATATCTCATCTTAGAGTATTTGGATGTGTAGCTTATGCATATGTGCCTAAGGAGTGAAGAGGCAGATTGGGTACACAGATAGTGATTTTACAGGAGGTTTGGATTATAGGAAGAGAACTTCTAGTTTTCTGTTCGATCTTGGTTCAGGTGTGATTTCACGGGCATCTAAGAAGTAGCCCATTGGGAAACTTTCATCAGCAGAAGCAGAATATGTAGCAGCAACATCAACAACATGTCAAGCAGTCTGGTTAAGAAGATTATTTGATGGACTCATGAAGAAAAAACAAGGATCACCAACAATATATTGTGACAACACCTCAGCGGTTGCACTATCCAATAATAGTGTGTTTCATCTAAAGAGCAAGAATATTGATACTAGATATCACGTTATTAGAGAACTTGTGAGAAATGGAGAAGTTCACTTGAAGCCTTGTAAATCTAGTGATCAATTGGCTGATATATTTACTGAGTGATTAAGAAAAGATTTGTTTGAGTTTCATAGAAGAAACTTGTGTTTTGTAAGGCTAATTGAGACATAGACTGGAAGGCATGTTTGAGTTGTCATGAGTCATGTCTTAGTTTAGTGGTCGTAATTAAGGGGAAGTGTTAAAATCAACTAATTACTTACGCATGAGGAGTTGGCTAAACTTAGAGAGTTATTTAAGTGAGTGTTGAGTGTTGAGTGTTGAAGCGTTGACTCAAGTCGAGTTAAGTGATACACGAATTTCACTGTGTGGTTGCATCTCAAGATAGTTTAGGCGAGTCACTAGTCAAGAACGTTAAATACCCTTCATTGGGTTCATTGTATGAATCAAGTTTTGTGTGATCAATAGAAGAGATAACTAGTGTGTTTTGGGTGAATTTGTGTTTTAACGTCTGTGCCTTTCCAAAAAACAATGACTTGAGAATATGTCAATGGATTTTCCATCACGTTTTCCCAAAGCCGAAAATTCTCATTAAATGTTACACCCGGTATCATTGTCATGGGGTCGTGAACGTTCACGACTCTCAGAATTCTGAGGCCCAACTCATCACACCGATCTTTGATGGTGTCGTTTCCCACGCAGGGGCATGCAAATGAATATACCGTTATTGGGATTTTGGAGAAACATTCATAATCGGGATGGTTGACGTGAGAATATGTCAATGGATTTTCCATCACGTTTTCCCAAAGCCGAAAATTCTCATTAAATGTTACACCCGGTATCATTGTCATGGGGTCGTGAACGTTCACGAATCTCAGAATTCTGAGGCCCAACTCATCACACCGATCTTTGATGGTGTCGTTTCCCACGAAGGGGCATGCAAATGAATATACCGTTATTGGGATTTTGGAGAAACATTCATAATCGGGATGGTTTAGCTCGAGGTCCGTGATATCGTAAGCACAGAGCATAGACAATGAGTTGCCCATTATTTGTTCAATTATTGTTATGCTAAGCTCCTGTCCCGTGTGCTTTCGTACAAATCTCGCAATTCCAGATAGAATTCTTTATGGCGTTTCCATGGTTAAACCTGATCTTTGAATCGAGGGAACTTCCCAAAAATCTGATCTCCACCTTTGCATGCTCACGAGGTTCAAATGGTGCATCCCCACGAGGCTCCAATGGATTAAAACAAGCAGGAGTTAATGTATGCCCAAAATTAGAGAGCCGTTCCATGCATGTTCTAGTTCCTCTCATTGCAAACACAACATGTAGATGTCCAAGACGCTAAATATTTGTCTCGTCGTCTGACACTGCAACTTAACCAATCCAGTTAGATCTGTCTCCATCATTCAACTTATATTTTAAGATTGGGAACGTTTATAGCAGGCGTGGCATAAATGTGTTTTGTACACTGATAACGACAAATCATCGTCCCCAAGTCACCAAATAGACTCTTCCAACCATAATTGCAGCGGCCATGATGTTTAAAAACACAACAAAAAAATATAATATTTTCGATAAACCAGATAAAATAAACATATTTTCGATAAACCAAATAATATAAACAATGATCGATAACCACAACGCCAAAAAATAATAAGTGGATTATCCAGCAGTGTACTAGTGAGAAAAACCACGTGAAAAAATAAAAAATAAGTTGCTATTTTACCAGTCAAGTCACTTCGCTTGTGAGTTAAAACTCTCAATTAAATTTAAATTTAATCTTATTAATAGAAGAATTCTTCGTTTTGACTTAAATTCTTAATTAATTTAATCTTATTTATAGGAAAAATTTCCTTTATAGTAAGAGAATATTTATTACAATTGAGAAAAAGTTTCTATATTCAAGAATAATATTTAAGAAATGTAAAATTAAAAATATTCAATATCACTCAACCATATTTGAATTGGCACTAAAATATTTCCACTCATTTGAATATTTGCATTCATTTCCTAATACTCACATTTATTTGCATACACTCTTAATGTTCACACTTAATAATCTCTCGATCCCACTTAAATGTTTCAAGTCATTATTAACTCTAGAGTTGTCTACCCACTTAAATGTTTTCTCTCATTATTAACTATGGCTTTCTATATAAAGGCCACATTTTTGCCTGAACAATAAGTTTTTCTATGGAATCTAGAGATTATTTTTCAAAAATATGACTATGATAGTGTTTAAATCATTTTTTTCATAGTAGAAATGGATTGAACACCATTGAAAACCCTAGAGAAACCCAAAATCTTAAAGTTGTATAGATGTAACCAAGATTTTTAAAAATTCTTGATCTTGCTACTGAAATTCCTATTGCTTTCCAAGCATAATTGTTGTCTCTTTAAAAGATGTGATTAACTATATTTGAGCTCATACTAAATATATGCAGATTGGACTCAAGGTCCCAATCGAAAAATTCATAAAAGGCTAGTACAAATTCTCTATATATTATAACAGAGTAGTCTTTAAGTGCAACTTTTTGGAGCGTCCAACGATTTCTTGCTCGAATCGAGCAAAACTTTTGTGGAAAAATCTTGATTTGTTATGTTTAAACTGGTTTTTTGATTGCATATATGGATTTAGTACCCTCAAAAACCCATGTGAAACTTCGATTATGAAGAGTTCACATCTCAAACTTATGATTTCAATGAATCCATAGAAAATTCTAAATATATTGTGAAGAGCTCATGTGTCAAACTTGTGATTTTAATGAATCCTTTATAGATACTAAACAAATTAGATCATAAAATAAAAAAAATAAAATAAACAAATAACAATTAAACTACTCGTATTATAATGACGATGATAAGGTCAGTCTTCATGTGATCTTCACACATGAAGACAACGATGACAAATCTTCACCTTTTTCACACAATTTCTAGCTGCTTAAGTGGAGTTTAAATTTTGTAAATGTTTGTGACATATGTATGAACAAAAACTGTGACTATTATTAGTGTTCTCAAGGTCCTTTAAAATTATGTCTGACTATTATTAGGTTTCTCAAGATCCTTTAGAAGGATCTCCCATATGTTCTTTTTTCTATTTATTGTTCAATTTTCATACAATTCAAGTTCTTTGAAAGGATCTCCCATATGTTCTTTTATCTATTTATTGCTCAATTTTCATACAATTCAAGTTGAAGAACTACAACTATATTTTATGCTATTGTGGTATTGTATCACATGTTATCTGAATGTTTAACTGTTGTAATCGTTTCACTACATGTTCCTCCTTTATCCATTAGAGCCATACCATCTCACCAAGGGAAGTCCTGAAATTGTAATTGCACGAATCTACGTTGCTAAGGAGGGCGGTGCGTAGTGAATCCAATGGTCGCAAACCCCATGATGATATTTAACAATGATGATGTGATATATTGAAGAGGTAATTTTGTTACCAGAGGACGTAACATGAACACTGAACAAAAAACCCACAACTTGGATTTCACATTGCCAATGTATGATTTTATACACAGTGATGAAGGTTCTCGATTCTGGTTGTTGGTGGCTTCTTCGGAACACTACCTGAATTCTCCAGAAGACTCGCGACCATCTCTTGAACTATCGAGAGGACTCCCTACCTAACGTAGTTAATGAGGAAGGTAGGTGGTTGGAATTACTCTTTATCCAACGCTCCCCCTTAATTCCAACACACAAAATATATTATAGCACAATACATAACACACGAACATACTGTTAATTGACATTCCTACTGGTCTAAGTCTCAGCTAGGCTTACAACATAATCTAAATTTTCTACAACACATAAATTACTTCTACAGAACTCAAATATTTCCTTCCCAAGAGGCTTAGTGAATATGCCAGCTACATTCTCATTTGTATTACATTATATTAGGGAAATTTCTTGTGATTGAATCTTTTCTCTTACAAAATGATATTGTGTGTCTATATGCTTTTACCTTGCATGACATATAAGATTGTTCCCCAATTTGATGGTGCTTTGATTATCACATCTAGTCACTATAGGTTCTTGTTCACCTTCATCAACATCTTTAAGTATTCCTCTTAGCCATATAGCTTCACAGGTGGCACTACATAATGCTTTACACTCTACTTTAATTGATGACAAGGAAATTGTTGCATGTTTCTTACTGATCTATGATATAGCTCCTGATCCTATATTGAAGACATATCTAGTGGTGGATTTCCTGTCATCTAGATTTCCGACCTAGTCAGAATCAGAATAACCTGTCAATTCAACATGATGATCGTTAGGATATTCAATACCAAAATTGATAGTTCCCTTTCAATATCAAAGGACCCTTTTTGCAGCTATCCAATGGCTTTCATGAGGCTTAGCCATGAATTTACTAAGTATGCTTAATACATAAGCAATGTTTGGTCTAGTGGTAGTGAGATAATTTAGATGTCCCACTAATTGTCCATACAATGTTCCAATTACCTCTTTTGTTCCATCATCACTTCTCAATTCGATATTTTGTTCCAATGGAGTACTCACTGCTTTACATCCATTCATATGAAATCTCTTTAGTACTTCATTTGTATATTTTCTTTGTGTGATTAAGGTTATTCCATCATCTCTCCATACTTCAAGACCTAGACAATAGTGCATCTGACCAAGATCCTTCATCTCAAATTCCTGTGATAGTTTCCTTTTTATATCTTTAATCAATTTATCAACACTCCCTGTTATTATTAGATCATCAACATATATAGAGAGTAATACTATATCTCCATTTCTATCTGTCTTGACATGCAAATTGGGATCATTTCTTCTTTTGTTAAATCCTTGTTGAAAGAAGAATTTATCGATTTTCTCATACCAAGATCTAGGTGCCTGTTTTGGTCCATACAAGGCCCTTTTTAACTTGCATACAAGATGTTATTGTCCCTTCTTTACAAATCCTTTTGGTTGAACAAGATAAATCTCCTCTTTTAAGTCACCGTTTAGAGAATCTGACCTCACATATAATTGATGTAGCTTCCAATCATATTCAGTTTCCAATGCTATCATTATTTTGATTATATTCATTTTTCCAACTAGAGAAAAGGTATGTTCATAATCTATACCTTATTTTTTTTATTAACCTTTTGCAACCAGTATTTCCTTATACTTGTCTATGCTACCATCTACATTAAATTTTGTCTTGTACAACCATTTTCATCTTATAGGAACTTTATTTCTAGGTAGTTCTGTTAATTTCCAAGTTTTATTTTTCATTATAGAGTCATATTCTTCTTTCATAGCTTCCATCCACTCTTTATGATTTTTGGTTTGTTCATAATTTAAAGGCCAAAAAACAATCATTACATGAGACATTAAAGCATACTCTTTATACCTGATAGGGGTTTGAATCTTTCACGTTGAACTTCTTAGAGGTTCATTACACTGTGGAGTACTTTCTCCTCTTCTTCTTCTCTGTGGAGTGCCTTCATCACTTCTTTGTGGACTTTGACTCCTTGACATGTATTCTAGAATGTCCATGCTTTCTTGAGCTTGAGTTGATTCCACAACTTCTTCTTCTTTCTTAAAGTTGTCATAAGGAGGCTACCATACATTATGTTCATCTTCTTTTATTTGTTTATTTGCATGCTCATGAAATATAACATCTGTACTTGAAAATACCTTTTGAATACTTGGATCATACATTTTATATGCTTTTAAATTGGTACAATATCTAATAAAAAGGCATTTGATGGCTTTAGCATCTAATTTTTTCCTATCCTCTTTAGGAATATGAGCCAAGGACTTGCATCCAAATATTGTTAAATGAATAACTTTAGGTTTGAAACCTTAAAATGACTCAAATGGTGTTTTTTGCTCAAGATACTTAGTAGGGCTTCTATTTTTAACATATACAACTGTATTAATGGCTTCAGCCCAAAAACTATTAGAACGTCCTTTACTTTTTAACTTACTATGAGCACATTCAACTAATGCTTCTATTCTTTCTCTTAGCTACTCCATTTTGCTGAGGTGTATGTGGTACTATAAATTGTTGATAATTCCATTTTGTTTGCAATAACTGATAAAATATCCTGAAGTGTACTCACCACCTTTATCTGATCGAAGAATTTTAATGCTCTTTCTTGTTTTTCTTTCAATAACACTCCTGAATTCTTTAAAATATTCAAACATATCACTTTTGTTTCTTATAAAGTACACCGAGGTGTATCTAGTGCTACTGTCAATAAATATAATAAAGTAATATGCTCCACCAAGTGACTTAGTTTCCATTGGACCACATATATCAGTATGCACTAGTTCAAGTATTTCACATTTTCTTCTATTTTCATGCACAAAAGATTCTTCCCTACGTTGTTTTCCTAGTGCACAACCTTCACATTAAAAGCATTCACCCTTAATATTTGGAAGACCTTCTACCCTCAATTTCTTTTGTAGTAACATTAGTTCATTATGATTTAAGTGTTCATACCTTTGATGCCAAAGCTCTATATTTGACATGTTTGTTGATGCCAAAACTTGATACCCATTCTTCATTACATTAAACTTGTATAATCCTCCAAGTTTCATTCCTTTTGCAAAAACCTTGTAGTTCTCCTACACATCCTTTACCAAATAACATGATTTCACAAATTCAACTTTTAAATGTTGATCTGTAATAATAGAGACTAAAATTAAGTTCTTCTTTAATGTTGTAACATACACCACATTTTGAATTTGTTTTTCTTGTCCACTAGGTATCATAGCACTTATATCACCATATACTTTAATATCATGTGATCTATTATCTCCTAAATAAATGTGTCCACCTTTATTAACCTCATGATAAGTATCAAACCATTCTCTTTTGCATGGCATGTGTATTGATGCATTAGAATCTATAAAACAAGCATTATCATCATCAGTTTCTCCTCATAAAGCAACATTGGACACAAACAATTTAAGATTGCTCAAGTCATGACTAATTGCTTCATCTCTATCAACATAATTTCGTGAATGTCTTCTTTGTTTAAATTGATCAAACCTTGTTTTCATGCATTTCTTAGCAAAATGACCAGGTTTTCCAGAGTAATAACACTCATCATCTCTACTTGATTTGGCATTTGTACTTGGCAAAGGCTTACCTTGAAATGATTTTACCAATCGATTTTTGCTTTTATTTTTCTCCCATTATTTGCCTTTGAAGGACTGCTTCCCTTTAGCCATCAATGCTAAATCTAAACTGGGATTTTTGTTTAAGACTTCATCTCCACTCTTCTTCCTGCATAAGTATAGTGCCAACTCATCAAAAGTAAGAGCCTTCTTTCTAGCTCAAAGACAGGTGAGAAACATTTGATATTCATCAAGGATTCCATTTAATGGCACAGTAACCAAGTGTGTACTAGATATTGTTTCACCAATGTCACCTAATTTATCCTTTAGATCCTCAATTCTAGAAATAAAATTATTTACAATTTCATTTTCTTCCATCTTAATTGAAAGAGGCTTACTCTTTAAATACAATATTCGATTTGTAGTCTTCGTCTCATACAAATTTTTGAAAGTGTCCCATGTCTCCTTGGATGTTCTGCACTCTCTAATGTGTGGAATAATATTGTGCTTAATGGACATCTGCAAAAGAACATTCGCTTTGTTTTCCCATCGCTCCCAATCTTGAATTGCAACATCTGTGGCTTGAGGGCACACTGGCTTGACTTCAAGTCTAGCCACAATCATTCATATGTTGTAGCCTTCCATCAAAATCTGCAAATTAAACTTCCAATTTGCAAAATTTTCACCGTCTAACTTGTTAAAATATGATAGATAAGACTTCCTTAAGCATTTTATCATATACATGTTCTCTTGTACTGAAAACTCTTATTTGACCACTACACAACCATTATGACTACACACCTCTTCTTCTTTAAAATATCAATTAAAAACAATAACCACAAGTTTATTTCACCACCACAATTTCCTTTTTACTTAGTTAAAAATTTCCATAAATTTAAAAACCCATAACAACTACAACATTCCTATTTCACATATTCCAAACAATATTCTTTTCACATTAAATGACTCCAGTTTGTAACATAAACTACTTTTAAATTATCGACCTTAATCACCACATATAACTCCAACATATAAAATATCCCACTTTTTTATAAAATCAGATCCGCAAGTTAAAAATAAATAACGAATTTCGTTTTTTTTCCTTTTTCAAGTACCAAATTTATCACGCATAAATTTTAGATTAGATTAAATACTCTGCAACTGATTTATACAAAAAAAAAATTTGGGAAGGGAATATCGCTTTTACCCTTACTCATAAATTTTGGATTAAATACGCTGTTGTCGATTTATAAAAATATTGCGAATATGGTTTTACCCTTCGGCACAAAATCCTTTACCAGGGAAATCTTATTCCAAAACCAAAAAAGACTCTGATCACGCCTCCTTCAGATCTCGCTTTCTCGAGACTCAATGGAACACAAACCTTCCGGCAAATACGCCGTCCACCAAAGCTTATGTGTTGGACACTTTGCAACAAACACTCAATGCTCAACACAGACACAGATCTCTCAACTGATTTCTGACAGAGAAACTTCGAACTCGCAAATGACTTCTGCACGCTGACTGCATTTTCACGGCAGCTAAAGAAAAAAACTCGCTGCGGTGCACACAGACTTCCCTTAATGCTTAACACAGTTATCTCAAGAGTTCACACACAGATTTCCCTTAATGCTTAACACAGTTGTCTCAAGAGTTCACACAGTGATCTCTCAAACTGATCGCTCCCATAAAAGCTCACTCACTCAGCACTCACCTTGCAGCACTCGACCTTGCTCTGATACAATATCAAAGAACGCAACATGAACAGAGAACCCACAGGTTGGATTTCACATTGCCAATATATAATTTTATACAGGGTGATGAAGGTTCTCAATTCTGGTTGTCAGTGGCTTCTTCAAAAGGACTCCAGACCTAAGATAGTTAATGAGAAAGGTAGGTTGTTGGAATTACTCTTTATCCAACATTTCAAGAGAACTCCCCACCTAAAGTAGTTAATGAGGAAGGTAAGTGGTTGGAATTACTCTTTATCTAACATTTGTAAGCACATGAAATGAAGAGATGTATATATGCTATATAGGGACACTCTGATTTTGCTAAGCACGTGAAATATATAGAGGCGTTGATTTTGGGAACCATATGAAATGAAGCGATTTATATAGAGAGACACTGCGATCGGAAGGAAATGCGTCGTCTATTCAGCTGGAGTCATATCCCAAAACCACATTTTACCAGGGAACAGGCATGGGATTAGCCTTGGATCAACTTAATGAGTATCTGTTTTGAAGATATTTAATATATATACAATCAAATAAATTGGAAACATATTTGAAAGAGCAACATGTTTTTGTGAATTTCCAATTTATCACACTGTGTATAATTTCCAATTTATCAAACTGTGTATGTGTCAAAAATATAGGGAGTTTGGCACTCTTCTGATGTGGAATTTAGTCCATCCAACAATGCTTAGAATTTAAATTGAAGTAAATATATAATAATATTATTTGAAAAATATAATTTAAACCGTTTTTTTTTACCATTGAAAATTTATCATTTTTATTTTATTATTTCTATTGTTATTTTATTAGTCCTTGCCTGGGACTAATAGGGTTCGATCAGGCGTTGACTTCCTATTAATTTGAGTTGACCGGATCATTTAATTGAAGTTTTTCTCTTTTACCCAAAGTTTTATTTTAGAGCTTTGATGTTTTTTGCTTTTTATCCAAAGTTTTATATTGGAGGTCTTATTGCCCGGTTGCTGAATTTCCAAATCCAAATTTTTTTTTTAACCAAAGTTTGGATGGCTCGTTTCGCTTTGTGAATTTTAGACCAAAGTTTGGATGGCTCGTTTCGCTTTGTGAATTTTAGACCAAAGTTTGGATGGCTCGTTTCCACCCACCCCATAAAATGTTATTTAGGAGAGAATTCGTCTGGTGCTTACACTTGCCACACGCCACACAGCTTACACCTGCCACACAACTTGCTTACACCTGCCACACAATAAATCATTCTTTGTCTTAACAATTCATCGAACTTTTCCTCTCATCACTGCCCTTTTTCCCTGCCTTCTGTTCGGGAATTTTAAGCTGCTACAAAATGCTGAAAGACAACTAAAATAATAGATGACTGCTATGAGCGTTGGAATGCATAAGCTAAGAAGTGCACACTGTAAACTGAATTTTATACTTGTTATCAGGTTTTTTCTATAATCTTAGCTTTGGTGGTTAAAGCAGCAAATAGAGGTCCTGAAGAGTATGACAGTGATGATGAATATATTGCTGCAAGGCCTAGCAACCTCCGTCAGCCTCTAATCAATCGTCAGGGAACTCAAGTTGCCGCTGTGTCAACTCGTGGTTCTGAGCAACGGACTTCTCGTAATGATGCCTGGAGCACTCCAATGAGAGGGAAGGTATGAAATAATGAAAAGCATATAATTCCTTGGTAGAATAGAGATTTCTGCAATAAGTTATTGCGTATAAGCGACATTCATGGATTCCACTAATGTTTTGGAGGTACTGGCAGCAAGACACATCCGAGACTTGCAGACTTATTAGAAAGGTTCTGGCAACAAGACAGACCAAAGACCTGACACAAAGTCAAACAAATTCTGAATTACTATTAATCTGTAAGGTGCTTCATGATAATTTGTGTTTGTGCAGGCTCATCTATAATGTGTTTCATGATAATTTGCACAAAATGTGCTTCATGATGATTTGTGTTTGTGCAGGCTTCAGATGAGGGATCATGATAATTTGTGTTTGTGCAGGCTCATTTGTAATGTGTTTCATGATAATTTGCACAAAATGTGCTTCATGATGATTTGTGTTTGTGCAGGCTCGAGATGAGGGAGAGAATAAGCAGAGGAAGGATAAATCCATGGGTGGTTTCTTTTTTTCTTTCAAGAAAATAGTTGGGGCTGGCTGAAAGAAAACCCATGAGAAAGAAGGATAAATGAATGGGTGGTTTCTTTTTTGCTCTTTATCTTTTAAATTGAGGAAGGATAAATCAATTGGTGGTTTCTTTTTTGCTTTTAGAAAAATAGTAAAATAGTTGGTGCTTTCTAAAAGAAAACCCATGATTCAATTTTGTGCTAGTAGTCCACTTCCAGATGCTTCTGCCATTTAGAGTGGTTTTTCTTACGTCAAAATTTCAATTTGTCATCATTAATGTATAACATTTTATATAGTTTCCCATTCCCATTGCACATGAACCTCACATTTCATTTTATTTTTTTTGATGTTTCCAGAATTTATGAAGTAAACTTGAGATGCAATTTGTATATTTAGTTTAACTAATTTAGTCCTACTGACTGCGGCCAGGTAAAAACCGCCTTGAGTCCTCATGTCTTTCGCTGTCTCTGTGCATTTTTTCCACCTCCGAGAATTCTTTGTGCCTGGAGGAAAGCGAATGAGCCCATCCAGGTGTCAGGGCATCCAATAGGCCGTCTGATTCTGATATGAAAACTGTATTGAATTGAACGCAGTGTATTTATTTTACTATTTACCTTCAATGCTATGATGGCTAATGCTTTTTTAACTGTGCACCGTTGCCATCTGTTTCATTGTTATCTTGCTTCCAAACTTCAACCGTCAGATAAATATTCAAAGAATGGTTCAGATCGATCCCCACACCGTCGCATGTTTGGTGCACACAAGACTATGCATTGAATTAATTCATTGCAACATTTAATTAAATTTTCTAAGACATTATTATGGATAGTTGGGTGTTGGTAATGTGAGCAATCTATTGTTGACTTGAATTTTGTGCTTCACTGCATTTGGAAATTGTGTGGTGTAATATCCAGATTGCAAGCAATATTCCACCATCTTGGTGTGACGGTTAAGTAATATTGCATGTACTTGGTGGCCTGATGTATATAAAAGCGTAAAGGTAAAGTGGCAACTTAGTTTTAAATTTTATAAAAATTTATCTGAATCATTAAAACTGTAAACATAAAATATCAATATTATATATTGTAGTGGCAATATGGTTTTAAATTTTATAAAAATTTATCTGAATCATGAAAATTGTAAACATCAAATATTAATATTATACATTCCCAATTCAGTTCTTTTGTGTTAAGCAATAAGTAATATTTATATATTTATGTTTTTATACATATAAGGGAATTACCAAATCCATTCTATTATTTTAAACATTCTGAATATCTCTAAAATGCATAAAATACATGAAATAACGCAGAAAATCCACTTCATTCTAGCAATATTGTGGTCAAATTCACTTCATTGTAGCAATATAGCTGTCAAATTAGTAGCGAGCTTTGCAGATTGTGGCGAGTTTCTCAACCCCGACAGGGACTACCGCTACGACAGTGGCTCCCTTGTTGTTTTTATTATTATTTTGTTAAGCCTAGTTTAAACCTCACACAATCCTTTTTACATAATATCGATAACTCCCTTGACAACATTTAGGGTAGATTTATCCAAAACATGTCAGTTTTTCTTCGATAAATACCTAGCATCTTCCCTCTCTAACATTCCTCGTCCTTCTGTTAGTTCATCACTTCAATCCATGGTCCATTCTCAAATGAGAATAATCCTTCACCATCTCCATTGGTTCATTCTCAACTTTAACATTTAGGGTAAATTTATCCAAAACATGTCAGTTTTTCTTCCATAAATACCTAGCATCTTCCCTCTCTAACATTCCTCATTATTCTGTTAGTTCATCACTTCAATCCATGGTCCATTCTCAAATGGGAATAATCCTTCACCATCTCTATTGGTTCATTCTCAACTCGAAATGCTCGTTCAAATTCTCCATCAGTTAATTAAAACTCAAATATTCAAATTCTCCATGAGTTAATTCAAATTCTCAACTCGAAAACATTCGTTCATTGGTTCATTCACATCTTTATTGGTTCATTCTCAACTCGAAATGCTCGTTCAAATTCTCCATCAGTTAATTAAAACTCAAATATTCAAATTCTCCATGAGTTAATTCAAATTCTCAACTCGAAAACATTCGTTCATTGGTTCATTCACATCTTTATTCTCAATAGTCATTCCATCATTTCAATCCGCATTCACTTGATTTGCTCATTCCTTCGAAAAGAGTCGCTGTTTCATGAAAATGCTCATTCATACATTCATTTTCTTTCTCACACCATCCTCCACGTCATTGGTGATTCCAGACTTCCTTGCATTGCATCCTCCTTCCTATATATGATTTTAATATCCCACAGACATGGAATACCCTATTTTGACCATCGTCCTTGTTGCACTATTCAACATATCGCTCATAGTTATTGGTGGTTATTTCAACGTGATGCTCTTTTTCTTTCTCAATTTCATAATCAAATATGAATTGCTTTTGCCCAAACTTTTTTTTTGTTGCATAACTCACTTTATGAAATTTGGTATATACCTCACTTATTTTATTTTTTCGTTACGTTTTCATTTTCATTTCAATTTTGTTATTATGGGACACCATATGCTATGAGTTTTATTTTATAGAACATTGCAAACTAGATGGTTTATTTTAATCTTAACTAATTAGTAATTAGCAATTGCTCCGCAAAGGGTAAAAAGAATGGAATGTTGTAATATCAATTTTGTTGTTGTCGGTTAAAATCCACTTATGAAATGACAACTTCAATGAAGTTGGTGGTATATTTTATTATAAGAATGGAACATTGTAAAATCTATTTTGTTGTGTTTAGTTAAAATCTACATATGAAATCACAACTTCAATGAAATTGCAGGTATATTTTCTATGTAGTGCAGTGTTCACTAAAGAGTTTTATAGGTTAGAATTTATTGGATGATGTAAAGAGAATCTCAATTAAATTTAAAATTTAATATTTATGTAAGTGTAATTTTATGATACAATATATATTTAAAAATATATTAATAATAAAAAATTATTTTAATTTGTGTGATAAAGTATGTGTATGGATGTATATGTGATGTAAAATATTTTAATATAAATTAAGTATATATTATATATTATTTAAAAAACATTATCTATATATTATGAACAAATTAAATTTGAATAGTTAAAAAGTTTATTTGGTCTTTCATATATTTTTTAGTATTCAAAAATACAATTTAAACAATGAAAAATAACACATTGTATTTTGCACTTTAAAAAAGTTTAGATGTCATGATGTCATGTTAGATCCATACTTAAGATGGATCTATACTTGTTATATTGTGTTTATATATAATTGACCATGTGTAATCATATTGTTAAAATTGAAAAAATCATAAAAATTATCTAAATTATATACTTGCTTAAATTATTGTTATTATTGTTTATACAATTTTCAAAAAACATGTCACAAGATTCTTAAATACAGAAATGTACACTCACTTTATCATGCATATTCTTGATTTTAAATAGGTTTTAGTTACAATATTAAAAACTAAAAATACTATATCAGATAAAACTTGTTCATATAATTTTATTTAATTAATTAATTTATGAAAATGATAAAAAAAATAACTACTTTATAAATAAATTTCTAACTTTTAATCTCAATATATTATTTAAAATATTTTTGAATATTTAATGAAAATTAAATATCTACTTTTTCACTTAATCGTTATTAATAATTAAATTATATTATAAAAATTCAATTTCAAAATAAACAAA
Organism: Pinus tabuliformis; assembly: GCA_031772625.1. Classification (NCBI taxonomy): domain Eukaryota; kingdom Viridiplantae; phylum Streptophyta; class Pinopsida; order Pinales; family Pinaceae; genus Pinus; species Pinus tabuliformis. The sequence continues at coordinate 1,654,363,972 of CM062819.1, forward strand.
CCCATAATAAGTTATGCTAGAAGTAAATAGGTTGTTAGTGCAAATTGTTTCACAAAGATTTATATTTTGCTCACAAACAATTGTAATTTCGGGGTAAATTACATATCTTAATCGTCCCGGAGTAACTGAGTTCACAATTTATAGATAGCCATATTCGGAGTAACTGAGTTCACAATTTATAGATAGCCATATTCGAGAAGAGATCGGCATGCAATCTTACATTCAATTATATAACATTTTAAAAATTAAGAGATTGTCAAATTCGTGAGGAGATTGGCGAGCTATGTGGAGTCAATTATACAAGTCTGCCAGTTAACTATATATATTTCTCATTGCCTCTACTTGTTTTTTTGGAATCTCTCGATAGCAGAGCTACAGCAAGATTTAGGGAGAAAATAATAATTTCTGAAATAAGTACGTAACTGCCTTATTAAGGAAGGATCTGCATTGGGTTTTCCATTATAATGCAGTTAGTGGTCATCGTTATGGTTATGCAGATGATCGCTGTGGACCTGCAAATACATGGCGCGTCCGTAAAAAATGCATGGGTTATAAGTTTTATCTTCGAAGAATTGTGGCTGCAATTCGTCATCGATCCGTACCTCAACACTGACGTGGCAATATGTTCTTTTATCTATTTATTGTTATCTACAACTCTATTCTGTGCTATTGTGTGATTTTAGGGTTCTAAAGTTTTTTTTAAAGAATATCCCGTATGTTCTTCTATCAATTTATTGTCACCTTCTCAAACAATTCAAATTAAAGGAAATGCCTCGTGTATGGAGTCTGCGTCATATACCAAAAGCCACATATTACCATGAAATAGGCATGAGATGTCTAAGCTTTAAATGTTGGATTGTAATAATCCTGTTTTGGCGCATCCCACCTACCACATCTCATTTAACACGGTGAGTAGTTCATTGACATGATCACCATCAATTTCAAATATCGATTTAAGTCGTCGTGTTTTAATTAGTGTGATGACATAAAAACTTAGTGGATTATTGAGGCAGCCTGGTGTTTCCTCTTGGAGCTTCCACGCTTCTTTCTTCTTCTCGTGGACCCGCCGTTCTCCTCTGGTCTGTCTGTAATAAACAAAACCTCTTTTCCAGCAATTCCACGCATGAATCCGGCCCAGGAATAATACTATTCTTCCAGGTCCGGCTCCATGGAATCCATCCCAATTTCGTGCTTTTAATTTTTTCGTAGGTCCCACACTCGATGCAGTTGTCCATGCGTTGCAGCACCCTGTAGCACCTTAGTATGGGGTGGAGTTAGTAAATCCCCTTGGTTTCACAGCCCAATTCATAAGAAAAATACCAAACCCCAATACATGTGCAAAGTCCACAAATTGTATTTTGTAAAAGGCCACGTTCTCTTTATACCTTATTAATATATATAATTGCTATTAGCAATTGCCTTTACTTTTAAAGTGTAAAGATACATTGAAGGAATGGAAAATTTGGGAAGATCATTTTTGATGTAAGATATCCAACTATAGGAATTCATGACTTGTGTTTTTCTATCATGTTAGCTTTAAAGTGAAATCTATTTTTAAGCAACTTGGACAATGAAGTGATTTGCGGAAGGTTGTTTTTACTTGTGGCATAAACTCCATGTTTATTAAAATTGACATTATTTCCATTTTTGGTCATGATATCTGGTTTATGCCTAGTCTAAAATACATTAGGTTTTTGGGAGGGAGAGAAATTTGCTCCATATCTTCAAATTTGTTTTTTTATTAGTTTGACATCATGTTAAATCACCAAAATTTTGGAAAGATGTCTTCTCTCACAACATTTCTTCTCATTTCAATATGATATTTATGGCAATTAGACTTGATTGGATCTCACTTTTGTGTTATGTCTACCTCTCTTGGTACAAAACCAGCTTATTGACTTTACACTGCCAGAATTCCTTCTTAAGATCATGGAATTTAAGCTGATAGAGTTTAGAAATGCGTCATGGTCATGACCGAGTATTGTAGGTCACATGATTTGGCAATTGGGGTTCAACCTGATAATCCTTGGACATATTTAGGTAGATTATGCTTTATAAAGTTATCCATTTACTTCCTTATTTTGTCCCAATGATGCTTTCTCTACAATACCACATCATTGCAAACCAACCTATGAATATACTTATTTTGTCACTTTTGTGTCTCATTCCAACTTTAGAACCTGACCATAACGAGTGAGATATTTTTGAAAAGCCATCAAAGCATACTCTGATGTGGGTTGTTCATTATAACCAATAACCAGGTGTAAAAGCTTTACCAAGCATGCGTATCTATGCAAGACTAAAATATGTCTGTAGTAAAAAAGACCATATACATTCCATATAAAATTAAAATATGATTCAAAAATTGATTAGATGGTTGTAGATCATAATGGTATTTGGAGCGAAAATCAATAAAATTTCAAAATATTTTTCCGTAATCTACATTAAAGATTTCAAAATATTCTGAAAAATATTCCCAAAATCTATTAAATAATATAAAGTTCCATATAAATTTAAAATTAAAATTCAAATATGATTTGAAGATTCATTAGATGGTTTTGGAGTACCGTCTTTACATCTTGGTGCAACTCCTAGTGCAAAAAATGATTTATGGCATTTCCAATGCAACAGAGGAAAAACATGCAGATCCTGGTAAAGTGGATCAGGAAAGTCACTTATTTGCTTCACACACATGACACCTCGAGTAAAAGAGGATGGATAATGCTAATAATTCATGATGTGGATATATCAGTTTTTGGAAATCTTGATTTTATTATTATAAAATACATGCTTACAAATTTGTTGTATAACTCGTCCAATATTAGTATCAGTGCTTGGAAATCCAGATTACCAGGATCAATTTTGACATCAGTTTGTGGAAACCCTGATTTTAATATTATAAAATATAGACCCACAAACCTGTTGGATGCCTCAATCAATATCAGCATCAGTTTTTATATGCCACAATCAATATCAACATCAGTTTATGGAAATCTTGAAATTCATGTTACAAAATACAAACTTACAAATTAGTTTGATACCTCAATCAAAATCAATATCGGCTTCTCAAGTTCATTTGTTCCATTTGTTCTTATAGTCTCATTAGATGTATTTATTATAGTTTCTTCTAAGAAAATTCACTATTTTTTTAATTTTAATTTCATTCAAGATTTTTGTTTTTCCAATTCTAATTTCTACCAAGAAAATTCCTGAACTATTTTTTCCTATATCAAATGGAGTGGGGAAAAATTCTCAAGGCAGAGCAGGAAAAAATATAATTTAAAAATAGGTAGACAATTTTTTTTCCTCTATATATTCATTCATTGAATGGATGGGAGGCACGTGAAGAAAAACCTACAAAATGGAAAGTGGATACTGTATTTTATAAAATTAAAATCAAGATTTGCAGAAACTGAGATTGATAATCATGATTTCCAGAGACTAATATTACACGAGGTATACAACAAATTCAAAAGTATTTATTTTATAATATTAAAAAAAATCCATAAACTGATATATCCAAGTAATATCCATAAAATGATATACTACACAAGTTTGAGTGAAGAGCATGATTCACAGGAATTTGGTGAACATACGATTTTCTCAGTAGGGTATTCTTTTCATTCCCACATTTCATCACTTGCTAGGACTTGTTAGGTTCCTATACTAATAGGAGTCATAATTTTGAATGACTAAGGTTAAGCCTTGTAATATTGTACATACCTTTGCTTTCTGCAAATCTTTTCCATATTAAAAAATTTAAAAATGTAAAGAGGGTATGTCCTAAAATAAAAATCAAAGGACAAAAAGAATGAAAAAAGGTAAAAAAATGAAAATATATGAACCCCAAAAAACAAAAAGAGACCACGAAAGTGTGCAAGTCAAAATGCCATTGCTATTTACTTTTATGTATACTAATGATTGTGTGCAGCTAGTTATTCATGCCACAATCCATGGTAATCAAATTGTTTAAATCCGCTTATTTCATGCTTTAAATTTTATGTTTATAGTTAGAGAATAAAATCTGACCAAATCGTTTAATCTTGGCAGATCATTAGATAGGTAGAGAAAATAAAATGAGCTCATCACATTAATCTGAGCCCTTGGGTGATATAAGGTTAGAATTAGATAGTCTACTTTGTAAAAGAAAATGATTGATAAAGGTTTGCTAACGTAAATGCACCCAAATAAAATGAAGGAAAAATGGTAGGGTAAGTAAATGGGTAAGTAGAAGAAAGGTTACAGAAATATCAAGTGATTACACAAAAGCACTTATGTCATGTTTAAATACATCTTTCAAATGTGCATAAGCAGTAAACAAAGTAAGGACAATGGTTTACAACTTGGTTTATTTAACATCCCCTCAGTCATTTCACCCCTCTACTTACTAATTTCCCATAAATAAGTTCTAAGTACTTAAATCCTTTAAGTCAAAGAGGCTCAGAGCATTTCTCTGACTTTTGGAGGGACCAGACCCTCAGCTTAATGACTAATGGACACAAGTGCTAGAATCCCCTTCATGAAAATTCATCTCCCTTCATTTCCCCTCATTAGCTTAATAAAATCCCTTTTCCTAAGGAAAAACTTCATTTTCCTAGGGAAAGTAAAGACCACCATGCAAATTCTACTATATTAAAAAACCCACAAAATAATTTTATCCTAAGTATTAAGTGTATGTAAAGCGCGCAAATATTACAAGCTACATTATGCTTAAGGAATAGTCACTTTTCTCATTTCATATTAATTTCTAATTTTATTGTATAAATCCCCTATAATTATCTTTTTCCATATATTAATTAAACCCCTAAATTAAATATCCCAACCCTTAGTTTTAATAAAAACTATATAAATTATTCATATCCCGACAAACTTTATTAATCATGACATTTAACCCTGCCCGATCACCTAATCCTGTCATTAAGTGGCACCTGATTTGCTAATCCAGAGATAAAATCCTAAACTAATCCCATACCACCGAAGATTAAAGCCATTGGCCCCCCTGAAAGCCTTTGCTTTATCCCCCGTGCGATTCCCTCACCCGACTCCCATTTGATCATCACCCCCGTGTTGGGTCCCCATAATACTAGTGATTACCCCATTACTATTGTAGTTATACCCCTTCTTAATATTGTTGTGCTCCTATTTCCCCCATATTGTTATTACTGTGCCCCATAGAATCCCTCTATTGTTATTTTTGTGACTTTATATTATTATTGTTAGGTTGGCTGGATTATATTGTTACTCCTTAGACTCCTATATATAGAAAGGAGGTTTTGTCATTTGAAGCATCTAAGAATTGTTCATTTATATAATGTAAAGGAGGTTTCCCCCTCGAAGAGGCTAAATTCTAAGGCGTTGATCTATCTTTTCTATCTTTTCTTGAGCTGGTTTCATAACATTTGGTATGAGAGCTTTGGATTTTAGGGTTTCGCTGCTCCAAACAGGTCATCATGGCATTTTCGCTATAACTTTTTTTTCTGCGACGTTTCAGAAGTTGCAAAAAAACCCAATTGAGAAGAAATCGCACTGAACCTCGGGTTCAAATTTTAGATCTTTTCGCGCTATATTTGCGGAGATATGATCTTAAGAAGTTGGTATTTTTGCAGACTCCTGAATTACATTCCAAACAGGTGACCTGGGGAAAATATTCATAACCTCTTTATGAGCATCGGATTGAAATTTTTCAAGAAGGTACAAAACCACGATGGAATTTAGCTTTCTTGTATATATTTTTCAAAGTCAAAGTTCGAAACAGTGACACGTGGTACTTCATACAAGTTCGCCCTACTGAACTAGTCTACAATTAGGTCACTGCAGGAGATTGTGCATAACTATTTCTTGGAGAATCCAATTTGGATTAGACTAGTGGCATTGGAAAGAGGACACAGAAGGCTACTACAGATCACAATTTCAGAACTAGATGATTCGAAATTACAGAGATACATCAGATTGAATATCAAGCTTCTACAAAGTGAAAAAAGGTGTGTAGTTTTTTTTAAATTTTTGCGTAAGCTTGGTTTGAAGGAATTCAAAGGGCACAGTAAAGCATTATTATCGGTAATTGATGCCCCGAGGAAAGAAAATGCAAACACCTAGTAAGCAACCTGAAAGCTCTAGAATGACTTATGAAGAAGAGGAAGAAATGCAACATGATATAGCAAAATTACGAGACCAAGTGCAACAAGTGTCACTTGCACAAAAAGGAATAGAATCTAAAATGGATGGTTTAAAGAAATATGTAGAAGCTAAGATGGATGGTTTAAAGAAAGGCGTAGAAGCTAAGATGGACGATTTGAAGTTAGATTTGAAGACAAACATGGAAGAATTGAAGAAGTTGCTACAAGAAAGGGTCACTAATGGTGAAAGGGTAGTAAAGGAAACTCATGATGAGAACAAAAGAAATGTTAATCATGATTCCATAGACTCTAATGTTGGATCGAAGACCCACCATATTCCAAAAATTGATATGAGGAAGTTTGATGGCAAGGATCTTGCAACATGGATATTACAGATGGAGCAATTCTTCGATCTCAATAATGTGCAAAACACACAAAAGATACGTACGACAACTTTATATTTGGAACCAAATCAATTTGTATGGTATCAATGGCTTTGCTTTCATAAACAATTTATCACTTGGGCAATTTTTACGGAAGAATTGATAGCACATTATGAGGATACAAAAAGCAACACTTTTTTTAGCCAATTGATAAGTCTCAAACAAAAGGGTTCAATAATGGGGCACATTGAGGAGTTCCAAAAATTGAACATAAGGGTAAAAGATATTCCAGAGGAGCATAGGATTGATGTGTTCATAGGGTCTTTAAAGGATAATATCCAACATGATGTTCGCCTTTGGGAACCTGATTCATTAGAGAAGGCATTCAGGTTAGTAAGAAAAATGGAAAGCAAAATTATGGCAACGAGGAAGCATACCACTCACAATTATAAAGACGGAAGTGTTGTTGCCCCTAGTCTTCCACAACCTATAAGGTTGACACCACAACAATTGGAAGAAAAAAGAGAAAAAGGGCTTTGTTACAGTTGTGATAGCAAATACATTAAAGGTCATAAGTGTGCTGAGAAGAAATTATTCTACATAGATTGTGAAGAGGAAGAAGAAAAGGAGCAAGAAAGGTCAAAAGAAGAGGATATACTCCAGGAACAAAGCCTAGATGAAGAACAAATAAATCCGACCATATCTTGTAATGCATTGGCGGAAATTACCACTCCTCAAACCATTAAGATAGAAGGACAAATCAAGAAGAAAAAGGTAATAGTGTTGATTGATTCAGGAAGCACCCACAATTTTATTCATTGTAAGGTAGCAAAAGAATTGAATTGCTTCCTATATCCAGCACCAGAGTGTCAAGTGGTGATTGCAAATGGAGGAACAATAAATTGCTCTGGAAAGTGCCATAATATCAAGCTATCCATGGGAGAATATGTATTGACTAGCCCAATGCTTTCCATTCCAATGGGAGGTGTTGATGTTGTACTAGGAGTCCAATGGCTACAATCCTTGGGTACAATAGCTTTTAATTTTCAAGAACTTTTCATAAAATTTTCTATGGAAGGAAAGGAAGTTGAATTAAGGGGTATTGCAGGGAAACCAGGAAAGATAATTAGCTCTAATGGTATGACAAAGCTTCTAAAAAAGGAGCAAAGAGGTGTAATTGCACAATTATGTTCGCTAAATGTTTCCACATTGGAATCATCTATTTCTCCAGATCTCCAAAAAGTCCTGGACAATCATTCCAAGGTATTTGAGATTCCCAAAGGTCTCCCACCTATGCGTGATCATGATCATGCTATTCATCTGATTACAGGAAGTGTTCCTCCAAACATCAGGCCGTACAGATATCCCTATGTCCAAAAGAGTGAAATTGAATGTATGGTTGCAGAAATGCTAGAGGTTGGTATAATTCAACTGAGTCAAAGTTCTTTCTCTTCTCCAGTAGTATTTGTGCACAAGAAGGATGGATCATGGCACATGTGTCCAGATTATAGGGAGCTCAACAAGCTCACTATTAAAGATAAGTTCCCGATTCCTGTCATTGATGAATTGCATGGATCAATTTACTTCACCAAGTTGGATCTTCGTTCAGGATATCATCAAATCAGAATGAAGATTGAAGACATTCTGAAAACAACATTTAGAACTCATGAGGGTCATTATGAATGTTTGGTCATGCCTTTTGGCCTTACCAATGCACCTTCAACATTTCAAGGTTTGATGAATTCAATTTTCAAACCATTCCTTAGAAAATTTGTGTTAGTATTTTTTGATGATATACTAATCTACAGCATGTCTTGGAAGGATCATGTTGAACATGTTGACAGGGTGCTACAACTATTGGAGAAGAAACAATTATATGCAAAAAGATCCAAATGTTTCTTTGGAGTCCACGAGGTGGAATATCTGGGTCATATTGTATCTCATGAAGGAGTTAAGGTAGACCCTAGCAAAATTAAATCCATTAAGGAAAGGAAAATCCCCATATCCATAAAGCATCTGCGAGGATTTCTTGGGTTGACAAGGTATTATCGCAAGTTTGTTAAGAATTATGGGAGAATAGCAGGACCTCTAACAACATTATTGAAGAAAGATGCATTTTCATGGACTCCGGAAGCAACAAAGGACTTTGAACATCTTAAAGAGGCAATGTGTCAAGCATCGGTCTTAGCTACACCGGACTTCACAAAAACCTTTATTATGGAATGTGATGCTTCAGGAAATGGAAGTGGTGCTGTTTTAATGCAAGATGAAAGACCCATTGCTTTTGAAAGTCGTCCAATCAAGGGAAAGTTTTTAAGAAAAGCTATTTATGAGAAGGAAATGTTGGCAATACTCCATGCACTTATGAAATGGCGACCCTACCCAATGGGAAGACACTTCAAGGTAAAAACGGATCATGATAGCTTTAAATACTTTTTAGAACAAATATTATCCTCTGAAGAGCAACAAAAGTGGGTCACAAAGATGTTGGGTTATGACTTTGAAATCATCTACAAAAAAGGGAAGCAAAATGTGGTGGCAAATGCACACTCACTACAACAAAACCAGCGATTAGCGTCCCTTTTTACTTATTTTTTTGCATCTAGAGCCCATTTTTGGTGCTATTTGCATCCATTTATCAAATATGGTGCAAGACTTGACACAAAATTTGCATCAAGTTTTTCACCAAATCTTACACCAAGTTTAGCACCAGGTATTGCAATAGGTTTTGCACCACATTTTGCACCAAATTTTATGCCAAGTTTTGTGTCATCCTTTACACCAGGTTTTGTTCCAGGTTTTGCATCAAGTTTGGCACCTAATTTTGTTTGACATACTTTTGCATCCTCATTTTCATCCACTTTTTGCACCTACACTTGCATCAACTTTTGCATCGACTTTTGCATACTTTTTTGCATCCTTTTTTAAATCATTTTTTGCATCCATTTTTTCATCCATTTGTGCATCCCTTTTGCGCCAAGTTTTACATCGTGTTTTGTGTCTAGTTTTGCATAAAATTTTGCATCTACTTTTGTTGCATCCACTTTTCCCTCTTGTTTGGCATCCATATTTACATCCTCTTTTGCATCTATTATTGTACCCACTATTGCATCTAATATTTTTGTGCCACAATTAGCGCCTAGTTTGGCACCTCCTTTTGCACCCACTTTTGATTATAATTTTGCATCCACGTTTGCATCCTCATTTGCGTCTAGGTTTTCATCAACTACTACATCTATTTTTGCATCCCTTTTTGTATCCAATTTTGTACCGGGATTTGCATCGGGTTTTGTGTCTCGTTTTGCATCTACTTTTGCATCGACTTCTATTGCATCCACTTTTGCACACAATTTTGCATCCACTGATGCACCCATTTTAAATTTCACTTTTTGCATCCCTTTTTACATCTTCAATTGCATCATACTTTGATTCTTTTTTTTCATCTATCATTACATCCACTTTTGTTATGCCACAATTTGCACCATGTTTTGCACTCACTGTTGTATCCACGTTTGCTTCCAATTTTGCATCCATGTTGACATCCTCTTTTGCATCAAATATTGCATCTATTTTTGCATCCACTTTTATGTCAGGTTTATGCATTGGGTTTTGCATCTCGTTTTGTATCTACTTTTGCATCTACTTACATTATATCCATTTTTTGCATCCAATTTTGTTTTGCCTGTTGCATCAATGTTTGCTTCCACTTTTACATCCATTTTTGCATCTTATTTTGCATATTTTTTGTCTATTGTTACATCCACTTTTGTTGCACCATATCTTGCGCCTACCATTGCAACCACATTTGCTTACACATTTGCATCCCCTATTGCATCCACTTTTGTTTCATCCATTTTTGCATATACTTTTGTTTTCTTTGTTGCATCCACATTTGTTTCACCACAATTTGTGCCAAGTTTTACACCTACCATTGGACTCATGTTTGCTTCCACTTTTGCCTTCATGTTTGCATCCAAGTTTGCGTTGACAATTGCATCTACTTTTGCATCTACTTTTGCATCCACTTTTGTGTCAGGTTTTTCATGTTGTTGTGCATCTACTTATGTTGTATCCACTTTTCATCCAATTTTACTTCTATTGTTGCCCCCATTTCTATGTTCGCTTTTTCATTCCTTTTCCAACACTCATCATATTTTCTGCATTGATGATATTCCTTATGGCATTGACAATTATGAACAATTGATGACAATGTCAATAATATTGACAATGATGAAAATGAAGATGATGGCGATGACATGAATTGTGATTATGATGATAAAGACGATAGTGGTTACAATGACAATGATGATGATGGCAATGATTATGATGATGACGATGCTAATGACGTTGGTGAATCTTCCCAATTTTAGATGTTGTCATTTTCATAATCATAAGCATTATCTTTGGTGTCATGATCATCATTTTCATCTAGGTCATCATCAAAAACAATAATGGCATGAATGATGATGATGCATGATTACAACAATGTCGATAGAAATTACAGTAATGATGATGATGGGGATGATAAAAATGACAATGACGATGATAATGGTGGTGATGATGATTATCATCGATCATCTGTCAAAAATAGAGTTGTTATTTCTCTTACATATATCAATGTGTCCTAAACAACCCTTTTCTAGCATTGATCACATTTTTTGGGTAGATGATATTTCTTACAACATCTACAATTATGAACAATTGCAAACAATGTCCATAATGATGATGATGATGGCATGAATGGTGATTATGATGATAATGTAATGATGGCAATAACAATGACAAGGATGATGGTGATGATGATGACAATGATTATGATAATGAGAATGACCTTACAATCTTATTGATTTGTGAACAATTACTAGTTTCAATACCATCTTCTGGATACGTATTACTATCATACTTTTTAAATTTTCTGTCTCTCTTGAGGTATCTTACTATAATGGTGTTGTCAACACTAGAAAGATATCTTGTTGTAATGGTGGTTCTAATGTTAGCACTAGCAAAGTTTAGTAGGGAGGATGCTACTACAAGAGGAATTCCTTCTAAGTGACTATGGCATTCAAAATGAGGCTTTATGGGCTGCTTGTTAACACATGTTCTCATGCTCATATAAAATTAATGTGAAAAGTTGCTTTAATTGGTTCCCATGCATAATTGATATTGATAATGGGGTGGTATAAAATTGTAATGGGCATATCCGTTAGTTAGTTATGATGGGTCAACAACATTGAAACCATCCAAGTGACATTTCACCTTGGAACAATCGTCGCTCGTGCGAAAACACGAAGTTTATGTAAATGAAAGTTGTGATTGTAGTGGAATTAAAACCATCGAGAAATATCAAAGAAGACGCTGCCTACCAGTTTTGAAAGACAACCAAGGCATTGAACAACTATTTGCGTTAGGATGTAGTGAGGGAATCGAAGGAAATTTGGCAGCCCTAAGTTGCCATTACTATTGCCAATCACACATTCAATAGTAACCATAAAAGGTAGCCACATATAAACAGAACCTCGAGGTGTTGACAGTCAGAATCTATTGTAATAGCTTTGACGTATATATAGTTTTGTGTTTAGATGAGAATGAAGTGGGCTTCATCCAGGGTTCGGCTCAATCCTCGTCCATTCCATGCAGTGGTGTTTAATTCGCCAAGCAAGAGAATATTACGTGAGTGTTCAGAGTTAAATCAATAGAAATCAAGGACGTGTGATTGTCAAAGTATTGCTCCTCCCTTATGATTGAGCGCTTGATGCGATGGTCATTATCCTTGCGTGATACTTTTATTCCCCATTTTCTATTGAAAAAGTAGCGTTTTTCTGTTCGATTATGATAGGATTGGATGAACGCTAGTTTGGGTGGATGTAGACCCATGTTTTTTTGTGGTGATCTTCAAATGTCTTGAGGATAAGAAAAAAATCCTTGACCAAGGTCCATGGTTTTGGGGATGAGTTGGTCTTCTAGTGAAGCCATGGTTTCCCAACTTCAATCCTCTCACTATGTTGCCGATGACTACTCTAGTATGGGTAAGATTCCCAGTTTTCCCATTCACTTTACCCATCTAGATCTCTTAGAAAAAGTGGGCAATTTTATTGGAAGATTCGTCAAAGTAGACAGGGAAAGACTTTTGAAAGGCATTTTCACCTATGTTTGCATATGTGTTTAGGTAGATCCCAATGAAGTTTTGTGAGATAAAATTGAGCTCAAGTGGATGGGAATTGTGTATTCCCAACCCCTGGACTATGAAAATACAACTTTTCAATATAGGAATTACCAACAAGATAGACACCTTCAAACTGTCTGTCCCTTTCCAATAGGGCCTTCCTCCTTACAGTCATCTAAGAACTCTAGCTGCAGTTGGAGGGATCTTAAGGAAAGAGAGGGATCCAAAATGTAACACCCCTCCCTTGTGTGTCAAACTTTGCAAACCTAAGCTGAGAAAAGCTAGGTATGATGTGTAATATAAAAAGTAAATACATTATTAATAAATTAATCACTTGGAAAAGTGAGACACCAAGAGATGAGATTCTTGCCAAATCACATTGGTGAATGGGAAAGGATAATTCTTTCATGGTAAAGCTTCTCGATTTAATTCTAGATAAGTTGGATGGATTGGAGATAAATATCCATTGAGAAAAACATAAAAGTTGTGCGGGAGAGAAAGGCAATCTTCTATGAGGAAAATCCTCATGGGAGAGAAAGGTGAGCTTTTATGAGATAAGCCTACGCAAATGGATAAAAAGATCCATAAAAGCGAGACACCACTAATGGAAACCATATCATGAAAGAAGGTATTAAATACCCATTGCATAGATCAATTGGAGGCGGTTGATCCATGGCAAGAACCTCGACTCGGTGGTGAACTGAAGAGTCATTTCTAGGTTGGGTAGCGGTGCTCTGTTTTCCAAGTGTCGTTCTCTCTTTTGATCTAGTTTGACTCACTTGCGTGGATTGTTCTGTATGTTGGTTTCTTACCCTCTATGTTATAAATTCCTTAGCATATGAGAGAATTTGATTGAGTTTTAAATGCACTGCATGTGGCGTTAATGAGATGATTTTATGGATACACATAAATGAAATTCTAATTACAGTCACAGTATGTGGATCTTATGTAGAATTGGTGTTAACCTGTCTTTTGTTAAGATAGTGAATAGTCGTGCTTGAGCCGCTATGCAAATTTGTTAACTGTGGTTAAGGCTCGACTGTATAAACTATGGTATAAGTTATTTGTGCTATGCATCCAATGCCGCGCTTCTGATTAATTGTGCATAATCCCTAAGATACACATGTTAACGTGTCATGCAACTGTGGCAGACGGATTATTGATTATGTATGATAAATGATTTTGTTTTGAAACGGTAGAGCATATGGTTCGGGTTATCTAATATATGCATTATGAATTATAGGATGAATTGCATCCATTGAGGCGTTCTAATTATTTATTCGTATTGCATAAGATATATGTCGGTGGTACTTTCGGCCATGACAATAGGAATATGAACATGCTATATGGCAAAGCTAGTTATTGTAAATGGATGACCTGATCTCCATAAATGTTGGATTGAATCCTCAAAGGAGGGATACTCGAATGCGGGATATTGAATAATATTGATTGATTCCTCCTCTGTGATGTGATGTAGGCATGGGTAGAAGTGCTTGTGTTAGCTTTGTTATGAGGTAGTTGTATATGAACGCGTGTGACAACCATTACATCTAAATTTATTACAAGCTAAAATTAGTAAAGGAAACCAACATGTTGCCCTTAATACTGTGGCTAGGAGGTGTCTACTGAAAGAGGACCCAAAGTTGATCATAATTCATGGAACAAGGTACCAATCAACCTTAAGCACAATGCAAGAATATGATGAAAACCTTAAGCATGACCACCAACTCATCGAATGGCCTTGAGGCTGCAATATGCAAGAAGAGGATGAAAAACATTGACTTTGAAAGCTTTTACAACCAGAGAACCTTAAAACCCCAACTCCCTCCTTAGGACAAGTGCATTTGAGTTTACCAAGAGTTGGCTTCCAACACACCCAACGCTCAATGCCAAACATGACATGGTACACTAAAACACAAAGACCGTAAAACCTTTCAACATATCGACAGAGTACACATTCTTCCTTGAAATACACATTCTAAGGAAACCCACAAATGACTTCTCCTCATTTTGAGGATGGTACCTAAGTTAAATTGGATTGCATAGGGATTTCTTAACACAGGGTTCAAAATTATTACAACAATATACTCATTAATCACTAAATATGTCATTTGTAGGAATTGCAGTTAGGTGGGCAGGATAACACTCCTATCCATTTTTAAAGCTACACCCAATTAATAAGTTCTCCATGTGCCACAATAAATGCAATTTTTATGACTATAGTGACACATCCCTCGAGATTTCCTTCCACACCAACACTTTTATCCATGAACTAAAGAGTGACTATTTCATTATTATATTATACATACATGTTAATATAAGCATTAAAATTTGTATTCCTTTGTAAAAAATGCTAGTCCAAGAGATACATTTGATCACCTTGTCTTGTATCCAATATCCAATGTTGACCCCTATATCCTTAGATCTAGAGTGAAGGTTTCATTTATAATGTTGTGTTTGAGCTTAAATTCTAATTAAATATTTGGGTTATCCAAGGTCATTACTTAACTTAATGGCTTTGCAATATACAATGTATCATATTTTTTTTAAGTTCAATTGGTGAGATATGTCTGGGGGATTGAACTTTCGATCACTTGGATACACAAGGGCTTGCCAACATGCTTTTTTCCAATTGTGCTACTACCCTCAGAAAATATACAATGTATCATATTAACATCCACTTAAACCAAATTGACTTTTGGGACACATGTCTCTTTGATGATGAAGGGAATCCAATTATGTGATGTCAAACACATTCCCTCACAAACACTCACAAAGACCCTACACTTTTTAGGGTTCGAACCTAGGTTGTCTGTTATGAAACCAACTCACAAAAAGATAGAAAAGATAGATCAACAACTTAGAAATCAGCCTCTTCGAGGGGGCAACCTCCTTTACATTACACAAAAGAACAATTATTGGATGATACAAATGACAAAGCCTCATTTCTATATATAGGAGTCTAAGGGGTCACAATATAATCAAATTCAACATAACAATAATAATATAAGGGCACAAAAATAACAATAGTTGGCTTCTATGGGGCACAATAATAACAATATGGGGACAATAAGGGCACAACAATAACAGTAAGGGCCACAATGACACTAGTAATGGGGGAATCACTAGTGTTATAGGGACCTAACATTGTCTATATGGAAACACTGTATAATTTTGAATTTATTTATTGTAGATTTGTACATAGATGGATATTTCTTTCTTTGCATTTATCTTTTAGACTTCTTGCTTTCACCAATTGATTTAGAGCTTATGGAGTCTCAAGTAGCACCAATCCCCTTGCTTCTATTGGATTGAATAACATGATTTCTCTTTTGAAATCCATAATATCTCATTCACATGCTTCCTATTTCTCCCATAAGACTTTAGCACAGACTCCATGATCATGTTTGTGTCCCTCTTAATAACGCACTCCTTGGAAGGGGCCATAAAATCTTTTATTAGGACTAAACTTGGATGTCTCTTCTTTCTTGCCCTTTGATTCTTCATTCAATCATACCACCCATCAACTTGCTATTTTTCCATTTTTCTTATAATGACCTTTGTTGTTGGGAAGGTGCCTTTCAAGTATTTTGTCTTTGCATATAGATACACATAAAGTATCATTATTTTAATCTAATGGACGTGGTTGTTAAAATCACCAATATTTAATTAAATATGCATTGTTATACCTTTGCTCAAGTCAACTTCAATTCAAATTCTAACACATGTGTGTATACCCTTCCTTGCTTAGTTTGTATATTGTTGTAAGTCCCCAATATATTTATGTTGGCTTTTGAAAGATCATCTCATCCCAAAATAAGTAGGGGGGATTCAATATTCAAATCCAGAGTGGGGTTGAAGAAATGGATATTGAAGATGGATTCAATTATAGAAACTATCTTTTGAAAAAAGGTTAGTTTTTCCCCAAAAAGAAAGTCCCTCCTTTGAGACCATGCCACAACTTCCATAGTTGTGAAATTTTACAATAATAGAACCTCTAGAGTAGAGGTTTACCATATACTTAGAACTTAGGTTGGAATTGATTTGATTCTTGAACTCTTTAGATGATGACTAGAGATCATTAAATACATAGTTTGAAGCGTTTGCTTGTAGTTATTAATGAACTTGTTAACCATCCATAGATGAATACTTCCCTTGCACATGTGCTTGATTTTGTCAATAATGAAATAATCCTACTATGTTTTTGGTATATTCGACAAGACTACATCTTTAAAATAAAGAAGATTCAATTCTTAATGCTTTGCAATCCTGTAAGAGGGAGGGACAATCGAAGTCACGCAGGAGGAGGTATTCCCTTTGTTTAGCGAAACTCTACAGAGATAAAGCACTAAATGCAAGATTAACCCCTTGTTTATGTGATAATTAGGGAATATATATCTATTCTCTCAAAGATTAGTCTTATATATTCAAAAAGAATTTCTCATTTATTCTAAATAACACTTAACACTGTTTATAGAATAATTTCTCACCATTACAATCACAATAATCATTTTTCAAGGCAAAAACTACATCAAAACTTTTTGAATATGCAAGTAGATAATCTCCACAAATGAAGATGAAAACATATTTTGAGCATGTTTAAAGTGGATTAAACTATAATAATAAAAGACACAACAAAAATCTTGATACAATAATAGCTCAAATAATTATCTTTAACAAAAATCTATTAAAAATTACTATAAAATTATAAAATGAAATTAACATTAATAAATAATCAATCAATTTATATAAAATCCCAATTTAATAATGAATAATTACTTAATTCTTTAAGTTCCACTTCAAAGAAAGCATTGACACATCAGCTAGAGAAGGGTGCATTATTGTTTTTGGAGTAAGAGAAGGGTGCATTATTGTTTCGGAGTTCTATGTCCATCGCATCAATATTTTATTTGATGTGCCCAATTATTTTTCCAAAGTAAAACTATTATTCAGCTTAAATAATATAATGTATAATATTTCAAATTCTATAAAATGTATAATATTTCAAATTCTTTAAAAATCCGTTTTACTGAAACACAAATATATGGCCGTTGATGACATGAGTAGATATTCTATCCCGCCTTTAAATTCAAATCTTCTTGGTAGTTTGGCGCCATTGCGCGTATCCCTCTCAACGAGCTCAGTAGCTCGCATATGAACAATCATGGTTTGCAATCGCATAAACATTGCCCCAGAATCGATCCACGAGCCACCAGATCTCTCTCTGCACGACTTCCAACAGTTCATCTGCGTTTCTTCGTGGTCAAAACGATTTCAGAAAAGGTATTTTTTCTGCAAGAGAGTGCTAAAATTGCAAAGCGCCATTATTTTCTTGTCGCCGTCATGAATCTTCTACGCCTTGTCCTAATGAAATTATTTAGAGTTCTTGATTGGAAAATTTGCCATATTTCAACTTTCTGGAAATATTTCATTAAATAAGCTACTGTGTTATCTAAAATAAATCTGAAGAAAGAGGCCGTGCTCAAAACAATGTTTTAAGCAGCAAATTTCACAAGGGTTATTTCTGGTTCAGTTATTCTGAGCTTTCAATGGAAAATTTTGACTCTATTTTGGCTTACAGGCAAGATTTCATAAACTAACGCTCTCTATAAATGGACTAGACAAGGTTGTGCTCAAAATTTTGTTTAAAAAATGGTAGAGTTTGGGAAGAAGTTCTTTAAGTTAATGGATCAGCATTCAGATGCATTTCGAGTGGTTTGATTGAATGATTTTTGTCTCAGTTCCGCACATTTAAAAGTTTTGGAGAATGGGAATTGATAATTCTGGTATTTGATGGTGTTCTATTCAAATTACACAGAAGAAGATAGAAAGCTAGGGCTTTTAGAGGCTAAGCGTACACAATGGCACAATCTTTACAGGTTTTCGTGAGATTTTTAAGACAGGCAAATAGGATAGAAAATTAGGGATTTCACTAAGCCAAGAAAGCTAATGCTACATTCTTTACAAATTTACTTTAGAGTTTTGAGACTGAACATTTTTTATGTTCAAGTGGTTCGTAGATATCTTCATGCGGTTTCTATTTCCATGGAACCAAGAATTTGATACCTCAACATGAAATACTGTGCTCCGAAGGGTTTTCCCTTCCAGCTCATCTTTGTGTAATGGAATAGAATCGTTAATGCTCTTTAGTGTCTAGAGAAGTCAAAACTAATGGATCAGGAAGCAGGGGCTATTGGAACGGTTAGTAATTGAGGGAAACACTATCCTTCACAATATAACAACGTAGAGGAAAACTCATGGTACATTTTTGTAGTTTTGGTCAGATTAGGCCATCCAAGCATGCCGTTAGAGATTTCAGAGAGAAGCTGTTTGTTTTCTTTAGCACCGGCTGAAGGGGAGAACTTTTGCCACATTCCGGGGTCATCTCTGTTCATTATAGAAGGAGGTCTTGTAACCTGCTCCAAACTGCCAGTTTCTCTCTTTGAAAGTTTGAATTGAAAACCAGTGCTGGGTCGAAGGTTTACTCATATGAAGGATTCAGAAAATGAGAGTCCTTTAGTGAGTCCATGAAAAAGTCTTGGCGAAGATTTGGGGCAAATTGATACCTGCAACAGAGCCAACAAAGTTCCAAAATTAGAGCCAACCTCACCAATTAAAATCTGCAAACAACCTGGAATCCTATCTTTAGGACGAGATTGTTTGAAGCACCCCGAAAACTCAAGTATGTTATTACTATGCTACCTTTCTATAGACTGGAATTATTTATTTTATTGTTGCAATATCCGTGATATAGTCCTGGTTCAAGCAATTGAAAGATAGACTTGATTTTTCTTCTAGTTGATTATGAGACTCTGTACTCAAGGTCATAAGAAAAAAAAAATCCAAAACTTTTTAGCTAGTGAAGTATAAGTTCCTGAAAGTTAAATAGTAACTATCTCTATCCAATTACCCACTGTGTAGGCAGGCATATCATTGATTTTAGCAAGCCTTAGCATTTTCCTGTCTACCTGGATAAGGAAGCAAAATACAAACGAATAACTATATTATCCATGGTTGAACAGGACAGGTAAAAACCATTGTTTCCTTAAATTAGTTTCATCTTTTACCCCTATAATAAGTTATTGTGTCAAGTTTCTGAACTCTTCCCTGACACACATGAAAGTCACATGCAGTTTCAACAATGGTATTGATAAATTATAACAAATTCTTGTACAAGAACATTCTTATAGTCGTTGCCTCTCAATGCCAAGCAGATGTTGCAATGAGAATTTTGTCCAACCATCCAAAATAGTAAATACATAGCTCCTCCTTCTTCCTTAGTCTTATAGCTATTGCAATATGATTAACAGAGCAAAGATTTAACCGTGTCCTTAACATTAGCACTGAGATGATATACACTAAATCCTGCCATAGTCACTCTAGCTCTCCATTTTCCTGTAACTTCATACCTCTCAATCCTTTCTTCTCCCTCACAAGCAATTATGTTCACTGTGTCTCAGGCAAGGCATTGTTTTTCAACATTCATACGATTTCTGCTATCCCTTTTAAGTGTAGCATCTAGCGACTCAAACACTGATGAGTAATAGTTTAATGCTTCCATGGACTAGGGGATGAAAGGTGTATTATTAGTGTTAACCTCTTGTTTTATGATCAGAAAGTAGAATGTCATGCTTGGAGGCCTTTTCTAACATATTGTTATTCGGTAACCATAAACTGCTATTCACAAAAACCAGGTATCATAATTTCTTTAATTTCAACTTGTTTCTCTTATTGGGGACAATGAAATTTACTGTCTTGCAATCTCTCTCACATGCAAATGAGCTAGCAGGTTTTCTTGAAATACAATTAAGAAACTGCTGCAAAATTAGCAAATTAACTCCATAAGATTCCCCCACAAGACAATGTTGTTGCTTGCCCCTTGTCATAGTTAGTTGCTTGGAGTCCACAAAATACTCCCACCTCCTTTAAGAATTCAATTCATCTCCAATCATTCACTGCTTCTGTGGGGAAGGGTGCATTCTTCTTGTTACCTCTCAAATTGTATGTAATGATAAGAGCCCTAATCCACAATGTACAACTTCAGGGAACTGTTAGGATGGTCACCACCTTCACCTCAACAACCTATCTTCTTCACTTTAGGCTGGCTCTCCTTTGGCTCAAGGGGATATACCTAATACTATTAATAAGACAAAGAAATGAGGCACAAGGTGAAGTTGAGAGAAGCCTTAGTAAAATAGAGTTTTGGAGTTTTTAGGGTTTTAGAATAAGTGATGGAAGGAGAATCAAATGGCTTATGAGGTCAAGAAGAAACTCTTCGGAGAAGTGGCTTATTTTCTTCAAGGATTAGGGGTTTGAGACTAGAGTCTAGAACCAAAAGGAAAGAGTGATCCCTCACTCAATGAAGAATAAAAATGAATATCAAGGTCTACAAGAAGGGAACTTTCAATGGAAAACCTTCACCAACAAGATCAAATATGTTTTGATAAATGTACTTAATACTTCTTACTAGGGAACCAAAGGAAAAACATAGCAAGGTGCCAAATAATCACCAAATCAACAAAGGAGTAATGCAGAAGAAAAACCCTAAAACATCTCCCTTCCAAGTGGTAACTTACCCCCTAAATGGATTGATCTTCAAGTCTTGTAGAAGACGAGTATTTCATCATTAATCTGTATGCACCAAAATTCAAATAATAACCAAGAAAGAGAAGCTTCAAGATTGAAAACAATCATCCACAAAAAAAGAATCCCTTACACCATAAATGCTCCAAGAAAGATATGTCAATTAAGTTCCAAGGAGTGAGAGCTACAAAAATCCAACCATGAGTGAAATTGAGGAAGTGCATCTCTTTACACATGAGATTGACCTCCTCATCAACAAACACATCATTGACAATAAAACCAAATAAAATGCTCAAGGGAGCTTATTTTTGTTACACTACTGCTCAAGTGAACTTATTCATTTTCCTACCCTACTGTAGCATGTACAAAATGCAACTACTAGGTGAAGTCAGTGATCCAATGCAGCCACCTTAACATCTTGGAAGCACAATGCCCCTTCCCTCAGTGCTTAGTCATCATGGAAAACAGGGAGACATCAAACTCTGAATGGTTACAAGTTGGAATCTTTGTCAATGCCTCTCTGGGAATGAATTTGGATTCCTGCAAATGAAGTATGTCATGAAGGGGCTATAACTTTGGACATGTTCTGCTACATGATATATCTACCCATCCGTGCAAAGGACTGTTATAATTGTTGTCAAACCATAAGGTGTTTTCTTGGCTCTTGAGCATCTCTTCCGAGAAAACAATATCCCCCTTTACTGCACGTTTTTGGATTCTGGTTTTAAGACTATATGAAAAGGTACAAGACTGTTGTATTTTTGAGTCTTGCACAGATTCAGCAGTTTGCATGTCAAGGCCATATTATCAGTTCTGCACTCTTCTGTTCCTTTTGGACACAAATCACTGTTCTTTTGCAAGGCATTCCCGGACAAATTTCAACAATGTGGTGATCCATATGACCAATTGGTGTGTTCTTCTGCCTTACAAGAGAATCAATTTTATTTTCTAAAGTATGCCAAAGAATGGCACCAATGTCATTCTCAGGGCATCTTCAAGCATGTATTCTTGAGTAGGGCATTGATACATCCTCGAAGGACTGTCCCCAAAAACTATTTGAAAAATGAATACAACATTTACTATAATAGGTACAAGTTGATACTTTCCAGGAATGGTTATTACCTTGCTCAATCTACCACATACATCTTTTTTATTGTCATTTTCTATCATGGTGTATACATTTTTTTCAACAATTTTGAAGTGTGCCCTGCCTTCAATGCAATGTTGGTTCCAGGAAGGAGTATAATCACTGTCGAACTACCATGACTACCATTTAATGATATCAGGCCTGTTTCTTCAAAATCTAGCAAGCTCTCACAAGTCAAAGGCCAGACATTAATAGAACAATGAGGTGCATTTCCATTGTCACCTCAACAATCCTCCTTCTGCTTTTTAGTGGAATTATACCACACAGGAGGCTTCCCAATTTTCACCTAAATGATATTCTAAGTTATATGGATCAAGGTGATATATCAGATGAATCAAAGCTAAGTAAAGGTTCTTTCAATGGACAAGGGCACAATTGTCTATGTGTAGGAGCAGTGTACCATATACAAAGCCCTAGAGAGGTACTTGTGACCTAGGGTTACATCATGTAGATCAAAAAAGGGATGCCTATGTATACAAATACCAAGAAAAGGTTTGCAAAT
This sequence comes from Pinus tabuliformis, assembly GCA_031772625.1. Classification (NCBI taxonomy): domain Eukaryota; kingdom Viridiplantae; phylum Streptophyta; class Pinopsida; order Pinales; family Pinaceae; genus Pinus; species Pinus tabuliformis. The sequence continues at coordinate 1,654,386,866 of CM062819.1, forward strand.
AAGAAAAGGCAAACCTTCGATTTAAGACCCAAGTTGAAGCCTTAGCCAAAGTTAGGATTTAGCTAGGGCACAAATTACCTAGGGTAGACTGTTGGGGAAAATTCAAGCATGAAGAGAGCTAGATTTTGAGTGCCAAGGATCAATCAAGTTTAACTCAAGCTACTAAAGCCTCAATGTATATCCAATAGGAGACCCTTGTTGAATTTGACCCTATGCCCTAGCCCTAGCGGCCTGCTTTAAAGGACTTCAAAAAATAGAAGAGGAGATAAGATGAAAGTTTTTATGATTTTTGATCACAAAAAGGATTCCTAGTGCCTTTTCCTACCTGGGTGATGTAGTCTATAGGGCTAAATTTAAGATAAATTAAATTTATGCTTGGAGTAAGAGGGAAAACCCTAGTTTTCACTTGATAAACCCTAGCTATCTTTTTAATGGGGGGGAAATTAAATAAATGAAAGCTCTCTAGGAGGTCCTTTATGGTATTCAAGGTTTAGCATGCAATAATCAAGCAAGATTTCCATATAAGATATGCATGTAGAGATGGAATAAGAAAAACCCTAGCATAATTTTATCACATGAAAAACAATAAAAATCTGCAATTACACTTAAATTCTTCCAAGAAATAGCCTTCTTTCAATCCCAAAAAGACACCTCCAAGACACAAATCATTCGCCAATAGCAATGGGTCCAAAAAGATCACATCTCCACAAGTAGCGAGTTGCATGTAGGCTAAGTAGAGCTTTATAAAAGAGGTTGAAATCCACAAGTGATGATGATAAACAAGGGAGTGATCCTCTATTTATATGAGGTCAATCACTTCCATTAGTTTTCCTAAAATCCTTATAAGAAACTTAATTCTGAGTGGGCTTGAAGTAAATGGGCTACCAAGCCAACTCAATAGTTCAATACAAAAAAATAAGCCACTAATGCTCGCATGCATGGGTTGAAACTCTTCCCAAGCATGATGTTATGCCCTTTTAGGCGTAATAAAGCTCCAAAAATACAAAACAAGGGCTAGATGCATCTCCAACCATCATAATCAATCATGAATTGAGGTTGAGTCATCAAATCAAGCCTTAAAACATCTCCCTTTATTTTCCTCCCGTCATATGGATTATAATTGATAATCTAATATTTTTTAACTTCATTTGATTCTCTGAAGTTGATTCCCTTCCTCCATTTTCATTAAAATCATCATGTTATAAGGCAAAAGGGCATACCTTTATATGAAATTTTGCCAGCAAAGAGTCCAAAATTAAATTTTCATGCAACTAAGCAACATTGCTTTTTAACAATACTCTTGGTTCAACATTTTTTGACAATGGTCTTGGTTCAGTACTTTCTTACGAGCAGAGCCCTCTCCATTCCTTCAAGCAAGAGTGGTCTCCTTGGAAAAACAATAAATATGACCATTTCAATTTTTTCATAATGTAATACCTTGTACCGGATATCTTTGGTTTATGCCTTCTAAAATCTTGGATACCTCATCAATTTTTCCCTTAGAGAAACACTGTTTTACAGAGTCAAAAAGTTAGTTTCACAACCTCTTCTAATTATTTTGCCTTCTAATTGTAATGATTTTTCCACTTCACTGGTCTGAAGTAGAGCAGACATTACTTCTATGTATACTTTAACATGTACAGAGGATTTACAATCTATCACTTCTTCAAGAACTTTTTATGCCTCAATTTTTTTTCCTACCTTCCCAAGATGATGCATGCCATAGATAAAACTTGCATGACTTGGAACAACATGTTCCCTAAGCATTTTGTTCAGTATCTGGGTAGTGGCTTGAACTTTCTTTGATTTGCAGCAAGCTTTGATGAGTGAATAGTACAGAGCATCCTCCTACAACATGGCATAGAGCAAAATATGCTTAACAGAAGTAGTCATTCACATCAATAGCAGGAAAACCATCCTGATGTGTTTCCAACAAAACATTATCTTGTGATACCCTACACACCACCATATTGGGTAAAAATGTAAAACTAGCATGTGTACCCCCAATGCCAACATTTTTTTCAAGAAGTTCCAAACCATAGCAGACAAGACTCTAGATACTAAAATGACAAGAAAAGTTTACAAAACTTTGAGAATTGTCAAGCCTGTTTCAGACTCTCAGATATCTAGTGAGCTATGCCTGTCCATGAATGCACGTGAGAGACCAATAATATACAAGAAGGCAATGAAACAATCACAAAAGCACCTACACTCAAAATTCCATTCCGGAAAGAAGGAAAAGACTCACTAAGGATACCAAGGGGTGCAAAATTCTAGATGTGAGGAATAGCAGTTACTGAGGAATACGGTTCATCTATTCTTACTGTTACAGATAATGCATTTACCAGATTGGCTCAAGGTCTATTTCCTAGTGTCATGGAACACTGTGTTTTGATGATGGCTTTTGGTCTTGTTCCCATGGAACTGTAGTTGCATCTGGCTTAATCAATATGAAAGGGCTGCCCTGTGCGTGATTAGGAAGAAGTTTCCTTTCTTTCTCCTCTGGGTTATGTTTCAAAATTATAACCATCAGCTATCGGCATGTTGAAGGGATCACACACCTTTCAAGCAGAGCCCATTTTTCTGCAGGATTGTCCATAGGCATTGTTGCAGGTAACACCCCTTCATACAGAAGCCAGTTTTCCACAGAAGAATGGTGGCTGTTCAGTGACTCAGGGCCTCTCTGTGCAGTCACAAGTAGTATCAGCATTATAACATATCCTTTCAGAATTCAAGTATATCTTCTCACTGGAAAGCAAAACAACCTCACTTCAGAAACAACAAACAGTGTAGATTAGGGTGAAATTTGTGATCTATGATCTTCCTGATATATGTCATTCCCTTTCTAATCTTGATGACATTTTACAGGTCTGTATGAGCAGAAAGAATTCTCTCAGTGCTTAATCATTTTGAATTTTTATGGCTTCTCATGTTGGTCCCCATGTGAGTATCAGTTAATACTGCTGTCAAATTGTATAATACAGATAGACATGAGGATTGAACACAGAAGGTCTACATAAACCAGTTTTGCAGTGCTTCCTTTTGCTATTCATAAACAACTTGCACTGTGGGAATGTACTACCTGCAAGGTTGCGTTGTTTGTTTCATGAAAGGCTGGCCGCTAAATGGCATTGGGAGCCCAGTTGTTTACTTTCCAAGTTAGTCATTCCTATCAGATTTACTTTGGCTAAATATCGTAAGTTAACACCCCATCTTTTGTGTCATATGAAGTTGAAGTTGAATCTTTAGAGTAACAATATTCTCCAAGCTTGTTTCTTTTGTTCAGCAAAATAGATTTCTAAGTTTATTGTTCTTTGTGTCACTGGCCCATAGTAAGGTTGCTTATTTAAATAATTTATTCAAATTATCATTTCTGTTATTAAACAAAAAATATTGTATAGCCCAGAATTGGGCCCACTGGAGTTCATTCCCCTGTTAGGTCAACATAAAACCTTTGTTGCATAGATCAATGGGCCATGCAACATTGGGCATATCATTTTTTAAATTTCAATAAAAAAAAATTATTTGAAAATTAAATTTTTAATACAGTTTTTTTATGAAGAACCCAAAGAACCCGAAGAACCCAAAGAACCCAACCCGAAGAACCCGAAGAACCCAAGCACACGAAGAACCCGAAGAACCCGAAGAACCGAAGAACCGAAGAACCCGAAGAACCCAAGAACCCAAGAACCCGTTAAAGGAAAAGAACCCAATTTTTTTTTTTGAAGAACCCGGTTCTTCATGGAAGAACCCGGTTCTTCTGGGTTCGTCTGGGAAGAACCCGTACCCGAATCCGGTACTTGGGTGCGGGAACCCGGGACGGGTTCGAGAACCCTACCCCCGGGTGCGGGTACCCATGCAACACAGATTTTCATGGATATAACTTAATATAACTTTCTTATGTAGAAAACATGGCTTATCTTAGGCTTAACCATGCATATAAAATACCACCTATCATCTTCATTGAAAAAAGAATGGTGTCTTTGTTCATAAATATCAGTGATTAATCGTAGGAATGGCTATTATTCTCTATCAAACAAAATCAAGGACTAAGTAATGAAGATCTTGGTCGACAACAAAACTTATGATTATTAACTTCACATTAAAATTCACTTCATCTCTGCCACCTTCAAGGAAATCTTTGTTATCCATCACCATATTGATGTTGTGACTTGGTCCTTGAAAAACATTCAGCATGTTTGATTCATGGAAACCTTCAAGTTAGACAGTATATGTCATGCTAACTTGCAAGAGATTGGTGTGAGGTACATTGAGGCTTGCACGGCCTGCCCTGCAGTTTGCCCTCATGAAAGCATAGAAGTAGATTATAACCAGTTTCTTAGGAAACCATGAATCCTTTCTAGCCTTGACATCTCCATGACCAACAAGATATACAACTCCTGATAATTCAGAACACTTCCATAGTTCCAAATGTACATCACAAGAAGGAAGCAGGTGGCAAAAACCATTTATCCAACCATTTTCCCCCACTTTCATCAAAACTGCAGAAAAATAAAGTAGCTCAGTTGATCCAAATAGAACAGGAAATCCAATCACAAGGAATATATTTTTTGCCCATATAAGAACCATGACAAGAGTCACTAGGCTTGTAGTCACCATAATCATCTCTACCTTTGTAATGTCATATGCATTTGATATCTCGACCGTGCTCTTAAAACAATCACATACCAAGACACACATTATCATTAGAACCCAGTTGATGACAAGAATGTAGATCTGACCCATGAACCGTCGGGATGTGTGAATTATTTTCAATCTGGGAAAGCATCCTAGGGCCATGGACATTTTAATAGATGAAATTGTTGCTGAGATCATTGCCTGGCTTGCAATCATGGCAACAACACTAGCTATCACGAAGACTGGCCAGATAAAACCATCTGGAATTGAAGCAGAGAATACATTCTCCACCACAGAGGGATGCTTCATAAGATATGAAACTTGATCCATATAAGCCAATAGTAGGCATGGGAATACTACACATGTGAGGGCTATCTGGATGGATCTTACTAAGAAGTGACCCAAATCAGCAAACATAGCTTCAGCTCCTATTATGCATAACACGCAACCTCCTAGGGACATCCATGCTTTGATAGTGTTCCTCTTGAACAAGTAATAGATATAAACATGATTGAATGCCCTTAAAATTGTCATGTCATGTTAAATAATATTGTAAAGTAAAATAGAACCAATAGAGAAAAACCATATCATGAGTGCCAGAGAAAATGTCATGCCTACTTTGCTTGTACCAAACTGTTTTATGCTGAACAAGATCACCAGGAATATGATCGAGACAATGACCACTATGTCTTCCATAAAGCTAGATATTTCATCTTGCATGCCACTAACAATAGACATGACTGATATTGCAGGTGTAAGTATGCCATCCCCAATTACCATGGAAGTACCCATGAGAAACAAGAGTAGCAGTAGGGTCTTCAATTTTGTACTTCTCTAAAGGCTTTCTTTGATTCTTAATCATCTTTCCAGTTTCGGGGTGGGCAACTTGAGCTTGAAACTGGAATTTTTTTCATCTGATGGTTGCTGGTTGGGGAGCAGATTGACCTTCGCATATGTGGAAATCAAAGAGTACAAGGAAAATGTCCCCCCTTCACCATTGTCATTGGCTTTGAGCATAATGAACACCTATTTAGCCAAAGGGATGAGGGCTATTATGTACATCACTAAAGCTAATGCACCCAAAACATCTTCCTCTCCTTTGGTACAAGCTTGGATGAATACACTAGTGAAAACATACAAGGAGTTGGTACCCATATCTCCATAGACCACTCCAAGTGTTTGGAATGCCAAGTCGAGCGTCTGTCCTAATGAAAGGTCCTTATCGTGGCCCTTATGAACACCGGGCATGTCCATGGCCTCCACATCAAAGGAATCCACTCACTTGGTCTTTAGAACGAGCCCACGCCTCATTTTGTCATGTCTGATCATCGTCAACAAACCACCTTGGGGATTACCCTTCCATTTCACTTCCATCAACCGACCTGGACTCTGATGACAATAAAGACATTGAGCCCTCACTGATCCCATCACTGTCTTTCTCATCCTAGACATTGATATGATAATGGGGTTGGAAATGACAAGAATGATACACAAAAGAGAAATCAATAAAAACTTAGGAGAATCCCCACAACTGTTTATAAAAAAAGCACAAGTTTATCATCCAAAGAAGCAATTTCTGCATTCAAAGACCACAATCCTCAATCTCATAATTTTATCATCCATAGAAACAACTCCTGCATTCAAATCCCATAATCCAGAAAAAGAAAGAGCTCAATCTCTTCGACCCACATCGTAACATCGCATCCCACATCCAGATTTCCATTGAAATCTTGAAAATCCTCATACCCAAATGATTTTTTGCAGTGACTTCTATGAATACATTACCATCCTTCGATCAGAGCGTTTTTGTTAAAGAAGAAACATATTATATATCTTCAAGGAGAAACATATAATGGTAATGCAAAGTTTTAAAAGGTATGTGATCCTTAGGCTTATTGGAGAGTATATAAAAAATTTCACACCTTTTTATGAGATATGGGAGGAAAACATGTTAAAGATTTTTAATAAATATAAAATTTCCAAAATGATGCTAGTTACGTGTGATTCTTTTTTCATTGTTTGTGATTATGAAAAATGAAACTCAATGTTTTTTCATTAGTGCACACATATTTCATTATATAATTGCATATAGAAAAATCATTCCAGAGCCGGTAACAATAAAAGTGAAGAATTTATGGTCCAACGTTATATTTAAGGGAGATGTTTAAGGATGACGTTTGAATTTTGTTTTTCATTTTAAGAAATTTGGAGCAAATATTAGGAAGGACTTTGAGAGAGGATTGTCCTTGATTTTCGAAAATGGAGTTGTTCCTTTCCAGCCATATGCCCCAAGTGACCATCAAAGGGAGAGCTCATAAGTTTTTTGGATGTTTTCCTTATAGCCATTTTTTTACACATATCCATAGAGTCCCCATGCTATTGATGTGAATTACTTGTTCGGTTTTTTTTAACCAAAATTTTTAACGAAACAAGAAAAATTAAAAAAATGCCTCAAGATCAAAGACTGAAACAAAGACCTATTGACATACCTTTTAAAGTATGGAAAGAACTTGTAAAATCATATGAGAAGTTGGATGCACAAAGAAAAGTTGGCAATGAGAGCATTCAGGTATTGAATTTTTCATTAAACATTATTTAGAATGTATTAATATTTATAAGTATCTTAGACATGTATTTGTGTGAAAATAAATTGAATTAGTTTATTTTTAAGGACAAGGCATCCAAGGCGAGGTTAACCAAGACAAAAGTCACTCATCGTAGTGGCCAGAAAGGTTTAAAAGCACTGATAACAACCTTTGTAAGTATATTAAACATGTGATATTTTTTTAATAAATTTTGTACTAGAAGAAAGTCATTGTTATCTAATTTTTCCCTATTTACTGATTGATAGGAACTAAAATATGGAAGACCTCCAAATCATTTGAAAAAGGAGGTGCTGCAGTAAAAGAGATGGGTTGAATTTGTTGTTTGGATGGACTCTATGGTATGTAATCTTAGTTGGATTTCCAACATACTTTTAAACCATATTTTCATTTTATTTTTTAGTACTATTAGATATTATATCTTACTTCATTTTATGGTTAACATTGTATAACAAAAACATGCGTTGTGTTATCTAATTAATACTAACATGTAATATTGATTTTTTTTGTCAGAATGCTATAGGTAATGATTGCCAAGACGATGATCCAAATTATGTTCAACATATATCAGGAGATGATGAGGATGAGGATGAGGATGATGATGATGGTGGTGAAGGAGGAGATGATGATGATAGTTGTGGTGTTGGTGATGATGTGGATCAGAGTAATGAGGATGGTCAAGATGATCATGAGGATGATCTTGGTGGTGGTAGCTAGGCATGCACATGCATTGTTTTTTATGAAGAAATTATTGTGTAGAATGACATTGTTATGTTTAGATGGGTGTTGTGAATTTACCCTATATCAATGAGACATTTTGATTTTGTAATCATACGATGAGTTTGATTTATGTATGTTGTTAATTTATCATAGAATAACGATATTCATGAAATATTTTGATTTGTTAATCATATTTGAATTTTACTTGTTTTGATTAAAAATAATACTGATTTTATTAGTATTATGTTGCTATTTTATACATGTTTTGAAAATTGTTAATGACACATTGTTATTTTTTGGATGGATGTTGTCAATTTCTCTTAAATTTCTTTACAAATGATTTTGAATTGTGATATCTGCTTTAATGATATTTAGAAACTATCATATATTTCACTATGAATCTATAGAGGGGGTCATATATGTAAAGAAAAATATACTCTATATAAGAAGTCAAATGCGGATGTAACCATGGATGCAATATTGAAAGTAAAATTGGGTGTTAAACTAGGAATTAATACAAAATGCAAACAATTGACATACAAAGTGTTTTAAATTAGAAGTGAAAAATTGTGCAATAGTTGACACAAAGAAGGGAACAAAACATGGCATACAAAAGGATATCAAATTGGGAAAAAACAAGGACACATAAATGGGCACCAAATTAGATGCAAAAAAAGACAACAACTAGATGTAAAATAAGATGCAAAGTTGAGCGTTAAAAAGATACAAAAAACGTTACAAATTAATATGCCAAATGATGATGCAAATAATGGTGTAAATTTGGGATGCAAACTTGGGTGCAAAAAAGGAAAAAAAAAAGATGTAAGAAAAGACATAAAACAAGATGCAAAATGGGGCTGAAAAAAGGAGAAACCAAGGATGCCATATTGGATGTAAAAAATGATTCCTAATCACATGCAAATTTAGGCTCGAACTCAGACACAAAATTATATGCAAATGTGGACACAAAATGAGGCAAAAAAAGATGCAAATTTGGATGGTGAAAACGATGTAAAACTAGACACCAAAAAAATGCAAAATTGGATGAAAAAGTCGGTGTAAATAGTGGTGCAACATTGGACACAAGTAGACACAAAAAAATGGTGCAAAAGGGGCATAAAATAGCTTAAAATTGGATGCAAAACTTGGTGCAAAAACAAATACAAAAGTAGACGTAAAAAATGGCTCTAAATTGAATGTACCATTAGACACAAAATAAGATGCAAAGGTGGACACAACACATGACTCAACATAAGATGCAAATATAAATGCAAATTTGGATGCTCAAAATGATGTAACATTAGATGCAAGAGATGGTGTTAAAAATGATGCAAAATTGGATGAAACGAATGACGCAAAATATGGTGCAAAATGAGATGGAAAAAATGGAGACAAATCAAACGTAAATGTGGATGTAAAAAATGGTCCAAAAAAACATGCAAAAATGGGCACAAAAATGGATGCAAAATTTGGTGCTAAATCAAATTCAACACATGGTGCAAAGATAGGCACCAAAGCTGGTGCAAAAATAGAAGCAAAAACTAGTGTAAGACTAGATACAAAACCTGGCGTAAGACTAGATGCAAAAACTGACACAAAATGGATGCATAAAAAGACGTTAAATTGGATTCAAAATACAGTGTAAACTTGATGAAAATGATGGTGCAAAAATGGAAGCAAAGAATGACACAAAATAAGAAGCAAAAGAGAATGAAAAATAGATGCAAAAAATGACACAAAACTAGAAGCAAAACCTGTCATAAAATAAGATGCAAATCTTGGTTCAAAATTTGACGCAAAAAATGATGCATAGTTTGGTGTAAAAAATGATGCAAAATCTAGCGTGAAAAAGGATGCAAAATCAAGTGCAAAAAGGGACGCTTTAAAAATTGTACAATAGAGCTAGATTTAGCGCCAGGTTGCTCATCACAATTACAAAAAAAATGCACTAAAATCTGGCGCTAAATCTGGCGCAAATCGTTGGTTTTGTTGTAGTGTCTCAAGAAAGGATGAGGATGTGGAAGCATTGTTGTGGGCCATTTCTATTATCCAACAAAATTGGATAAATGAAGCAAGGCAGGAGTGGAAGAATGACGAAGAAGTGTGGGCACTTATTCGAAAGTTACAACAAGATTCCAATACGTCTGATACATTTAGCTGGAAAAATGATTCATTATGGTACAAAGATCACTTATACCTCTGTAAGAATTCCCAGCTAAAACAAAAGATTCTTATGGAATTGCACACTTCTCCCTTAGGAGGGCACTCAGGATTTTTAAAAACTTACCACAGGGTTAAGAAGGAATTTTTTTGGGATGGCCTTAAATCAGATATTCAAAAGTTTGTGGCAGAATGTTTGGTTTGCCAACAAAATATAGTTGAAACAATTAAGACACCGGGTCTATTACAACCTTTATCCATTCCAAGCCAACGTTGGGAGGAGGTTTCAATGGATTTTATCACAGGTTTACCCAAGTCTGAGGGAAAGAGTGTCATCATGGTGGTAGTTGACAGACTTACCAAGTATGCACACTTTTGTGCATTATCACATCCATTTAAAGCCAGTACAGTTTCTACTGCATTTATGGAAACAATTCAAAAGTTACATGGAAACCCAAAGATTATTGTAAGTGACAGAGATCCCATTTTCACTGGAAATTTTTGGACAGAATTATTTTCTTGTCTTGGTACTCAATTAGCTCATAGCTCATCTTATCATCCTCAATCTGATGGGAAAACTGAGATAGTAAACAATTGTTTGGAAGGATATCTTCGTTGCTTTGTATCTGATAAATAGACACAATGGGTCAAATGGTTGCCTCTGGCTGAATGGTGGTATAACACTTCCTTCCATATAGCAACAAAAATGACCCCATTTATGGCACTTTATGGCTATCAACCACCATCCATCACATCATATTTAAGAGAAAATTCTAAGGTTCAGGCAGTGGAACATCACATTGAACATCAACAACAAGTCCAACTCTTAAAGGATAACCTCGTGTTGGCACAGAATAGAATGAAACAACAGGCAGATCAACATCACAGTGAAAGAAGTTTTGATGTAGGTGATTGGGTATTCCTACGGTTACAACCATATAAGCAAATGTCCCTCAAGCAAGCTAAGAAGGATAATAAATTATTACCAAAGTATTATGGTCCAGACAAGGTGTTGCAAAAGATTGGTACTATGGCATACAAATTGGAGCTTCCTGCAGCTCCTCGATTGCAACTAGTTTTCCATGTTTCATGTTTAAAGAAGGTTATAAGCGACAAGCTCCCAGTTCAAACAATATTTCCAGAACTTGACGAGGAAGGAAAAATTATATTGGAACTGGAAGCAATCACAGAAACAAGAACTCGACAGCTACGAAATCGATCAATTTCAGAGTATCTTATCAAGTGGAAGAACTTATCCGCTGAGGATTCCACATGGGAGGATGAGAATTTTATGCAGAAGTATCCAGAACTACTCAAGCGTTGAGGACAACACTTTTTTGAAGGAGAGGGGCATGTTGGGTCCCCATAATACTAGTGATACCCCATTACTATTGTAGTTATACCCCTTATTAATATTGTTGTGCCCCTATTGCCCCCATATTTTTATTATTGTGCCCCATAGAATCCCTCTATTGTTATTTTTGTGGCTTTATATTATTATTGTTAGGTCGGCTGGATTATATTGTGACTCATTAGACTCCTATATATAGAAAGGAGGTTTTGTCATTTGAAGCATCCAAGAATTGTTCATTTATGTAATGTAAAGGAGGTTGCCCCCTCGAAGAGGCTGAATTCTAAGGTGTTGATCTATCCTTTCTATCTTTTCTTGAGCTGGTTTCATAACACCCCCTCATCCGACGGCCCACATCCATATTGGTCGAACCCGATCTCCAACCTTTACCCACCCGATCAGGCGGTTTTCCCCGACTCCCCGAATGCTACGGGTCAAGCTCTAAATTAGATCAGGTAACCCCTCCAAAAAACCACCCTCACCACAAAAGCGGTGCAATGGCCAAGCAAAACTACTTCCCTGCTTAACCAAAAAAACCGCCAACTATTCATTCATAAATGAACCCGCCAAAAATAATTATTTTTCTATAAAAGGCCGCGAAGCCCTCTTTTTGCCCTTTTCACTCATTTTTCTCTGTAAACTCTGAAAACCTTTGCGACTCCTGCAAACGCTGAACTTTCCACAGACCTCCAAATTCGCTCTAGAAGACGCTGTAGACAACCCAACTGACCTCTCAATCCATACCAGAACCGTACAAACCTCTGCAGCTATCATGAACCATCAACTTGAAGCCAATTTGCCCAATTCCAGGTATTTCACCATAGAATACCACTCCCCATTCAAAATTGGAAACGTTCAGCCTGTCAAGTATTTTCATTAAGTAAAATTAATTGAAAAATAGCTTAAATTTAAAAACCTACGGCCAAACCCTCTGATAAGTTTCCAATTTCCATTTAAAACCTTTGAATAAACCACCAGCGCCTAATTCAAATCCACAAGAACTAAATAATGGTTTTCGCTGTTACCTTGGACGTTAGACCTATCACAACTCCCCATTTGCACCTCGGCCACCTTCCCTTGGCTGACAGGGATTTCCTAATCAAAGATACATCTACCTAGAGCCATTTGCCTAAAATCCATTATTTAAGTAGGGACAGATACATCAACCATGCTGATGATATTGGCCTTTGGGAGTCAAATTTTCGAAAATATCATTTCCCCCAAGTACATATCTTCCCATAAATTGTCCATATGTGCCATGCATGCTACATCCCTAGTCATAGAACCATAATGTCTCATGACCAAAAGGTGTTGTTTACTATCGCAGATGAATCCATCGATGAAATGTTACAACTCCAACCAGGACCAAACCTAACTCCACTCTCAATTGGAGATTTTTTAGACCAATATTCCAAATTAAGTCCCTCTAGACTGGCCCAATTGTTCCAAGATTTCATTGTTGAGGAGCACTACATTCCTAAAAATCCCCCCCCATATCTTTATGCCATATTCTCTTAAAGGGGCAATCAAATCATCACCATGATATCATGTGTCCTAGGCTGCTCCGTTTATGAATTTGTTGATGAACTTGTCCTGGTTGTCATGTCAACCTATACCCTAGGATAACCTCCTACTATTGTGTACAATTATGTTGAGTTCATAGCTGAGAGAATGCATGAACATTTCACCAGGATGAACAATGAAAGAGTATTCAAATACTCATCTGTCCTCTGCCATATGTTCTTATATTATCAACCAGACAGATTTCCTTTTCCCCTCCAAAATCTGGATACCAAAGGCCAGCCCAGATCTGACATTCTTTGGACCCCACTGTTCCATAAGTATGACTCACCATATACCTATTTAGATTTGATAGATTCTTTTGTTCATCGAGTCATGACTATGTTGAAAGGAAGCCCTCCACCCAGGATAAGTACATAGATCAAAAGGGTCCTTCATTTTTTTAAACAAAGCAAAGTGGGAGCCAACTTGCACCATATAAACTACCCAAATACCTCCCCATGAGGTTATTTGCTCTAGAGTACTATAGGCAAATAATGAACTCTGATGAGATAAATTTTGTCTCAGCCAAGAAAAGATCACAATTCAAAGTAAAAAACCAGTTAGGCCCCTTCATCTGCAATTCTAGAGAGGCAGGGAAGGAAGCAGACCAAATTTTGCAGCAAATGAAGTTCCAACAGAGTTTCATGTGGAGGTATGACCCTCAAGAATTCATGACCAGATTGAGAAAAAAGGCCAAGTTGGGACCTTATATCCACCACCCCATACCAGAGATAGAAAGATATGAAAATCAATCTGAGTGGGTGGAAAACACTCTTGTAGATAGAGACAGTACGAAGGTAGATGTAAAGAATGCCTTATGTGACTTAGAAATATAGTTTGATGAGAGCTCATTTCTGCAGGTACCTAAATAGCAAGAACTGGCCATGAGTACCCTTCCTATCATGCAGACTCCCCAAAATGAAGAAAGAAATCCTAAGAGGAACAGAGAGGGAGCTTCCACTTCAGGCATGGATACATCTAATGTACAGTGTGAAACTAGTCATAGAAAAAGGCAAAGGCTCAATCATGTTTCTGAACAAGAAGATATAGAAGGATCAGTACAGGTGACAAACACTGATTTGGACAGAAGAAAGGGCACAACCCCATCTGGGGACACACGGGAACCATCCACATCACAATCTCAGATATTGGAAAGGCAGCTAAGTGTGGAAGTGTCTTCATTCAGTAGGTCTGCTGACAAGGACCAAGACATAAAGGACATATATAAAGAAATCAAAATGAGGAATGAGAAGCTCAAAGCTCAGACATATGCTCAATATCTAAAAATCACTCCCACAAATCAAACAAGGCTGATGTCAGCTTTTGACATCAAGGAGGGAAAGCTTCAAATGTCCTTTATCAAACCTACAACACAACAGCCCAAGACATCATTAGACTTCAAGAGGGTTGACTTTGAAGTATTAGCAAGGGATATTCATCCCATAGACCAAATAGAACTACATAAATAGGCTAGAGAGATGATATACTCCACCCTTACAGGTAAAGCCATAGCTGCCCATCAGCTACAAAGTTCATTGACCAACATCTCGGCACAGTTTCAGTTGGAGAAGGCCTCCTCACAGGCCAAGGATACCAGGATTAAGTCTTTGGAAGACTTAATTATTGAGTTGGGACATGATCCCAAATATATTAAAGCTACAAAGTAGCTAATAAAGAAGAAAAATGATGATATTGCTACACTTATGAAGTAACTAAAAATACCCCAGTTGTAACATCTTCAAACACTTGAAGTATTAGAGAGCCAAACCAGACATGAAGAGTTGATGGACTTGATCCTAAAACTTAATGATCAGTTAAGGGAGACAAAGAAATAATTGGATAGCTTGATCCAATTAAAACAAACTGACATAGCCACAACTTCCACAAATGTCATACCTACAGTATCTACAACAGTCCCTTCCACACTAGCAACTTCACTAGCACCTACAGCTGCACCTGCCACAACATTGCAAGTCACTACAGAGTCTACAATAGTAGGTACATGAGGAGAAGAGGCAGACAACTTAATCAGAGCCATGGATGAAATGTCAATCCAGACTATAGAAATGAACAAACTAAGAGAAATGGTGGCAAGTTTAGAAACTAACTACAAACTTGCCCAAATTATGCAAAGGAAGAGGCACAAAAGGCCAATAGAATGAGTGAAAGAGTCAAAGTGGAGAAATACTTAACATTGGAGAAACCCCTTAGGCAAGCCAAGGAACTGTTATGGGCCAATATCATTGACTGTGTCAATGATATTTGGCCATTTATTCAAGTTATTTTTGAGTAGACAGAATTGATAAAGATAGCTATAGAAGCTATCCAAAAGGTCAAGGAGGAATTGGGAGACATTCCTACGGATGCCAATAGACTCATCCACTTCCTTAATAGCAAAAATAGGTATGAGCTTCATGAGTTGGATATAGAAGACAAAACTGAAAGCATTTTGGAAATAAGGAAGGTACTTTCCAAAAGAAACCTAATGCTAAACTTGGAAGAAAAGTGCCAGAACATGCAGGTAGCTATTGATAGATTCATGGCTAAGTTCCAAATTTTGAGGGAGAAAGGATTGCCTAGTCCATTGGTCATTAATGACAAACTTATGACACATTAGGACTATGATAAGAGACTCAGGTAGTTGGCTAAAGAACAAGCTTAGCACTTCAGCAATAAAAGCACTACCAACGGGCAAAGTTTTGTATATTACATTTGAGAACTTTTTTTTTCTACAGAATGAGATAAAACACTTATTCATCACCAAGCCCAATTTTGCCAAGTATACCGAGGCTGATGAGATCTATAGCCGAATGATGAATGTCAAGTTACCTGACGATAAATGGTGGGAAAAGATGATTGATTTACTGTAAGAAATTCACAGTAAAATAGTTAATGTACAATAAAAGTAAAAAAACTAGGTAAATGGATGAAAATAGGTCAGCATGCCAAAGTGTATCAGTGTCAAAGAGTATCAGGTGAAAGTTAAAAGTTAAAGAAGATTCCAACGTAAAAGACCACAACAGCAAGCCAGCATAAAGGGCTACAAACCAAACTATAAAGGCTAGCAGCACCACAATAAAAGGGACAACATGAAAACAGTTCAATAGTTATCTCTATCTTCTTGCAAGAAGATATTTGTATTTCCTAGATTAAATCTCAAGTTAGTTTGAGATATTTTGTAATAAACTTTTGTATAAATACTTCACAATTCGAAGTATGTAGTGTGGATTCTTAGACATTTCTATAGAACTTTTTTATCAAAAGATTGTACAGCTATTGTATCACTGACTGGACCAGCAAGCTGGATTGATGAATAAAGACAAGATATTTCACAGGATTCATGTGTAGAGCGAAGTACACACAAGTATTTTCTCACGTTGTTGTCATTTTTCTTAAAGATTTTTTCCACAATATTTAATGTATTTCTGTATCTGAATGCTATAACGTAGAATGATATCTCGGAATTTTCTTAATTTCACTCTCTTTTAAATGGTATGCATTTAAATGTTTTCTATTGATTATCTAAGTTAAGGAATTCTTAATTGCTCCTTAGTTTAGGTTGTCTCTCTGTAATCTATAGCAAAGGATTCTTAATTTCCCTTTATTTCTAATTTTCCTCTATTCCTCGTTTTAATCCCAATCTGAGAATTCTTAAATGCTCTCTCACCTTGGTTAAGACCATTTCACCCCTCTGGCCCAAAAACCTCCACTGTACTCTGATAGCTTACCCTTTGAACACTCCCTTTAGTGAATCAATTCTAGTTTTGCTGCCCTTCTGTTGATTCCATAGCCCAATGGTCCAAAGACATCATTCTATCCATCATTTTTTTGGATTCCACCATCCAATCTTCAATACAAATAAAAAAACCCCCCAAACATTCAAAACTAGCATGAAATCCCAGTAAACAAAGATAAATCATATAGAGAGAGCCCTCTCTGAGCCATAGGTTGGCTAGAGCCTATGCTTAAAAGTTGGTTTGTGGTTACCTCGACCATTTTCTTTATTTTAATAACTTCTAGAGAAAATTCTGAGTGATAACAGGATTGAGAGAGCTAAATTTTCAGGAGAATCCAACCACTAAAAATGATAATGTCTCAGGCGACCACCATGAAACTGTTTACTCGAAGGAGGAAGAAAAATAAAAGGTACAGGGTCAAGTAGTGAAGTCGGGATGACTTTAGGGGAGTTAGGGATGTTGTGCGGCTTGCCATATTTCCCTTACAATATCCACCATCTTCCATTATTTTTTTGGTGGGATTTCGTCAATGTTGTTAAACTAGTGCAAAGTATCTTCTACTTCTTCACTGCTTAGGGATTGTGATCCAGGGTTTTCGTCCTGCCTTGAGATTACCTAATTTTCCTTGGGGTTTTGAAGGGTGGTGGATGCATATGTTGGGTAAAATTTATGGCTCGAATAGAGTTCTTGGAAACAATGAAATATCTTACAATCTTGGAAGGTTTTGAGGTGCTGTTTTTTGAGATAAATCTAGGTCAATTAGTTATGCCAAAGAATCTATAATGTTTTGTTATTTTGAATTGTTGGATGACCAATGAAAAATTTATAAACAGGTGCTTTAATCAGATAGATTTCTATGTCAAATAAAAGGTTGTCCTTCAACTGCACATTGTTAATTTGATTTTAATTGGGTGGAAAAGTAGAACATAAGGAAGTATAATTCATTGAATATTCAAACTGAATACCTAACAAACTATATGAAGAATTTAATAAAACAATGTTTGCTTAATAAAAAAATATAATTAAATTGTTACATATATATGATGTAATTTATATTTAAAGAGGAACTTACAATAACAAACAATTCTGTAAATTATTCTCTTATTTATAAACACAACTTCGCAGGGGATTCAAAATAAGACTGAGACTCAGTCATATTTTGCCCAGATTACCGTGAAAGACTTAATTTATATGAAGAAAATATAATGAATGAATAACATGAAATAGAACTCACTCAAAAACAAACCATATGAGATAAATCTAAAATCCTTTATTATTCCAAAAATAAAATGATCTCGCTTAGTACAAATATACTTGATAGCTTGTTCAAGGCTACAACTGATACTAACTAAAAGAAGGAGTTATTTATACAAAAATTTGAAAAATATCTATGACAGGTTGGAACAATATACCAAAATAGGACAAAATTACAAAAATAGACAATATTGTAGGAACCGAGAAACTGCTGAAGAGTTGGCTCTATCTTTTGGGAATTTATTGATGATCTAGCCTGAAAAAGATGATGAGCTGTCATACTGCTAGGATTAGAAGTTACTCAATTGTTTCACACAATTGATCCCATCTTTCTTCACTTGGGATTTCCAAATTCACCATCTTTCTAAATGTTTCATCTACTTTTGTATAGCTCTCGAAAGATGGCTTGTTGATGAACAAATGTCTAATTTCATCCTTGAGAGTCAAATAAAACTCCAAGGCTTCCAAAAAGGCCTTCCCTATTATCTGTCATTTGATTCATGCAAACTTGGCTCTGTCCACTACAATAGTATACAGTTTCTTGGAATAATCTTCTAATTTTATCAGCTTATCATTTAGAGCTACCAATCTTGCTAGTCCTTTCTGATTTAAATTATTAAATTTTGAATGAAACCTTTGGACAACAATATCTAGGGTTTGACATTTTGTTTCTAACTGGTTAATCAAAATTTTCTTTTGTAAGACCTTCTTAATCTCTAAGATGGTAGTTGTTTTGTTTGGAATATTTATCTCTTCTAGCTATTCTCTAGTTTTCAAATTTAGCACCTTTATCATATCTGTGGATTTTGTTGGCTTGGTCTTCAAAGCTACTTTATGTTATTCTATTACTGCTATGCATTTGGTGATGAGTTCTTGTTGTTCAAAAATTATTTGTATGGATGGCCATACATCTCTCATAGATTGGATGATGTGTGTCCAAATATTTTCTTTGGCTTGGGCCAAAGTATCTACCATTAGGGACTCACTTTCTAACTTCTAGATCTTAAGTTCCAACCTGTGGGACTTCTGCATCTCCTCCACATACAAAGTATCATTCTTGACTTTCTGTAATTCTAAACTTTGGAACTTTTGCAGTAACTTCTCATTTTCCTGTTTCTGTATGGCCAATTCTTGTGATAATCTTGCCAGATCAACTGTTGTTCATGTAGACTCAATGGCTATTGACTATGAACTAGGTTATGTACCTACAACTACTATTGGGACTGTTGTGACTGGAACCATAACAAGGTGTGTTGATTATTTCTCCTTTATTAACTCTTCAACCTCCTCTTCCATCTTCTTTAGCTGTATATTTTTCTCAACGATAAGCTTGATCATGTCCTCCTTTTGTTGTTCAGTTTCTGCTATGCCCTTTGTTAGAGGATCTTCTGTAGAGGGCAACTTTAACTGTTTCTTTAATGCAACAATGTCTACATCTTTCTTTTTGAGGAGTAACTCTGCAGCTTTCACATCTTTGGGATCATATCCTACTTTAATCACTAAGTCCTCCACTACCTTTATTCTGCTATCTTTTGCTAATGGAGAAATATTTTCTATCTTGAGCTGAGATTGAACATTGGATAGGGCAGTCCTAAGTTTCGAAAGAGACATAGTTGTAGTTGTCATGGTGGAAAACAACATCTCACCAGTCTGTCTATGCATATCCATCTGGTCAATTGGATGGATTTGACTCGCATCAAATGAAAACACAGTCTTTTTATAATATGATGGAGACTTAGGAAATGGGAGTTGCTCTTGGAAGAAATCCATTTGCATTCTTCCTTTCTCACTGTCGAAAGCAAGAAGAAGCCTATGCTAGGAGGTTGATGTTTCTTTCTAGAATTGGTTGTATACATTAGACTTCAAAGTGTCATTCTTCTATTTAATCTCAAGGAAGCTTGAGAAGATGTTCTGATCAACTGAGGAATTGGTTCCTATAGACTGAATGGTTTCTATAGGTTCCCTAGAAGGTGAAGCTGTAGGAGGAGTTGTTGAAACACTAGCTCCTACTGATGTAGAAACTTCTGAATCTCTGAGATCAATTATTACTGGTTGATTTTCTTCTATTTATGTTGCCAAGCCAACCTTTGGCTTCTTCTCTTGTAGAATGAATCCTTTCATAATGTCCTCAATAGATATAGTCTCCTCTCTCACCCTTTTCTATTGCTTGCTATGAGAAACTGGAGTCTGTTCATTGGGGGTGGATACAACCTATTCATCTGCCTCTTGAAGTGTCCCATCAGCCCACTGCTCTTGATTCATGAACTCTTCTATTTCTGTTCTTGGAGTATGATTGTAGGGAGTCATTTTCAATTAAAATCTCAAGGAATAAATAATACCAATAGGGTCATAATACTAGGTAAATCTAGGCTGGAAATTCATTTTCTTTAACAATGCATCTGCCTCAACACCAGCTGATCTGGTGTTGCAAATGAATGATCCAATCTTTGACTTGATTTTAAACTGAGATTTATTTTTTCCTGACACAAAGTGCAGGTCATCCATGTTGATCATCTGCCTAATATATTCCAGAGAAAATATTCTCATAGGAACATACTTGGGCAGCTTATATGGTGCAAGCTCACAACCATATACCCTTATCTCTGTATAATTCTAGTATAAATACCAGTCACCGGTTTTAGTCTTCTCACTTAAGTGTAGAATCCTCTTTATTTCATCTCCAATCCTTGGCTCTGTCTGACTGTTGAGAAGTTGTGCCACTGGATGTATGAAGGTATCTATAAAATATGCAAATAAAGAGCTGGTCGAACTCATACTTGGCATCTGCAATCTTGAAAAGGGAGTTAGCAAGGGGAACATAGTCAAGATTGATTGGGATGGTGGTAGCAGTGCTTTCTTCTGTACTCTACTTTTTAGATTTCCCTTTTGGGGCCATACTGATAGACATAAGAGAGAGTGTCTATGGTGACAGATTGATCAAATGGGAAGAGGTTTTGCGCAAGGAAACTGCTTCACCTGCGACCAACAGTAAGAAGTTAGATGAAAGTGAAAAAGAGATGGGTGTCGGTTTCTTTATAGCATGCACGGTTTGGCTAATGGTTTGTTTAATGACCGTAGCTGCTTTAACGTTTAGGAGTGGAGCAGTAACAGACAATTAGAATGAATGGGTATGAAAGTAGGGAAATGGTAATGTGAGGTGGAAATAGATGGAAAACCTTGGCAATGGGTATGTGAGGTGTTGGTGTTTGATTGGTAAAACGATAACAGTCAAAGCGTGGGATGGAAAACCGTTGGCAGATGAAAACCATGGTGGATTCCGAAGGGGGTGGAAAATGGTTTGTGGTTTTGAGCAGGGGGGAGGGGCGGGGGTGCAGAGTTATGAGATGGTGACAACTAATGTTGGGGCTTCCACCATTAAAACTAATTTTTGGACCCCCCCCCCCACCGTGTTAACATGAAATGGTCGAGGGGGGTGTGAAGTCTCTCCCCGGCTGTTGATCTCAGCGAGGAGTAGAATCCTATTTATTTCATCTCCAATCCTTGGCTATGTCTGACTGTTGAGAAGTTGTGCCACTGGATGTATGAATGTATCTATAAAATATGAAAATAAAGAGCTGGTGGAAGTGGTCCTGAATATTTTAGTCCAATGAATCACTGATTAATTCACTCCTTGTCCATCTTGTTTTCTCAGCTTGATGGGAAAACGATCTCCCTGCTGAAAAAGAAACATGTGGACAATTATAGAGTTGTAGCTGAACACTCCTTATATAGTAATATTCATGAATTGTTCATGTATATTATCAGCCAGGAATTGACTATAATTATACATGAATGATGGTTGCTAATCTTTGCTGAAAATGGAAAGGAATCCAAGGATGGGTTCATCATCAGACTGGTCATTGGGATATCGTAACAAGTAGGAAGGCAGAGAAATACAATACTTAGAGGCTTCAATAAACATGGAAAATGGGTAGGGTGGATTCATTTTTGATAATTTTTCATCCTCAAGTAAACATATTTCGAAGATTTGGGCTCTCTGTGGAAAGGTTATGTTATGGTATAGATCCATCAGTGTTGCTGGTGAAAAATGTCTCAGAGAGTCTAGTTGAGGAATTAGGAGCATCTGTTTTCTAATTTCAGCAGATCTGGTGATCATAATGTCTCCATTCTGATCCACCATTGCTCTCTTTATGGGGTCATGTTTGGCTTGGCACCAGGTAATTATTTCATGGAAATCATGAGTTTTTGGGAAGGTGAAGAAAGGCAACAACGATTCTCATAATCTGATTGGGTCTTGTTGATCAAGGTATTCTTGTTGGAGACATAGGTGATGCTCATGGAAGTCGAACTCACACTTGACATCTGCAATCTTGAAAAGGGAGTTAGCAAGGGGAACATGGTCAAGATCGATTGGGATGGTGGTAGCAGTACTTTCTTCTGTACTCTGCCTTTTAGATTTCCCTTTTGGGGCCATACTGATAGACATAAGAGAGAGTGTCTATGGTGATAGATTGATCAAATGGGAAGAGGTTTTGCTCAAGGAAACTACTTAACTTACAACCAACAGTAAGAAGTTAGATGAAAGTGAAAAGGAGATGGGTGTAGGTTTCTTTATAGCATGCATGGTTTGGCTAACAATTTGTTTAATGATTGTAGCGGCTTTAATGTTTAGGAGTGGAGCTGTAACAAACAATTAGAATGATGGGCATGACAGTAGGGAAATGGTAATGTGAGGTGGAAATGGATGGAACACCTTGGCAATGGGTATGTGAGGTGGTCGTGTTTGATTAGTCAATGGATAATGGTCAAAGCGCGGGATGGAGAACATTTGGTGGTTGAAAATCATGGCGGATTTCGGAGGCGATGGAAAATGGTTTGTGGTTTTTAGTGGGGGGGGGGGGGTGCAGAGTTGTGAGATGGTGACAACTAATGTTGGGGCGTCTGCCATTAAAAATATTTTTCGGACCCCCCCCCCCACTGTGTTAACAGGAAATGGTCGAGGGGGGTGTGAAGTCTCTCCCCACCGTTGATCTCAAGGATGAGTAAATCCACCATTCGATGATGCATGATTTTTATTTAAAGCTGACAGGATGTTTTTTTGATTAGCGACTTTTTCCTAAACAAATATATGCACCATATAACATAAAGTTTAATGTATAACGATTTATAACAAAGATTAATACCGTTTTAAGGGAAGTTAATGATCAATTAATAAAAGTTTAAAATTTCTAGTGTGCCGCATTTAAACAAGCAACCTTTGAATTTATTCTTTTTGAAATCGAAGCTTTTATTTTCTTTTTGCTTCCCTAACATTTTTTTGTTTTCTTTTGCCTCCATTTTTTAGGGAAACTAGCTCCTAACATTTTATTTGCTATGGGTATATATAAGATGTACAAATGTCCTAACATTTTTTTATCTTTTTATATTTTTCATCCATATAACTTATCAAAATAAAATAATGTTACAACATCGGCTGCAGCTGGGGAATTCTTCCCCTTGTGGGGTGCAGAGAAAAAGTAGATCCAAGTGCCTTCTCCTCAGGCTATGGAGTCTTTGCTGAAACAATTACACACTTGCAATTTTTCAAAATAAAATGAACTCTTCAGATATTCACAGATGATGAATGAATGGATGAAAATCTAATACTGGATATAATGTTTCAAGTATTTCCCATTGATTGGAAATGAGGAATACTTCCCTTCCAAATTATGTAGGATGAATGTATTATCTCCATTGACTTCTATGATTCTAAATGGACCAAACTAGAGGTTGTCAAATGTTTCATGTTTTCCTTTATCTTCCCTTCTTGTATCCCATCTAAGCACCAGGTCTCCTTTCTTGAAATTTCTTTCTCTAACCTTTTTGTCAAACAACTCCATTTTGTTTTGATATTTCCTTAGCTTGTACTGAATTTCATCCATGTTATCATTTAAGTCAATGATTACATTTATCCTTCTTGAAAACTCATCTATTTCTTCATAAGATTCTTGAAGGAATCTCATAATTGGTAAAGCTAAATGAGTGGGAAAAACTACTTCCTTACAATAGACTAATTGGAAAGGAGACTTGCCAGTAGACCACTTGGGAGAAACTTTGTTTGCCCAAATTGCATAGACCATATGTCTGTCCCAAATCTTTTTATGGTCTTCAAGAGTCTTTTTAATGATGTTAACTATCTTTTGTTGGAGGACTCTACTAATCCTTTACCCTGTGGATAGTATGGTGTAGACTGATGTAACAAAATTGAATACTTTTGACAGAACTCAATCATTTTAAGACTGTTAAAATTTGTTGCATTGTCTGTCACAATTTGTTGAGGACATCCAAATCTTGCTAAAATATTTTCCTAAAGGAATTTAATTACAACATTGTCAATTTCATTTTTAACAGGTATAGCCTCTACCCATTTGGTAAGATAGTTTATAGCAGTTAGAATCCATCTATGTTGATTACTTCAATGTGGATGAATCTCCCTTATAAGTCCAACCCCCATTGTAGAAAAGGTACCTGAACCAATACTGGAACAAGAGGGAGTGTTGTCAGCTTCTCTTTCCCTGCAAATATCTGACATTTGTTGAAGCTTCTAACTCTTTCTCTAACTTTTTAAAATAGTGTAGGCCAGTAGAAACTTGCTTTAAAATTTCGTAAGTTGTTGCTCTCCAGGAATAATTTCCACCACAAAACCCCGCATGGAACTGATCTATAATTCCCTCTATTTCATTTTCAGTCAAACAGACCAGAAGGATATTGAGAGGATCTTTCCACTATAGATTAGCATTGATAATACAATATTTAACTGCTTTGATCTTCAAGCTTTTACATTGCTTTAAGTCAAGTTCAGCTAGACATTGAAAATCCCTAAGGAACTTCACAATATCAGAATACCAATCAGATAGTAGATATTTCTGATTTATATGATTGAGAATCATTTGATCTGAAGAAGAATGTTCTTGTGGATTCTCTTCTAAATTTTGAGAAGGTTCTTGTGGGTTCTCCCGTTCTATATTTATGGAAGGTTATTATGGATTATCCCCTTATGCATTTAAGGAAGGTTCTTGTGGATTCTTCTCAGATGAAAGTTCAGAAACAAGATTTACTCCCAGTACTTGTCAATTAGATTCAGCCAACAATTTGGCCAAACCGTGACCCTTCACTAGCTTTATGGTCTTGATCTTAAGATCAAATTCAAGAATTTTTATAATCAATATCCCTCTTCTTCCATTAGTATCAGGTTGGGTCAAAACAATTTTGACAACATGATTAGGGACATAGGCTATAATGTGTGAATGCAAAACATAGGTTCTAAGGGCTTTGAGGGCTTGGATTAAAGCATAAGCTTTCTTTTCAATAATTTCATATTTAAGCTTGAAATCCCTCATGACTTTACTAAAGAAGGCTATGGGTTGGTCATCACCATTTATATTCTTCTGTAAAAGTACAATTGCTAAGGTTGTTTCTGATGCAAAGGAATGTATTCTAAAATGGGAAGAGTAATCAGGATTGGCTAATGTAGGGGCTTCAGATATAGCCTTTTTGATCTAATCAAAAGCATATCTAGCTGGAATTGTCCATTTCACTTCATTGTTCTTCTTTAACATATCAGTTATATCTTTTACTATCTTTGCATAATTTGGGATAAACCTTTTAAGAAAAATAATTTTCCCAAGGAAGGCTTGTATCTCCTTCTTGTTTCTAGTTAAAGACGGAGTTTGAATAGCTGAAACTCTCTTTGGATGAATGAAAACTCCTTCGTTGGAGATAATATGCCCCAATAATTTCCCTTCCTTTATGACAAATAAAGACTTCTTTGGATTTATGGATATGCCATATTTTCTGCATCTGTCAAAAACCTTGCTCAAGTGTTTTAAATGATTTTCATCGTAATCAGAGAAAAAAGTTAAATCATCTAGATAAATGACAGTGAATTCAGATATCTTACCAACAAATGCTAGATCTGGGGCCTCTGAAATGTGTCTCTAGCATTTGTCAGTCCAAATGGCATCCTAGCATACATCAATGTACCTCAGGGAGTAGTAAAAGTAGTTTTATCTTGGTCAGCTTGATTCACCATAATCTGGTTGTAACCAAAAAATCCATCTAGCATAGAAATCCTATTTGCACATGAAACATTATGAAGTAGATGATCCATTTTGGGCAATGGGTAGTTATCCCTTAAAGATGATCTGTTCAGATTTCAGAAGTCTACACATAACCCAATTTCACTATTTTTCTTCCTGACAGGGACTAGGTTAGCCACCCAGTCAGAATACCTCAAAGGTACTATGATATGAGCATCAAGAAGCTTTTTAAGTTCTTTCTCAATGGTTGGAAGAAGTATTGGATTGATTCTTCTTAATTTTTGTTGGAAAGGTTTTGCCTCTGGTTTTAAAGGAATTTTGTGCTCAATCAAGGATGTATCATAAGTTTTTAATTCATTATAAGACCAGGAAAAAACATCTTTGTAATTTTTAAGAAGATTCAAGTATTTATTTTTAACATCTAAAGGCAAAGATGATGATATTTTAACATTTCTAACTTCATCTAAAGTCCCAATATTGTAGTCTTCAATTTCTTCTTCAGCTCAATTAGATAAGCAGTTTTTGGAGACATCATTATTATCAAGTAATTTTTCCAATGGAACTAATTCTTTGGGAATAAAATTATTAGATAACTGAATGATATCATGATCAAGAATTTTAGGACTAAATGAAGTGTCTGAGCTCTGTTGATTTGATTCTTGGACATATTTTTGATCTTATTCAATTTGCATATTTGAAAATTCATCAATGACTTGAAGGAAAGATTTTAATTGCTCATCATCCTCAAAAATATGCCATTGTTTAAGGTTATCAGGAATTGATGGCCTGTACTTAACTTGAATCTGATATTCTAACAATACTCGGTTAGGGACTTTGAAAGAGATTGTTGAAACAACAAGTGAATCAACATGCAGATTCTCATCCCTGGGTATAGCAATTATGTTAAGTCCTTGAAATAAATTTTCAATTGTATCACAAACTTCCTTTCTATATGATCTAAGTCTTTAGTGCTTTGTTTGACAAATGTTTCCAACTTGCTTGACTATTAGTTCAGAATCATAAAATAAACTCAAGTTTTGAAACTTTAGACTCTTAGCTAGTTCAAGACCAAGAAGAAAAGCTTCATACTCAGCCACATTAATGGTGACTTCAAATTAAAGTTTACATGACTGAGTAATATTTTCTTTATTTGGTGAGATTAAAACAATCCCTACTCCTGCTCCTTCCTTTGAGCAAGAGCCATCAAAATAAAGTTTCCAGATATCTCATTTTACAATCTTAGGTTAGGAAATTGTATTTTCAATGGAAAGTTGAGTGTTTTATGAAGTTTGCAGTGATAACTGAAAGTAACCAGAATCCTGATCTACTGCATAGATGGGGTGTTTTTTCTTGATTGGACATTTAAATGGTATTGAGGAATCTAACTTCCCTATATAACCTTAAATGTTCACCTCCATAGACTGGAATAGTAGCAAAAGACATGTCCATCTGAAGTGATCCTCCAAGTTTAACACAACATGATCTAGATAGAAGCATGCCAAATTTGGCAGGAATATTAGTGACAACTATGTCTAAGACTACAGTCTTAACAGGTATTTGGCGTAATGTCAGAACTAGGTCTTTGATCAGTCCTAGGCATGGTACATTCTTTGAATCAAAGGTGTAGAGATCATGATAAGAATGAGTAACTTCTAACTAGAGATAGTCCATAATTACCTTTGGCATAAGGTTATGAGAAGCCCCAAAGTCCAACATGCAGTTATACAAGAGCAAATCATGGAATTTTAAAGTTACGTAAAAGGGTGGAACAATCTCGCCAATCATGTCACAACTAGGGCCAAAAACTACTGAGGGTTTTTCATCTTGTAAACTAATAATATCTCCCTTAGCATCTACACTAGAGGATTGTATCCATTCAGAAACTTGATTTTTATAACCATGGTTCTTGGAAAGTTCAGGTAAAGGGATAAGAATCTTAACCCTTTCCAATTATTTCTCAATATTAAAATTTGTCAAAATGTTTTTATCAGATGAAAAGGTTTCAGTAGATGACTCTGTAGTTTGAGGTGTTGGAGTTTTTTTTTTGATAGATTTTATTGCAGGTTCAATTATAGTTGTAGATTTTGGAGGTCTACCTGGGCCTGATCTAGGCCTTTGATTATATATCTTATTTAACGCTGCAATAAAAAATTCAGAAAATGCTTGATATTTGGAGAGTTAAGCATCTCCTTGTTCTTGTTCAAAAGGCCGAGAGGAAGATGTAGGTACTATTGCCATTTGTACCACTGAAGAATCAAGATTATTGATGTCTTTAGTAATTAAAGGACCTGCATCCTGAGGTTGTTTATCATCAATTAACAATGGTGGTTGGATTTTTGATCAAAACCTTATCTCTGAAGGATATGCATTTGAGTATCTCTTCGAAATTAAGTTTGATCTTGAGGCCTAACAATAGTTTGTTGGGTAGTTCTAGGTTTTGATTCAATATTAGAAATCCTATTGCAAAGGTTTATAATTAAATGTTTGATTTCGACAATTTTCTGATCTTCAAGTTCAGATTTGGAAGAAGACGAGTCATCAATCCTAGCTTTTAATTTTTTTCTTATTTTTCTGCTTTATCTTTAAGCTTGCTATAAGTAGACCTATTAGCGCCAACCTCTATAGCATTTGTCTGCATATCTTCTAATGTATTGGATACTCTTTCTCTTAACATAACGACAAAGTCATCTTAAAATGCTTTGGGAAATCTAACTTTTGCAGCTGCTACTGGTGGCTTACAATCAACACACATTTTATGATAGAGTTTATTAAATCTCTTGATAAATTCGGCCACTCATTCACCATGGTTTCTCTTGAATTCTTCAAATTCAATGAGGAAGTACGAAGGATCCTTCTTTACCCCGCATTGAATTTTAATGATAGTTATGATCTCATTCCATGTTATAATAGAGTCAAGTCTAAGTTATCTAAACCAGACCATAACATTTCCTTCTAAGGATTGCACAAATAATCTCATATAAAGTTTTTCATGTTCTATGTTCATATTATCTGCAAAATCTAAGAAAGCTGCTACATGATGTTCTACTGAAGTACTAGTTTCACCATTGAATCTTGGTAAATGCTTTAGATATCCATTAGGAAAATTTTCCAAGTTTTGAGGAAGGACTAAAGCAACATATCTTGCTTGTACAATGGGTTGAAAAGCCATAGCGGAAGGTGGAGTCTTGGGTGATTGAGCAGATGATGAAGAAGAAGAGGATGAAGATGAAGGTGAAGAAGAATCAGAAGGGGTATTAGCATGTGGAGGAGAGAAAGGAGGAGGAGACCACCTTAAGGATTTCAAACGGGTTTTAATAACTAACTTTTGAACTCCTGATGGAAATTCTTCCTTATTTTTAAACAGAGGATTTGAAAACACAGAGAATGTCTGTTCAAGATTAGAAGAAATTGATGGAAAAAATAATTAGTTGGAGAAATTAAATCTGTAGGCTTGAAGTCAGGTAAATGTAAACCCAATTCTTCCTCAGATGAAGGTGATTTTATGGTAATGGATGGAACTTGGTATGAATCAAGTGAATGGATTAAAAATGATGATGGAAGATCTACTCCTTTTGTATGGAGTTCAAAAACCCTAGGAGGTAGTTCATTCCAATCATGATTAGATGGAACAAATGAAAAAGGATCTACAAATGATATATCTTCAAGGTGTAATGCTAAAGAAGAAGAAGAAGTTTGAAGTCTTCTCCTTAAAGAGGCTCGCCTAATAAGTCTCTCTGGATCTGGTAGAGGGTTAACAATCTCAGAATTAGAGAGTGATCTAGTGTGCTTAAAAGGAGCTAGCTTGAAAAACTGGAATCGCCACGTGAAAGCTTTTAACCTATATCTAATCATTTATTCACCTTAAAGGAAAAGAGAAAAGTCGTTGCTCCTAGAAAAACTAAATCTTTCAATCCTTCACTCCCCAGCAATGGTGCCAATTTGATGTTGTCCTTTGAGATAACTCTAGGTCAATTAGTTATGCCAAAGCATCTATAATGTTTTTTTCTTTTGAATTGTTGGATGACCAGTGATTTATAAACACGTGCTTTAAACTCAGATAGATTTCCATGTAAAATAAAAGGTTGTTATTCAACTGCACATAGTTAATTTGATTTTAATGGGGTAGAAAATTAGAGCATAAGGAAGTATAATTCATTTAATATTCAAATTGAATACTTAACAAGCTAGAAGAAGAATTTAAGAAAATAGTTTTTGCTTAATAAACAAAATATAATTAAATTGTTACAGATATTTGATGTAATTTATATTTAAAGAGGGACTTACAATAACAAACACTTTTGTAAATTATTCTCTTATTTATAAACACAACTTCACAGGGGATTCAAAATAAGACTGAGACTTAGTTAGATTTTTCCCAGACTACTATAAAAGACTTAATTTATATGAGGAAAGCATAATGAATGAATAACATGAAATAGAACTCACTGAGAAATGGATCATATGAGATAAATCCAGAACCCTTTATTATTCCAAAAAAAATTCTCCAGCTTAGTACAAATCTGCTTGATAACTTGTTCAATGGTTCAAACCATAATAACTCAAATACGAAGCTATTTATAGAAAACTTTGCAAAATATCTATGATTTCTTGGAATAGCATACCAAGATAGGAAAAAATTACAAAAATAGGACAATATTGTAGGAACTGAGAAGCTGCTGAAGAGGTGGCTCTATATTTTGGGAATCTGTTGATGATCTGGCCTGAAAAATATGATGAGTTGTCATACTGTTAGGATTAGAGGTTACTCAATTATTTCACACAATTGATCCCACCATTCCTCAATTGGGATTTCCTAATTCACCATCTTTCTAATTTTTTCATCCGCTTCTGTGTACCTCTCGAATGTTGTGTTGCTGAGGAACAGATGCCTAATTTCCTACTTGATGGTCAAATCAAACTCCAAGGCTTCTAGAAAGGCATTCCTTGTTATTTTTCCTTTTATTCCTGCAAACTTGGCTCTGTCCACTGCAATAATATACAATTTCTTGCAATATTATTCTAATTTAATAAACTTATCATTTAGATCTACTAATCCTTGTAATCCTTTCTTATTTAAAATATTAAATTTTCAATGAAACCTTTGGACAACAATATCCAAGGTTTGACATTTTGTTTCTAATTGGTTAATCAAATTCTTCTTTTGTAAGACCTTCTTAATGTCTAAGACGGTAGTTTTTCTGTCAGCAATATTTATCTCTTCCAATTCTTCTCTGGTTTTTGAATTTAGCACCTTTATCATATCTATCGCTTATGTTGGCTTGGTATTAAAATATGCTTTATGTTCTTCTATTAATGTTCTGAATCTGGTGATGAGTTCTTGTTGTTCGAAACTTATTTTTATAGATGGCCATACATCTGTCATAGATTGGTTGACGTGTGTCCACATATTTTATTTGGCTTGGGCCAATGTATCTACCATTAGGGACTCATTTTCTAACTTCTGGATTTTAAGTTCCAATCTGTGGGACTTATGCATCTCCTGCACATACAAAGTATCATTCTTGACTTTTTGGAATTCTAAACTTTGGAAATTTTGCAGTAACCTCTCATTTTCCCGTTTCTGTATTTCCAATTCTTGTGATAATCTTGTTGGATCAGTTGTTGTTGATGTAGACTCAATGTTTGTTGATGATGAACTAAGTTATGTACCTACAAGTACTATTGGGACTGTTATGACTGGAACCATAGAAACTTGTGCTACTTCTTTCTCCTTTAGTAACTCTTCAACCTGCTCTTCCATCTTCTTTAGCTGTATATTTTTCTCCATGATAATCTTGAGCATGTCCTCCTTTTGTGGTTCAGTTTCTGCTATGTCCTTTCTTAGAGGATCTTCTGTAGAGGGCCACTTTAACTGTTTCTTTAATGCAATAATGTCTGCATCTTTCTTTTTGAGGAGTAACTCTGTAGCTTTGACATCTTTGGGATCATATTCTACTTTAAGCACTAAGTCCTCCAGTGCCTTTATTATGTTATGTTTGGCTAATGAATAAATCTTTTCTATCTTAAGCTGATATTGAACGTTGGATAGGGTAGTCCTAAGTTTGGAAAGAGACATAGTTGTAGTTGTCATGGTGGAAAACAACATATCACCAGTCTGTCTGTGCATATCCATCTGGTCAATTGGATGGATTTTGATTGCATCAAATGAAGACACTATCTTTTTATAATCTGATGGATACTTAGGAAATGGGATTTGGTCTTCCAAGAAAGACATCTGCATTATACCTTTCTCACTGTCGAAAGCAGAAAGAAGCCTATGCTGGGAAGTTGATGTTTCTTTCCAGAATTGGTTATATACATTAGACTTCAAAGTCTCATTCTTCTGTTTAATCTCAAGGAACCTTGAGAAGATGTTTTGATCATCTGAGGAATTGGTTCCTATGGACTGAATGATTTCTAGAGGTTCCCTAGAAGGTGAAGTTGTAGGAGGATTTGTTGAAACACTAGTTGTAGGAGGAGTTGTTGAAACACTAGCTCCTGTTGATGTAGAAACTTTTGAATCTCTGAGATCAATTATTACTAGTTGATTTTCTTCTGTTGATGTTGCCAAGCCAAGCTTTGGCTTCTTCTATTGTAGAATGAATCCTTTCATAATGTCCTCAATAGATAGAGTCTCCTCTCTCACCCTTTTCTATTGCTTTCTCTGAGCAACTCGATTCTATTCATTGGTGGTGGATACAACCTATTCATCTGCCTCTTGAAGTGTCCCATCAGCCCACTACTCTTGATTCATGAACTCTTCTATTTCTGGTCTTGGAGTATGACTATAGGAAGTCATTTTCAATTCAATTCTCAAGGAAGAAATAATACCAAAAGGGTCATAATACCAAGTAAAGTTAGGTTGGAAATTCATTTCTATTTAACAATGAATATGCCTCAACACCAGCTGATCTAGTGTTGCAAATGAATGATCCAATATTTGACTTCATTTTAAACTGAGATTTATTTTTCCTGACACAAAGTGTAGGTCATCCATGTTGATTATCTACCTAATAGATTCCAGAGAAAAGATTCTCACAAGAACATACTTGGGCAGCTTATATGGTGAAAGCTCACAACCATATTCCCTTATCTATGTATAGTTCTGGTATAAATACCAATCACAGGTTTTAGTTTTCTCACTTAAGTGTAGAATCCTCTCTATTTCATCTCAAATCCTTAGCTTTGTCTGACTATTCAGAAGCTGTGCCACTGGATGTATGAATGTATCTATAAAAGTTGAAAATGAAGAGTTGGTTGAAGTGGTCCTGACTATTTCATTCCAATGAATCACTGGTTGATTCACCCTTTTCCATCCAGTTTGCTGAGCTTGATGGGAAAAAAATCTCCCTGCTAAGAAAGAAACATGTGGACAATTACAGAGTTGTATATGAACACTCCTTTTATAGTAAGATTCATGAATTGTTCATGTATATTATTAGCCATGAATTGACTGTAATTATACATGAATGCTGGTTTCTGATCTTTGTTGAAAATGGAAAGCAATCCAAGGATTGGTTCATCTACAAACTGGTCATCTAGATATCCTAACGAGTAGGAAAGCAAAGAAATACAATGCTTGAAGGCTTCAGGAAACATGGAAGATGAGTAGGGTGGATTCCTTTTTGGTAACTCTGCATCCTCAGGTAAAAATATTTCAAATATTTTGGCTCTCTCTGGAAAGGTTAGCTTATGGTACAGATCCATAAGTGATGTTGGTGAAAAATGGTTGGGAGAGTCTAGTTGAGGAATTAGGAGAATCTGGTTTATGATTCCAGCGGAGATGGTGATCAGAATGTCTCCATTCTGAGTCACCACTACTCTTTTTATGGGGTCATATTTGGCTTGGCACTAGGTAATTAGGCAGGTAAATCATGAGTTTTTGGGAAGGTGAAGAAAGGCAACACTGATTCCAAGAATATGATTGGGTGTTGTTGGTCAAGGTATTTTTGTTTGAGCCATAGGTGCATTTGATGGAAGTCGAACTCACACTTCGCATCTACAATCTTTAAAGGGGATTCAACAAGGGGAACATGGTCAAGATCGATTGGGATGGAGGTAGCAGTACTTTCTTTTGTACTCTACTTTTTAGATTTCCCTTTTGGGGCCATAATAACAGACAGAAGAGAGAGTGACTCTCGTGACAGATTGATCAAATGGGAAGATGTTTTGCAAAAGGAAACTGTTTCAGCTACAACCAACAGTAATAAATTAGACGAAAGTGAAAAAGAGATGGGTGTATGTTTATTTATAGCATGCAGGGTTTGGCTAATGGTTTGTTTAATGACCATAGCGGCTTTAATGTTTAGGAGCGGAGCTGTAACAGACGAGTATAATGAAGGGCATGAAAGCACAACAATGGTAATTTGAGGTGGAAATGGATGGAACAACTTGGAAATGGGTATGCGAGGTGGTGGTGTTTATTGGTCAAGGGATAACGGTCAAAGCGCCGGATGGAGAACCATTGGCAGAAGAAAACCATGGCGGATTTCGGAGTTGGGTGGCAAATGGTTTGTGATTTTGAGTGGGGGGTGGTACAGAGTTATGATATGGTGACACGTAAGGTTGGGGCATCCACCATTAAAACTACTTTTATGCCCCCCCCCACCGTGTTAACGGGAAATGTTCGAGGGGGGTGCGAAGTCGTTCACCGATGTTGATCTGGGTGGGGAGTAAATCCATCGTTCGATGATGCATGGTTTTTATTTAAAGTCGACAAGATGTTTTTCCGATTAGCGACTTTGGCCTAAACAAAAATATGTGCCATATACATAAAGTTTAATGTCTAAAGATTTATAACAAATATTAATACAGTTTTAAGGGAAATTAATCATCAACTAATAAAAATTTAACATTTCCAGTGTGCTGCATTTAAACAAACAGCCTTTGAATTTATTCTTTTTGAAGTCGAAGATTTGATTTTCTTTCTTCTTCCCTAACATTTTTTTGTTTTATTTTGCCTCCATTCTTTAGGGCAAGTAACCCCTAACATTTTATTTGATATGGATATATATAATATGTACAAATGTCCTAACATTTTTTTATCTTTTTTTATTTTTCGTCCATATCCTAACTTAACATTTTGAATTTATTTTTGACAAATATACTAACTTATCAAAACCAAATAATGTTACAACATGAAGGACGTAGTGTCCAGATTTTGGTTCCATTCTGGTGATGCGAAGATCCATTATCTATGGAATAGCTGGATTGTTGAAATTTCTTATGGATTTTTCTAGTGCACAGGAGATTTAATTTCCTCACTCCCAAGTTCATTTAATAAAACTTGTGTGTCTTACGTTATGACAATGATAATTTTTCCAATGATATAATGAGAACATTGATCTTAAGAAATTATGGAGCAATATTGCAAGCAATGCACCAGATGATCTCTTCGCAAATATCACCCTGGAGGCTATGTCAAAACTTATAAAAAGAAATGTGTAGATGATTGTATGTACTGAATTGACTAAAAAAGGACACCTTTGGTGTAACTAGTCCTGCACAACGCGCACAAGCTAAAAAAGAAACATAACCAAAAACTTTGACCT
The DNA here is from genome assembly GCA_031772625.1 of Pinus tabuliformis. NCBI lineage: Eukaryota > Viridiplantae > Streptophyta > Pinopsida > Pinales > Pinaceae > Pinus > Pinus tabuliformis. The sequence goes on from CM062819.1 coordinate 1,654,422,482, forward strand.
CATTAATAATTCAAGTCTCATTCCTTTATTATGTTCCTCATTCATACCTAACCATTTTAGTTAAACAAAAAAAATATTAAAAAAAATAAATAATAATAAAATTTCTTGCATAAATTCAAAACTATTACCCACCAACCTCCACACCCATTCACACAACATGGACCATGCTCCTTGGTACCCTAATATTCACGTAGTATTCAACCATCGTTAGTGTGTAAGAATTTATGACACATTTAATAACCCAAATCGATCCCGCCAATTATAACTTAACCAATTCCAGGAATTTAACTTGCGGGCCCTACCTAGGCAAAGTGAATTTTTTGTTTTAAAATCCAACCATCTAGTCGATGGCGAGCTGATTGGCCATCCCTTCTGAAAGATGTAGAGATATTTATGTCTTTTGTGGCTTTCCCTGACAACTATTTAACAAGATAATAGTGGAAAACCAAAGTAGTAGTCACAAAGGTATGGTGCAAAATAAAAGGGTAGATGATTGTAGGAAGCTAACTGAATCAATAGGGACAACTTTGGTGTAAACATGTTTTTTTTTAGTGACCAAAAGATATACAATATATATACACAAAACAGTTTGTTAATAAATCAATCCAAGTCAGGGAATACCCTAGTGTAGTGCTTCCGCACATAAAAGCATGGATGATTTTTGTATAAGAGTAGCATAACATTTACGATTATGTATTTGTGTTTAATACAAGACAGTGAGAAGATTTTGTGTTAAATAGGAAAAGAAAAAAACATGATTTTTCGCTGGATAAGTAAAGGTCTCACAGGTTGCGGAACCTGGACATCAACCACAACACTTTTGATGGGATTTTCCCAGTTGGGACCTCGAAGCTGAGGAAACTGGTGAATTTTATAGCTTTTAGCAATATCTTTACAGGGTTGTTGCCACTCGAACTCGTGGAGATGGATTTTCTAGAGCAGCTGAATTTGGGTGGAAGCTATTTTAATGGCTCCATACCTAATAAATACGAGATGCTGAAGAACTTGAAGTATTTATACATGGATCTGAATTCTTTAACTGGAAAAATACTGCCAGAGCTTAGGAGGATCCATGGTCTTTATCATATTCAAATTGGATACAATTTCTACAAGGTCCAGATTCCATGGCAGCTCAAAAACATGATATTCTTCAAGATAATTTTTTCTGGGGGTTTTCCTTACGAATTGAGGATGTCGAGAAAGTTGAATTATTTTTTCTTGTTCAAGAATAATCTCATCTCAGTAGTCTCCGTGGTGACATGTCTGTAGAATTCTACAACAACACAATCTCAGTTTCGATTCCCTTGGGGTTCTCTAAGCTCAAGAATTTGAAACTTCTGAGCCTTATTTATACTAATCTAAGTAGAAGTGTGCCTCAGGGATTGAAGATTGCATAGATTTGAAAGAATTCTTTGAGCACAATTCTGCCTCTGACCCTTAAGTAGAGATTTTTAAGGTTTTTGCATCTTTCCTTGATAGTTGTTTGACAAGTTAGCGATGGAAAAATGAAGTAGTAGTGACAATTGTACGTTGGAAAACAACAAAGTAGATGATTTTAGGCAGTGAAATGATTAAAAAATGACACATTCGAAAGTTAAGCATATATTTAACCTCTTTTAATTTTTTGATTTGTGAAAAAATAACACAAAGAAAATAACAACTTTTAATTAATATGTTGTTATATTTCACATCATTTAACTATTTTATTTTTGAAAATAAATAACATATTAGAAAAGAGAGAGAAATCAGAGAGACGTTGAAAGTACTGAGAGGGGGGTGAATCAATATTCTTTTTTTCTTTTTTAATTGTTCTAGTGATTGCCAAAAGCATATATAGATATATATATGTATACATAGAACACAGAAATCAACATCTGGAATTAATGCTTTTATTAAGACTCAAGACAATGCAATGAAATAAATACAATATAAGTATATATCTGATTGTGAATAGTTGCCAAGCTCCAACTTGGACTTCAATGAGGCTCCAACATCTAGAGCACCAACTCTGTTTCGCAGTGGTTTTGCATTTAGCAGCACCTACCGCTAATGACTTCAGTCCTGTTTAGTTCTGAGGCTCCAACCTCTTGGGCTCCAACCCAACCTTGGTATAAACTGGTATGCTGCTACACTCTATTCAGCTGAGGTTCTCTCACTCCTACTCTCCTACCTCGGCTTCTTCTTCTGCCTCTTCTGCCTCTACTGCTTCTGCTACCTCACACTCTAGTTCTTCACCACAACAACAGCTCCAACAGTTCTCTGTTTTTACTGTTTTATACATTCCCATGACTCTGTCCATTCGTTTCTGCTTACACCACCTCTTAGGCTTCCTCCTCGGTTGCTGGGGCTTCCTCTGTGTTGTGCAAGTTCACTGACTTTCGAAGGATACATAGATTCATTAGACTGGTCCAAATGATCCACGGAGAACACATCCTCTCGGTATACCATAACAGTGCTCCTTTTGGCAATGATTGCAGCATACACAGAGTTCTTTCAATTAAATGGAGATGTTTTGTCCCGATCACAATCATAATTGCCATGATTCACCCCTTTTCACTGACTTTCAGCCTTTTGAACCATCAGAACAACCATCGTAAGCCTTTCGGCTTAAAACATCCTGCGTAAGCCAGACATTCCGTTACACAGAGAATATGAGAAAAAACAGTCAAACAGACTAAAAGGAGGACTTCAAGAAGTATTACAATCACACCTATTCTTTTATCGGGTCTGCGCTTAAATCACAATCGGTGATTCGTGACTCCCGGGGGTCCTTTATATATCGGACCCATGACTTCGTTGATGGCCAACGGCTGATCCTCCACTGCTTCGATGGACTGGATGCAATATGGTATTAAACCATAGTTAGTATGCCCATCGGGTCCACAACCTATTGCAGTCGGTGCTTCCAATGTGGCAAGGCTTTACGGCTTGTGATATGCGATGGATGCGATCATAGATTAAGTCATATTTGTAATGTGTGGTGGGTCCGCGTGGATATGCATCGCAGTCGGGAGTTGCCCCTGGTGGAGGTCCAATGTGATATTGCTATCGGCGATCGCAATGGACTGCTTGACATATTGTAGCTCCCACTTCCGAAGTGTCGATGCGATACTCACTATCGGCGATCGAAAGTTGCACAGGGTCAGGGCTCGATGTTAACATAGACCCCTCATAGCGATGCGATGTGCCAGACCCGATACAACTCAACACTCCCATGTATAGAGTTTCAAGTCCACAATCCACCTCCGATAGTGTATTTGCCCTAGAGCCAAGTCTTCCATCTCCGATAGTGTAAAAACACATATGTATGATATATGCTCCTCCACCTGTATCTTCATGCATATAATTCTTTTGTGGCCCGATAGCTCCCAATAATATAAATACACGCATTGCTCCTCTAATGGCTCTGTCTGCTTCCTTATATCTCTGCTTGTTCCTTTGTTGCTGCGATGGTTGTCTGCATCCTCTGTTCTGCTCCTCTTGGCTCCTTTTGCTCCTCGAATATTGCCATATTGACATAAATGACAATCTATGTCCAACAATATCCCCCTTTTCTATTGATGGCAATATTATTTTGCTCTCCCCCTTTGACATTAATGGCAAAGGAATGCATATGGACTCCCCCTATCAAACTGCTCCCCCTGTCCTGCTACATCTTTATGAATGAAGTTGAGAGATGATAAAGAAATAACCCCCATCTTTTGACATAGATGTTCGAATTCTTCTCGAGGAAGAAGTTTTGGGAAAATATCAGCTATCTGCTCCTTAGTACTGATATATTCTAGGACGATGTTTTGTTCAGCTACTTGCTCACGGAGGAAATGATACTTGATTCGTATGTGTTTGGTTCTTGAGTGGATCACTGGATTTTTGCTGAGACTGATAGCACTTGTGTTGTCACAATAGATGGTAATCGGTTGATCTGTACATATGTCAACATCTTTTAGAGCTTCCTTCATCCATAGTATCTGAGTACAATAGTCTGTTGCAGCAATATACTCGGCTTCAGTTGTGGATACTGATATGGATGATTGTTTTTTGCTAAGCCACGATACTAAATAGTTTCCTAGGAAGAACGCATTTCCACTAATACTTTTCCGATCATCTATACTTCCAGGCCAATCAACATCGGTGTATGCAGTGACAATTAGTCTTGAGCTCTTTGGGTACCAAAGACCAAAATTAGAAGTTCCTTTCAAGTATCTGAGAATTCCTTTTACAGCTATTAAGTGGGATTATTTTGGAGTAGATTGAAATCTTCCCACCATTCCTATTGTGTGCATTATGTCTGGTCTTGTAGCTGTTAAGTATAGAAGATCTCTAATCATTGACCTGTAACGAGTTGCATCTACTAGAGGGGAGTCATCATCTTTGCTCAGTTTGTAGTTTGTGGTCATAGGTGTGCTCATGGGTGCACAATCCTCCATTCCATATTTTTTGAGCATGTCTTTTAGATATTTGGTTTGAGATATACACAATCCTGCTCTGGTTTGATATACTTGAAGTCTAAGGAAGTGAGACAACTCTCCTATCATTGACATCTCAAACTCTTTTGACATGTTTTGAGAAAATTCATGGCTCATTTCATCATTGTTACTAGCAAAGATTAGATCATCGACATAAAAAAGAGTAACTAATAATTTACCTTCATCCGTCTTTATATATAGATTACTTCTAGCCACTCCCTTTTTGAAGCCTTGTTGTTGTAGATAGTGATCCAGTCTTGCATACCAAGCTCTAGGAGCTTGTTTCAACCCATATAAATCCTTTTTCAACTTACAGACTAAGTTCTTTCCTTTTGTTAGATCAAAACCTTCTGGCTACTCCATGTAGACTTCTTCCTTGAGTTCTCCATTTAGAAATGTTGATTTCATGTCCATTTGAAAGATTTTGAATCCTTTTTGAGCAATCAAATGCCAAGAACATCCTGGTAGCTTCCATACGGGCTACTAGTGCAAATGTCAATTCAAAATCAATTCCTTCAATTTGTGAATAGCCTTTGCAGACAAGCCTTGCCTTTTTTCTGATAACCTATTCTTCCTCATTCATTTTATGTTAAAACACCCATTTGCTTCCTATTATGTTTTTGTCCTTTAGACGAGGTACCAGCTCCCATGTCTTGTTCTTCTCAATTTGGGACATTTCTTCTTCCATGGCTTTTACCCAATGAGGATCCTTACTTGCTTCTGCAAATGTTTCTGGTTCTATCATAGATAGAAGGGCAATGACTTTTCTCTTTGGTGTAATTGTTATCCTTCTTCAGGTCTGCACACCTTCATCTCTATCACAAATAATCTTCTCTTCTGGATTATCTCTTTGGACAAACTTCATCTTTGAAGGGGTATGAGGTGGTTCTTTCTCCTCTTCTTCTTCCTCATCTATTTCTTCTTCTTCAGGTTCTTCTTCTTTAGGTCCTTCTTCTTCAATGAAAAAATCATCTTCATATTCTTCAATTTCTTTTTCTGGAAGTCCTTCATCAACCTTTACATCAATGATTTCCACTATTTTCTTCAGTCAAAAATTGTAGCACTTGTAAGCCTTGCTCCTTGTAGAGTATCCAAGAAATATCCCTTCATCAACCCGAGAATCAAACTTTCTTGGTGAGCCATCATTGATTTTTATGAAGCACTTGCTTCCAAAGATCTTGAAGTACTTTACTGAAGCTGGTCTTCCTTTCCATAACTCATAAGGTGTTTTTTCACAGTTTGGTCTCAATTGAGTTAGATTTAATGTATAGACAGCCATCCCTACTGCTTCTCTCCAGAATTTCAACTGCAAGTCTGCTGCTAGTAACATTGTTCTTGCCATTTCTTGCACTGTTCAGTTTCTTCTTTCAACTACCCCATTTTGTTGAGGTGTTCTGGCAGCAGAGAATTCCCTTTTAATTCCATGAATATTACAGAACTTACTAAACTCATTTGATGTGAATTCTCTCCCTCTGTCTGATCTGATGCACTTAATTTTTTTAGCTTTTTCATTTCCTACAAGGGCTTTTAGATTCTTAAAACATTCAAAAGTTTTAGGTTTATACTTTATAAAATATATCCACATCATTATAGTATAGTCATCAACAAATGACACAAAGTACCTTTCTCCTTGGAGTCCCTGATTTCTAGTTGGCCCACACACATCAGCATGGATGATATCCAAGGGCTTCGATGTAGAGAGCTCCTTTGTCTTGTGGTTGGTTCTGGTCTACTTTCCATGTTGACAAGGACCACATACTCTTAGATTTGGTTTGAATAGCCTTGGGATGTCTCATACAGCTTTGATCTTGCTGATATTGATCAGATTTTTAAAGCTTGTATGTCCAAGTTGCTTATGCCATAGCCAACTCTCATATGCCTGACTCAAGTAGCATTTATTTTCTTGAATCTTGTTCAGAATGTAAATGTTTTCTGATGTTCTCACCCCTTTTGCCACAAGTTCCCCTGAGGCAAAGTTCCTTATTTCACAGTCTTTGGTGCTGAAAACAACCTTATGTCCTTGATAACAGATTTGGCTGACACTCAGGAGGTTGTGTTTGAGTCCGTCAACTAGCAGAGCATCTTGAGCTTTTCCTTTTCCATTGATCAGAGTAACTGTTCCTTTTCCTGCAATTCTTCCAGATCCGCTTCGAAAGGACACATTCCCTTCCTTTTTGCTTAGTGAGACAAACTTCCTTCTATCTCCTGTCATGTGTCTAGAGCACCCACTATCCACAAACCAATGGTTTCAATTATTTTGAGCATAGAGAGCCAGGCTGCATTTATCCATGCTGGAGTTCTTGCTACTCGTCTTTCTTCTTTTGAGTGGGTAGTCTTGTTCATAGTGTCCATTACTGTAGCAGAAACACCAAATCAGATCAAATTTGGTTAAGGGATCAAATGAATTGAAGGTTTTGATTTGTCCATGCCTTTTGGGGGCATATGAGTTGATTATTCAGTCCTTTAGCTTTGTCTTCTCACTTCTGCAAGCCATACAATGTCTGGCTTGACGAGTGAAGTTTTTACAGTGAAAGCAGTTTCCAAGAAAGATGGTTTTGTACCTATTGAAGCAACCATGGTTTGAGTTGATTTCCTTCCTGGGAATTACTCCTCCCTCATTTTTTGGATTTTCGATGGGCCCTTGGTGGAGTACAGGTTTGTATTTGCTGTAGCATCCATGATTCGACTCCACATTATTCTTTGGAGTAATTCTTTCTACATTCTTTGGATCTGGGATGGGCTTTTGATAACATACTTTTTCTTCTTTTGGATTGTAGGAAAGTGCATCAACATAGCTTTTCGCACTATTGTTAGTGCTTGAGGATTCTCCTTTGAAACCTTTTCTAGACTTGTCATGTTGGGGTTTTTGACTTTTTAGAATAGTCTCAAGTATTTGAGAGCTTTTACAACGATTTTTAATTTGCTCCAACTCCTTTCTCAGAGACACTATTTTGGCCTCACGTTCTTCACAAGTCTCTTCTTTTTCTTTTAGCTTTGCTTCCAGGAGATCTTCTCTCCTTTTTGTTTCCTCATTTTCCACCTTGAGAGAGATGATTTTATTTCGTAGTTTTTCATTTTCTTCAATGGCACTAATTAACAGTTCATCTATATTTCCTTCCAGCCCTGAGTCATCATCATTTGTGAATTCCATGAATAATGTTTCTTGGCTTTCATCATGGTCACTTCCCACATCTGATTTCTTCTTTATGACCATAAACTCATCCTCATCGGACTCATCTTGCTTAAAGAATAAGTTCTTCTTATTGAACCCTTTCTTTTTGTGTGCCATTCTTTTAGAATTTCCTTCATCATCGCTATCATGTTTATGAGGACATTTTGCTACATAATGACCTGTTTTTCCACACTTAAAATAGATAAGAGGGTACTTGCCTTTAAGCTTAGATCCTTTCTTAAGCTTTCGTACAAATTGAGCCAATTCGGATTCCACATCGGACTCATCACTACAGTCATTCATTTCTTTCCCCTTCTTTAGTTTGAAGCCTTCAATGCAGCATCTTTGGGGCTAGGGCCAATTTCCTCATCTCATAGGCAGTGAGGATTCCATGGAGTTCATCCATCTTGAGGGCGTCTAGATCCTTTGCTTCTTCTATGGCACTTATTTTGGAGTCAAATCTGTCTAGAAAAGATCTTAATACTTTTTGAACAATGGGACTTTCTTCAATTTTTTCGTCCAATCCTTTGAGGGAGTTGACCACTTCAGCTACTCGGAGGAGGTATGCTGCAATATCTTCTTCATCTTCCATCCTCAGGCTTTCAAATTGTCCTCTGTGAGTTTGAAGCTTTGCCTTCTTTACTTTTGAGTCTCCATCATATAAGCCAACTAGCTTGTCCCACATTTCTTTGGCAGAGTCACAGTTCATGAATTTTGTGAACTTAGAATCAGTGATTCAACTAGTGATGGAGTTTAAGGCCTTTGCATTTTCAATGTAGGCTTTCCTCTCGTCTTGATCTATTGGAAGAGTGGTAGGCATATGATACTCATTTTGAACAAAATTCCAGACTTCAGGTCCAAGGGACATTAAGTAGTAGGTCATTCTCCTTTTCCAGAAACCAAAGTTAGTGCCATCGAATAGAGGAGGTTTTCCTGATGCTTCGTGATTTCTCATCATGGCTGCGGATCCTTCTTCAAGCTGTTACGCTAGTATGAAGAAGCCCGCTCTGATACCAATTGTTGGAATTACTGAGAGGGGGGTGAATCAGTATTCCTTTTTTTTTTTAATTGTTCTAATGATTGCCAAAAGCATATATAGATATGTATATGTATACATAGAACACGGAAATCAACAGCTGGAATTAATGCTTTTATTAAAACTAAAGACAGTGCAATGAAATAAATACAATATAAGTATATATCTGATTGTGAATAGTTGCCAAGCTCCAACATGGACTTCAGTGAGGCTCCAACCTCCAGAGCACCAACTTTGTTTTGCAGTGGTTCTGCACTTAGGAGAACCTACCCCCAATGACTTCAGTCCTGTTCAGTTCTGAGGCTCCAACCTCTTAGGCTCCAACCCAACCTTGGTATAAAATGGTGTGTTGCTACACTCTATTCATCTGAGGTTCTCTCACTCCTACTCTCCTGCCTCCGCTGCTTCTACTGCCTCTTTTGCCTCTGCTGCTTCTACTACCTCACACTCTAGTTCTTCACCACAACAACAGCTCCAACAGTTCTCTGTTTTTACTATTTAATACATTCCCATGCCTTTGTCCATTTGTTTCTGCTTACACCGCCTCTTAGGCTTCCTCCTCAGTTGCTATGGCTTCCTCTTCGTTGTGCAAGTTCAATGACTTTCTAAGGATACGTAGATTCATTAGACTAGTCCAAACGATCCACGGAGAACACATCCTTCCGGTTTACCGTAACAATGCTCCTTTTGGCAATGATTGCGGCATACACATAGTTCTTTCAATTAAACGGAGATGTTTTGTCCCGATAACAATCATAATTGCCATGATTCACCCCTTTTCACTGATGTTCAGCCTTATGAACTGTCGGAACAACCATCGTAAGCCTTTCAGCTTAAAACACCCCACGCAAGCCACACATTCCGTTACACAGAGGTTATGAGAAAAAATAGTCAAATAGACTAAAAGGCGGACTTCAGGAAGTATTACAATCGCACCTATTCCTATATCGAGTCCACGCTTAAATCACAATTGGCGATTCATGACTCCCGGGGGTCCTTTATATATCAGACCCATGACTCCGCCAATGGCCAATGGCTGATCCTCCACTGCTCTGATGGACTGGATGTGATATGGTATTAAACCATAGTTAATATGCCCATCGGGTCCACAGCCTATCACAGTCGGTGCTTCCAATGTGGCAAGGCTTTACGGCTCGTGATATGCGACGGATGCGATCATAGATTAAGTCATATTTTTAATGTGTGGCAGGTCCACATGGATATGCATCGCAGTCGGGAGTTGCCCCTGGCGGAGTTCCGATGCAATATCGCTATTGGCGATCGCAGTGGACCACTTGACATATTGTAGCTCCCACTTCTGAAGTGTTGATGCGATACTCACCATCGGCGATCAAAAGTCGTACAGGGTCAAGGCTCGACGTTAACGTAGACCCCTCATAGTGATGCGATGTGCTGGACCCGATACAACTCAACACTCCCATGTATAGAGTTTCAAGTCTGCAATCCACCTCTGATAGTGTATTTGCCCTAGAGCCAAGTCTTCCGCCTCCGATAGTGTAAAAACACATATGTATGATGTATGCTCCTCTACCTGTATCTTCATGCATATAATTCTTTTTTGGCCCAATAGCTCCCAATAATATAAATGCACCCATTGCTCCTTTGATGGCTCTGTCTGCTTCCTTATAGCTCTGCTTGTTCCTCTATTGCTGTGATAGCTGTCTGCATCCTCTGTTCTGCTCCTCTTGGCTCCTTTTGCTCCTCGAATATTTCCATATTGACATCAATGACAATCTGTGTCCAGCAAGAGATTCATACACAACACAAATCACACACTGTGTTTTATTGATCTCAAGGTTTACATATTTATAGTATCTAGATCATTGACGATGACATATCTAGATAGCTATTACAACTGACAGATAGGAAACTCTCTACTTCTAGATTGACACCTAGGGACTCACAATGACAAATCACACATGACATGTAAGAATTACCTCCAACACCCTTCCTTAATGCTTAGATGTAAAAAATATAAAAAACCCACATTACAACAATAAATAAATTTTTTTGTCAGATTTGTCTCATATGGTCATCATGAGCACCCACATCCACTCTGGAATCTCGCTAACACTTCTCTTTCACCACCACATCTTTGAGTTGTCACCTGACATCCATTTAAAATGTAACTTCCTCTAACCATCGTTGATGAACATTGCAGAATTGATGCTTCTCAACCTCCCAGAGTGCAATGGGTTAGTCTCAATACTGAACCATCTTATAGAAGTGCCACCATCTATGAATTCACTACCCTTCATATCCTTCATCAGTTATGTAGGATAGAATTATGGATACAAAATGTCTTCAATTGAGAATTCTACAACTTGACCTTGTTTAAAATAACTTCTACTGACTCACTCGGAACATGACGGGTCACATTAGCATATTCAATAATCCACTTGTTCTTTGTGGTTTTGTATATGATTTTTTTTTTTGCACAATATAAATTTTACATATATAACCATTGAAAACAATATATATATATATATATATATATATATATATATATATATATATATATATATATATATATATATATATATATATATATATATATATATATATATATATATATATATATATATATTTCCATTGGCCCAACATTGATACAACTTGAGTCGAAAAGAAAATTCATAAGGAATTTCTGACCACCACTTGGAGTTCTTTTAATGTTTCCCTTTATGCCTATCTTTCCTGAAGGAATGGACCATAATAAACAAATGCAATAGCTGGATCCACTGTGGAAAGTTGATTTTACTAAATATTTTTTAGAATGACAACAAGATCTCTTCTCTAAACCCCATGATGCACTGACCGAGAAAAAACTTGAGCACATATGAACATTCTTCATTGTGGATTTTGCAACTTCGACAAATGTCATTAGAAATCACGGAAGTCCTCTAATATATGATATTGTGTGTTTGAAGGAATCATATTTTACTAATAAATAGGGACTCCAAACAATTATGGAGGGTTCATATTGTTCTCCTCCAACTAAGAAGCAATCGCCATTGAAATCTCGCTATGTAATGTTGACGATGATGAGCTACAGATTAATAATGCTATTTTATCATGCTCGCTCATCTCAAATGCCTTCATTGCATAGATAGTGAGAGCCTTTGAATTCCACTGTGACCACAAATAATATAAACTATGATTAAGATGAAGTACATAAAGATTCTAATCCCTCTCAATTTGGTCAATGCCGTGGGAAAATTTTCACTAGAAATGCACATGGACTCCAGGAAAAAATACATATCTTAGAAAATAGAGTGGAATTCACATGGATCCACTACATTGCTTTCAATGTGGCTTTGTGGAACTTCTTACGCAGACATTTTCGTGCCCATAAATCAACTTGTCAGCGTATTTTAATAGCAATGAAGAAAATCATAGCATGTTGCTTTGATTACTATATTCCTTTGTTAGGTCCCTATACTGCTAGTGTAACCCCTTATTGTTATTAGTGAAACCCCCTTATTCTATTATTGTGCCCATATAGTCCCCATATTTTTATTATTATGTGCCATAGAAGCCCACTATTATTATTATTGTGCCCCTACAATATTATTGTTATGTAGGCTATGATTATATTGGAACCCCTTAGACTCCTATATATAGAAAGGAGGTCTTGTCATTTGTATCATCCAACAATTTTTCATTTATGTAATGTAAAGGAGGTTTCCCCCTCGAAGAGGCTAATTTCTAAGCTGTTGATCCATCTTTTCTATCTTTCTGGGAGTTGGTTCATAACATTTGGTATCAGAGATTGGATTTTAGGGTTTCGTTGCTCCAAACAGGTCATCGTTGAATTTTCTCTATAACCCTTTTTCTGCGATGTTTCAAAAGCTAAAAAGAAAACCTATTTGAGGTGAAATCACTCAGAATCTTGGGTCCAAATTTCAGATGTTGTCTTTTTATATTTTTTGAGATATGTTTGAAGGAAATTATGGTTTTTGCAGGATCCAAAATTATTTCTCAAACAAGTGACCTGTGGAAAATTGTCATAATGTTATTTCGGAGAATCAGATTGAAATTTCGTAAGAATTTTCAGAAATCGGTTGGCCTTTACTTTTCTGTGTATTAGTTTCAAGACCAAAGGTTGAAAAAGTGACATGTGGCACTTCGTACAAATTCGCTCTACTGAGAAAGTATATAATCAGGTCATCGTAGGAGGTTTTGCATAACTCTTTCTTGAAGAATCGAATATTGATCAAATTTGTGGGGTTAGGAAGAGGACTTGAAGAGCTACAACATGACACAATTTCAAAAATCTGAGATCCAAAATTACAGAGTTACAGTCGTTTCAAGATTGAGCTCTTAAAATCACGAAAAAATGATATGAAGAAGTTTCATGGCAAGGATTTGGTAAATTGGATATACAGATGGAGTGATATTTTGATCTACATGATGTACAACTGTTACAAAAGGTGCATATTGCATATTTATATGTAGAACCAAATCAATTTGTATGGTATAGAGGACTTTGTTCTCGTAAACCACTTGTCACTTGGTCAATTTGATTGCAAGGATCTGGTAACATCGATACTACAAATGGAGCAATATTTTGATCTCCATAATGTGTAACGCACATAAAAGGTATGCATTGAAACTTTATATTTGGAACCAAATCAGTTTGTATGGTATCGATGGCTTTGCTCTCGTAAACAAATTTTCACTTGGGCAAGTTTTACGGATGAAATGATAGCACATTATGAGGATATAAAAAGAAACACTTTTTTTAGCCAATTGATAAATCTCAAACAAAAGGGTTCAATGACAAAGCACATTGAGGACTTCAAAAAAATTGAATATAAGGGTAAATGATATCCCAGAAAAACAGAGGATTGATGTATTCATAGGGACTTTGAAAGATAACATCCAACATGAGGTTCACCATTGGGAACCTGATTCATTGGAGACGGAATACAGGTTGGCAAGAAAAGTGGAAAGCAAAATTATGGCAACAAGGAAGTCTACCACTCAATTAGAAATATGGAAGTGTTGTTTCTCCTAGCCTTCCACAACCTACAAGGTTGAGACCACAAAAATTGGAAGAAAAAAGAGAAAAAGGGCTTTGTTACAACTATGATAGCAAATACATTAAAGGTAACAAGTGTGCTGAGAAGCAATTATTTTACATAGAATGTGAAGAGGAGGAATAAAATGATCAGGAAACTTCAAAAGAAGAGGATATACACCGAGAACCAGCCCTAGAGAAAGAAGAAATGAATTTGGCCATATCTTGTACTACTTTGGCAGGAATTACCACTCCTCAAACTCTCAAGATAGAAGGACATATCAAGAAGAACAAGGTTCAAGCAGTGAAATATCAAGAAGAAAAGGATCAAGAAACATCAAAAGAAAAGGATAATCACTAGGAACTAGTCCCAGAGAAAGAAGAAATGAATCTGACCATATCTTGTAATGCATTGTGAGGAATTACCACTCCTCGAACTCTCAATATAGAAGGACAAATCAAGAAGAAAAATGTTCGAGCAGTGAAAGATCACATCAAGTATCAACAACAATTTCTCCAACTTTTAAAGGATAACCTCACTTTGGTGTAGAATCAAATAAAACAATAGGCAGAGCAATATCACTTTCAAAGAAGTTTTGGTGTAGGTGACTGGGTATTTCTACGACTACAACCATACAAAGAAATGTCCCTCGAGCAAGCTAAGAAGTCTAATAAATTATCACCAAAGTATTATGGTTCGTACAAGGTGTTACAAAAGATTAGTACTATGGAATACGAATTGGAGCTTCTTGCATCTTCCCGAGTGCACCCATTTTTCCATTTTTCATGCTTAAAGAAGGTTATAGGTGAGAAAATCCTATTTCAAACAATATTGCCAGAACTTGACCAGGAAGGAAAAATCATATTGGAATGGGAGGCGGTCACAAAAACAAGAAATTGACAGCTACAAAATCGATCAATTTTAGAGTATCTCATCAAGTGGACGAACTTACCTGCTAAAGATTCCACATGGGAGGATGAGAATTTTATACAGAAGCATACATAACTACTCAAGCATTGAGGACAACACTTTTTGAAGGATAGGGGCATGTTAGGTCAATATACTACTAGTGTAACCCCTTATTGTTATTAGTGCAACCCCCTTATTCTATTATTGCGCCCATATATTCCCCATATTGTTATTATTATGCCCCATAAAAGCCCATTATTGTTATTGTTGTGCCCCTACAATATCATTGTTATGTAGGCTCTGATTGTATTGGGACCCCTTAGACTCCTATATATATAAAGGAAGTCTTGTCATTTGTATCATCCAAGAATTGTTCATTTATGTAATGTAAAGGAGGTTGCCCCCTCGAAGAGGCTGATTTCTAAGTCGTTGATCTATCTTTTCTATCTTTTTGTGAGTTGGTTTCATAACATACTTTGAAAATGATTTCACACTACGGTTCCATAGTCATGCTCGACAAGCAATGACAACGATTTCACATTGTGGTTCCACAGTCATGCGCGACAATCTTTCTTGCATTCAAGATCTATACACCAATAAATCTACACACAAGAAAAAAATCTACACACAGACATGGAAATCAAACACTAATTAATTTATATACAGAGGATTAGCTCTAAAAACTCTCACATATTTCCTAACCATCCCATAAGGTAATCAAGCCATAATAGGATCTGATACCAAATTAGAAAAAAAGAGAGAAATTTGAGAGATTCATACGCAACGCAAATCACACACTGTGTTTTATTGATCTCAAGGGTTACATATTTATAGTATCTAGATCATTGATGATGACACATCTAGATAGTTATTACAACTCACACATGGAAACTCGTTACTTCTAGATTGACACCTAGGGACTCATAATGACAACTCACACATGACATGGAAGCATTACTTCCAACAGAACACAAAGAAAATGACACCTTTTAATTAATATTTGTAATGGAAAAAATTTATTGCTTCTAGAAAGATCATGTATCACTCTTTATGTCAAATGATATACAATATTCAAGTGTTCATGAGACTGAACATTTTCTCATTCTTTTAATAAAAGTGAACTTTAATAGAGAGATCACCAAACCATTTTGAATAATTAGTCTCGACTTAGTGGCCGTAATTAATACCATTGGATAAAAACCAAGTAAAAGACATGTTTCTGTTGTGTATGATTCCCCAGTGCTACTAATAAAACAAATAAACAACTAAATATATATATGCATCTATATTGGAAGATATTTAGGACAAAACAAAAAAAAATCCTCTTGACCCATATTCGAGATATTAGTGAAAAGAGAACCATTGACTTGTGAACAAGAGCATAACATCATAAGGTTATTATGGTTAAATATGTTTCACCATGGTTATCTTTTGTTAATATGGACAAGTATCATATATGATTGAAAACTATGAAACCATGGTTAATAGCTCGCACAATTGTAAACTATGATCAAATATAAACAATTGCGGTCATCTATATTCAACTATAGTTAGTTTTGGACAATAATTATCATCCATAATCAGCTATATGTTGACTATAATAAAACCTTATATCTAGCCATTAACAATAGTAGTCACATCCTCCCTATACATAGGACTATCAACCAACACAACCACATTAATAAATATGATTGACATAAATATATGAATATCATTTTCATATATCAATTGAAAAATGTAAAAAATAAACCAATCTATTTATACAAACCATAATAATATTTATTACTTTAACTTATCTACTTCTATCAATCATAAATTAATATTTATTACTATAGTTGTACTATAATATAGGGAATGAATGAAATACAACATGAGCATACTTTTATAATCTTCTTGCGATTGGAAAAACCATTTTTAAATCACTATGCAAATGCTCAACGCTTTTATAATTTAAAATTTCAAGCAGTTCATTTATTTATCATTCATTTATGATGCTTCGCATACATGTGGATAACGAAACTCCCTTCCCATCTTTCCTGAAAACATTTTCAAGGATTTTTTAGTGAAAATTTCTTCACCTACATTGCTATTTTTCTCACAAAAAAAATTGTAATTTTAGAGTACAATTAGATCTGGACCATAGTATATGATTTCAAGAATTTAGAGATTTCCAGATTCGAGAAGAGATTGGCCAAGAATTTGACACTCAATTATACAACATTTTAAAAATTAAGAAATTTCCAAATTTGAGAGGAGATTGGTGGGCCATCTGGGAGTGGAACTCACACTTAACACATATAAAAATTAGACTTAAGGAACCACCCAGAAATTTCATAACATGCTAGTACGAATTCTCTATATATTATAATGATGACGATGACGATCATTCTACACAGATGAAGACAAGGTGTAACAACCTCCAGGTTAAATGTGCATATAAACAATAGAATAGGAACAAAAATACAATAAACATATCAGCCATCAAAATCCATATATACATCAGTACATTTGGACATGAAAATCAAGGAAATGAATTTTTTTCATTAATAAATTCCATGAACCAACCGAAGATGGAACTACCACATTCCACCTAACCATAGATTGGTTGAGCCAAGTCTCTCTTCAGGCAATCACCCCTGTGCCATATTCCAAGCATGAATGTGGGATCTCATAGAACACATCAATCAAAACTCATCGAGGGCTTCCAGAGCATTTTTCCAACCAAGGCTTCCAGAACTAGTAACTCAACCCACAACGTATACTGGGCTTCTAGAGTGTGTGTCCAACCAAGGCTTCCAGGACTAGTAACTCCACCCGCCAAGGGCTTCTAGAGAATTTTTCCAACCAGGGCTTCCAAGACTAGTAGCTCAACCCAAGTTGTTACAGGGCTTCCAGAGCGTTTATTCAACCAGGGCTTCTAGGACTAGTAACTCAACCCAAGCTATGGAAAAATGAGAACCAATCAAAACAAAGCAATGAAAGTAAACCCACAATCACCATGGCTATCCAGGAAATGGCAAGGCTATGAAATCCACTGTCAATTCCGTCCATCCTCCATGCCATTGACATATCACAACCATGAAACCACATGCATGTGCCATGCATGCCAAAAATAATGAAGAAATCATACATGCAACTTGTTACCTGCAAGAAAATATGATGTAACTGTTGATGTTGATGCATTCTTGCACTTTCCTGCTCTTCCTTTGCCTTCTTGCTCCAAGAATCCAAGTATGCCACACCCTCCAAGGGTGCTCCAAGAAAAATCTAAGTAACCAATAGTATGAGAGAGAGAGAGAATAATGAGAGAGCTCCAAAATTGAACTGACAAAAGCTTGCCCACTGATCCTCATAAGCCTTTTTATTAATGAGGCCTCTATTTTCTTCATTTTCCATTATTTTCCTTCATTTTCCTCCTCACATGCAACCTATGACCTTTCACCTCATTTTTCTCCTAATTTTCATTATTTCCCTTCATTTTCCTCCTCATATGCAACATGTGACCTCTCACCTCCTTTTTCTCCTAATTTCCTTTATTTTCATAAATAAATGTGTCAAAATACCTTTTTTCCTCTTTAATACCTTAGCCATTTCCTTTGCCAATTTCCTTAGCCATAAAAAACCAAATGAACACACCGTAGGATGTCTTGCCCAACATTCAGCTTGGAATACGTGTCCCATCATCCGTGGTATTTATATATTTTTACATGGAATTTTCACCAGGGTTGTTACAGAACCCTTCCCCTTGGGGAGCACCGTCCTCAGTGTTCAATGACACCTATAACCAACAAGACTTCTGAAAACAAAACATACTTCCCATGGAGCTTTATAACATAGATCATTGTAGTATTTACAATGAAATATCTTCTCAAATTCAAAACATCATGGAAACATAACAACATACCTCATAGTGGAGCTTTAAAAAACAACTCATTACGGAATTTACAATGATCATCCTTCTTAGGAAAACTCATATGACATCATGTAATATAACCACATGATAACCTAATAACATAACACCCATACCACATAGCGGAGCTTTATGACATAGCTGGTTATGGTATTTACATCCATACATGGGTGTACATATAACAAAATCATCAAAATATATATACCAAAACATAAGCCAAATCATATACCAAACATATATCAATCATACACTAATCATCATATAGCATATATCAAAACATCATAAGACATATATCAAAACATCATATAGCATGTATCAACCAACATAAAGCACATATCAAATCATCATAAAGCATATATAAACCATAATAAAGCATATATCAGGCACCATAAAGCATATACTAAACCAACATAAATCAAATACTAAACCATCATAAAGCAACTACCAAACCACCATAAGTAACCACCAAACCACCATATCAAGCTGCTAATTCTTGTAGTTGATTTCAACTACCCAGCTGGGCATGTTCATGATTCCTGTACCATGCACATAGCTTCCATCAGTTTTAAAATAACTTTACATCATACCTCATTGGTAGCTCATCAATACATTACATTTGCAATCATGTTCACTTCCTATCACAACAAGTCAAACTAGCATATTTGACCTAGTCAACATCTATAAAAATATCACATCAGGTTAGATCAAACATAACCATCAAAATCATAAATTGCATGTAACCATCATATATCAAAATCATAGATCACATGTAATCATCATGGGTTAGAATCATAAATCACATGCATACTAAAACCAAAATACAGTACCGATACTTATCCTTTGTCGATCCTTATTTCTACCTTTTTTCTTTCTGTAACACATTGGATTGGTTGCCACACTCGACAAACATCTAGTGCCTTCTCCTCAACCATGTGCACATACTCATAGTGTGCATCACACACATACGACATGCAACTCCATGCAGCACATGCATTTATACCTAACATACAACACATACACCTACAGCCAGTGTACGACACAACTCAATGCATATGCCTACATCTTGTGTATAACACAATACATGCACCTACACCTGATGTACAACCCAACACAAATACATGTCTAGGGTGCAACACAATGAATGCATATGTCACAATACCATGACTACACAATGCACATACATAATACCGCATGCCCATAACTCAGCATGGATGACATGCACCCAATACCACACGTACACCAACACCATATATATAACATGTACATAGTACCACCAGTACATCGCACCACCTGCACAACATGTGCACAACATCACATGTGCATGACACCACCTACACATCGTGTACACAACGCCACATGTACACTGCACCACTATACAATGCGTACACAATACCACATGTACACAGTACCACATGCACGACATGTACGCGACACCACATGTACACAGTGCCACATGCACGACATGTACATAGCACCACATGCACACAATGCCCCTTGTACAATATGTACACAACACCACACACACATGACACCACTTGTACAATCATGCACACCACACCATATGTACATAGTACTAGTGTACCACATGCACACAACACCACTTGTACATAGCACTGCATATCCAACATGTACACAGCATCATCTGTACACAACATTGCATATCCAACATGCGTAGAGAACCATATGCATACAACACCACATATCCATCATGCACACAGTACAATATGTACACAACACCACATATCCTTCATGTGCACAATACAATATGTACACAATACTGCATGTCCAATATGTACATAGCACCATCTATACCCAGTATTGAATATGTAACATTCATACAACACTATCTGTACCATCATATACATAACACTGCATAAACAACATGTACACACACTATATATACACAACATCGCATGTGCACACATCATATATCAAACATGTACAACATATACAGTATATGCACAACAGTAGTACCACACATCCAAAACCATATTGTCCTTACCAAGAAACCTTTCTTCCCATTTCTTATCCATGCTTACCCTAGCATGTCGCAAACCACACTACTTTCACTTTGCTGATGTATCCTTCAACATTACCTGTCCTAACATAAACATAGGCATAATACAAGTATACAATACCAAATAATATCCACATGATACTGACCTCGTATATTTGTCATGACTATTCTTCCCAATTGATTCCTCGTAAGACTAGGAACTGCTTTGTGTCGTTCCCTTGCATAAGCAATCATTCCTCCATAGGAATGATCCCTGACAACCCTTTCAGATAGTAACATAGATACATGGATACATACATACATATATAAATGTTAGCATAAAACAATCCTGATCTTGTCAGACAACAACATACATTCATACATGTATACATATATAAACTTCAACATGATCATGATCAAAAAATAATTACTAGATAACATAAGGTCAAGGTTAAGAGAACTTCCTTTATTCATGCAGAACATGCACGATATTGAGAATAATAATTACCAACATAGCCAAGGCATCTGACACCTCAGATCCATTTACTTTACCTTTTTTGGTTGCGTTTCTTGTGTTTGCATTGCTACTGTCCATTTACCACAATGGACCCAACCAATCCAACCAACTGGCACAACCTTATATTCTGTTGCATCTACTCATGCACAGAGCTTCATCTGGGTCTTATATCATCGGTTGGGTACCACACATCTCTCATAATTTCCATCAACTTTCCTCTTTCCCAACCAATTCCCAAGACTCAAAACGTAAAAGGCAAGAGAAGAAACAAATAGGAAGAAGACCATAAAAACCAATAACAACATGACTCTGCAAACAAAGTGGTATGGCCATACACTAGACATAAAAAAAGCCACAAATCAAGCTCAACAATTCATAAAAGACCAAAAGCACAAGACTAAAAACAAACACCATGACTCAATCCCCATGGTTCCCAGGGAAAGCTCAACCCGAGCCTTCTTCAATATTTCATGGCAACCTCTCTTTCCATGCAACTCCCTGCATCATGCTCACACATGTCAACCACATGTTCCAAATATCAAGACAATCATATCTATCAATTTGAAATCAACCTTTACCAAGACTAACCATCATGTCATAATCCATAGTCAACTCATGGTCATTAGGCATAATACTAAAACTATCACCTACTACACTCAAGTACCTATCAACTGTCTTAACACATATGTATTAGTACCATCATCTTAAAACAAGATCATTGGAGCACATACTCATATTATGCAATTCATCAAACATTCAACCAACTCGCAAACATACCATGTTAAATAAATCAATTAGATGACATAATAGGCACCAAACACTCAAATACCAAATAGATGACGTAATCAACTATGAAACACCAAGTATAATACATAAGCAAACTCATACCTTAGTGTACCTTAGGGGAGGCTATCTTGTCTACATAATCAATCTAGTTAGCGAGATATAAGTTTACAACATGTCAACTCAAGCACTCATAAGATCATGATATCCATAACAATATATAACTAACATGTTCACATCATAAACTCATACACAATTATCATTCACACATATGAAAAGTCAATCTAGATTAGTATGACACTATCTCACAAATATGTCGGCTCATACCTGTATATCGCAACCATAACCATCTGCATAGGTCAAACCAGGTTAGCACAATACATATAACATCAATATCTTCAAGGCAATGAACATAACCATCACGCATACGACCAATCCAAATCATAACATCAATATCTCAATGAAATGACCCTAATAATCAAGTTAATAACATATAACAATAATAAGCTATATATCATACTCATCAACAACATATAACATAATCATCAGTTTATCTAATATAAAACAACAATAACAATGCATACAACTACAGGTTACTATCATTCTTGACTATTCGACACATGTGCATATAACACTAATGCATATAATAATACTTAACTTACATATATGCATGCCAAACATACAATACTTGTATGACGATCTTCTTTACCCCAAAGTCCAATGTTGCAACCTCATTATGATGATCTGCATTTCCTGCTCTATCTCAGCCAACATATTAGCATCATAACAACCAATAGCATCATGATGACCTAAATTGCATACCATGACTTCACATGGCATGTTTGACCTACTATTCAAAATATAACCAAGACCATACATGCATAACAATTGTATATAGACATATAATAAATGAGTACCAAACCATACACACATCATTCTAGCTAGAGTTCAGTCATCAATGCATGACCATATCAACGACACAAACCATGACCTCATGCATGAAAGCAACCATTACTCCATTATACACATTGCCACATGCAACCAACAATATGCATAAGCACTACACCTACGCATAAACGCATGTAGTCGAACATAAGCGATTAATTCTTGTAATTAACCTACAAGACTGATACATGTAATCAAAAAATTCAAAAATGTAACCTGACATACAAGGATGTGAGTAGGTATCATGAAATCAACATGTAAGCGACATATAATTCATACACAGTCAGTCACATGTTCCAAAAATCAAGACATCGTGTCTATTAATTTTAAATAATCTTTCACCAATACTAACAACCTATAAGCATACCCCCTTACTATCCATGGTCCACACTAAGGTAGGAGGAAGCTACTATAATGCCTCGATCTCCAATGTCTAATTATGGAAATGGGATCTCCAAAGCTCTACTAAATTTAACCACACTTGAAAAGAAATTGATTTTTATTTCTTATACATTTTGTATGAGACTAAGTAAAAAACATTGCACTTATTCCACTGGTAACAAAATAACTAAAAACATTCCACTTTTCCATTTCCTTACATGCAACTTTTCAAATTCCTTGCATGCAACCTTTCAAATTCCCCACATGCAACTCTTCAAATTATTTGCATGAAAATAGGCATAGATCAGCTACATCCATATTATCATACTACAATACTATCCCATCCAAGAAAAAATAACATTTTCTTTAAACAATTACCATACTTTTACATTTTCTTCAAAGAACTACTATATTATTACATTTGCATGTAAGCATTTCTTCAAACACTTTACTTGCAAAATAATATAGCAAACTATTTTCATACAAGTAAGCATATATCAACTAAGAGAATACTATTACAGATCAATACTATCCCCAACCACAAACAACATACTCATTGGGGCATTTTATCAAATAGTTTGTATACAATTAATCATTGAACCATTTAAGCATTTCATCAAACACTTTGCATGCAAACTAATATAGTGAATGATTCAATGCATATATCCTAAGTTGTAGTAGTACAAGTTATGGAAACTGAACAATATGATCAATGGTATTTTCCCTTACTATGGTTCAAGTTTCAAATTCTGATATTTCATAGATGAAAAGTTATAACAAAATGCCAACACAATCCTATTTGGTGCACATTTCTTGGAGTATCCAGAAAGCTCGATTTACACTGGTCATATCTCCTAAAATATATCGAGTAAATGTCTGAAATTTTTATCACAATATAAGTAGGATTTTCTCTCATTGTGGAAAATATTTTAGCTCCTGAGAGTGCCCAGAATAAAAGTTATAACAAAAATGTCAGCATGACCTGTTTAAGACCTAATTTTAGGAGCATTCAGAAGGCTCGACTCCCTCTTCTCATATCTCCTAAAATATTGCGACCCAATATCTGAAATTTCTACCACATAATCATTGGTATTTCCCCTCAATGTGGACAATTTGTCAGCTTTTTAAAGCCTACAAAAGAAAATTTATTGCAAAAATTCCAACGTGACCTGTTTAAAGGTGCATTCATTAAGGTCATCTTCCTTCGATGATAATACCTAAAGTATTGTGAACCAATATCTAAAATTTTTACCACATTAACAGTGGGATTTACCTTCAGTATGGACAAATTTTCAACTTCTAATATACCATAGAGGAAAATTTATAACAGATATTATAGAAAGGTCTAAAATTTAACCATTATTCTTCATTTTACCTATGATAGATCCCATCCAGTCCAAGTGTTTGAACCATGCTCCGATACCACTCTGTAACAACCTCCGAGGTAAATGTCCATATAAACAACATAATAGGAACAAAAATACAATAAACATATCAACCATAAAAATCTATATATACATCAGCACATTTGCACGTGAAAATCAAGGGAATGAATTTTTTTCATTCTTAAACGCCATGAACCAACCGGAGATGGAACTACCACATTCCACCCAACCATAGATTGGTTGAACCAAGTCTCTCTTCAGCCAATCACCCCCATGCCATATTCCAAGCATGAATGTGGGATCTCATAGAACACATCAATCAAAACTCATCCAGGGCTTCTAGAGGCCACCCACCTCAACCCATCAAATAGTGATTCCACCTCACGGTCGAACATCACCAAAAAACATCATTAGATTGGTCTCCATCCAAGCCTTCCATGCCTTCCAAAGCATTTTTCCAACCAAGGCTTCCAGAACTAGTAACTCAACCCACAGCTTATACAGGGCTTCCACAGCATTTTTCCAACCAAGGCTTCTAGGACTAGTAACTCAACCCGCCAAGGGCTTCCAGAGCATTTGTCCAACCAGGGCTTCCATGACTAGTAACTCAACCCAAGCTGTTACAGGGCTTCTAGAGCATTTGTACAGCCAAGGCTTCCAAGATTAGTAACTCAACCCAAGCTATGGAAAAATGAGAACCAACCAAAACAAAGCAATGAAATTAAACCCACAATCACCATGGATATCCAGGAAATGGCAAGGCTAGGCAATCCACTGTCAATCTTGGCCATCCTCCATGCCAATGACAGATCATAACCAAGAAACCACATACATGTGCCATGCATGCCAAAACTAGTGAAGAAATCATATATGCAACTCGGTACCTGCAAGGAAATCTAATGTGGCTGCTGATGCTGATGCCTTCTTGTGCTTTCCTGCTCTTCCTTTGCCTTCTTGCTCCAAGAATCCAAGTATGCCACACCCTCCAAGAGTGCTCCAAGAAAACTCTAAGTAACCAAGAGTATGAGAGAGAGAGAGAGAATAATGAGAGAGCTCCAAAACTGAACTGACAAAAGCTTGCCCACTGATCCTCACAAACCTTTCTATTAAGGAGGCCTCTATTTTCTTCATTTTGCATTATTTTCCTTCATTTTCCTCCTCACATGAAACCTATGACCTTTCACCTCATTTTTCTCCTATTTTTCATTATTTTCCTTCATTTTCCTCCTCACTTGCAACCTGTGACCTTTCACCTCATTTTTCTCCTAATTTCCATTATTTTCATAAATAAATGTGCCAAAATACCTTTTTTCCTCTTTAATGCCTTAGCCATTTCCTTTGCCAATTTCCTTAGCGATAAACAACCAAATGAACGCCCCCTAGGATGTGTTGCCCAACATTCAACTTGGAATATGTGTCCCATCATCTGTGGTATTTATATATTTTTACATGGAATTTTCAGCAGGGTTGTTACACAAGGACGGTGACTCTTCCCAGTCAGCACACAATTTTTGGGTGTCTAAGTAGATTTTAATTTTAGGAAGAATTTGTAACGTATGTACCAACTAAACTTGTGTGACTATTATTAGGGTTCTCAAGATCCTTTAAAATTATTTCTGACTATTATCAGGGTTTTCAAGATCCTTCAAAGTAGATAGCCTTCCAAAGATCATTTGAAAGGTTCTCCCATATGTTCTTTTATCTATTTATTGTTCAATTTTCATAAAATTCAAGTTGAAGAACTACAAATATATTATATGCTATTGCTCGATTTTATCCCATGTTATCAGAATGTTTAACTGTTTTATCAATATCACTACATGTTTCTCCTCTATCCATCAGAGCCATACCGTATCTCCAATGGAAGTCCTAAAATTGTAATATTTTCTCTTGATAAAATTAATTTCTTACAGGAAACTGAATTCTGATTTAACATTCAATGGAAAATTGCAAGAATGTACATTGCTGCAGAGGGAAGTGGGTAGTGAATCTAGTGGTGGAAAACGCCATGATTATATTTAACAATCATGATGTGATATATTGAATAGGTGATTTTGTAATTAACACAAAACCAAAAGAACCTTACCAAAATGACCAGATGGAAATGTTGGTAAGCACATGCAATGAGGAGATGTATATATACTATATAGGGACACTCTGATTTTTCTCAGCATGTGGCACTGATTTTGGGAAGCATATGAAATGAAGTGATTTATATAGAGAGAGACACACATGAGTGGAAGGAAATTACTTTTGTATTCAGCCTGAGTGATATCCCAAACTCAAATATTACCAAGGAACATGCATGGGATTAGCTACGATTTAAGTGTTGGATTGTTATAATTTCGTAAGGCCCATGCCACATACCATGTCATGCGCCCACACTAGTGGCGACTCAATTTCCACTTGTGGGTGGGATGTGACACCAATAAACCTTTTCATTTTATTACTACTATGGTTCTCAGACTACGTGTAACCTTCAACACTTCAAATTATTTCGTTAAATGTTCACTTCTTCTTTAAATATGCAGCGAAACAATTAAACTTCATTCATCTATCTTTCATTAGGCAGCTACAAAAATAAACATGTACAAAAACAATGTACATGGGAGGGGCAGCTACCAAACAAGTCTGCCCAACACTTATAAAATCTTCAATAATTTATTTTACAAGTTCATAGTTTAAAAAATCCAAGTGTGCAACAATTTTCCTTGGTTTACTGATTGTGTAGCCTACTATGCAGGCCTCCCCAATTCTTCCCACACCATGCAATCTTTTGCAGCTCTTCCAATTATTCCCTGAACATTTCTGTAGTCACACTGCCTCATGCAATGTCTGCATTGTTTTATCATTCAACCATCTACAGTTATGTTATGTCCGCATCCGAGTTCCGTAGTTCTGTTCCGTATTCATGCAACATTCATCCCACCACAATGTCGTGTGACTCGTTCAACCTGCACTGCAGTCTACACTGCCACAAGAATCCCCAAATTTATATTCAACACAACTCTTCATTCAAACCTTTGCTTGTTTAGCCCGTCTAGGAAAGCACATGGCCCAGCCGCGCTACCTGCCACACACAACCCTCCTCTGCCCTACCTATTGTATGCCCTGAATGCCCTATTCAAGTCCTAAATGCCCTCCACACTGAACATGCCTCTAACTCGTTCACCCTGCCTCTTCGATGTGCGAATTTGTTTTTGCAATGTTGAGATGGTTCGATGATGCCTTGAATGAACTCCATTCATCCATACCTATATGTTGCACATCCTTATATTTTTCCAAGGGACGTATCCACTCGCGTTTTCCCATGGGTTGGCTTGCCCATCCACTTTCCTGCCCAACCTGTCCAACACTCACCCTCTTCTTTTTCTAAGCCTTGGGCCGACCTATGTTTGGTTGGGTGGGCACCCTTGCTTGCCCGCATGTGTCCACTTGTCTCACTACCAAGTCACCCAGCTGTTTCACCTTTAACTGATGTTGAGATGCCTTTAACCAAACTACTCTATCACACGTGCCTTTAAACGATGATGAGTCATCTTTAACCAAACTCCTATGTCGCACATGCCTTTAACCGAACATGGGCACCCATCGCAAAAATATGGTGCACCCGTATCCATGACTTCGATTTCTTGACTCCCTTGGGCGCTCATCAACTCAAGGCCTTGACATCCTCCCCCAATTGAAATTTTTTTCTCCCTTGACAACATCATCTCGACAAACTCCATCGCCAATACAAAAATGTCACAAAGTGCCACCAACTCCAACAAAAAATTCCCATGCTGCATGAACTCCTTTCTCTCATCACACGAACCTCCACCAAGGTCCATGACTCTATGTGGCTAAGACAACTCAATCCATGGCCATCAACCACACTCTTTGCAATCCTTCATGTTGCCCCATCTCATGGAATTTTTCTCCTTCCAAATCAACTATATGCTATGGTTCTAACTCATATCATGTCAATCTATCACGTATCTTCATTATCATGGAACCACTTCTATGATACTCTAACTCAAGTCTAACACATCTTAACACACTACTAGCCCTCATGACTCGAAGTAGTTGGATGGCCAGTCCAACCATCATCCAAACCCACGAGAATGAACCTCCTCATGCGATCATCACTTCTTTCTCCAACACTCTATCACATCCTCAACTCGATCAACAAATCTTCCTATCTCTTGGTACCAATGTGCCATATCCAGGTCCATGCAGAAATCTCCATCTCATTTGTGATACAATGCCCATCAATGCTATCAATGGGGCAAGTATGTACTTGCCTCATCATCTCCTCTATGTGTTACCCATGGTCATAGAGGAACAACCTCAATGTCCATAAAAATGGCTATGTCCAAACAATTCAACTCATGCCTAAGTGCTTCCAGCAAGGGATCTCTATCAATGCAACTCCATCCAAATTCAAAGTGTCTCATATCTATCGTATCCATCAATTCACTCTCGTGAACATATCACATACAATGTCTAAGGTATGTGTCCCATACCACATCAAATTCAAGTACCAAACTAACATTATCTCCTCAATGAACCAAATACTCCAAGATCACCATAGTATGAAGCCTTCATCGGCTACAACTCTCTTAAGTCATCATGATCTCTCTTGAACCTTCTCCATCCAACACATTGGAAAGCACACTTTCCTCGATCTCAAGTGCCATCGTAAGCTTCCTATGCCCTCTCTGTCATATGAATGCTCTCATAGGTTGCCCATATCTTCTTTTGAAAATGACCATGGACTTGTTAAATTTTGAACAACATCCCCATTGGTCCATCTGCAAAATATCCTTATGTCGCATCAACTAGTCCATCTACCCAAAATATTCACATTGGCACTTCTCCTTGATCCCCATCTCTACAAGTGCTCCTAACTGATGTCTCTACACAAAGTTAGCCATGCATTCCTCTTTTTTTTTCGATGCCCATGATTTTAGTTGCACCATTTTTCCACCCAGGTAGACCCAAGACAACTTCATTCATCACATCCTTGTCTTTGTTTAGGTTCGTGCCCTCGGTCACTCTACCATCACATTGTAGGTACCTTCCTTCATCATTTTCTCCCCCACTAAAGGTCTGCACAAGATTTCATCTTGGCCTCACCAAAACTGCAATGAATAAGTCCACCCAAGTATGTCATTTTGCCTTCACTTTTGTGTGCCCTTCCTTTGGTCTGTCCATGAGTCATGTAGGGCACTTAGCTAATTCTCCATTTGGCTAAGCATGACTCACCCATCAAAAATTCTATGATGTTTCACCTTTGTGACGGGTATTCACACATTCTACCACAAGGTCAAAAATTTCCCCAACAAGTCCTCCAAACAAAAATGGGACATCAATAACAACCATTACAACACACTCTCAATAAGATAAGCACTAAAATAACTGAAATAGTTCAGCTATCTTAGTGCATGTGAAAGAAAACATGAAATACAAACTTCCATAGAATAGTCCTACAAATATTCATAGTCCATGCATGAAAAATGTGTTGGCCTTAAAGGCTTATGTTATTAAGAAAAAACTTGAAGACACATGTTTACAATGTACATCACTAGCCCTAATAAAGGGACACTGGAGCCACACCTTGCTCATCAAATAACTATTTGGTGTGTCAAATGCCTTGTGGGAAGAGCCAATATGAAAATTCTTTTGCTCTTACAAGGAGGGGTTATATATAACCAACAAGTAATGCTTCCCCTTTGTGACTCTTTGGCTATGCTCATGAATGTTCAACTTCCTATAGATTTTCAACTTACATGACTCTCCATGTTCATGTGTGCCCCTTGTACTCCCACTTTATAATACATTTGAATACAATATACATGGTCCACAATAGTGAAATGACATATGACCACTCATGACATGACATGACATGACACTGCTAACAAGGACTTCTTGGTGATGTGGCAATGTCAATTCAGTGTTTGTGCTAAGTGTTGGATGTCTTCTTGGATGTGCTTTCTCTTCACCTTTGCATGGATTGGTGATGTGGAGTCTTCAATGATGTTTAGTCTTCGATGGTAATTATAAAGTTGTGTCCCTTTGATTTCTCTTGATTGATCCACTTGTGATTTTATCTACAAGAGATTATTTAGGCATGATTCCCTCCTTCTTCTCCTTCTTCATCATCTCTCCATAACTTTAAAGTGTACATGTTCTTGCAATTCACTCATGACGAGATGACATCAATCCGAAAGACCCCTAGTTTAAGATGATGCATTCCTATCTATGAAATGAGCATAGGATAAGTCATATACTGGGGAGACGGGCCAAGTGACTATGCATTCTGCAATTCCAGCAGACATGGGGGGAGCTTGGGCTCTGAGACTGCACAATGTGCATCTCAAGGAGGCTTGAAGGACAGAACTACGTAGTTTCCGGAGGCAGTGGGGTCCAATTGAGGGAAAGGACACTGGGAGAACCATATGTGTAGTTTTGGATTCCAAGTGAGGGTGGGCTTCTGCACATTATGAATTCCAACAGACAAGGCAGAATCTTGAGAGTTGAAGATGTGAAGTGTGCAGTTCAAGGCATAATGGGAGACACAATTGCACAATTATGGGGGTAAAGATAGGGAGATGGGAATAGGAATTGCATAGAGTAGTAGTTATGTGGGGTAGGGATTGCACATTGTGCAGTTCCAAGCAGTAAGCTCAAAATGTAGTGGGCTAGGACTGGCGAGTGAACCGTTTAGTCAGGGCCCAGTGAAGCTAATTTACTTGGTCGAGAATATTTTCTGAAAATGGCTAAGTGTGGGATGGGTGATGAATTGTGATGAACCTTGACTGTGATCACACACTTAACATAATTTTATGACATGACAACATAGACCATTGGGTCACTTATAAAAATAATTTCCCTTCGTGTGACTTCCTCACGACAAGATACGACAAGTGCCAAACTTGAGATAGGATTTAGGATGACCGTGACAACACTTGTGCGACAATGCTCAAGGCTTTGTGTATAGATATGAAAAATGTTTACATTGTTGTGAAAAATCGTATACACAAAGAACAACCTTTGAAACTATCAGAACACACTTGGAAACATTGCACAACTCCCAAACATTCCAAAATACAACAGTTAACCCAACATGCAAAAGGGACCAAAGCACTCAAGAAATCTCATGAAATGAGCTCTAGTGTCTGCAAAAAAAATGTAGAATACCAAGGAAGGATCTAAAATTAAGCGTACGCCAAAATTTTGGAGGGTTTTGTAGCAACTACAACACTTGGCAACACACTGGTTGAACTCAAACATCTTTGTCTTGGTTAACTTCTTCTGTGCAACATCTTGGTTCTCCAAGGAGTATGGATTCATCATGCAGATTAATTTGGCCTTCCGCCTTGGTTCATGAGCTTAAGATGTTCAGAGTATAATTTTTCATCTCTAATATTTCTCTGCTACCAATAGGTCTGTAAAGTACCCCAATGGAGTCACATAGGAACACAAACATTTATCCATTGACAACAAGCTTGGAAAATACCTTGGAAGAGTTCCTTGTTTCACCTCTCTGTGTAGGAAGCCTTTCTCTTCTTTTGCCTTTATTTTTTTATTTAAACAGAAATGTGCATTGACACTTATTTATTTTGGTGTGGAATAGGGATCTCAACTTATGGAGAGAAGAAGAGGTTGTTCCTTCAGAGAATAATATAGAGACCTCTGATTTAGGTTTGCTAGTTTACATTTCCCCTTTCTTTGTTTCTACTAGTTTGATAAGGTTGAGAGAAAACAAGCAAAAGAAATCGAGTATAGGTATGAGGTTTTTGGACTAGACATGGGTTCATGGTTGGACCAAAACTCTCCTTACAGATGGATCATATTTTCTCTCAGAACGTCATCAGGAGAAATATGTAACCAACCCAAGGAAGACAGACAAAAGGCTAGCCAAATTCTAAATATTCACAAGCCTCTTTATAGTATAGCCACACACATACTTAGAAGTCGTGTTATACTCATACATAACACTTATTCACATAAAAAAAACCTACACAAGAGTCAAGAAAAGAAACAATAAAAAAAAGAAAAGGCTATGCACACAATGTAGGGAAGGCTCGATATTTTCATTGAAAATATTATTTCAGGTCTTGGCCATGGATAGGGAGAGATTCAATCTTCCCATTAAGTGATTGAAGATGATATGTGTGTTGTCGAAGCTTCTCTTGCACCGTGAATGACCCAATCCACAGGGACTTAAATTTAGTGTTTTTTCGTTTTTCCTCATGGGATTTGTCCCAGTTTAAGACTAAGCGACCCAAACTAAAGTTGCTTTCCCCTTCAGACTTCTTATCGAACCACCTCTTGATACGACTCTGGTGAAGTGAAAAAATATCTTTAGCTTTGAATATTTCTTCCTACAGCTTATGAAGAGTGTCCATCCTTCAATGAACTAACAAAAATGTCCTTCCTTGGGATTCTTGTGATAGTTGGAGAGAAGGAAAGTAGATGTTCGACGGGAGGATGACTTCTTTTCTGTACACCAGGAAGTAAGGGAGGTGTTTAGGGAAGTTTTTGGCATGAATCTATCATCCCATAAGGCATTCACCAAAGCACAGTTCTATTTTTTTTTTCCAGGAAATATGGTCTTTTTGATAATGCAGATACGGTTCTTGTTCATGGATTCAGTAAGACCATTCCCTTGTGGATAATAATTAGCTTAATGTTCAATATGATACCATTTTCCAATGTGAAATCATAGAGTCTTAATGATGAAAAGTATTTTTCATTGTCAAAAGAAAGTGATGTAGGAATGTCGAAACTAGAAATGATGTTTTGTTGGAGAAAGCTGATGACTTCCTAATCATTCACCTATTTGAGTGGAACTACTTCTATCCACTGTGTGAAATAATATTTAATAGTTAAAATGTAGTGATGCTCCTTTGACTAGTTTGGGAAAATTTCCCCAATAATGTCCAAGACCCACTGTTGAAAAGGTTCTTCCACTACAATGGGTTGCAATGGGGCAGCTGACTTCTTGTTTCTATCGGCACACTTGCAAAGACAAGACACTTGCGGGAGTGATCATGAGAATCTCTTAATATTGTAGGCTAGTAAAAGCTATCCTGCATAACCTTATGCATTGTAGTGTTTCCTACAAAGTGACCCCTGGCTGGCCCATCGTGGAGATCACACAATACCTTTTTTGAATCATGCGCCTCCAAACACTGGAGAAATACTTCGTTGTGCTACAATATGAACAACACCCCATGCACCATCTAATAAGATAAGGCTTTAAGTCTGAGTTCCCTCTTCTATCATGCATAAAAGTGATAGGGAACTGAGTCATCCTCATGGTATTGGTTCACATCCGTGTACTAAGAGTTTATGATTATAGTGGTGGAGGCTCGCTCAACATTATACATCTCAATTTCTTGTTCCCATCCTGAGAGCTCTTCTTATTCCTCCTTCACATTTACCTATCCTGCTGCTAGTTGGAAAATACCATGGCCCTTGACTGTGTGAACTCGCTTGATTTCTATATAATGTTCTTATAACCTGGTCATCTAGTTCGCTCTCCTTTCACCTATATCTTGTTGAAAAAGCAAGTGATTTGATTGTTGGGTGCAGTACAAAGATAACACAATGGTTCTTAAATAGATAGGTCCTAAAATGATTTACCACCTTTTATACGACATAAGCATGTTTTTCCATGATGGGGTTGTTAAGCTTTGGTCCTTGCAGAGTTACGCTCATGAAGGAGATATGTCGCTTATTGTTCAATTCATCCTTTTGAGTGAGTACAACCAAAAGAGAGGTAGTAGAAGAAAAAGTGTAGAGCAAGAAATATTTAACGCAGTCTGGGATGTACAATGTGGGTGCTTCTACTATAACCTGGTTATCCTTTTCCCTTCGATCCTATTTGTAGACTAGGTCTTTCTTCACCATCTCCTGTACTGGTTTTACAATTTGGGCATAGTAAGAGATGAACTTGCCAAGGAAATTGATCTCCCCAAGAAATATTGCATGTGTTTCTTTTCACTAGGAAGGGAATCTACGTGATTTTCCTAATGTTGTCGGGGTCATAACACCCTCCTCCCATATCCACCAAAGTCACCATTCCAGGCAAGGTAAACATAAGATGAGAGGCTATTATGATCAGATTCGACATCCTATGTGACCTTAAGGATGTGGAATAAACAGAAACATCACACAAAATCATCCAACATTAGAAAAAGAACCATAAGGAGAAATGTTAGCCACTCAGACAACATGTCCCTGGGTCCCACTTTTATTTCTGATCTCTTATTCCATTGTGACTCACATGCTATGGGAAAGTGATGTAGGAGCATACAACTCAACAATTTCATTATGTTCTAGTTAACTTGGGGGGTCTTGTGTTTTCAAGGAAGTTGGATTCCTATGTTTGTAATTATTAATGTTTTCAGTGATTAGAATGGGAATTAATTAGATATTGTGAGGATATTTGTAAATGCTCTCGAATGTAGGAGAACATGAGTGATGATGAGTGATGACAAGAGTGTTGGATATCAATTATAA
The DNA here is from genome assembly GCA_031772625.1 of Pinus tabuliformis. Classification (NCBI taxonomy): domain Eukaryota; kingdom Viridiplantae; phylum Streptophyta; class Pinopsida; order Pinales; family Pinaceae; genus Pinus; species Pinus tabuliformis. The sequence goes on from CM062819.1 coordinate 1,654,457,536, forward strand.
GTCTTAGACTAGGAAGTGGTGTCATGATTCATGGAACTAGAGAGGATTCTTAGGGATTACTGGAGTTAAAAGTGGACTTAGAGGATATTTAGGATTTAGTTCAGCAAATTAAGGATCTGAACCAGAATTAGTTAAACATAACCTTTTTTATATATGTAATCCTAAAAGGCATAGTAGGAAGGTAGAGGTCAACAGTCAGTCAGTCAGAGTCAGTCAGTTAGTTAAGCCTATGGGAAAGGGAAGGAAAGGCCACTGATATAGAAGATCAGGCCGAGGAATAAATTCCTATGTAAATATTTGTTTGTTAATAAAGATTACTTGATTCTAAGATTATATGAATTGTAATGTGTAATTGAATTATAGATTGTGTGTGTGACTAGATTAATTCTGCGTAACTTAGGTTGCAGGTGTGCAGAACTAGAGAAGAGGTGCAGAGAGGAGTGTGTTACATGGTTGCACACACACAGTATTGGAGAGAACCTTCACAACGAAGGAATAACTGTAAGGTTTTTTAAAAAACCTAAAGGTTTACGAAGGAAGTGTAAAGGCGCGAACAAAGATCAAGATCAAAGCAAGTGAAAACCGTAAGGCAGGAGCAAATACACAGGCAGAAGGCAAGATGAGCTATTTCACAGTAGGAGCCAGAAGAACATAACGGTGCACATGAACCATTGGATCAATCAAATCAATGGACAAGGTTGTGTGTGATAGGCGGCTAGGATTAAGTCGGGCTAAGTAAAGTGAAGAAGATAAACAGCGAAGATTAAGCGCTAACCCTTTATTAAGCCAAGGTTATTTAAGTTTTGATTTAAGCACATGGGTGGTATTCGGCCAGTGGTAAGAAGTTTCTCACATGACATAAAGGTGTGAAGCTATATTTCTAAAATTCACACGATTAAGCTTAGAGGCCGACATGTAGCAAACGATGGAGAGAGAAAACCACTTTTCTCACGTGCTTCCGATTTGACATCGCTCGTGCAAATATTTCTGTGAGATTGCATGATAACCGTTCGATCAAGCGAGATTGATCAATGGTGAAGATCAGCCAAGCTTGTTGGTGATCGGGTGACGTGACAATCGTTGAATCAGACATAGAAGATCAATGGTAGAGATTGTTTGGGTTACTTGATGATCGGGTAACGCGATAACCGTCGGATCGAGGAACGAGATCGATGGTGGAGATTTAACATGCTAAGGAGAGCATCAAAATATGTGCAAAAGTTTGAAGAATGGCAGAAAGGTAAGGTTTAAGTGTGTTTATGAGATATTTCTATTATACAAGAATTATAATAGAAATAAGCAGAATCAATGGATTATGGTTTAAGTTTGGGTTAAACTGAAACCAGAGTAAAAGGGGTATGGTTAATATGCGCGGGTAATAAGAATTAACCTAAGATTATGAAGGTTCCACTCAAAGGTTTATTAAAGTCTAAACTTGGGATAGTTAGATGAAATATTTCCGCTTAAGGAATTGAACTTTGATAAAGTGGGTTTTCATCAAATGTTATATTTCCGCTGGTTAAAACTTTGGTTTAAGAGAATTTTCCCTAGTTACGAAATTTTGGAATTCCTCGGACAAGACACACATAATGTGACATGCAAATTTATTTGCATACTGTGGGTATATGTGGCTTAGGCTGCATCATTGGGAAATGTGCAACTTAGGCTAGCATCATTTGGTATCAGAGCAGAATAAGGAAATTTTGTGTGTAAGAGTTCTTTGAGAAAACTTAGAATAGAGTTATGTATTGAAGGTATATATGCAGGCAGGAGGAGATCCGATTTTAAATCTAACAAATAGTAGGAACACAGACATAAAGTGTAGCAGAATTTGTAGATGCAAAGGAAACAGACAACAATCCATTCAATGTGTAGGTCAATGGTAGGACAAGATCATGCAGAGGTCTTGAAGGTGAGAAGATTGCAACAACCTAGAGCATGGAGTGCTCATATGGTTCTAGAGGAAAGAACCAGAGAGCTACCAAAAGACTGAGCTGAGAGGAGAGAAGCTTAGTGAGGCATGTGTAGCAAGAAGGAGACTTGTTACTGCAAAGGTATTGTTGCAACTCACAGCAAAATCATAAAGGCAATTCCATAGAGGATGTGGGTAGAATTGCTAAGGAATGAAGAAACCTGGTAAGAATTTTTGAGTGAAAGAAGAGGCAGTCAAAACCTAGTATTTCATTGTGATTGAAATACAAGAGGACAGTTGTGTTCTTAAAAGGTGAGGATGAGTTGAAGCCTAGAAGTAGTAGACAGAAGTGCTCAAAAAGGTTCGAGACAATAAAGAACCAAGTGCTTGCCAAATACCAAGTATAGAGGAAAGCTTGGTGAGGTAAGTGGCAGCAGGGAGGACTTGTTGTTGCAGAGGCTTTAACGCAGCCCATAGTAAATGAGTGAGGAACTCATGAATATAAAGAAGAAGATGGCTACAAATAGTCATAACAGAGATAACAGATGTTCTAAGGAAGACCAGAACAGAAGAAAATTTAAGAAGGAGGATGCCAAGGTAAATGGCAAGAGAATGAGTCAAGAGGAGCGTGACAAGGAGATTGCAGAGTTAAAAGAACAACTCAATGTATTAAGGATGATACTAGAAGAAAACCAAAGACAAGGTTGGGTCTTGAGGAAAAGAGAAGTGAATTGGTCTAAGTTAAAGAGAAGGTTACAACAGAGGCAAGTAAATTCGTTGGTGGACAAACTCAGAGAAGCTGAGTTGGAAATGGAAGTTTCCAGTTGTGAAGCAGAACAGGGTGATGTTCTGGGTGAAGATGAAGTCTGGAGATCTATGGAAGATCTTATGAATTATTATGATAATTTAGAACATCAAGGTGATATGATGACTGAAGCATCAAGTGAGACCACAAGGCCTTATGTTTTTAAAACTGATAGTTTGTGTATGATTGCGAGTATTGCAGGGGAAAAACAACCTTTTTAAGATGTCTTCAGGATGGATGAAGATCTTGAAGTAAAAGGTGACAAAGCAAATTTCTCAGAAGATGAATAATTTAACTAGTTATAGCAGAAAGAGTCAATGGATGAGTTACTTAATGGAAGAGGACAATCATTTAAAGTTGTCATAGAGATGGAAGATCAGGATCTCATTCTGATGAAGAATGAAGGAATATTGTCTCAGAGAGGTAATCTAGTGAATTTGATTAATGTCATTGATGAAGAAAAAATGCAGGAGAATATTAATGCAGATGATCGATCAAGGATATCTCTTGAAGAAGGGCTACAAAGAGACAACAAGGCAAAGTGTATTGAAGAAGAAGGACATCTACTGAAAGATGTTAAGAAAGAAGAAGACTATGCAAAAGGTTTAGTAAAGGGAGAAAGGACATATGATGATTGCTAAATAACAAAGGAAGGTATGGAAAATTGCGTGAAATTTCCAAATTCTACTCGAATTGAATTTATTGAGTTATATGGAAAATTAGACTTTCAAAGAAGGAAGTTGGAAAAGAAGAGGATGTATACTCAGGATAAATTGCTGAAAAAGGAAGACAAGAAATTTTCGTGAAAGACAATCATAAGGAAAAGAGGATGGTAATGAAAGCTCAGTAAATTGACATTATAGAAGGAGGAGTTCATTATTGTGAACAAGAGTAGAAAGATATCATTGAAAAAGATGATATGGAGGAGAGTTTAAATCAACATACTGATGTGTTGACAAAAGAATTGAAGGAGAAATTAGAGTAGCATACTGAAATGTTGTCAGAGAAGGAAAAGGTAATGAGGCCTTATATTTTTAATTCTGATAATTGTTTTATGATTACAAGATTTGATGAAGATGAGATAGACATGTTTCAAAGTGAAGAGTCACTTTTAGAACTGGAAAAGACTGGAAGTTACCAAGTCAGACATGCTGATGAGGAAGATAAAAAGCATGAAGATACCATGCTTGAAGAAGTTAAACTGATTGTCAGAATCAGTCAAGAAAGTGAAGGACAATTACTGAGGGTTGTGAAAGAAGAGGAAAGAGAATACGCTGGAACTGATTAACAACATAGTGATGTATTTGAGGGGAATCAAGTACAAAGGAAATTGAAGGACAATTTTCTTTTTGGAAGTAAATTTACAGATATTGAACAGAGGTTGTTTGGAAAGCAACAAGAGGGTAAGGATGAAAGGTCAGTGGTAAGAATCCAAAAACTTCAAAGAGAAGACAACAAACACTAGTTTGAAGATGAGTGGACGGAGTAGAACAACAAATGGCAAAGTAATTATTAGTTAGAAGATAAATTAGACATAGATATGGAAAGAATAATAAGATTGATGATGAAGGTGCCTGAGAAGAAAACATCAATAAGAAGGCCAAGGAGCAGCAGAAAGAGAAAGACAATAGCAAACTATGAAAGCATAACTTGTGGAACAAAGCAACATAAAGTGTGGAAACCTGGAGAACAACAACAACCAATAGCAGCAACCAAAGACAAATTACAGAACAAAGTATGGGATCTAGGAAGACAAAGGTTAGAAGCATATGATCAGGAGATCATGATTATTTTAACCTTGGGAGTCTGATGTAGGAGCATACAGCTCATCAATTTCATTATGTTCTAGTTAACTTAGTGGGTCTTCTGATTTCAAGGAAGTTTGATTCCTATGTATGTAATTATTAATGTTTTGAGTGATTAGAATAGGAATTAATTAGACATTGTGAGGATATTTATAAATGTTCTCGAATGTAGGAGAACATGAGTGATGATGAGTGATGACGAGAGAGTTGGAAATCAATTATAAGTCTTAGACTAGGAAGTGGTGTCATGATTCGTGGAACTAGAGAGGATTCTTAAGGATTACTGGAGTTAAAAGTGGACTTAGAGGATATTTAGGATTTAGTTCAGCAAGTTAAGGATCTAAACCAGAATTGGTTAAACAAAACTTTTTTTTATAAATGTAATCCTAAAAGGCATAGTAGGAAGGCAGAGGTTAGCAATCAGTTAGTCAGAGTTAGATAGTTAGTTAAGCCTACGGGAAAGGGAAGGAAAGGCCACTGATATAAAAGAACAAGCTGAGGAAGAAATTCATGTGTAAATGTTTGTTTGTTAATACATATTTACTCGATTTTGAGTTTATATGATGTGTATTGTGTAATTGAATTATAGACAGTGTGTGTGACTAGAGTAATTCTGCGTAACTTAGGTTGCAGGCGTGCAGAAGCAGAGAAGAGGTGCAAAGAGGAGTGTGTTATGTGGTTGCGCACATACAGTATTGGAGAGAACCTTCACAGCGAAGGAATAACTGTAAGGTTTCTAAAAAAACTTAAAGGTTCATGAAAGAAGCGTAAAGGCAAGAATGAAGAGTGAGATCAAAACAAGTGAAAACCATAAGGTGGGAGAAAATATATTAGTAGAAGGCCAAATGAGCTATTGTATAGTAGGATCCAAAAGAATGTAACAGTGCACAGGAACCATTGGATCAATCAGATCAACGGACGAGGTTGTGTGCAATGGGAGGCTAGGATTAAGTCGCGCAAAATGAAGTGAAGAAGATAAATGGTGGAGATTAAGCACTAACCCTTTATTAAGCCAAGGTTATTTAAGTTTTGATTTAAGCACGTGGGTGGTATTCGGCTAGTGGTAAGAAGTTTCTCATGTGGCCTAAAGGTGGGAAGATGTATTTCTAAATTCACGTGATTAAGCTTAAAGGCTGACACGTAACAAACAATGGAGAGAGAAAACCACATTTCCCATGTGTTTTCGATTTGATATCGCTCCTACAAATATCTACACGAGATTGCGCGATAACTATTGGATCAAGCGGGATTGATCAACAGTGAAGATCAGCCAAGCTTGTTGGTGATCGGGTGACGTGACAACCATTAGATCAGACAGAGAAGATTAATGTTAGAGATCGTCCAGGTTAGTTGATGATCGGGTAACGCGATAACCATCAGATTGAGGAATGAGATCGACGGCGGAGATTTAACGCACTAAGGAGAGCATCGAAATATGTGAAAAAGGTTGAAGAATGGTGGAAAGGTAAGGTTTAAGTGTGTTTATGAGATATTTCTATTATACGGGAATTATAATAGAAATAAGCAGAATGAATGGATTATGGTTCAAGTTTGGGTTAAACTGAAACCAGAGTAAAAGGGATATGGTTAATATGCATAGGTAATAAGAATTAACCTATGATTATGAAGGTCCCGCTCAAAGGTTTAGTAAATTCTAAACTTGGGATAGTTAGATGAAATATTTCTGCCTAATAAGGAATTGAACTTTGATAATGTGGGTTTTCATCAGATGTTATATTTCCGTTGGTTAAAACTTTGGTTTGAGAGAACTTTCCCTAGTTACAGAATTTTGGAATTCCTCGGACAAGACAGACATAATGTGACATGCAATTTTATTTGCATATTGTTGTTATATGCAGCTTAGGTTACGTCATTGGGACATATGCAGCTTATGCTGTCATCAACAAGGGAGTGAACAAAAACCCAAAGTTTCTCTCATAGGCTTGCCTACCTTTGACCAGAGACCAAAATTTCTAGTTCTATAACATCGACCGTGGGAATTAAGCCACTTTTTCAAGCCCGGAGCCTAGGCCACTGCCTAGAATGGAGTGATATTTTGAAATCAGTAAAAATATAGGGGAACAATGATGCAAAAGAAATAAGTTGAACAAGACCTTTATCAGACCCCTACTAGCCATGCTAGGCATTTCATCAAACATATCATCAACATGTAACCTACAGGTGTAAACAAAAGAATTAAGTGTAGGGATCTCATACTTATCTGAGAATCACTATTAAATATTGTTTCCTAATGTCATTTGTTGCATTATCATCTATTAGGCCATAGGTACATTATCCATTCATTTACAAGTAAAAACATACTGAGGGCCATACATAGCTATTGTCATAAAATATACATATAAAAAGCATAATAGGAATAAAATTACCATAAACATATGAGCCATCAAAATCCACATATACATCAATACATTTGCACATGGAAATCAACGGAATGAATTTCTCATTAATGAATGAAATTAACTAATCGAATATGGTACTACCACGTTCCACCCGACCGTAAAAGGGATGAGCCAAATCTATCTTTAGCCACTCATCCCCGTGCAATATTCCAGGCATGAATGTGGGACTCAAACCAAAATAACCAACGAGCACATATTGAGGGTAAACCACCTCACCCTCATTAATAGAAATCAAGATTTACTGTAATCCAACCCAGATCACTAGGCCAACACAATGAACACAACATAACAGGCTTTACCATGTTCTCCACCTAATCACTAGGCCAAATAAGAGTGGATGCCACTAGATTTCTCCACCTACACCGTGAGGAATTTTCCTATCTCCTAGTCTCTCAAGCTTTACCGCAATCAAAACCCAAATCATAAGGTACTAAACCGATACCCTCTCTCCAAGCTTTGCAGCATATCCCAAACCCGAGATTGCTAGGCCCAATGGAGAGAAGACCACCTCTTGGCTTTACCGTATATCCAGCCATTCACCGGAAAGGATTCCTAGGCCCACTGAGGCAATACAATCCTGACTTTACTGCAACCCAGGGTCTGGCTCAAGGGTCACTATGACAGTGGCTTTACCATGATCCACAGTCCAATTCAGGGACCACTAAGCCATGTGCTCTATCATTGAGAGATCCACATCACTCAGCTTCGAATCCATCCAGCAATCCAGCTCAAACAAAACTTGAGAACCCCATCAAACCATCACTATCAGGAAATGGAAAGGCTAGGCTCAAAACATTGTTACACCTACAAAAAGCCATGCCATGATAGAAGAGAACCACATGAAATACCATGCATGCCAAATCTGCCAAGGAAAATACACAGGCAAGTCGATACCTGCAATGAAGGCTTCTGTAGCTGCTTGATCCTGCCTTTCCCTGCTTGATATTTTCTTCCTTTTTCCTTATTTTCCTCTCATTCTCCAATGCCAAAATTTCTTGAATAAAATCTAAGTGCCCAAAAGTATCCGAGAGAGAGAGGATAATGAGAGAGATACAAAACCAAACTGATCAAGCTTGCCAAATGATCCTCAGAACCCTTTTTATCAATGACGCCTCTATTTTCTTCATTTTCCATTATTTTCCTTTATTTTCGTCCTCACATGCAACTTGTGACCTTTCACCTTCCTTTTCTCCTAATTTCCATTATTTTCATAAATAAATGTGCTAAAAATTCCATTTTTCCATTCCAAATCCTTATCCATTTCCTTTGCCAATTTACTTAGCCATAAACAACCAAACGAACACCCGTGCCAGGATGTCATGGTAAACTTTCAACTTGGAATATGTTTCCCATCATCTGTTGTATTTATATATTTCTACATGGAATTTTTACCACGGCTGTTACAAAACTACCCCCCTTGGGGGACACCGTCCTTAGTGTTCAGTCATACATATACCTCAGCATCCTGCTGAAAGAAGACATATTGTTCATGGAGATTTATAAGATATCTCGATGCAGTATTTATAATGAAAGAACCGATCAAAAGAAAAACATCATGACAACATGACAACATACTGCAAAGTGTAGCTTTATAACATAGCTCGTTAGAGTATTTTCAATAACCACATATACACATATGCACATTTTCTAAACCAAGAAATAAAGGATATGATGTTTGCATCTGTAATAAGGGGATCTAGAGGCTCATACCTCCACCCTCAAAGTAATACCAGGATTCGCCTTCTTCCTAGGATGTCCATAATCCACTACAAAGTCAAATCTGCATCCAATGTCCAGCGCTACTATCCCATGCCACTTGTCCTCTCAGTGAAAAATTACCGACTCATTGTTCCAGGGCCCACTACCAATGTGCATCTGATTCCATATGGAAATGATAATGACAAAAACAAATCCGTCGCTGACCTTCCCTTCTCTGCTACCTAGTCCCTTAGGCAATCCAGTCAATCTCTTCCATGCAGTCACTCACCTTCCAAGTTTCGTTGGCACGCCCATCCTGGGTAGTCCATCCCTTGGCAAAGGCTTCCTCACATCGGAAGATACAAAAACCAAGGCATATACCTTCCTCAAAACCATCATACCAGTCATAACATGCTCATGGAAATCAATGGACACTATTGGGTACCACTTTCTCACAATGGCCCTATTCCTAAATGCTTTATCAACATACTACTGCATGTTTTGATTCTTTTCACTACTACTACTGATTCTTGCTGTTGATTTCAACCACCCAACTGGGCATGTCCATACATTCTTGTTACAAGAACATAATTTCCATTAGATTCAAAATAAATTGAAATAACCTCAAATTATACCTCATTGGTAGCTCATCAATAAGGTACATTTTCCATTTTTTTCACTTCCTGTCACAACAAGTCAAACGAACTTTTTGATCAAAACATCATGTATAAACATATCACATATGGTTAGATCAAAACAAAACCATCATAGATCAACATCATAAATCACATGGAACCATCATAAACAAGAATCATAGATCACATATTATAAATCAAATGTATAGCAAAACTGAAATAATATACCGATACTTATCCTTTCATCAATCCTTAACTTCTACCTTTGTATTTATTCCATACATACTTTGGATTAGTTTCGACACCTGAAAATAACCCAGTGCCTTCTCCTCAACCATGTGCATGTACACATAATGTGTGTCACACACATACAATCACAGACTTCATACAACACCACAATACATGCACCTACGCCTAACATACAACACATACACCTACACGCAGTGTACAACAGAACGAAAATACGTATATAGAGTGAAACACAATGAATGCATATGTCATGATACCATGAACAAACAATGCACATACATAGTGTTGCATGCCCGCAACACAGCATGTACGATATGCACTCAATCCCACATGTACACCACTACAACATGTACAAAGAACCACTTGCACAATGTGTACACAATGACACATGTACACTGCACCACTGTACAACGTGTAGACAATACCACATGTACACAGTACCACATGCACAACATGTACGTGACACCACATGTACAAAGCACCACGTACATGACATGTAGACATCACCACCTGCACATATCGCCACTTGTACAACATGCACACAACACCAATTCTAAAATCATACACCACACCATATGTACATCGGACCACATTTAAAACATGCATGCTACACCACATGTCCATAACACTCCATATATAACACATACATAGCATCATCTGTACCCAACAACACATATCCCACACACGCAGAGAACCATATGAAAACAACACCGCATATCCATCATGCACATAGTACAATATATACACAACAATATATATCCAACATCTACATGGAAACATCTATACCCAACACTTAATATGAAACATTCATACAACACTATGTGTACTAACACCTTATACATAACATTGCATAAACAATAGGTACACACACTAAATATACACCACACCGCATGCACACAACATCATAAAAGCAAGATGTACAACATATACAACATATGCACAATAGTAATACCACACATTAAAAACCACACTGACTCCACCAAGAAACCCTACTTACAGTGTCTTATCCACTCTTGTCCTAGCATGCCATAGACCACACTACTTTCATTTTGATTGATGTATCCCTTAGTATAATCTCTCCATAACATAATCATAGGCATAATACAAGCATAAAATATAAATTCATATTCACATGATATTGCCCTCATATATTTGTCATTTCTACTCTTCCCACTTGATTCCCCATAGCCAAGAACTTGTTCATTCCATTCACTTGCATAAGCAATCATTTCGCCATAGGAACGATCCTTGATGATGTATTGCACAATGACATAAATACATGGATACATACATACATATACGTAAACATTAGCACAAACAATCATGATATCGTCATACAATGATATGCATATATACATATATACACACATAAATGTTAGCATTAATAATCATGATCCATGACAACCCGGTCAAACATGACATACATACACACCTACATGTATACATATATAAACATCAGCATAATTGTGATCATAACATAATTACCAGATATCAAGGTCAAAGTTCAAGATAACTTCCTTTATTCACGCAACACATGTGCAAAATTAAGAATAATCATTCCCAACATAGCCAAGGCATCTAACGCCTCATATCCATTCACTTTATCTTTCCTATTACCTTTCTCATGACTATACTTCCATTGTCCATTTACACCAATGGACCGAACCAATCTAATCAATTGTCATAGTCTTACCTTCTACTACGCTTACTCATGCACAGAGTTTCATTTGAATCTCACATTACCTGTTGGGTACCACATAGTTCTCCCTGAGCTCCTTCAACTTTCCTCTTTTCCGAACCAATTCCCAAGACTCAAGCATAAAAGGAAATACTAAGAAATAAACAAGAAGCAAAAAGATGAAAAACAATAACAACACAACACCACAACTAATTGGTATAGATATACACGAGACACAATCAAAATTGCAAATCAAGTGCAACAATCACAATGAAAAAAATCACAAGACTAACAATAGACAACATGACTCAATCCCCATGGTCCCTAAGGAAAGCTCGACCTAATGCTTCCTCGAGATTTCATGGCAATCTCTCTTTCCATGCAACTCCCTACATCATGATGACCTTAACACATAATTTTTAGTTCATAAATAACCATAACAGTAAACCAGTTACCTCATCTTGTTGTGCCAAGCATGTTTCCTGCAACTAAAGACATCCATGTCATCTCTAGGGGATTCCAATCCTTTAACAGATCTACATGCATGTACATGTTCATGAATATAGCATGTATCCACATAATGACCGACAATATTAGGGTTAAGAACACTTCCTATAGGAAAATCACTCATTCATTTGGAATTAGGGTTTCCAAACATAGCCAAAGGAATTGTTGCCCAATTCCTTTCCTTTACCTTTTTACCTTACTGCAATCGAGGCTTAGTTATATAAACACATCAACTATTACCTTGTCATGCTAATACCAAGCATGTTTCCTACAATATCTCACACATGTCAACCACATGTTCCAAATATTAAGACAATAATATCTAACAATTTGAAATAAACCTTTACCAAGACTAACAATCATGTCATAATCCATAGTCAACTCATAGTCATTAAACATAACGGTACAACTATCACCTACATTCAAGTACATATCACCTCTCTCAACACATATGTATTAGTAAAATCATCTTAAAACAAGATCATTTGAACACATACTCATGTTATTCAATCCATAAAACATTCAACCAACTTGCAACCATACCATGTTAAATAAATTAAATAGACAACATAATCAAATAGTCAAGTACCAAATATATGACATAAGCAAAATCATACCTTAATGTATCACACAGGAGGTGATATTGTCTGTACAATCAATTCAGTTTAGCACGATACAAATTCATGAGATATTAACTCAAACATAAATCATGATATCCACAGGAGTAACTAACTAACATGTTCACATAATAAGTTCATAAGAATTTGTTGTTCATGCATAACAATCACATATGTACGATCAGTATGGATTAGTATGACACCATATCACAAATATGTCTTCTCATACCTGAATATTGCAACCATAACCATTGTTGGCTTAGTGGGACCTAACCAAGATTCAAAGGTGATTTAGCCAAGCAAATCCCAGTACTACTGGCACTTTCAGCAACAGTCTACAGAGTGCGGACTGAGGTCTCACTCGAAGTAGTACAGGAGGGTGCTAGAACTAGGTTTCCACACCCTAGGGATGTCTGATATGTTGGGATTGGTACGTGGTTTAACCTTTGCGCTCACTGTGTTACGCACATCAGTGGGCACCTCGCAGCCTGCGATGCTATCTTCGCGCAGTGCTATTTGTAGCGCAATCCTTGTTATTTACCCAAGTCTTTCCTAATCATGCATTGTTAGTTGATTAATTAGATTATTTTCATATATAAGTATTCTGAACCATACAATAATTTAATCAACTGCACACAAGAAATAAACAGAGTAAAAGTAATGCATAACAACAGAATAACGATTCAATACTAGATGCACATAATTAGGATAAACTTCTCCTTATTAGCTTTCTGTCCCAGTTACAGACTCGACTCCGCCCTAGGCACTTAGCTACAATGGTCCACACACTCAGCTGCGGACTCTACCAGGCGTCTGTGCACTCAACTACAGAGCCTCTACCTACTACTATGACCCAAGACACTTAGAATTCTAATCTAATCTTGAACCATTCCTTCACTACTCACTCCATCTTCTACTCTCTTTACAAATTAGAGCCTCGCTTTATTTATATCATCCCATGGTCTGTAGACCATGGGTAGGCCGACATGTCTTTACATTACATTATATTACATTACTTTAGGGTTGACAGCCCTATGACTTAACCTCTACTTCGCGCTCCAAGCTCGTAATTTGCGAAGTCTTACAAAACCTTTGACCAAAACTTGGGCTTTGAGCCCCAAAACCTATTGTGGGGGGATTCCATGCCCAATAGGCCCCCAACACAATCATCGTGACTCATCCTGAGTCACTCTGCTGGTGCGACAATCTTGGCACGAAGCCCCTCCAACTGTTCTCGTACTTCCCGGAGGTTTGCTGCACATTGTTCTGCGGTTTGTTCAACCTGCGACATTCTTGCTTCAGAATCATCCACATCTGACTAATGTCCTTTCCTTGGTACCGAATTTTGGTGCTTGTGTTTATAGTCCCGCACCCTTGTCCAACTCTTCTAGCCACGAAGACTGTGCTTCGTCTGGTTAGTCAGAGAGTTGGCCCACCCATGTAGGGTTTCAAGCGGCTGTCGTTGACTTTGCCTGGGAAGGGTTCTCCATTGAGTTTGACTAGCTAGACCGTGCCTCCGTCTGTGACCTCTTTTACCACATATGGTCCCAACCAGTGCATTCTGAATTTTCCTGGAAATTTTTCGAACTTGCTGTCATACAGTAGCACTAAATCGTTTACCTTGAAGGTGCGCAACTTGATATGGCGATCATGCTAGGCTTTTTCACGTTGCTTTTGTACCTGCTGGTGAAATCCAGCCAGAAATCGTTCTTCCTTGAGTTCTTCTAATTGCGTGAGCCTTTCTTCTAGAGCTTCACGATCCATCATGCCTGTGAGTGCTGCTATTCACAAACTGGGTACGATGTATTCCATCGGCATGACTGCTTCCATACCATAGACCAACCGGAATGGTGTCTGTCCCATCAATTTCTTGCATGTTGTCCTGTACGCCCATAACACAGCAGGTACATGCAGGTCCCAGTCATTTCGCTGCATGTTACATACTTTGGTCAGCGCAGTCTCCAGTATTTTATTGAATGCTTCTATTGTTCCATTGGCTTGTGGGTGGTACAATGTACTTTTTTGATGATACACCTGGAACTCTATTGTGAGCGCGCTGATGGTTTCATTCAAGAAATGTGTTCCATGATCGCTAATTAAGATTTTCGGACAGGCAAATCGTGTCAACACAATTTCAAACAAAAACTTTGCAGTCATAGTAGCTGTGTAGTCCCTGACCGGTTGTGCTTCCACCCATCGTTTTAGGTATTACGTCGCGGTGATGATGTAGCGCACACCCATCTTTCCCTGAGGTTTGATTGGGCCCACGAAGTCGATCGCCCATTTCTCAAAGAGTTGTAGTGTCATTTGGGGATTTAGTGGCATCTCATCGCTTCGTGATGGTTTCCCCATCCTTTGACATATATCGTAGGCCTTATAGTGTGCTTTCGAATCCTGGTGCAAGGTCAGCCACCATAACCCTGCATGAAGAATCTTCTATGTGGTCGCGCATCTTGCATAGTGTCCTCCTGCAGCACCCCCATGTGCTTCCACGAGGATCTGACCTCGTTCAAACTCGGGTACGTATCTTCGCAATATCTCATCGTTGCCCATCTTGTAGAGGTGCCCCGCGATGACAGAAAAGTCCACTGCACACACCTCCAATTCCTTCTTCTGTTGGACTGAGTACTTCTTTGGCACAATCCCTATTGTTAGAAAATGGATTATATCTTCAAAGTGTCTGTCTGCAATGTGTACTGCAAAGAGTTGTGCATCAGGTAGTCCCTCCTCTAAATTTGTTGGTTCCTCGCCCATCTCAATTCGTGACAAGTGGTCTGGTTCTGCGTTTAAGCATTCCGGCATGACTATGACCTCAAAATCATATTCTTGAAATAGTAAAAGCCATCTACATATTTTCCCTCCCAACACAGGCTTGTTCACTAGGTATTTCAATGCAGAATGGTTAGTATACATCTTCAAATGTCCTCCAAGTAAATAGTGTTGGTATTTTTAGAGCGCGTACACCATTACTAACCCCTCATGCTCGGTGGTAGAATAGTTCTTTTCTACTTTGGACAATATTCGACTCACAAACGCGATCGAATGATCTACACCCTCCATGCCTTCTTGTGTGAGTACGGCTCCCAACGCGATACACGACGCATCAACATGTACATGAAATTCCATGTCCCATTTTGGGAAGACCCAAATTGGCTTGGAGGCCAGTTTCCCCTTCAGGACATCCAAACTCTTCATGCAATCATCATTAAAACAATATGTAACATCCTTTTTCAATAGCTTTTCCATCGTCGCGGTTATTTTGGCATAACTTTTGATGAACTTCCTATAGTATCCAGTGTGTCCCAAGGTAGCGCACAGTTGTTTAACACTTCGTGGTTCTTCCAAATTGAGGATAATGGCAATCTTCGTAGGGTCCACCATCAGCCCTTGTTTGCAGGCCACATGTCCCAGCAAGTTTCCAAAGGGAACGAGGAATGTGCACTTCTTCAGGTTCAGCGCAATCTTGTGTCAGAAGCAAGTATCCAACATCAAATGTAAGCTCGCTACATGGTGCTTAACTAATCCAAAAACAGTCTAGTCATCTAGATATACCTCCAAAAACTTGTGGATGTATTCTTTGAACACAGCTACCATGATGCACGAAAATATACTTGGCTCGTTCTTTAGTCCAAATAGCATTATGGTATATTGAAAGCATCCCCATTATGTTGTGAAGGTCACATTTCTCCTATCTTCTAGCACGATCTTTATCTGATGGTACCCTGAGAACCCATCCATGAACGAGTATGCTTCCTGACCGCCAACATTCTCTAGTACTTCATCTGTCAATGGTGTTGGGAATGGATCGTGTACACAGGCATCGTTCAGCTTCCTGAGGTCTACGCATATTTTTATTTCACCCTACTATTTTTTCTCATGTACTACCATAGGACTCACCCAGTCGAATTCTTCCACTTGTTCAATGATTCCAGCTTCGAGCATTTTGTCTAATTCATCGTGGACCTTTCCTTTCTACTTTGGATTCAAGCGGTAAGGGTGGTGCTTAGCAATCTTGGCGTCAGGTTTCAGGGTAATCTTCATTATCCCTAAATCGCCAATGATCCCTTTCAAGTCTGTAATTTTGGTCAAGAACAAGTCTTGGTATTCGCAGAGTAACTCAGTGACCTTATCGACCATGGCATCATCCCAATATTCCCCAAGCATTACGTACTTTGGTCTGCCTCCATTCCAATGTTGACCTACTTCATCTTTAGCGGTGCGGTGATGTCAGGGTTTTCAAGTGATGGTATGCGAATCTCACGAGAGCCTTCTGTTTCTGAAATGTTAATGTACTGTGGGTCCTCAACATCTTCCTCAACTTTCACGTTATAACACTCTAGTGCGCTTCTTAACTGTGTTGCCCATTCTCGATGAAGTACGCCCATTGGCTCCTGTGGTATTTTGAAGATAGCATCTTTTGCTGCTTGTAGCGCATCGTCAATAGTATCTGACCAATGATCTTCAAATGTGAATGCTAACAAGAATCCCTCGTGCAAGACATCCCATTCGCCCATACCATGGTGGAGCTCTGTCTCCGTATACCAATTCATGGGTATGACGTACAGGGTATGGTAGAATAAATGTACCCATTCAGGCTGGGGCTCTTCCATGTAGACCTTGGTCCATTTCACGAGGTGCGTGCATGGATCATCTCGTCCGTCATATTTGTCTACTAGTCGTAACTGTGGCTTTCTAAAATGCAGGCACATCACCCTTCTACATCCATGCCAGTCCTTGAAATTTCCTTGATGTGTACGCCACCATCGTGCGGGTGTTGCGTGCAGTGCCCATTTCAGTGCATCGAACCACTGCTGTTCTGGTACTGCTTTCAAATTTTCTCATAAATTCATCCACCACCGACAATCCATTGTATGTTGGTAGCTCCCTTCCCTCTGTTGTCACACAACGCAATGACCTAATCATCATGTTGCAGTTCAGCGTTGTTACTTCGTGCAGTCGATTCTGTCATTGCACTATCTCTTCGTCTGAATTGGATTCACCCAGTTCTCTCCTTGGGCAGTTATCTTGTAAATACAGTTGAGATCATCATCACTATCATCGTCGTGCACCGGTTCAGTGTATTGCGCTCCTTGGGCTAGATCTAGTGGTACTACTACGCGTAATGAATTTTTCTCAAAGATCATTTTGCACTTCTCCAGATTTACAACCTCGTTCATATCGGTAGCCCAGTCTATTTTGAGTAGCACGGGATAGGGATTGCTGTCATCGACAATCTCTATCACTTCAAAATTTGCCTGCACACTCGCGCCTTCAACATCGACTGTCACCCATTGCAATCTTCCCATGGGAAAAATCTTTTGTTGGTTCGCCATTCATAACTGAATAGGGGACCTTGTAACGCGGGTGCGCCCATGCGTTCCCATGTTTGCTTTGGTAGTACATTCGCGTCTGAACCCAGATCCAGGATTACCTGATCCATTTCGTACTCACCTATTTGCGTAGTCAACCTCGTCTCCCTTCCTGTGTGCAATGCATGCTTTCCAAGTTTTCAAACCACGCGTGGTTCTCCTAACCGTGTGCACCTAGTGATAAGTTCATGTATCCCTCTAAATCCCTTGTTGTTTCATAGCAGTTTCATGTATGTCTCCAGATAGATAGTGAGAATTGAAGGATCCATCGCTGGTTCTAGTTGATCCTTACTACCTGAAGTGAAGGCCTCCATGAAGCTCTTCTTAGCTTCCATGAATGTCTCCTTCGCGCATTCTAAGTCAACCTCGGGTTCCTTTATAGGAGCCTTGTGAACCCACACATTGTCTTCTGGTTGCTTCCCTTTATCATCTCTCGTGGTCATACCACTACTAAGAATCATGTTTACGTTTGGGTCTTCTTCGTGTAGTTCAGACCTCATCATTTGAAAATTCTGGGTCGAAGGGGGTTGGAGTACCCCCTTTTAACGAATCTTCGCTATCGGCGAAGGGAAATCTTCTACCTCATGATCAAACTGTTTATAGTACCAACATGATATCCTAGTCGGGTTTGTACAATTGCAGCATAAACCCTGGCCCTCCACAATTGTAACAAATTATCTGTCCCTGACCCCTTCCTTGTCCCATTCCAACTTGACCCCGACCGCGCCCCTGAAACCCAGTGTGTGCCATCCCTGCATTTGGGTTGAGGGCTCACGTTTTGGTCTGCACGATGTAGGAAAGAGTCTGATCCATCATTAGTTCATAGCTTCGACAGGTGCGTTCGTCATGGCTTACCGACCTACAGAAATTACAAAATAATCGTTGGGACGTCTATCTATACTTCTGCAACATATGACAATTATCCGTGGTATGTTCTCCTCCTATCTGGAAAATCGCGCACCATAATTTAGACACCGCACTCGACCCTGCCTGTGCCTCTGATCTTAATGGCATTGACCCTCCCCCTGCCAAGTAGTTCGCGAACACTAGACAGTGGTCCTTGTCGTTCCCTTGGCCTTTGCATTTTATTCACCATACTTCCTCACACACCTCCGGCTAAGTTGTCCTATCCTATTTCAAACTTTGCATCTCCAAACACAGATTATGCAGTTGCATGTGGATTTTTTGGACTCCCAACCTAGTGTCTTGTATAGGGGTCTCATGCAACCTCATTGCCATCTCCAATGCTTCGACCTAGGTGGAAAGTTTCTGTTATGAGAACGCCATCATTAAGTGTGGCGTAAGTGAGGCCACAAACCATACGCGCTGCTTTTCATTTGTTAAAATCATATTGGCTTCGCAGATCGTACTCTTCAGCCTTTGATCCAGATCCCAAGGGGTCTCGCCTGGGAGCATCACGATCTCCTTAAACCCGATGATTGATTGTGTCTCTGATTTTGGCTTGCTAAATTTCCTGTTCAGTGTGGTCTATATCTCTACAATTCCTGCGTTTGGGTGGTCATTAGAATGCTTGATGTACCACATTAATGCGCGACCTTGCAGTGCGCTTGCCAGCATAGAATTTTTAATATTATCATCCACGATGCCTTGTGCTTCCCATATTGCTCTTACCACGAACCAGAATTGGTCCCGATCTTCATATCCTACTCCTCTGAACACCGGTATTTTGATCGCACTTGCCATACTGAGCTGCGGTGGTGGTGGTGGTGGAGTGGGTGGAGATCGAGGTGAAGAGGGTTAAACCGATGGTGGTGTGGGTGGGGGTGGTAAACGTGGAATTCTCTATCTTATCAAACTAACCGCACTTCTCAGAGAGACTTTCGCGAGCTCCTCCTCACTTTCCCGTGAGGGTAAAATTAAGGGACTATTTTCCAACTCCTCACTACTTCAGCTTCTGCAGATCTTTCCGCTTCGTGTACTCCCAAACATTAATTTATTTGAATAACCCACTTTTCACACAGTAGCCTCTTAATCCAAGTGTTCAAAGATTTAATATACTTACCTCGTGGTCCCTTGAGAAAACATCGCTCTGCCTCACTGTAGCTAACGGTCGTGTCTATCGTGAACTCAGTGATAAATCCTCCTATTATTCGGTCGATCTAGTGGTCCACAACTCATGCTATTTTCTCTTCTAAGGCTTCTAGTCTACGCACTAGTTCCGGAGTCAACACTATTGGTTTGTCGAGTCTACACCTTCCCTGGCTGTCTGCTAACTTTGTGATCCACTCATACAGCTCAGACAGTAAATATGTAAAGAAAATTTCATGGATTTCAGTGTACAAGTAGCGATCCAACCATTGTTCCTTGGTCACTTGTGGATTTCTATTTTCCTGCACCGTGAACTCGCGAATCTTCTTGTCCAACCACTCTTCAATTTCTTTCTTTGTAGGATTCTAGTGGCACGACATCAGAAATCATTTTATGTAGATCCCAGTCCTGGAAATGGAACCATTTGTTGGCTTAATGGGGCCTGACCCAGGTTCATAGGTGACTTAGCCAAGAAAATCCTGGTACTACTGGCCCTTTCAGCAACAATCTGCAGAGTGTGGACTGAGGTCCCACCCGAAGTTGTATGGGAGGGTGCTAGAACCAGGTTTTTGCACCCTGGGGATGTCTGATATGTTGGGATTGGTACGCAGTCCAACCTTCGCACTCACTGTGCTACGCGCACCAGTGGGCACCTCGCGGCCTGCGATGTTGTCTTCACGCAGTCCTATTCGCAGCGCGATCCTTGTTATTTACCCAAGTCTTTCCTAATTATGCACTGTTAGCTGATTACTTAGATTATTTTCATATATAAGTATTATGAACCATACAAGCATTTACTCAACTGCACGCAGGAAATAAACAGAGTAAAAGTAATGCATAACAACATAATAATGATTCAAGATTAGATGCACAAAATTAGGATAAACTTCTCTTTATTAGCTTTCTATCCCGATTACAGACTTGACTCCACCCTGCCCACTCGACTACAGGGGTCCGCGCACTCAGCTGCAGACTCTACCAAGCCTCTACGCACTTAGCTGCAAAGCGTCTACCTACTACTACGACCCAAGACACTTAGAATTCTACTCTAAGCTTGAACCATTCCTTCGCTACTCACTCCATCTTCTACTCTCTTTACATCTTACAACCTCACTCTATCTATACAATCCCATGGTCCGCGTACCATGGGTAGGCTGACATGACTTTACATTACATTACATTACTTTATGGTGGACAACCCTATGACTTAACCTCTACTTCGTGCTCCGCGCCCACAATTTATGGAGTCTTACAAAAACTTTGACCAAAACTTGGGCTTTGAGCCCCAATACCTGTTGTGAGGGGGATTCCATGCCCAACAACCATCTACATAGGTCAAACCAGGTTAACACAATACATATAACATCAAGATCTTCAATACAATGAACATAACCATCACACATATGATCAATCCAAATTACAACCTCAAGATCTCAATGAAATAACCCTAACCATCAAGTTATTAGAATATAACAACAATAAGCTATATATCATGCTAATCAACAACATATAACCTAATCATCAAGTTATATAACATAAAAAAACAATAACAATGCATACAATCAAAGGTTACTATCATTCTTGATTATCCGACACATCTTCTTATAACTACACTAATCAAATAACATCTACCATTTATGTAACCATAACATCAAAATACATGTACATAAACCTAATTTATATAACCCTAATGCATATAGAAATCCTTAACCTACATACCTGCATTCCCAATATACAAACCTGTATGACGACATGCTCTTGCCTCGAGGTCCAACTGCAACTTCAATTTGATGATCTGCATCTCCTGCTTCACCTCATTCAACACATTAGAGTCATAACATACCAATAGCACTACTTTGACCTAAATTGCATACCATGAATTCACAAGGCAGGTTTGACCTACTATTCATTCATAACTACAACCAAGACCATACATGCATAACGACTACGTATGGACATATAACACATGAGGACAAAACCATATACACATCCTCCTAGCTAGAGTCCAGTCATCAATGCATGACCATATCAACTTCACAAACCAGACCTCATGCATGAAAACAACCATTACCCCATTGTACGCATTTCTGCATGCAACCATCAACATGCATAACAAATTAATAATCAACTACACATATGCATAAATGCATATAGTCGAGCATAAGTGATGAATTCTTGTAATAAACGTACAAGACTGATACATGTAATCAAAATATTCAAGAATGTAACCTGACATACAAGGATGTAAGTAGGTGACATAAATCAACATGTATGCCACATATAACCATATGTAACCAATCATATAGTTATAACGATGCATTCCACAAAATTAACATCAAGTTCCTCATGACAACCTTACTACAACCATGATCAACATTATGCAATGCATCAAGCACATGGATTTCAAGTTTCATAGACACACATGCAACTGACATGCATGCATGAGCAACACACACCACCCATCCAATCCAACAGTTGAACCATGCTCTGATGCCACTCTGTAACACCCTCCTCCAACATCCACCCAAGTAACCATGCCAACCAGGGTAAATATGATATCAGAGGCTACTATGATCATATTCGACCTCCTATGTGACCTTAAGGAAGTGGAATTGATGGAAACATCACACAGAGTCATCCAACATCAGCAACAGAACCGTTAGGAGATATATCAACCACTCAGATAGCATGTCCCTGGGTCCCATTATTGTTCTAAATCTCTTCTTCCATAGTTTCTCTCATGCTATAGGCAAGGGAGTGACCAACAACCCAACATTTCTCTCATAGGCTTGCCTACCAGTGACCAGAGACCAAAATTTCCAGTTCTATGCCAGTGGCTTCGCGATTTAAGCAACTTTCTCTAGCCCATAGCCTAGCCTACTTCCTAGAATGGAGTGATAGCTTGAAATCAGTAAAAATATAGGGAAACAATGATGCAAAAGAAATAAGTCAAAAAATACGTTTATTAGACACTTACTAGCCATGCTAGGCATTTCATCAAACTTACTAGCCATGCTAGGCATTTAATCAAACATATCATCAACATGTAACCTATAGGTGTAGACAACATAATTAATTGTAGGGATCTCATATTTATCTGAAAATGGCTATGAACCATTGTTCCCTCGTGTCATTTGATGCATTATCATATATTAGGCCATAGATACACTATCCATTAATTTATAGGTAAAAACATGATAAGGGCCATACATAGTTGTTGTCATAAAATATACATATAACCAACATAATAAGAACAAAATTACCAGAAACATATCAGGCATCAAAATCCACATATACATCAATACATTTTCACATGGAAATCAAGGGAATGAATTTCTCATTAATCAATGCAATTAAATAACCGGAGATGACACTACCACATTCCACCCGACCATAGAATGGTTGTGCCAAATCTCTCTTTAGCAACTCACCCCCGTGCCATATTCCAAGCATGAATGTGGGAATCAAACCAAAAGAACCAACCAGTGCATACTGAGGTTAAACCACCTCACCCTCATCATTAGAAACCAGGCTTTAACGTAATCCATCCCAGATCACTAGGCCAACACAATGAACACATCATAACATGATTTACCATGATATGCACACAATCACTGGGCCAAACAAGAATGGATGCAACTGGATTTCTCCACCTACATCATGAGGAATTTTCCTGTCTCCTTGTTTTTGAGGCTTTACCGCAATCCAAACCTGGATCAGAAGGACTAAATCTAAACCCACTCTCTAGGCTTTGAAGCATAACCCAAATCCGAGATTACTAGGCCTAATAGAGAGCAAACCACCTCTTGGATTTACCATATATCCTGCCATTCACCGACAAGTATTCCTAGGCCCACCGAGGCAACGCAGTCCTTGATTTACCGAAACCCATAGTCTGGCTCACGGGTCACTAGGCCAGTGGCTTTACCGTGATCCACAGTCTAGTTCAGGTAACACTAGGCCATTTTCTCTATCATTCAGAGATCCACCCCACTAAGCTTCAAATCCATTTGGAAATCCAGCTCAACCAAAACATGAGAATCCCATCACACCATGTATATCCTGGAATGGTAAGGCTAGGCTCAAAACACTATTACAATTGGAAAAACCCATGCCATGATAGAAAAGAACCACATGCAATACAATGCATGCCAAATCTAGCAAGGAAACTACACATGCAAGTCGATACCTACAATGAAGCCTATTGTAACTGCTTGATCCTACCTTTCCCTACTTGATCTTTGCTTCCTCTTTCCTTCTTTTCCTTTCTTGCTCCAATGGCAAAATTGCTCCAAGAAGCTCTAAGTGTCCAAGAGTATGAGAGAGAGATAATAATGAGAGAGATCCAAAACTGAACTGATCAAGCTTTCCAATAGATCCTCAGAAGCCTTTTCATCAACGAGGCCTCTATTTTCTTCATTTTCCATTATTTTTCTTCATCTTCCTCCTCACATGAAACCTGTGACTTTTCACCATCCTTTTCTCCTAGATTCCTTTATTTTCATAAATAAATGTGCCAAAAATACCATTTTCCCTTTCCAAAGCCTTAGCCATTGCCTTTTCCAATTTCCTTAGTGATAAACAACCAAAATAACACCCGCACTAGGATGTCCTACCCAACATCTATCTTGGAATACGTGTCCCATCACCCATGGTATTTGTATATTTTTACATAGAATTTTCACCAGGGTTGTTACATGGGTGTACCTTAATCTGACTCTTAGGGATGATGTGGCCCAATACATTACCCTCAGACACTCGAAAGATACTTTTATTAGGATCTGAGGATATCCCATACTCGTGACATCGCTCAAAAATATTCTTTAAGTGGTGTAGGTGGTCTGACCTCTCTTTGGAGAACATTGTTACATCGTCAAGATAGACCGCTACACTATATTGGATGTGTCTACAAAAATTGATGTCCATAGCACGTTGGAATGTTGCATCAATGTTGATTAGCCCAAATGGAATTCATCGAAATGCGAATGTGCCCCACTTCATTCTGAACGTCCATTTGAGTCTGTCATGATATACAACTAGAACGTGGTTATATCCAGAATATCCATCTAATAGAGAAAACATTTCGAACCCTAATATTGTTTGCAATATTTGTTCCATGGATGGCACGAGGTAGTTGTATTTTTCTGAGGCGTGGTTGATATTTTAGAAATCTACACACAGGCGGTTCTCCCCAAACTTCCTCCTTAGAAGGACCAAATTTGAAATGCACGTCGAGTGTCGCACTCTGTATATGATCCGAACATCCATCAATTTTCTTAACTCTTTCTGAATCAGAGGTTCAAGCGTTTGACTTTCCTTAGATTTTGTTGGAATGGTTTGGCCCCTTCCTTAATCGATATCACATGCTAGATGATTCACATTTCAAATGTCTTGACTTCATGGTACATCCATGCGAAGACATCATGGTAATGCTTAAGTAAGTGGATGAAGTCTTGTCGCTCTTGTGGTGTGAAATAGGTACCGATATTGACATATTTCATATCCTTATCGTTACCCAAGTTGATATGCTCATGCGATAACATGTAACTATGGGTCTTGGCACTGACAGGTCCTTGGAAGCGATTATGTAGGTCATACAACTTTTCTAGTTATACCACACCCTTGGGGATCAGGTTTCCTTTGCTTGTGTTGGCTGCATGCTACAATGCTTTTTTGTTCTCATCTTCATTGATCACTAAGCCTTTAAATACATGAGAATTTTCAATGAAGCACAATATCTATTGGTCATCATAAAAAATGCGTACATTAGTGATATTATCCAGGACAAAAGGTTTATGAAGAATTTCAATAGAAAAATCATCGGTCAATTGTGACATCATAGCAACATTTTTTTCTAATGCATCCATAGATGTTTTACACATTCTTGGAACATAAATAATATTTGGAAATGTTAAATGAGGTGCCATACCTCTTGTTGATAAATTCTAAGATGAGGTGACACACAATATATGGTGTTACGTACTTGTTGCACGACAATTTTTGAGTCACCTACCACTTTTAGGATGGCAACGTTGAGGTCGATCGCCTTTTGCAATCCCAAGGTCATGCACTAAATTTTTGTTGTTCGTGCACTAAAATTTTGAGTAGCTAGAGATAAAATGCTTTCACTAGAATGGGTCTATTAAAACATAACTACCTCGTGAACCCTCCTACATTTTGGAACCATCGAATTTCAATATCGCCAGTTGGACAAGGAAGGAGATCCAATTATGTATATGGTGGAACTCGGGATGGTTGTGCAAGATAATACCCCTATTGAGTTTCAAGAAAGAAATTGCCTAAAATTAATTTTGTGAAAGCCTTTGGTTCATTATGCCTTCTCAAGGGAGTGACAATATGTTTCATATATCTCTCTGATTCTACTAGGATTTGATTATTTCTGCCCTTGTATGGAATTTATAAGTGTGACCAGAGTATGGAAAAGTACCCTTGTAGCTTGCTAGACCAGTCTCTGCTAAAAAACACTCTGTATGCTTCCATAATTTGCAAACTCACTATGTTGATACATTTGTTGAATCAGATGTCATATGATAACTGAATTCTTACATCTCTTAGTTCACCAATTGCTTGGACATGAGTCTTGTCGAGCTGAATAATATGTTCATCCGTTTTTTTACATTTACCATTGATTTTCTTGGCAACATATAATGGCATTAAATTCATTGATGCACCTGAATCAACCAAGAAATTGTGTACATTTAAATTCAAGATTTTAAAGTTAACAATAAAGGTGGGCAGAGTGTGTTCGCATCCATCATAAGTGCATTAAGAATATATTTGAGAGTACTATTAGACTTACTAAATCCCTTGTCTGAAGAGGTATTGTTACCTATAGAGGTTTTCCCAAGTGCCTGTAAAAGGATGTCCCACTACCTCATGATATTTGTCAGTTCAAACATTAATATGTTTACACAAACCTTCTTCATATCATCGACAGTGTTATAATACATAGCGGGAAGACTGCCCGAGGTGTCCGGGGATATATAACTTGGTTTCTGGTTTCCGGAGTGATGGTTTTGTCCTTACTACAGTCGGAAACACTTTTCATCGAGACTTCTTTCCTAGACTTGCTCTGAGTGTTCTGCACTGAGTCAGCCAGTGGGTTGATTTTCCTTAAGATATTTTCTTTGAATTTATCCTTTGAAAACTCAATTGTAGTGGCCGGCCTTTGGCTTCTTAGTTTGCAACGATTTCTCTTCTTCCAGGTCAGACCATCACTCGGAGGGTGCTTATTGACAATACTCTTTTGGGCTGTGAGTATACTGTTAAACATGTTTACTGCATACCCAACACTTGAAGCTTCATTCGTTGCAGTAGCTTCCTCATTTTCTTTAGAAGGCTACGTCTGCCCTTCAGGCATTACCGAATGAACAAGCTACATAATAACCATGCACATGGATTGATTCCATTGTGGGCATGTCTTTTCTAAATGATGTTATTGATGAGACATGCAATATTGATTTGTTCCCATCTTTTCATTGTTAAAGATGACATTGGAACTCTACGGAGACTTTGTTGGTTAGTTATTGCTACTACTAGAAACTACATTCCTTCTGAACGGGTTAAACCTAGGAGGCTTGCTCCTCACTGTGGTGTCATTTGTCCTCTGTTTGAGCTCTTCCATTTCATTGGATAGAGACTTGATGAGGCGAGTCAAGATTTTAAGATTAGTTGGTTCTTTGTCTTTAGCCATGATCAGAGAGGCCTGAGACCTCTTACCCGTGTCCTTAGAGTCTTTTGTTGGTTCATCATTTGAGATGACTCTAATAGCATGCAATTCCTTCTTGACAATGACAACCTCTTCATAATTTTTTGTCAATGTTTGTCTCGCAGTTCGCTTCACAAACTGCATAATGCTTGCTGGCAAGGAAGAGGTGTAGTAATATATGGTGATGGAGTCACGAGGTTCTTTGTTTACCATAAATTTTTTCAAGATGCGATTGAACCTCTGGTTGAAATATTGCACTTTTTCCTTTTTCTCCATCTAATTAATATTACCCATCTCTTTCAATAACCTGGTGGGGGTCTTATCATCAACAAATTTTTTAACAAAGATCTTATTGAACCTCCTCCAATTCTAGATGGAGTTAGGAGGAAGGTTATAATACCATACATCTGCTCTACCATCCAAGGTACATGGAAAAGGTCTACATGCAACATCATCATAGCATACCTCAAGTGTTTGCAGATGTAGGTAAAATTTGTCCAAATGGTCTTCATCCTTCACTGTCTTATCAAGGTCATACTTTGTTAAAAGATTATCCGAATGCCTTGGCATTTTATGTAGAACACCCGAAAGTGTGAGTCGGCCCTGAGTCATCCAATCCATATTTTTGTCTACCATGTCTTCTTCTTCATTGTCCTCCTCTTCTTTATGAGAATCTGATTGCTCTTCTTCCTCTTCTTCTCCTCTGCCTGTCCCACCAAAAATTGTGTTCGTGAGTCAAATGTTGTCTTTGTCACTACTATAAAAAAGTGGAGGCTCTTTTTTTTTCCATAGATTCTACTAAGTCTTAAAGAGTGGCAAGAAACACATCTTCAAGAGTCAAAACTATTATCCCCATGGAGGTGGTCTTGTTCTTCTTTGGAGAATATAGAAGAATGATTACTTTAGGAATCAATCCAACGACTTTTTCAAATTGATGGTTTATAGGGCGAATGACCCCAAGTTGATCATACAGAATTTCACATTCAGGTGTGGGATGAGAAGAGTCACCAATTTCAGAAGCACAAGTAGGGGAGGTGCAATGATCATTGCTACCTTGACCAGAAGATGGAATGATGGGTTTGGTGGGTTTATCAACCATAAAATATTGGTTTCCATCATTGTAGTGCCATAAATGTTGATGGTGTTGGAATTACAATAATTTAGGGGATCTCCCCTGTATGAAGTCCCAATCATACCTCACACTTTTTGGTGTAGGAGTCCCATCCAGTATAAAGGCCTAGTTGCCAAATCCTTTAATATTTTTCTTGCCTCTAGTTGTCAACACGAGAGAGGGATGCAGTGGTGTCCTCGGAAAGCAAGGGAGGTGTGCCTACTCAGTATACAGTGGCAACTGTGTCAAGTTTATTCTATTGGAAAGGGGGGGAAGTGAGACTCTATGTTAGAAGTAATAGTACCACCCAGTAAGAGACACACATGAACTAGAAGGATCCATCTCAACTAGAGGAATAGTTGATAGTGGATGCGACAGTCATTACAATTGACAAACAGGGAAATATATGTCTAGTATCCTATGGAATAGTCCACAAGGATGGGACAACAATAAAAACCATTACAACACACTCTCAATAATATAAGCACTAAAATAACCGAAATAATTCAACTATCTTAGTACATGTGAAAGAAAACATGAAATATAAACGTCCACATGATAGTCTTACAAAAATTCACTGTCCATGCATGAAGAATGTGTTGGCCTTAAAGGATTATGTTATTAAGAAAAATTTTGACGAAACATGTTTGAAATGTACATCACTATCCCCAATAGTGGGACATTGGAGGCACTCCCTGCTCCTCAAAGAACTAGATTATCTCTCTAATGCCTTGTGGGAGGAGCAAAGGTGAAAAGTATTTTTCTCATACAATGAGTGGGTATATATAACCAAGGGGCGATGCTTCCCCTTTGTGTCTCTTTGAATACCCTCATGATTATTCAACTCTCTATGACTTTTCAACTTACATGACTCTCCACATTCATGTGTGTCCTTTGGACTTCCACTTTACAATACATTTGAATACAATATACACGGTCCACAATAGTGATGTGGCATATGACCACACATGACATGACACTGCTGACATGGACTGCTCGGTGATGTGGCAATGTCAAGTCACTATTTCTTGTGAGTGTTGGATGTCTTCTTAGATATGGTTTCTCTTCACCTCTGCTTGGCTTGGTGATGCAGTGTCTTCAATGATCTTTAGTCTTAGATGGTATTTGAAAACCTGTGTCCCTTTTCTTTCTCTTGTTTGATCCATTTGTGAGTTCGGCTACAGGGGAATATTTAGGCATGACTCCCTCCTTCTATTTCTTCATCATCTTACCATGACTTTATAGTGTACCTTTTTCCTGCGATTCACTCATGACGGGATGACATCAATCCAAGAAACCCCTACTCTAATATTATCCATTCCTATCCATGAACTAAGCTTGGGACAAGTCACATATTGGGGAGAAGGTCCCAGTGAATACACATTTCACAGTTCCAATGGTTAGGGAGAGAGCTTGGGCTTTGAGACTGCATAATGCACAACTCAAGAAGGCTTGAAGGACAGAACTACATAGCTTCTGGAGGCAGTGGGGTCCAACTAAGGGAAAGGACACTAGGAGAATAATATACATAATTTTGGATGCCAAGGGAGGATGGGCTTCTGTGCATTGCATATTTCTAGGAGAAAAGGGAGAAGATTGAGGGTTGAATATGCAAAGTGCACAATTCAAGGCAGAATGGGAGACACAATTGCACAATTCTGGGGATCAAGGTCGGTAGCTAGGTACAGGATTTGTGTAGAGTAGCAGCCTTGGTGGACAAGTACTCCGCATTGTGTAGTCCCAAGTAGAAAGTTCATAGATTAGAGGGCTGAGGCTGTGTAGTGGACAGTTTAGTTGGGGCGTGGTGAAGCTAAGTTGCACAGTGGGAATATTTTCTGAAAATGGCTTAGTGTGGGATGGGTGATGAACTATGATGAACCTTGACTATGATCACACAATTAGCATACATTGAAGAAACAAAAACATATATCATCAGGACACATAAACAAATAATTTCCCTCTGTCTAACTACCTCACAACAAGATATGACAAGTGTGACACTTGAGATAGGCTTTAGGAAGACCGTGACAACGCTTGTGAGGCAGTGCTTAAGACATTGTGTATAGATGTGACATATGTTTACATGGTTGGGAAAAATCATATACACAAAGATTGACCTTCTAAACCATTTGAAAAGGCTTTCAAACATTGCACAACTGCCAAACATGCCAAAAGATGACAGCTAACCCAACATGCAAAAGGAAACAAAGCACTATAAGAAAGCTCAAGAAATGAGCTCTAGTGTTTTCAACAAGAATGTAAAATACCAATGAAGGTTCTGAAATTAAGTGTAAGCCAAAATTTTTAAGGGTGTTGCAGCAACTACAATAGAACGACACCAATAGCATAGTCAGGGGTGTCTATCTAAATCTCAAATGGTTGTTGTAGGTTTGGTAATGTGAGCAGTAGTGCAGAGAAGAGGTGACGCTTGAACTCGACAAACACTTTCTATTCGGATTCAAACCAAAATAAATTTTATTTTTCTCTGCCCTTGGTGACTACACTCAAAGGCAAAGTAATATGAGAGAAACCCAACATGAACCTGCAGTAGAAATTGGCAAGACCCAAAAATCTCAGGAGCTCTGTTAGAGTGGTTGGGGTTGGCCAATCCCAAATAACTTGTATTGTGGCTAGGTCCACATGCACACCTGACCCATTAATGATTTACCCCAAATATTGAACTTGGGTCATACCAAAAATGCATTCCTCCAAATTGGCAGACAATTTATGTTGACACAGGGTTTGGAGGACCTGTCGAATATGGTGAAGGTGCTCTTCCCAACTTTAGTTGAAGATCAGGATGTTGTCCAAAAAAAAATACCACGAATGAGTTGATGAAGGGCCTCAATATGTCGTCCATCTGCCTCATAAAGGTTTTGGGGGCATTCGTCAACTCGAAAGGCATGACCAACATTTTGAAAACTCCCCCATTTGATTTAAAATTAATCTTCCACACATCAGAGGGTTTCATTGGTGCATGGTGATAACCAAAATTCAAGTCAATATTGCTAAGATATTTGACCCCCTTTATCTAGTCCATAAGGTCATCAATCCATGGGATTTGATACCTATTCTAGAAAATGATCTTTTTTGACACTCGATAGTTAACACATAGTCTCTAGGTCACGTCCTTATTCTGTACCATCACAATCGGGCTCCCACAAGTGTTATGAGGAATTTTGCATCTACGGATAAATACTAATTCCCTAGGTAGGTAGCTATACCTAGAACAATAGATTCAAAGTGCTTATCATTTTTCTATAGATGATAACTAAGAGAAAGGGAATCAAAGGACCTACTTCTTTTTTCACTTTCCTATTGTCTCCTTTGTATGTCTCCCGTCATCCCTTCTTGAACTTAACTCGCTCAAAAAGTACCTGTAAGCATAAGCAAAAGACAGAGAACCAATCAAAGCAAGAGATATATCGACTATAAGTAAATGGAATCAGATACATTCACACATATGAACATCATATATCAAGATAAGCATATGGAAAAAGGTGTAAACAACTTTATTAAGTAGAAGGAAGAATTAAAACCATGAAGTCCGACCCATTGCCACTCTTCCTGCCTGGGTTCCAACGAACATCACATCAATAACATAGCACTCCAGTAGCATAAAGGACACTTGCTTATACTCTCAATTCTCACATGAATAGTATCTCCTTACAAATTCTCAAAGTTCGCCCCTGATCACTTAGATGAGTTCTCAATTTATAGGCAAATGGAGGAGGTTTGGTCATAAATGAGGGTATTGAATGGCCTTCCAAACTTAGAGTTAGTTTCCATGGAGGAAGGGATGAGAGGATAGGAGGTTACTTAACTCACTCCCTATCCAATTTTCCAGCTCATAGGAGATGATAAGTGTGGGAATCTTCTAGATGTCTCGAGGATAAAAATATTCCAATAACTCTATGTGAATTTTGCTCAATCTCACCTAGTGTAGGTCAAAGTGGGCCTAGGTGCGCTACAGAGCACCCTGACATGGGCCTACCTGCACTGAAGTGCACTTACCCATGTTCAAGGCTACGCTGGTCCTTCAAGGAGGCATTTCTGGAGGGATTCAGGCCAAGAAACTCTCTAGGAAGGAGGCATTCAAAATTGTGACTTGTCTAGGGCATGTAGAAACTAAATTAGGGTTTGATGAGCCCTAAAGATACTGATCTGAATGATGGGAGTGATGTGCCCAAATGGATCTGTAACAGCTTCCCCTTAAAGCATGAGGTCGAAAATAATGATGTTGAGTGATATGCTTTATGATGTGATGAGGAGGTTTCTAAGTGGTTGGTGATCTGCATCGATTTCAATACATAATATCATGATATTTTTTATTTTTTCTCATGAAACGTTGAGAGAAGGCATACTCATGCTCAGCATATAAATTTTCATTACAAGTACATAGATAGTCATCTACAGATATAGACCCATGATAGGATGACTATCAATGTAAAGCCATTGTACAGATGATTTGGTACATTTCCTGAAATCGTAGCTCAAATGGATGAAACTAGATCCGGGGTCTTCTATCTCGTTCAATCATTCACTCAAGTATGAGTCTAACCATGCGAATATGTGATATGAAGTCAAACATGGGAAGACATCATCTGATTACCAGCCAATGGTGTAAGTCGTTAACAGACGCGAGAGAATCACCGATACTGATAATGATCCTCAAGATACTACAATACATTTTGCATGGTGTGAATGGATTTTTTGATGTTGAACACCATAGAAAGTCCTTTGGTCAAAGGCCAGTGATGTCAACCTATCACCGGAAGTGAGAAACCTGCCATTGTTGTATGCAAGCTTGAAGGTATTGGAAGGGTGTTTCTAAGTCAACTTCTTGGATAATGTGTTGATGTTAACAAGAAGCGACTTGTCGCAGGAGGGCCTTGATGTACCACACATCAATGACACGAAACGAGTATAATGATTTTGGAGACAAAATTTAACTGACGACACAAGGTTCATGAATGGAGGTCATGAAAATGAAGGTTTATGGGTATTGTAAAGGATGAATTTTAAACTGAGTGACTTCTCTTGAACATGTCAATGACACTAAATGGATTGGCAGCTTTGACCAAAAACAAAAGTAATGGGTGGTATGATAGGCCAAGGTATGATGACCATGAAGTAGATAACCCAACCCAAATAGTCACAATGATGAAGTGAAAGTGTCATGTTCAAGAGCGGCCTGCTGTCATAAAGTGGTTTACCCCTTTTCCCATTTTCCCCATTCATGGCTGACCAATAACTCTTTATTTTTATCAAGCTTGAGGAGGATAACATATGATTGTTGTATAATTCCACCCTTGGAGTGAATCCATCACTATGTGATGTTTTAACGAGTCTAGTTAAGGTGAAACTCGGTCTTGTCATGATGGACAAGTTTGTCACTATTTTATGTTTTAACGAGTCTAACAACAATGGTAACACGGTCCTTTTCATGTTTAGATAGTTTGAAAAGGGAAAAAAAGAAAACTCCACAAGTTCTTTTTCATATATTTGTCTCTCAAGTCAAAAAAATTGTAAAACAATACAAGAGAGAACCTATTGACCATGTTCGGTCAACGTATTCCTTTTTCGTAAATACTCTATCTCAACCCAAAAAAGGGTTAAACTTATACTGAGTAGATGTCATTTCCAATATGTTAACGAGCTGAAAATGACAAGTGCTTGACAATCTTTTCATATTTCGAGAGTCTAAAAAGAGGTTAAAGACGACTCCAAGGGGGTTCCTTTTTCGATGTTTAACAGAGCTCGAAAAAGAGATAAAATTTTGATCTATGGTCAAAGTACAATTCACGATCGTGCACGTCAAATTTTGTAAGTCAGCTGTAAATCTGTTCAAAGCAACACCAAATGGATTAAACATACATGTTTCATTGGTAAAAATAGGTAAATACTAAAGTTTACTCATTTAATGCTCATGAAATAAACATAAAAACAAGAATTTACCATATTATTTTCACCATTTGATATTTAGCATTTCGTTTGTGCTCTGACCCTGATTTTTACCTCGATCTTCATCAAGTGATTGTGAGAGATTATGGGGATAATTTCTTGTGCCATCCAGACTAGGTAGGAGATCTACCCCTCCTCTTTCTTTTCATGTCATTCTTTTACTATTTCATGCAAGTTTTTAGGGTTTTTAGGGCCCCTGGGGTTTGAATTTTTTGCCCTGGGACCAGTGCAGGCTTGCATGTTGAAAACTACACTAGGGAGAACCTAGATGGAAGGGATTTTGCACTGCAGCATAGTGTCTCCTTGCCTGGGCTACGCTTGGTGAGTTTCACAAACTTGTTTCACCAAATTGACGTAAAATTTCTCCATTTTTTTGCATGAAAAGGATCCTAACTAAGCTTATGGTTTGATTTCAGGCTTTCATTAGATCAAAATGTCTATTACTTGGTGAGACAGAGAGAATTAAGAATAAGAAATAGTTTCCCTAAATGATTTGGGTACAGTTGAGGCCCTAAGAAACTGTGGGTTGCTCAAATGCCTCAGGTTGTCCGAAATGAGGCAACAATCAGAACTATTGTAGTTCCTAGTTCATGCATGGGATCCGAGAAATCAGGATTTTTACATAAGAGACAAAGTTTTCCCTATTGTTATCGATGATATTTAATTTATTACAGGTTTTTCGAGACGTGGTTCCCCCATCCCTTTCAGGTTCTTTCCGTGGAGGGGAGATAGTTAGGGACTATGTTCGACAATTCTGTCAGCTAGGTACACAACCTAGGAAGGATGGAAAGATAATCATCAAATATATCCATGATTTTCCTTTGATAACAATCCTTTTCACCATTCTAAAGTTGGTATGCAGTGTGACACTTCATCTGGCGAATAGATCATATGTGCAATATGTTGTTGAGTGTCTTGAGCCAACTTTATTCAACTGGTGTGAGGCAGTACTTTCTTCACTGAAAGAGCAGCTGACAAAGGTAAAGAGTGGTAAGAATAAGAAATTTAGCTATGGATCACTCTTAATTTCTTTTACCTTAGAAATAATTCCATTGATGCAACCCCAACGCGTAACACTGGGTGTAGCTGGTCCTAGATATCCACGGATGCGGCGGTGGGTTGAATTGATGGCTAGACATGCTAGTCAATCATCAATTAAATTTTCAACTACATTATTTAGTTGGCTTGATAGACAACACATTGTCAACGAGGAGCATCCATACTCAGGGATGGATTTTCGTGGAGATCCAAAGTTGAGTCTACCAATGGGCGCTCAATGGGGTGCTATAGGTAAATTATTTTTGACCAAAATGCTTTTTGATTTTGATGTTTCTACATGTTTTTGTGTTTTGATGTTCCAAGACTACACTAAAATCTTTCTCATGGGCGCAGATATGGGTATTGTTTGACCTATGAGGCACCAACAGGAGGCAATTGGGCCAGCATGGAGAAACATTGGGAGAGCAGACTCCAGGATTTGGATCTGGCCGAGACACTGGCAGAGTTGCAGTATCATTTGGAGGGATTAACCCTTGGTATTCCGGATGTCTAGATCGAGCAGTTACCTATGAGGCTACAGTTCCATACTATTGGTTTTCCAGGCCATTGGATGTGGCTCTTGCGCATGATAGCTCAGGCTATGACTTGTTATCATGAGCATCACTAGGTCTACTTAGGATGTTTTTGCATGCATTTTGAGTTTTCAGGTCAGATGACCAAACATGTCTTGGACAAAAATTTTGTAAATTTTTTTAAAACATCTATGTATTTTTACTTTCAGAGTTTTTATATATATGGTTATGTGCAATCCTATTCAACGAATGATGTGATTTGAAAATTTACTTTTACATGTGTCGCAAATGTCTATTTAACACATAGCTTTTTACTGAGTCAGTTAATGTGTTAAAGTTTTTGGAAATATGTTAATATTGAATGTACTCAAAATGTCTTTATAAAATATGAACTCTAAGGAACGTACAAATAATTCTTGGGTTTCAGATGGTATTAATGTTTGTTAGTTGCAGTACAACAAGTTGTGAGTCCAGCCTAATGACGATATTGTTCGTCGATTGACTGATACAAATCCCTTGAAAACTCACCAACTCGCCACTTGGAGCAAAAATGGCCCATGCTGTAGAAGATAGGTTCTGCGTACTATGACTAGCACCATCGGCGTAACCAACAAATGGTTCCAAAGGTTCCAACATCTGCAACAAATGCAAAGCGGATTACTTAACCACATAAAAAATCTAAAACACACACTGACACACACACATGCAATTAAAACATTTATACAATTATTTTTACTACACCTAATTAAGCATAGTAATGTTTGAGATACAACCCATTTCGGGGTTGTGACAATGGAATTCCATCATAATCCACCAACTTGTAGGCACCTTTTGCCAAAACACGCTTGACAATATAAGGACCCATCCAAAGTGGTTCAAATTTTCCTGCTCCTAGTTTACCAACTTCCTGGTCGTAACGCAAGAGCAGGTCTCCTTCTGAGAAAACGCGAGGCTTGAATTTTTTTTCATATTGGGCCTTGATTCATTTCTTATGCACTTCGTTAGCCAATGTGGCTCCACGACAGGTTTCATCCAGCTGGATAAGTTCCAAAAAACACGCTTCTTCTTCAAAAGTGTCAGGTAACAAGTCAATCACGAGTTTGAGAGATGAAATTCCGCATTGTATCGACAAGATTTCCTCTAGACCATACATCAATTGAAAGGGTGTGAATCTAGTTGCATTCCTCACTAAGGTTAGATATGCCCATAAGGCAGAGTACAGGATTAAATTCCAGTTTCGTTTATGAACCCCTATCATTCCTTGAAGCATTCGCTTCAGGACTTTCTTGATGGACTCAACTTGTCCATTCAGTTGCCGATAATAAGGAGTAGAACTATCATGTGAAAGTATTAACTTAGCAGTTAACTCAACCATCATGTGATTGTGAAAATGCAACCCATGATCTGTAACTATAGCTTGTGGTACACCAAACAGGGCAACCACATTGTTGAAAAAGAAAAGAGCAGCTGTCTTGTCGCTGCTGTTTAATGTTGGCATCGCCTCGGCCCATTTTGTGAAATAGTCAACGACGAATATAATGTACCCATGCCCCCTGACGAAGGTGGGGTTACATGTCATGACATCAATGCCCCATTTGGTGAATGGTCTAATGACAATGATAGGATGCAATGATCCAGGTGGTAATCTA
This sequence comes from Pinus tabuliformis, assembly GCA_031772625.1. Classification (NCBI taxonomy): domain Eukaryota; kingdom Viridiplantae; phylum Streptophyta; class Pinopsida; order Pinales; family Pinaceae; genus Pinus; species Pinus tabuliformis. The sequence goes on from CM062819.1 coordinate 1,654,495,304, forward strand.
GCTTTACAGTCATAGATCTGGTATGCGTGACAACTTCTGATAGCAATTCTGTAATATTTGAATATGGAAGGCCAGAAGTAACTCGCACAGAGAATTCTTTGCGCAGTAGCATAACCAAATAAGTGTCCACCACAAGCACCTAAATGGAAATCATTCAAAAATTTCTCGGCCTTCTCATGAGTGAGGAACCTTCCTAAAATTGCATCGATACCATGATAGTAAAGAGTGTCACCAATGATCAGATAATCTTTGGCTTGGTATCGGATACGTTGTTGTTGCGAGTGAGAGGTATCAGGATGAAAAATTTGGTTCTGGAGATAAATTAGTATATCTCCATACCAAGTGTCAGATGATGAAATCAGGAATAGAGACTCATCCAGAATTGATGGTTCTGATGTTGAATCAGTGGTATTCAAGGGCAGGTCATAAAGAAGCTCGCCGAAGAGTAGAGATTTCTTTGATTTGGATTTGATGAATTCCAAATCAGACTCCTGCAAAATGATGATCCATTTTGAGTATTTACCCCCAACAATTGATGTGACAAAATATATGTCATAGGGTTGCAATCTGAAATGATAGTGGTCTTTCAGAGCATGATGTAGTGGCAAAATCTCTGTATAGCTTGAACATCAGCCAGAGCTAACTTTTCAATGTAAGAATACTTAACTTATGTATCATTGAGATTGCGACTCAAATAATATATCAGATGTTCAATCCCATCTTCTTCTTGAACTAAAACCATTCCAATGGTTGTATCTGCAGTGGTGAGATACAAGTAGTAGTTTTGATAATTTGGGGAATACGTTAATGAGGCTCTCATCAAGGTATCTTTAAGAGCATCAAAGGAAGCTTGTGCAACCTGGTCCCAATAGAAGCATATCTCCTTTTTCAATAAATGATTAAATCCTTTAGCCATTTCAACATAATTGGGATTGAACCTCCTCAAAAAGTTAGCCCTCCCTTGGAGTCTCTGTAACTATAGTAGATTGGAAGGTGGAGGCAAGTCAAGGATTGCCTGAACCTTAAGTGGATCAAGTCAAATTCCCTCGTTAGACACTACGAATCCAAGAAAATGACTAGAACCAACAAAAAGAACACATTTTTGTGGATTGAGTCGTATTTTGTAGTGTCGACACCGTAAAAATATAGCTCTCAAATGTTGCGGGTGATCAGTATGCTTTCGTGAATGAGCAGGAAAATCTTCAAGGTATGGTTGAACAATATGTTTAATGTCATGGAAGGCATAATTCATCACACTCTGAAATGTTGCCCCTACGTTCTTCAAACCAAATGGGAGTTTCCTATAAGAGAATGTGCCCCATGGACAAATAAAAGCATTTTCAGATTGGTCCTCTAAGTGGATAATGATCTGATTATAGTCGGAAAAACCATCCATAAATGAGAATATTTCCCATCCGGCGCATTCATCCATAATCTGGTTGATAAAGGGAGTATGATAATTGTATTTTGGACAAGCCTGATTAACATCCCTATAATCGATGCACACTCGTATTGTCCCTTGTTTCTTCATGACAAAAACAATATTGGAAACCCAATCTGTAAGAGGAATAGGGCAAATAAAACCAACATGCAAAAGTTTTTCAACTTCTATTTTAATAGCAGCATCCTTCTTTGGATGAATAGGATGGAGGCATTGTCACACTGGTTTGACATCAAGATACATTTTGATTTCGTGTTCAACTATACTAGACACTATTCCTGAGATCTCCTCGTATGACCATGCAAATATATCTCGAAATTCATGAGAGAGAGCAAGGTAAATATCAAGTTATGATGGAGAACAAGACTTGCCAACATGAATGTTTTCTACATTGTTAGGTTTTGTCGAAATATTGATAGAAATAGTTTCTTCGATATTTGATAGGTTTTGGGCGGAATCTACTGTATCTATGAAAATAGAATTCGAAAGAAAATCGACAACTGAAGGGTGATTAAGTTCATTTGAATATTCTTCTCTGTGATATGGAAGATGGGAATGATGATGATAATCTTCCCATGGTTCTCCTTTAATCATCATTGATTGGATGATTCCTTCATCAGTAGAAAATATACGTGAAAAAGGATTGGAGGAAGTACCATAATCTAATGAATGATCTACCCATACAATTGACGAAAATGGATTTGGGTTCGCCGGGAAAACTAGAAATATTAATTGCTATGCTATCTCAATAAGGCTTAGCGACATGATTTCATTATTACTATCAACTTCAAAACTATTGGTAATCTTCCTTGAGTCAGATGAAGTGGAAGATATCATGTTGCAAGTCTCAACTTTTGCCACTTCCGCCAAATTTAATGGTGGTGGTAGTGAAAAAGTACCCATTAGGGAAGGATCTTTAAAGAGAACTACACCAATGTTTTGAAGAGATAGCGGAGGTATGTGTACCAAAAGAATGCTTCCAGTGGCCTATGAACTAGAGGCGAAGAAGGCGAGTTGGTCGAGAACTGTGATTCTACCTTTATGAGGGAATGCAATCGTACGAAAGTACGTTGAAACCACAATAGCCATAGCATAAACCCACAGTCTTCCTAGTAAAATGTTATAGTCAAGGGGTCCGTCAACAACTTCAAAAGTTATTGTTTTTCCTCGTAGTTCAATTTGTAGATTACTCAATATTCCACAAGGCGTATATGTGCATCCGTCAAAAGTTTTTAACGTTGTTGGTGAATGTGACAAAGGTGGTGAGCCAAGTGTTTTCCAACAATACATAGACATAATATAAGTAGATTACCCCTCGTCAATAATGGTTTGATGAACGAGTTTATTCAAGGAATTTACTTGAATCAAGAATGCTAATTGTGCTGGTAACTCTGGCGTATAACTGGCATGGTTGAAAACCACAAGATTGGAATTAGTTGGATTGATACAACCAATTTCTGACAACAAAGCCTGCTTTTGGGAGGGACAGTTCTGAAGTACGTCGAGCGTTGACATAGCATAAGGTGACTGAGCCAAACCTTCTACTATGTTATAATTCTGTGCAGCGCGAGCTCGAGGGTTAAATGTCGATTTATGTACAACTCCCTTAAGCGGTTTTATTGTTAAGTCTCTCACATAGGTGGTGGAATAGGATCAGTCGAAGTCAGAGTTGAAGTGTTAGGTTGATCAGCCTAGTTATTTGATGAAGAGGGTTGATTTCCATAATCTTTACTTCATGTTGACACCAAAAGTTCAATTTTATGCTTAGAGGCGGATAGCATAAGCACTTGGGAAGTGGAAGAATGGTATGTATCAACCATATTTTTCTACGGTTTTTCAAAAGGATCAGTAAATACCACAGATGTATTAGAAGTCTTTAGAAGCTTTGAGACATCAGAGCAGTGAGGACAATCTCGCGTAAAATTCTCATCGTTATAGATCAAACACGCATAACGAGGTTTCCTAGCCGAAGGAGAGGAATCAAATGATTTCTCTTTAGGGGAATTATTTTGTTTCTTCTTGTTTTTACCCTTATTCTTACTTCTTGGTTGCTTTTCATTCTTTCCCTTTTCAAATGACACAGCATTGATTTTGGAAGTAAGAGCGTTATCACGTGCATCCGTAGTTTGATTGGAAATGGCAAGTTTTTTCCTAGATGGTCTACCTGCCATTTGTGTGCTCGAAGAACCAATCACACTGTCACCGGCATGAGAGTCCTTTCTCGATGGTGGAGGAGGAACAACGACATATGGTTGGGGTGCATTCAGAATCTTGTCATAGAGCGTGCCAGACTATGTATAAATCAAGTCCAAATATTGGGCACGAACAATTACTTGCTCTTCTGTGACAACTCCACCTCTTGCCACATCCTCAGTGATAGATGGTAGCAAGGATTTTATAAACCAATCAACCAAAAGATGATCAGGGACATAAGTTTTAACCATTCGACAATGACGACATCACTCATGAATATAATCAAAGAAGATATGAGTAGCAGTAGTCTGTTTAAAGTTGGTTAACAGTTTCGATGCAGTCTCATATCGTATGGGTAACTAGAAGTGGGTTAAAAATGTGGTAGCTAAGGAAGTGAAGTTATCAAAAGAAGCTCGTGGTAACTCAATGTACCACTTCACAGCTGGACCAGTAAGCATTCTCTCAAAAAGACGTAGTCTAACAGAATCATCATTCAAGGAGTTTGATGGAGACCATAAATGAAAAGTCATGACATGGTTGGACGGGTCTTCTCTAGGGTTTCCATTGAATTTTAGAATATCGGAAGGTAACTTATGAGGAATCACCAGTCACCAAGGTGCATAATGAATTTAGTCATTGGTGAGCTGGTTTAGATCTGGTAATTCAAGTGTTGCAACGAAAGGCAACTGTCTATTGAGGTCAAGTTGAGCATATCCAGGGTATGATGGAATTGCCTAGGAAATAGGCCTTTGCATACCAGCATAAGGCATCTACTACTAGTAACCTTGATAAGGATAAGTTTGTTGAGAAAATATGGCATAAGATTATTATTGAGCATCGAGATACATTTGTTGTTGTCCAATCCAAGCATAGGCTTGCTAACCAGGACCTAGATAAACTTGTTGCTGACCAGACCCAACATAAGCTTGTTTTCCAAGTCCATGTTGATGTTGGTATTGCTGGAATTGTTGTTGTTGATATTGGGGCTGTGAAGGCTATTGAATCAACTGTTGTTGTTGTTGATACAATGGTTTTTGATTTAACGGTTGTTGTTGCCCACCAATGTAAGGTTGACCAGGTTTTGAATACACTAAACCAGTGTAAGTTTGAGTCATTCTAGTAAAAGGTAAACTAGCCTAAAGTTGTTGGACTCCAGACACAAGTGGTTGTTGTAAAACTACATGAGAAGGCTAGATATGTATACCTGAAACTTGGGGGTTTGAGGTTGAAGGACTAGCTTGCACAGGTTGAAATACAACAATTTGACCTTGTCATTCTAGGTTGACCTAAAGACAATGACATACCTACATATGGTTGCTCCCAGAAAATGGAGGATAAGGAGCATGTGCATATTGTTCTCCGTATAGGGGTAGTCCAGTGTAAAGCAGATACATAGGATGGTAACCATATGAGCCAGCTTGATATGAACTTGATGGGTCCAGTTGTTCAGTATCCATTAATGAAGAACCATATAAAATTCATGTAGAAGACATTGGTGAAGACCAAGGGCTAGAAGAAAAACCAAATTGGGTTCCCGATAAAGATTGGTAACCCAATGGGATGGATGGAACACCATACAAGTCTGACTTAGGTGTCGTAGTAAACATCGAAGAGGTTGCGACAGAAGATTCTGTCGTAGCCGTAACAGATGGTACAGTCTGGGATGTTGACTCTGCCATAGTCAAATGTCCAAATAAGTTTCCTAACGAATCAACGGGTGTTTGAAAGTAATCAAAATCAAAAGGAGCAGTGAAATGGGAAGTATGAGGATATAGATAAAGTCTAGTTCCAAAATGGAATGGAGTGTTGGGTAATTCTACCTCAGGTTCCTCTTTTATTGAAATCAAACCAGGTGGAAGAATTTCACTGTCTGGTCTGTAATAGATTTCTGCTATTTTTTGTTGAGGTAAAGAGGAAGTCTCGATAGTTACAGATGTTTGAGGATGGACCAGTCTATCTTCTTCCAGTAAGGTAACAACTTCTGATTGTTCAACCTCAAGATCCAAATGTTCTAGTAAAAGAACAAGTTAAGGTTGGTCTTCGTGGACAACTTCTGGTTCAGAAGTAACTTTTGATTTAACAGTGATGGGTTTAGGATCCACTTCTGGTTGAACAGATTTAGGTTCAGAAGTAATTTCTTGTTGAACAACTTTGAATTGAGAATCAACTTGTTGTTGAACAACTTGGGTTATCATTTCACTATATTCAGTTCTAGTTTCCTCAGGTAATCATGAAGATTCCACTTCAGTAACAGATGTACTTGTAACCATAGGAGTAACTAGGGTCACAGTACTTACCGGTATAGGTGCTTCTAGTAATTCAGATGAAGAACTAGAGGCTTGTGAAGTACTGGATCTAGTCAAATGAGACTGCTTCGCCCAGATAGGTGTAGCTTCGGGTGGTAAAGGCGGTTTACTTGCTGCTCTCCGTGAACAATGAGGTAAGGGTTGATTTTCCTCCATGATTGCTGATTGATTTTATTACGAAAAACAAAAAAAACAGAAAGGGTGTAAGCTAGGCAAAAAGGTTTACCAAGCAACTGTGAACTACAAAATACCTCCTAGCGAACCAAGAAGTACAGGTAGGAAATCTCCTCGAATGTTATGTTCGGTGTATCACAGTGTACAAGGCGGCTGACTCGGTTACCTAAGGATGGATAGCAACCTAGTTTTTTCCTCCCATATATACTAAAAAATACATGGAGGCTCAATCCGTACTAGCACTGTCTAATGTGAAACTACACAAAGAGAGCATTCCCATATACTTTACGTACTATAACACCGCATATATAACTGAAGGTAAGTGGACAAGCTATGATATACTCACGTAACTGGAATGAGGTATCACACTTGGAATATATCGTAGACAAGCTAGTGACAAATTCTATGTTTTACGACGCTGGAACAAGTCTCTAGCCTAGAACCTCTAAATGTTTTGCATTAGGTGACAATGCTCCACTAGGTTAATTGATGTTAATTTTAAGTTCATCTTGATTAAGAATTTGCCTTTCAAGGTTCGCCATGTGATGTATTTTCAATTCCTAGAATGCAACTAATATGATAAGCATCCCTTTTATTCAATTTTGATAATGAAAACCTTAACTAGTGAGATAGAGCAATCAGATTCTTGTAATCAACGAACAAAGAACACATCTAATGCAATTTCCCTAAAATATTCCTATGAGCACACACAAACTCTTTTAATGCACAATGCAAGTTTTTCTTTTCAATTCCCTTAATGTTGTGATGAACAAAAGGAAACTAACGGACATACAATCAATCAATCATTTTGAAAGAATGAAGACTTTACGACAGTTCCCTTTTGAAAGAAAAGAATACTTTTACGACACTTTATTTTGAACAAAGATTAATCGACTATAAACTAACTTTGACAATGAATTTGTAGTGATAGAAAAACCATTTAAGAAACACTAAACAATCAAGGACAAAGTAGGGACGACAAAGGAAACACAAATTGATTTTAGAGACACAAGCATCGTTGACCTTTTAGCAGGCAGAAATAGAAGGAACTTTGGCAAAAGATCAACTCAAAGGAGGGATTTCTGTCCTAAGGAGGATCAGTGCAGCCTTGAATGGAGACAGTGTGCTTCAGAGCACTATCCTCAAGCCAAGGGTGCTCTGGAATGCTCTTTCTCTAGACTAAGCCTGTGCTGGTGCCAGAGAGGCCATCCTGGGGGCTTACAAGCACAATTTTCACCAAAAAAAACTCTTCAAAGGGATGAAAGAAGATCAATGGAACAAAGTAAGGTCTACTAGAGTGCACTAGGATGAAGGCAAACTACCCAAAATGATGGTCATTCCCCAGTGGAGTCGTCAATTTTTTATGAGGAATTTTTCATCTACGGATAAATACTAATTCCCTAGGTAGGTAGCTATACCTAGAACAACAGATTTAAAGCGCTTATCCTTTCTCTATAGATGATAAATAAGACAAAGGGAATCAAAGGACCTACCTGTTCTTTCGTTTTCCTTTTGTCTCCCTTGTATGACTCCCGTTGATCCTTCTTGAACTTAACTCGCTCAAAAAGTACCTACAAGCATAAACAGAAGACAAAGAACCAATCAAAGAAAGAGATCTATCAACTATAAGTAAATGGAATCAGATACATTGACACATATAAACATCATATATCAAGATAAGCAAATGGAAAAAGGTGTAAACAACTTTATTAAGTAGAAGGAAGAATTACAACCATGAAGTCCGACCCATTGTCACTCTTCCAGCTTGGGTTCCAACCAACATCACTTCAATAGCAGAGCACTCCAGTAGCATAAAGACACTTTCTTATACTCTCAATTCTCGCACCAACATTATCTCCTTACAAATTCTCAAAGTCGAACCCCTAATCACTTAAACGAGTGCTCAATTTATAGGCAAATGGAGGAGGTTTGGTCATAAATGAGGGTATTGAATGGCCTTCCAAACTTAGAGTTAGTTTCCATGGAGGAAGGGATGAGAGGATAGGAGGTTACTTAACTCAGTCCCTATCCAATTTCGAGCTCATAGGAGATCATAAGTGTGGGAATCTTCTAGATGTATCCAAAGGATAAGAATATTCCTAGAACCCTATGTGAATTTCGCTCAATATCGCCCAGCGCATGTCAAAGTGGGCCTAGGTGCTCTGTAGAGCACCTTGACATGGGCCTACCTGCATTGAAGCACACTTACCCTATCCAAGGTTGCATTGGTCCCTCAAGGAGGCATTTCTCGAGGGTTTCAGGACAAGAAACTCTCTGGGAAAGAGGCATTCAAAATGGTGACTTGTCTAGGGAATGTAGCACCTGAATTAGGGTTTGATGAGCCCTAAAGATACTGATATGAATGATGGGAGTGATGTGCCCAAATGGATCTGTAACAACAGGGTGATGAACTTGGCCTAATGTGCCCTTTTCGTAACAATCCTGGTTTAAAATTTCATGTAATAAAGTTAATAAAGGAAAAAATAAGACCAAGGTCATGGTACACTCATTCCAAGATGAACGCTCAGGAAAAATCCTAGTGAGCATTCATTTGGTTTATTATGGCTAAGGAAATTGGCAAAAGCAAAGGCAAAGGCTTTGGAAAGGCAGAGAGGAATTTATTGGCATTTATTTATGAAAATAATGGAAAATATGGGAAAAGGAAGTCGAAAGATCACACGTTGCATGTGAGAAAGAAAATGAAGGAAAATGAAGAAAATAGAGGCCTCAATGATAAAACGCTTATGAGGATCAATTCATTAATTTTATCAGTTTAGTTTTGGGAGAAATCTCTCTATTCTATCTCTCTCATACTCTTGCACACTTAGAGCATTCTTGAATCACTCTAGCATTGGATAAAGGAAAGAAAAGGAAGGACATGGAAGGAAAAGGAAAGAAAAGATCAAGCAAGGAAGAGTTGGACCAAGCTACTACAATGGGATTACTTGCAGGTATCGACTTTCACATGTGATTTCCTTGATAGTTTGGCATGCATGGTACATGCATGTGTATATTTGGTTCTCATGATGTCATTGGCATGGTTTTTTCCCGGTGAGACAGTGACTTTAGCCTTGCCTTGAAATTTTCAGATAACCGTGGTGTGATGGGGTTCTTTTACTTGGTTGAGCTAGATTGTTAGATAGTTTTGAAAGTGAGTGGGGTGGTCTCAAGAAAATTCCCAAAGGACTAGGAATTCCTTGACTGGTAAATGGTGGGATACATGACAAAGCCTGAGGTTGGATACATGAAAATTCCTTGTGGTTTAGGTGGAAAGATCTTGAGGCATCCATGGTTGTTTATGGCATGGTGATCCCTTGACCGGTATATAGTGGGATTACAGTAAATACTGGTAGTGTATGTTTATTTTTTGGGCCTAATAATATCTTAACTGTAATAGTGGGATTCACTGTAAAGCCTGGTTATATAGATGTGGGTTTCAGGCCTAGGAATCCCTTGACCATTAATGTCAGGATACACGATAAAACCTGAGGAAGCCCTGGTTGGTTTTGTTGTGAGTCACACATTCATGCTTGGAATATGGCATGGGGGTGATTAGTTGAAAGAAAGATTTGGTTCAACCCAATCTATGGTCGGGTGATATGTCAAAGTCCCTCACCTGGTTTGATTTTGCATAAGAATAATAATAATCTTTCCTCTTGAGTTTTATCAGAAAATATGCTTGGTTATTATGTGATTTAATGGTTTTTCTATCATTGTTAACATGTTGGTTTTATGTTGGTTATAAGCATGGTTTCATGACAGACTCCAGTTGTGGATCTCATCATGTTTTGTTTATAAAATGAATGGTTAATGAATGTATGACCTAATAGATGATAATGTAGATATTATATTAGAGCATCATACCTTGACAATGTTTAGATAAGTATGACATCCCTATATTAATATATGTAATTATAACTTGTAAATTACATGTTCGTGATGCGTTTCGCAAAATTTCTGTCATGGTTAGGCATGGTTAGGTCAATTTATTCTCTAATTTTTTTATGGAAGGATTTTTCCTTGTGTCATTATCATTTCTGAGAGTCTCATTAATTTTTGGCGAGTGGTATGGAGAGTATCCCTTAAAAAATTGTCTCAAATCTCGTGGTCATAGGCATAGAACTGGGTGAAAAATACTGTAGTTACTCCCTTTCATGCTTGTTGTTCATGTGACTGGAGGGTTACATTCGAATTCTAGAAGTGTTGTGCCAACATTTGGGAGTCTAGTACACAAAAGAAGAGGTTTAAATTAGGGTTTGGGCACCTGGAAGGGTGGCTTAGCCCTTGGGGGTCTTGTAGCACCTAAGGGAGGTCAGTAAATTTTTGTATTTGTTGATTCCACTTCCTTATGGTGACCTAGGAGGTTGAGTTATATCATAGTAGCTCTCCATCACATATTTAACCCTATGGACCAGAAAGCTTCGGTAAGTGTGGGAGGAGAGTGTTACAAATCGGTATTAGAGCATGGCTCAATAATTGAACTAGATGGGAAGAATGTGTTTTTCATGCATGCATGTTAGTTGTCTATGTGATTGTTATGCATGCATTATGATAATCATTGTTGCAGTTTGTGTCATCATGATGCCAATTTGTTTGCTAAGATAGAGCAGGAGAAGTAGATCAACAATGCAAAGTCGCAACACTGGACCTCAAGGTAAGAGCATATCGCCATAAAAGTTTGTATGTTTGGCATGCAGATATGTTGTTTAGTATTTTTTATCAGAATTATAGTTATGTACATGCATGTTATTCTATGGTTGTTGTGGTTACATAAATGAAAGATGTTAGTTAATCAGTGTGGTCATACACACATGTTTCGAATAGTCATGAATGTTAGTAACTTGTTGTATGCATAGCGATCATATGCATGATGAGTATGTTCATTTCATTTGAAATATTTATGTTATATATATCATGTTAATCTCGATTGCTCTATGCAGATGATTGTGGTCATGATATTCTGATATGAGTTGATATACTTTTGATATTGTGTCATACTAATATCGACTGATTGTGCAGATGTGATAGCCTCCCCTGAGATGCCTTAAGGTATGAGTTTGATTATGTCATCTATTTCGCTATCTAACATGGTATGTTTACAAGTTGTTTCGATGTTTGAATAATCTCATGATATGAGTATGTGTCTATGAGATTTCCTGAAGGAATGATCTTGTTTTAAGATGGTTGTACTAACACAATATGTGTTGAGACAATTGATATCTAATTGAGTGATCTGAATGGGAAAGTTAGTGTTTGTTGTGCTAAATTCCAGTTCAGAATAGTAAACAAAGTGCTTGAGGATTATGAAGTAAGTTGCAAGTTTTTCATGAGTTTTTATGTCATTATATCTAATTCATGAGCTTAAAGCATGAACTAAAAAAACACTAAACAACAACATAACAGTAATACACTCAACAATTGATAAAGGAGTTCACCTTTCCTAGGATACCTCTCCTTGGTCCAACTTCCAATGGCTTGACCCAATCCCATTCTGATCAAAATACTCAGTGATAAACAGTACATAAAGTGTGCTCACCAACCCTTCAAGGAAACATTCTTCTGCTAAGAACTCTCACTCTTAAAACATGACAAACTATAGTTATTCATGAATCAATTAGCAAGAAAAGGGTCCTCAAATCAAGACCCCATAATCCATCTGACAATGAGCATAATAAGTACAACAATTCACTTGAAGTACTCAAAGAGAACTTTCCTCAAAGACACAATGAGAAAAGAGAAACATTAGCTACACCATAGATGTCTACGCTGCTATAGAAAACATGTGAAGGCTGGAAAACCCGTAGAAGGTCCTCTCCATTCTCAAAAGCCTTCAAAAACTGATTCAACCCCCTGGTTGATCCTAGCACCCATAGATTTAAACCTGAAAAATATCTCATAAAAAATGCTCCAATGGCTCTGAAACCTATTTCATTATCTTCAGAAGACCCAAAAATTCTTGTATAGCCTATTCTTGGTCCCAATTGGGTCAAAAACTGAATAAGTTATGAGCTTTCCAAGTTTTGTTTCTAGTTGACCCACAAATTCACTAAGTCTAGCTAACTGCCTTACAATTTCACCCCATTTTTTGCTAACAGAGCAACAACTTGGCGCAATCCCGGCACAATTTTTGGGCTCATTAAATTTCCCAATGACACCTATGCGCGCCCTCCTGGCCACATGGACCCCCCACATGACCTGAGGCTAACCCCTGTGCTCTAGCCCCCTTCGAATCGACCCTTTGCTCTTGGGCTATGGTCACATGCTATATTGTTTTCAGGTTGCAAAGGTAAGGGATAAGCCTTGGCCCCTGGTCCCACCCTTGATCCTTTTTGGCATGGTGACCAGGGTTGTGGCTAGCCCCCAACCCTCACCCCATATTCGCCCCCAATTAATCTTCAAATAACGTCTGGGTGGGTCCTTTTAACAAGGACCACCCTTGGCACAATGGCATATGCGAATAATTTTTGGAATGAGGTTTTTATTTAGAATCCTATGAGGTGAAGTTCCACATATTAACAAATTTTTAGTGGCCCTCATGTGCTATGTTGCAGCCTCCGGTTGGGTCGTGTGGTAGCTTGTGGTTGGCCACTAACCCATAAACAAAAAATCGCACACATCAACAACAATTTTATTCAGACAAGTGGCGAGGCATGATTGGCCCAATGGAGCCTAGTCATCCTTCCACGTCAAAAGTACAGACTGCTGACTGGGATGTCAATTTTTTTAGCAAATTTGTCTATTTTGGAAAATGGACAAAGCATGTTTCTGGGAGCATACGAAGTGTGTTTCACACAAAACAAGTTGCCACAAATTCATAATGATGAGAAATACGTTGTAGTTTAGGTTCCCCACCAATATGAAAACTTTGAATTTTGAGCAAATTTTTGAGCTCCGAATCACTCCTCCCTATTGGGACCTTTTTGATCCCAAAATATCACTTTTAGTTGTTCACTAGATGAGTGTATAGCTCCCTCACCTTTCTAATCTCGATCCATTTGACCTTGGAACTTTTCAAACTGATCTTCAATTATTTGATGTACCAATTGGATTTGCTCAATGAACTTCTTGGCTTTGTCTATTTCTATGGACATCAATAACAACATCCTTCCAAAGGATGAAATCCAATGGCGGTATTCTGCAAAATATTTACTAAGGATAAAATCTAAAAACACTTTGGAAAATAGCCGAAACAAGCTTCTCATGGAAATACTTTTATAAATGAGTGCTTGACACGTTTGTAACATATTGAATGTGTTTCCACTACTCATCTCAACGTTTAGGATGCTTACTAAAATATCCATGAATGGAAATGCATCTTACAATATGGAATAGATTTGACTCCCAAATTCCCATACAAATTGACTCATCATCAATCCAAAAGAGCATAACAATGCCAAAGAAATTATTGTTTCATACAAGTGATTTATTCACAAACATAATTTTCACAAAATGCCCAGCTGTGGGGACATGCAACAAGTGAAATACAAAATAAATGCAGTTTTTAAGTAGAAAATAGTCCAACCATTTCTTACCCAACCATGCTAGGGGATTTTCTTTCTGCATTGCACTTCCTTCTGGAACTCCTTCTGGAATGGTTATGGCATACCTTGCACATTCCTCTACCTTCTCCTTCTCAAGTGATTCCGTTACCTATTCTTCCTTCTTTGGATGAAGATGCGGATGCAACTTCCAACACTTTTCAATCCAATGACCACTTGCATTGCAATGAGTGCAAAATTTTTTGTGAGCTCTTCTTGGCACTAATGTCCTTAAACTTGGATGTAAATTTCCCATTTTGGTCTCAATTCCAATTTACATACTCATCTTCTTGACTAATTCTTTCCTTTTGTGGCACTTAGCTATGCAATCGTTACGGGCTAACAAAAAGTGCAGGAAAAAACATTCCACAATATGTTATTCAAATCATCATGTTGTTTGTAATCATCAAAAGCCTTTGAATAATCAGGATGCTTATACCTCTTATGGTTTTCCTTTGGCTTATGATCCTAGAAAGGAGAGCTTGTCTTAGTCTCTGCTTCAGCTTGCTCATCTCTCTTTGGAGAAGTCTTGAATTTCATGTCCTCCTTTTTGTTTAGAAACCAATCTGATACCAATTCCAGATGCAAATCCCATCAATTTTCCTCCTCATGTCATCTCTTATGACAAAAATAACAAGGTACCCAAGAGATATCGCTTGAAGACCATTCTTCCTTTCCAACATAGCCCAGAATTTCATACCAAGGTCTCTTGTTTTCCTCAATTGGATGGATAATTCCCTAATTGTTCAGTCCAAGGCCTCCTCCCCTGTAACCCATTTTTGACAAGAGTGTTGTTCATATTCCTTTTCTATGCTTCTCAAAAGATGCAAAAGAGCTTAAATCAACATTTTCATGTAAGGAAACTTCATATAAATGGTTACCATTTTCCTCATCTTTCGACTGAGGGACAAAGATGGTCTTAAACTCTTTCCTAATTCTTGAACTTTCTTCTTGGACTCTTGGTCTTTCTTCTTTAAACTCCTTGAACTTTGGCACTGATAAAACAAAAACCTCAAAATCATGCAGAAAAAAGGTGCAAACTTGGCCATATTCATTCTCTGAGGGACTTTCTGCACTATCCTCTTGTGGGTACTCATCCAAAAATTCCTACTTTTTCTCTGCTGTAGATGAAGCAATGGGGGTTGCTTCAAGGAAACACCCTTGTGGCCCCGGTACATAGGAGGCACCTTCCATTTGACAAGAGAGATATGTTTCATTCATTCCATCTCCATAAGATTTCTTATTATTGGAGGGACTCTTAGCTGCTTTGGTAGAACAACATTCACCAGTCAAATCTTTCACAACATTCTACAACTTGAGGCGCATCTTTTGCTTCTCTTCCTCAACAACCTGGAGTAGTCTTTTGAGCTCCATGTTCTCTTGTTGGAGAAATTCAATAATTTCCTTCGAATCTTGGAGACTATCATGCTTTAAACTCATGCCCATGCTTACTTAAGCTTCAACTGGTGGTGGTGATTATGGGAACCTTTCTCTCCTACCCAAAGCTTCTCCCCTCTCTAGCTTCAAACTTGTAATCTTCCAATTTAGTTGCAAACAGTTAAATCCTCCTTTTTAAAAATAAAACCTAGTGCTCTGATACCAACTTGATTTGAATGGGAAAGTTAGTGTTTTTTGTGCTAAATTCTATTTCAAAATAGTAAACAAAGTGCTTGAGGATTATGAAGTGAATTGTAATTTTTTCATGAGTTTTTATGCATTTATATGTAATTCATGATCTTGAAACACAAATTAAGAAAAACACTAAACAACAGCATAACAATAATACACTTAGGAATTGATAAAGGAGTTAATCCCTCTTGGGATACATCTGCTTGGTCGAGCTTCCGATGGATTGACCCAATCTCATTATGCTTTCAGTGATAAAGAGTACATAATGTGTGTTGACAAAAATAGTGACTAGTTTCCCCTTCAAGGAAACATTCCTCTGCAAAGAAATATCACTCTAAAAGCATGACAACCTATAGTCAATGATGAAACAATCAACAAGAAAAGGGTTCTCAAATCAAGACCCAATACTCCATCTGACAATGAGCATAACAAGTAAAACAATTCACTTGAAGTATGAAAAGAGAACTTTCCTCAAAGTCACAATGATTAAAGAGAAACATGAGCTACACCATAGATGTCTCAGCTACTGTAGAAAACATATGAATTTTGGAAAACCCTTAAAAGGTCCTCTCCATTCTCAAAAGCCTTCAAAAATTGATTCAACCCCCTGGTCGATCGTAGCACCCATAGACTTAAACCTGCAAAATTTATCTTCAAAATTGCTCCAATAGCTCTAAAACATATTCCATTAGCTTTCGAAGACCCAAAAATTCTTGGCTAGCCTATTCTTTCTCCCAAATTGGTCAAATAAGGAAGAATTTATGAGCTTTCCAAGTTTTGATACTAGTTGACGCACAAATTCGCGAAGTCCGACTAACCGCCCTACAATTTTGCCCCATTTTTTGCTAATGAAGTAACAACTTGGTGCGATCCCGATGCAGTTTGTGGGCTCATTAAATTTCCCAATGACACTTGTCCGTGCCCTCCTAGTCACATGGACCACCCAAGTGACCTGGCACTATCCCTCGTGGTCTAGTCCCCTTTGAATCTCCCCTTGGTTCCTGGGTTATGGTCACATGCTATATTGTTTTAAGGTTGGGAGGGTTGGGGCTAAGCTCTAGCCCCTGGTCCCACCCCTAGTCCTTTGGGCGCAGTGACCAAGGCTGGGGCTAAGCTCTAGCCCCTCTTTCCATTAGATCCCCTTTAGACCTTTGGGATACCTACTACTTCCTTATCATATATAGCTGGGGCTTGCTACTTGTTGGCGTGTTGGGGTAAACAAACTCGATGTGTTTTTTTTTTTATCTCGCAGTTGGAGTCTATGGAATATTATGAAAACTAATAGAAGGATATGAAAGAGTGTATAGTAAGAAACTTGACAAATACGGCATATGAAAGAGTGTACAGTAAGAACCTTGACAAACACGGCCACTGAAACTTGCAACATTGTTTGTAGGAAGAGAAAATTATGTTTCTTTTCTCCAAACATGTATGTTAGTATATTACAGTTTAATGTATATGTTTTCCTATTATCATATATTGTTTCATACTTTAACAAAACATTGGCCAAGAATTCACAATGTTTTATTATTCAAAGAAACATTTGCCAAGATCTTACAAGATTTTATAATTCAGTGAAAGACTCGCCACGACTTTACAAGATAATATGATTTGATGAGAGATTCGCCAAAAAAATTATAGATACATATTATATTATTGATAAAATCTCCTCCCATTTTTCCTATGTATCATGGGGATTCACCCAATTATTATACATATAAATTTAGGGTGGTTCTTAAAATTTTCCTTGTCGAAGATCCCGACTAGATGTGAAGAACTTCGATCGATATCCATTGATGATGACAACATAATTTAAGTTTGTAACACATTCCATTATCCATTCCACACATCTGGGTTGTAAACCAATCTTTGGTAGAACCATTTTGAGGTATCCCCAGTCCAGACAGTCGTATGCTTTCTCTAAATCCACCTTCATGATGATAGCATTTAGATGCTTTGTGTGGATCAAATGCATACATTCCTGTGCAATAGTGACATCATCATGTATTTGTCTATCTTGAAGAAAACCAAACTGTTCTGGTGAAATAAAATGTGACAATGTACTCTTCATCCGATTTACATTAGTTTTTTATATGACTTTGTAAATAAAGTTACAAAGTGATATAGGTCGGTAATCAGAGAAATTGATTGATGGGCACCGCTTCGGAATGAAAGCAATATAAGTGGAGTTTACATGTGGGTGTATGTCCCCCATGGCCCTCAACTCCTCCACCATGTCAAGGAATTCGCTTTTAAAGAGATCAAAGAAATGAGTAAATAGATCCACCATCCACCCATCCGGGCCTAGACTCTTGTCACCCTTAAAGGATTTTAACACCTCTAGAAGATCATCTTCAGAGACAGCTTTAAACAGGGCATAGTTTGCATCAGCATCGAACATGGTGGGATAAAGATTCACACCCCATATAAGTTTTTCTATAGGCCTTCTAAAAATGTGTGACAGCAGAACTGCAAACATCCCTCTGCGACTGAAACTAATACCCGTCAGCATCAACAATCTCCCAAGTTGAATTAATTTTTCACATGTGATTTGCAAATCGATGGAAAATTTTTGTGCTTCGGTCCCCTTCTCTAATCTAGATAGCTCTATTATTCAGGCATCATGAGGCTTCATTAATAGTGAGATTTTGCTTCTTTTTAAGTTCTAATACATGAATACGATTCCAGGTAGGATCAAGGAGACAATGTGTATTCATCTGGGGGCGAAGAGTGTCTATTTCATGATTTATATCAAGCAAATCCTTATGCAATTCTTGTTTCTTTTGTTTCTTCCAAGCTTTTACCTCCCTGCGAAGGATCTCTAGTTTATCCAGGATGTGCACCATGGTAGATGTTTCCTGACCCCCATCACAGGTCCATACTTTACGCAACAATGCATTAGAATATGGGTCATCCAACCATACCCGGTTGAACTTGAAAGGCAGCCCATTTCTAAACTTTGCCATCCTCCATGTAAAATAATGGGCTGGTGAACAGATAACAAACTGTTGATTACCTCAACATGAACATTTCCAAGGTGCTCCACCACCTGTTCATGCAATAAAAAATGATCCAACCTCTTTGAAACATATGCCATTGCCACTATCCCATTGTCCCATGTAGGAACCACCTTTTTAGGGCATATATCAACAAAGTTGTGATCCATAATAGAATCTTAGATCATCCTCGCCAAAAGGTTGATTTTCTTGGAATGTCCCAAGACTTCGTCGAAGCCAACCATACAATTTAAGTCCCTCACGATGATGAGTGATACCAGCACGAATATCCCTGGTGAAAACAACTTGTCTGAGAAAGAAACCCTATTCTTATATGGGGAATACATATTGAGAATTTGGATGCGCCTCATTAGGCCGCATATGTCCTTCACGCAGAATACCAACAAAACATGAAAAGGCCCTAACCTTGACCCATCGAGGGTCCCATAGGTCCATAAGACCACCTGATAGACCAACAACAGCTGTGACAGCCATATGCCATTCTAGGAACATTTTCTGGAAATATTGAATCACACGTGGAATCGTATGCATGGTTTCTTGTAGGAGAATAATATATGGACGAACAAAGAGAAAAAGTTGTTGGAGGGCCAGAAATTTCATGACAGTCCCCAATCCTTGAACGTTGAGAGATATGATGAAAGCTATGTCAACCCCTGTGCGGGAATCCACGCTCCAAGGGTTCGAGAAGAAGGTATATTAGCAATAGGAACCTCAACAAGGAAATGGTTGATATGGGAATTAAGAGGGATAGGCCTACATCGCCCACGGAAATGTCGACTAACACAATTTTTCTTTCATCGAACAGTGATATTGCCGGCGGAGTTAGGGCTGATGTGGGGGGAAGAGGAGTCAGGTGGTTTATGTATAGTGAGAGAGTGTAGATCCAAGGTCTTTCTCTAAAGAAGAAAGTCGAGGTCACTACCAACAGAGTTTGTGGGGTAGGCGAGTGGCGAGTTAGGCAGTGTAAGGCTATGCCTAGGCCCCTGGAACTATTGAGGAAAATGTGAGGGTGACAAAGCAGGTACGTACGTAATATGCCAGGATGAGGGAGCGTCATATGACGAATAAGGGGCCAGAAAGTCGTGATGGGGAGGAGTGATTCTCGGAGGGGCATTTCGAATATGCGGGGATGGAATATTTTCGACATGGATGTATGACTTATCAAAGGACAAAGGGGATGACAAGACAATGATGGGCGAGGAGCCATAATTCGAAGATCTATTAACAGGGGGACGAATAGAAAAATGGGCATGTGGAATACCTCATTTTCGTCGAGAGACATTTTGATGTTGAGGTGTTGCACCATTATGACCAGGAAGACCATCTCCATATATTGACTGCTTCAATGCGCCAAAACAATTCCAGCCATGAGAATGATGAGTACCACCCAGTCGTCCAGGAAAATGAGCCAGAAGGTGCCCAGTACGGTGATAGTTTAAACATCGGAAGGGTACTCCCCATAAATACAGACGCTGTGACAAATGAGTCTCCCCCCAATGCAATTCGATATGATTTGGAAATCCACCCCTATATTCCTTCTCAATCAGTGTCCAAGCAGCTCTTTTATCCAGAGCCCCCAAACACTGTGGATCAACATATACAAACTTACCGATGGCATTTCTGATATCCATGAAGACCTGTTTTGTCCAGAACTCTATTGGCAACCTCGGTAGCTTAACCCAAATAGGTTTGTTCTATGGCGTGTCTTTAAGATGATTAAACCCAATGTACCAGGAGTGAAGCGCCAAAGTACTTCTGCCATTTATCCTTAGAATGGCCTTAATTTTCATAAGGTCATCCTCGCTAAGAAAATGGAAGTTGTACCAACCCCGCAGTAACCGCACCACAGTTGGCATGTAACCCAGCATGGATTTCCATTTTTTATCCACCCAGATACACATCTCAGCATCACTTAGCTCTGCAAAATGCCACCAACCGACGAGAGCATGCTTCTGTAAACTGGTAATAGAGTCAATGAACACTTTATGGTCGAAAACCAGAGCGGGTGGTGGGGTGGTAGTCCTAATAGAATGTCGTTGATTCTTGGATCACCATCCAAAACCTGTGTGATCGACACCACGCAAATCGAGGGTCACATGCACACCCTCTAGCATAGGAACATATCCTGGAATTGTGTGCCAAGTATCCAAGGACCGGGTGCCACCCCGTCGATCCACCCCAGATGATTGAAGTAAATATGACTCAGCATCCATGGTGGCACGTATGAATGCCTCATGGGATGACGTGTCAGAGTCCAGAACATCCATACCCCCAGTATGGAAAGGATAAACAAGATCAATATAATGGAAAAGAAGTTTTTCGCATCAGGTAGAAAAGGAGTGTCAGAGTGGTAGACGGAATTAAATAGGAGATGTACCAAAGAAAACCACCAGAAATATAGGGATCATACAAATCACACTCCATGAGGATGTAAGGCGTACAGAGAATGAAACCTGGATCAAGCATAAGGAAAGTACTACCATCGGTGCACAATACAAAAGAGGATAGAAATTGGTGCACGTAATATAAAAATAGGAAACTAGATATGGGTCGAAGTATGAGGATCCCAAATCACATGGACATTAGGGCTGGATGACAAGTATAATTTATTGGCGGTAGATCCAAGACCAACCTAAGAGTAATTACCACCTACCACCTCGTGGAAATTCAAAACCACAAAATATACAGAATACCGGCGCCGGGAAGTTCAAGCCAGTTCAGAGAAGAAGCGAGACGGAAAACAGAAAATAGGAAATACTAATAGAAGGATCCCTCACCACAACACATGAGAGAAGAAAGGACTAAAGATCTTCAGAGAAGTAACAACAACAATAGCCCATGCAAGTCCACCATCTATTACAAATGCGAAAACCAAAATATTTGCATGGCCGAGAGATAATGAAAGAGTTTATCCACTGATGCCAGAGTGAGTGAAAGCTATTTGGATATAGATAAGAACCCTCCCAAAAAGAGACTTGTGGACAAACTAGCTCAAAAATTTCAGGTTCGAAAGGCATTTGAGCACTTGGACAGAGGAAGAGTATGAGTCATGAAGATACAACAAGAGATGTATATCGCGATAGCAATTAACATCAGAATGTGAAGGAATTTCAACTAAAGAAACCCGAAAGGGAACATGCTATTTATGCCTAGAGAGTATAACCGAACCATAGAACTCCCCACATGAAATAAAAGATAGAAACATGTAAAAAACCAGGTTCCTCATCACCTGTAGAAAACAATCCTAGTGAAGGTAGTCTCACCCAAGGAAGGAGCTAAACATCTATAAAACCTATATTAAATGAAAACTGTCCATAGTAATCTCCACCAAATAGACGATTAGACGAACCTATTGTTGGGGATTTTTCTGGTAAAATCCCAAAAACAAATAAACAAACTGCACACAGAGACAATGCTATGTTTTTCTCTCCACGTGATCTTTTGCACAGGGAAGCTTTAAATAAAATGTCTGAGAACAGAGTATTACACACCCACACAAGGATTTGTATTCATTAAAAATATAATTCCTGATACATATTCATCCTCTTTCACTCAGAGGGATTTACCAAAAATACATTTCAACCATCAACAAAAAAAACTCTGTCTTCTCCTGAGATTTTACACTGCTGGGTAAAATTCTCATTTACATTCACTGCTGTGAAAAACATTTTACATATACTGCTGTAAAAATAATTTTACATATGCAGTAAAATTTTTCATTACATTCACAAAAAAAATTCTTTACTCACACCATACGATTCTTCATTCTTCCCTTCGTTTGGGCAACCAACAAAAATTACATTTCAACCTGGGTTTTTGTTTCGCACTGTTGTGCGTTCACACATACAAAAATTAACTTCAGAAGAAAATCTCCCCTGCTTCTTCTCCTATGCACTGCTGTGCAATATTCGCCTTCGCATTATATAAAAGATGGTCAACACACATTAAAACATATTTCATATACGATACATATGCGACCAAATAAAAAAAAACTTACGTGCTTTTCTTACCCATACCTCCGTAAGAAATAAAAATATTAAAATTAAAACTTATACCTAACATCTACGACTAGCATTAACTTTTCATTAAATATTTTCTGAAATGTTGGTCAAACAAAAACGTTTACTCCACGTAATATTCATTTGATGCAGGCTCGAATGCAAGTTGGATTGATGGACGACAGAGAATGCTGAGCTGAATCGGACGGTAGACGGAGATTTCCGGAGGCACCTTTATGCTGAACTTTAGCCTCTGATAAACCTGTACGGAAAGAAAAATGCATTGGACACGCGTCAAAATTTCATTGCATCGGAGTCAATTATACGGAAACCACTTCACACCAAAAGGCAGTCCGAAATGCATCAGGTGGTTTATGGTTTCGCTACGGTAGTTTTAGGCGTTGTACGCATGCGGTTGAAATTACGTTTTCAACACTCCCCTTTAATTTCAACTGCTGGGAATTCAGTCATACCCAAACACTTCCTCAAAAATTTGAAGCCTTTCTGATCCAATGGCTTTGTCAAAATGTCTGCTACCTGTTCTTGAGTCCTGCAATGTTCTAAGACAATTTCTCCATTGTTCACCAATTCTCTGATGTAGTGAAACCTTGTATCAATGTGTTTCGTTCTCTTATGAAACACTGAATTCTTTGACAATGTAATAGCTGAGCTATTGTCACAAAAAATCACTATTTCTTTTGCCTGCTCTTGGCCTAAGCTCCTCAACATTCTTCTCATCCAAACTGCTTGACATGCTGTTGCTGTAGCTGCCACATATTGAGCCTCTGCTGTAGACAATGCTACAATGGACTGCTTCTTAGAAGCCCATGAAATGGCTCCTGAACCCATATGAAAAACATAACTGGAAGTGCTTTTCCTATCATCTACACTTCCAGCCCAATCACTATCAGTGTATCCAATTAGATCTGAACATTTTGAGACAGTATATAAAATTCCAATCATTTTGGTACCTTTGACATACCTCAAAATTCTTTTTGCTGCCTGCCAATGTGCCTCCTTTGGCCTCTCCATGAATCTGGAAATTAAACTAATAGCAAACATTATGTCAGGCCTAGTTGCTGTTAAATACATTAGGCTGCCAACTATGCTCTTGTACAAACTAGGATCAAAATCCTTGTTGTTGTCCTCTCTGCTGAGTTTTAATCCCATTACTGTGGGAGTGATTGCTGCCTTGCACTCTTGCATGTTAAATCTGCCCAACACTTCATTTACATATCTTGCTTGTGAGATAAAAATTCCATTTTCATTTTGATCTACTTCTATGCCTAAGAAGTATCTCAAGAAACCCATGTCAGTCATTTCAAATTCCTCCTTCATGACTGATTTGAAATTCTCAATGAGATGATCATCATTACCTGTGAAAATAACATCATCAACATATAAGACAACAATCAAAATTTTACCATCCTTTTCTTTGATGTAGACGACGGGTTCTCCTTCACACTTGTCGAATTCATTATCCAATAGATAGGAATCTATCCTGCTGTACCATGCTCTTGGCGCTTGCTTCAGCCTATAAAGAGCTTTCTTCAATTTGCACACTTTGTGCTCTTCACCTTTCTTCTCATAGCCTAGAGGTTGTTCAATGTAAACCTCTTCCATTAAAACTCCGTTTAGGAATGCTGACTTGACATCCATTTGGTAAACTTTCCATTTGTTTTGTGCTGCTATGGACAGCACTGCTCTCATGGTTTCCATTCTTGCGACCAGTGCGAAAGTCTCCTCATAATCTCTCCCATACTGCTGCTTGTACCCTTTGACAACCAGCCTTGCCTTGTGTCTTTCTATCTTGCCTTCAGCATTGCTCTTGGTCTTGTAGACCCATTTAACTCCAATGACTTCTTTACCTTTTGGTAGCTCAACCAAATCCCATGTTTTGTTTCTCTCTATGGCATTAATCTCCTCATCCATAGCTTCTATCCATTTCTTATCTTTAATTGCATCTTCGAAATGAATAGGATCATCAACATGACAATATAAAGCAAATAAGGAATTCATTCCTTCATCATAAATGTCACTTAAGTTTCTGAATTTCTTACCTCTTTCATTTGGTGTGCAAATGCTTGAAGATGCACTTGAATTTCCTCCTTGTGATGTGCTTGGAGAAGCACTTTCATTTATCCTCAATGGTGTCCCTTGCTGTCCTTGTGTTGGCGCTGCTGTTTGGGGATGCATTTCAACCATCTCCTCATCATCTTCATCATGAGACAAACTATTTTTAACATTCATTGTTTTCTCTATGCTTCCATCCCAAGCTTCCTCCTCAATGAATTGAACATCTCTGCTGACAAAAAACTTCTTGGTAGATGGGATATACAACCTGTAAGCTTTGGATTCCTCACTATATCCAATGAAAATACATTTCTCCCCTTTGCTGTCCAACTTCCTCCTTAGCTGATCTGGTATGTGTGCATAGGCCACACATCCAAAAACTTTCATGTGGGTGACTCCTTGCTTTCTCCCACTCCATGCTTTTTCCGGCACTTTGTTCATGACTGCTTTTGTAGGACACCTGTTCAAAATGTAAACTGCACAACTTACAGCTTCAACCCAATAATCACTTGGCAAATGCTTTGCCTTTAGCATGCTCCTCGCCATATCCATGATGGTCCTGTTCTTCCTTTCAGCAACTCCATTTTGCTGTGGGGTGTACCTAGCTGTAAACTGTTTATGAATTCCATTTTCTCTACTGGTAGGAATTCCTTAGAGATATACTCACCTCCTCTGTCAGTTCTCAAAACTTTGATGTGCAACCCGCTTTGGTTTTCCACAAGTGCCTTGAAATTTCGAAATTTTTCAAACACTTCACTTTTTTTTTAAGGAAATAAGCCCAAGTCTTTCTTGTAAAGTCATCAATGAATGTTAGGAAATATTGGCTGCCTGCTAATGATGGATTTTGCATTGGTCCACATAAGTCTGAGTGGACAATCTCTAAGGGTGTCTTTGCCCTTATGCTTTTCCCTGATGGAAAACTTTCTCTATGTTGTTTACCCAATATGCAACCTTCACATACACTGTCCGGTTTCTCTATCAATTGTAATCCTCTTACCATTCCTTTTCTACTCAACAAGTTAAGACCTCCAAAGTTGAGATGCCCAAATCTCAAGTGCCACAACCAATTTTCATCCTTTGGCACACTTTGGAAAGCCTCTTGGGTAACTACTGCAATTTCTCCTTTGTTTTTCAAATCTGCCCTTATTCTAAGAGGGAACATCCTGTTCCTTGTCATCTTCACTTCAGCAATGCATCGTTTGCTGGGTGCTATATCCATGATGGTGCATACATCATTCTCAAAGAAAACATTGTAACCCTTTTGAACAAGTTGTCCAATACTCAAGAGGTTACATCTCATTCCAGGGACATAGTAGACATCTGCTATGGTTTTCTTCTCACCCTTCTTTGTAAATATTTTTACCTCTCCTTTTCCCATAACAGAAATTTTGCTATCAGTTCCTAATGTGACTTGTGATTTTACATTCTGATCTAGAGCAGAAAAGAGGGCTATGTTTCCTGTCATATGGTTGCTGCAACCTGAGTCTAAAAACCATATGTCTTCACTATTTGTTTCAGCCATGTTACAAGCTAACGACACATTATCTTGACTGATGTTTTCTCTAGTGACATTTGCATTTTGTCTATTACTCATATCATGCTGCTTCTTTTTACATTCACTGGCATAATGCCCATATTTTTTACAATAATAACATTGGACATTGGATTTTTCATACCTTTTTCCTAGAGCATGATGTTGTCCTCTTTGTTGGTTGCTGCCTTGGCTTTGGTTCTGATTTGGATTGCTGCCTCTTCCTTGAGCATTTGCTAGACTGTTCCTTCCACCTCTGTTTTGACTTCTGCCTCTTCCTCTCTTGTTTCCTCTGCCTTGACCTCTTCCTCTTCCAAAGGACATCTGGGTCTTGAAGGCTTGCTCTAGAGATGAGTTTTCATTTCTACTCAACCTCTACTCATGTGTTATCAATGATGCATGAAGCTCATCAACTGAAAAGTTTGGGAGATCCTTTGTCTCTTCTATGGTGGTGACAATCACATCAAACTTTGAGGGTAAGACCCTCAATAATTTCTCCACAATCCTCCTTTCTTCAAGGGTTTCTCCATGAGTCCTCATCTGTGTGACCAGACCAATTACATGTGTGAAGAATGAGTCAATATTGTCTGACTCCTTCATGCACAGGTTCTCAAAATCTCTCCTCAGCAATTGTAGTTTTGTTGTCTTCACTTTCTCCATGCCTTGATAGGTTGTCTTGAGAGTTTGCCATGCTTCCTTGGATGTCTTGGCTGCTGCTATCCTTGGAAACACACTCTGGTCCACTGCTTGATACAAAGATACAATGGCTTTTGCATCCTTCTTCCTATTACTCTTCAATAGATCCTTCTCTGCCTGAGTTAACCTATTAAAACCATTTTCATCTGCTGGTTCTTCAAACCCATATTCAACTAATTCCCATAAATCTTGAGAGATAAACAGGGCTTTCATGGTTATGGCCCAATAGTCATAGTTTTTCCCATTAAACTGTGGGAGCTGGGTGTTAAACATACCCATACTATTTCTTGTGCTAGCCATTCCTTGCATTCTAAACTATGGTTTAAATTCTTGACTGTGTGTTTAAAAACACTGACTGTTTCTTCAACAGCTACACAAAAAAACCTTGAGGAATACCTGAATCTTTTGCCTGAGACTTCACTCTGCTGGAGAAGTTGTTGCAGCAAAAGAACTCATTTCTTCAGCTTCTTGAACACCTTCAAAGAGCCTAAGCCTGCTTCGATACCACTGTTGGGTATTTTTCTGGTAAAATCCCAAAAACGAATAAACAAACTGCACACAGAGACAATGCTCTGTTTTTCTCTCCATAGGATCTTTTGCACAGGGAAGCTTTAAATAAAATGTCTGAGAATAGAGTATTACACACCCACACAAGGATTTGTATTCATTAAAAATATAATGCCTGATACATATTCATCCTCTTTCACTCAGAGGGATTTACCAAAAATACATTTCAACCATCAACAAAAAAAACTCTGTCTTCTCCTGAGATTTTACACTGTTGGGTAAAATTCTCATTTACATTCACTACTGTGAAAAACATTTTATATATACTGCTGTAAAAATAATTTTACATATGCAGTAAAATTTTTCATTACATTCACAAAAAAAATTCTTTACTCACACCATACGATTCTTCATTCTTCCCTTCGTTTGGGAAACCAGCAAAAATTACATTTCAATCTGGGTTTTTGTTTCACACTGTTGTGCATTCACACATACAAAAATTAACTTCAGAAGAAAATTTCCCCTGCTTCTTCTCCTATGCGCTGTTGTGCAATATTCGCCTTCGCATTATACAAAAGATGGTCAACACACATTAAAACATATTTCATATACGATACATATGTGACCAAATAAAAAAAATTACGTGCTTTTCTTACCCATACCTCCGTAAGAAATAAAAATATTAAAATTAAAACTTATACCTAACATCTATGACTAACATTAACTTTTCATTAAATATTTTCTGAAATGCTGGTCAAACAAAAACGTTTACTCCATGTAATATTCATTTGATGCAGGCTCGAATGCAAGTTGGATTGATGGACGGTGGAGAATGCTGAGCTGAATCGGACAGTAGACGAAGATTTCGGGAGGCTCCTTTATGCTGAACTTTAGCCTCCGATAAACCTGTACGGAAGGAAAAATGTATTGGACGCGCGTCAAAATTTCATTGCATCGGAGTCGATTATACGGAAACCACTTCACACCAAAAGGTGGTCCGAAATGCATCAGGTGGTTTATGGTTTCGCTGCGGGGGTTTTGGGCGTTCTACGCATGCGATTGAAATTACATTTTCAACACCTGTGATCTCACCGCTATAGTGCTCTCACTATCGTAGTGCTCTCCAAGTGATACTCTCTTGCAGTCTTGAGGAAAACCTTATGAGTTTTCTGCAATCTCAACGATTTCACCTCGCATTCTTCTTGAACAAACTCTTTGAAGTGCGTCAAGCTTTTTGGAAGTACCAATCTCAACGATCTTCCCTCAACGAGAGATAACTACCTTATTAAGGACGGATCAGCATGGGGTTTTCCCTTATAATGTAGTTGAAACTTGAAACATGCAAATATATTGCGAGGCCGTGAAAACAGGATGGGTTATGGGTTAAGAATTGTGGCTGTAATTCGTCACCGATTGCTACCTCAAAACCGACATGAGAATATGTCCATGTTTTTTCCATTATGTTTTCCCAAAGTCGAAAATTCTCATTGAATATTACATTGTTGGAGAATCTAATCCAACCACATGTTAGGTGTCAAAACCATTTCTCTAAGTGTCCAATTCATTTTCAGTTAAGTCTAGTTAAGTCGAGTTTGACTCCAGTGATTTATGACTGACGCTTCCATTGTAATATTACTTAAGTGATTTGTAATAATGAGAAGAGTAAGCAGAACAAGTCCTTTGCTCCATATTTTGTTCTCTTCCATTTTTGTTATGGTATCAGAGATTAGCTTGTGTAAGACTCCTTGAGAGCAACAGAGAGAGACGAGTTTTCATAGGACTCCATGAGAGAGCAGTAACGTGAGTGAAGAGAAAACGTAAGCCTCTTTGAGAGAGCAACAGAAGTGAGTGAAGAGAAAGCGTAAGCCTGTTTGAGAGAGCAGCAGAAGTTTAGGGGAAGCCTCTTTGAGAGAGTAGTATAAGTTTGAAGAAGCCTGAAAAGAATCAGCAAGAAAACCAAAAAGGCAGCTACAACAAGGTGAAGGCGAAAAGCCTGTGAAAAAGCACCAAGAAAACCAAAAAGCCGGCTACAGCAAGGCGAAGGCGAAACATATTGAAGAATTTGTTTTGGGAGATTAATGCTTCCATGCGTTAAAACCAGTGCGTTAATAACTCCACTAATGTTGAGCAGTCAAAAGAGAAAGCGCATTAATTGAGGCTTCCTCGCATCGATTTTAAATTGGCGCAGGTTAGTTGTAATGGACAGTGCGTTAGAGCACTAACGCTCGCCGTCAGGGTTAGCAGGTGGCCTTTGCTCATCCCACAGAGTGTTAAGGTAGCAAGAATCGTCCAGTGCCTTCGTAAAAGACAGAATTTTTATATAGGCTCCATGTGATTGGGAAAAGGAGATATAAAAAAAGTGCTCATGTGACATTTTAAAAAGGCTTATGAAATTATTTAAAAGAGGTTTTTTTCCATGTAATTTTTTATATAGGCTCCACGTGATTGGGAAAAGGAGATATAATGTAATTTTTTTAAAAAGGCATTATATGCTGTAAAATAAGTTTACGTTAAAAAGAGGGAATTAAAAGGAGGGAACTACAATAAATTTTGAGTTAACAATTGATTAAGAAATTGGAAAAGCCAAGAGATTAACAAAGTCAAAGCGACTATATGAGATTTTTGATATCTTTTTAGATCCGGAAGTGAAGAGGAAAAAGGATGCCTTTGCATTGAAATGCATAAAAGAATCTGTCGATGATAGCATTCTACCCATGATTTTAGAAGTCAAGACAACCAATAAGGCCTTGGATACTCTTGAGAGATGTTTTGGTCCAAGGGGGAGTTTTGAAATTGAAGATGAAGGTGGATCTATAGCAGCAAATCTGCATCCACAACAATGGATTGTTGAAATCCACTGTGCTTAGTCACATGTGGATGATGCATGTGAAGAAGTCGCAGAAGCAAGAGAGAAGGAGCATTCATATGGTCACGAACTCCACTGTGCACAACCACAGGTGAACAAAAAGTTGGAGATTCGACCAACAGAGCTTATTGATGATGATTTGGTAATTCCAGCAACAGATGAATCCAACGACAATGCTTGTTGAGGACAATGAAACTGCCATTGTAGCAGTCAATGCTAAGGTGAATACATCAATCAATATTTCTGATGTAACTTTTGATAAAGAATTGTTGGGTAATGATGAAAGGTTGCAGGTGATGCAACAAAAACATCATATTGACATGATGTTATTTGGTGGGACAGTTGAAGACAGCGTGTTTGCAGCAGCACAGGTTAGTATAGAAGTCAAAAAGACAGACACAGAGATAGAGGAAAAAGCAAAGAAGGAACCTCAGTAAGAGAAAATAGAGACAGATGCAGAAGCAACAGCTGAGAAAGAAGCGCAACATGGAAAAGCTCTCATTGCAGAGCAGAAGGAACATAACCAATGTGGTTCTCCAAATATTTTTAATTCTAATGTTGATTTTTAGTGTGCAAGTACAGAGAATGATTTTGAAGAGCAGTTAAATTTTCTTGAATCATTGCTTGCAACACCATGTCTAGATGAGGTCTGCATAGAAAATGCAGAAATGAATGTTGAAGATAACATCAATGACGAGCAAATCAATGAAATTTTCAAGTTTTGGAGTGCTGAAGAATTATTATTTTATTCTAATGTTATGTTGTCGGAGATTGATGATGAAAAGAGCACTACATAAAATAATATGTGGCAGTAGCGCACATACAACTCATTTTTTTAAGAAGTCCATGGTATGCTTAAAAAGCCTAGAAGAATGGAAGGCACCAGCAAGTGAAGAAACTGAAGTTTGAAGGATACAACAAAGAGAAAAAGTTGAAACAATTTAGAGGCTACATAATCTAGAAGAAGAGAAGAAAATCTAGTCGAAGTCATTTTTTTTAAATTGTAAACCTAGTGAGACATAGACCAGCAGGTATCTTAATTGATTTGTTTTTTTTTTATGTAATTGTAATTAAGGAGGAGTGTTGGAGAATCTAATTCCAACCACATGTTAGGTGTCAAAACCGTTTTCTCCGAGTGTCGAGTTCAGTTTCAGTGAAGTCGAGTTAAGTCAAGTTTGACTGAGTGATTTATGAATGATGTTTCCATTGTAGTCTTATTTAAGTGATTTGTAACACTGAGAAGAGTAAAGAGAACAAATCCCGTGCTCCATATTTTGTTCTCTTCAATTTTTGTCATACACCAGATATAATAGTATAATTGTCATGGGGTCGTAAACGTTCACGACTCTCATAATTCTGAAGCCGAACTCATCACACCGATCTTTGAAGGTGCAGCTTCCCACGCGGGGGCCTGCAAATGAATATACCGCTATTGGGATTCTGGAGAGAGATTCATAATCGGGATGGTTTAGGTCGAGGTGCGCGATATCTTAAGCACAGAGCATAGCCAACGAGTTGCCCATGTTTTGTTTAGTTATTGTTATGCTAAACTCCTGTTCCGTGTGCTTTTGTATAAATCTCGCAATATTAGACAGAATGCTTCCATGGTTAAACCTGAACTTTGAATCGTGTGAACTGCCCAAAAATCCCATCTCCACCTTTGCATCCTCACGAGTCTCCAATGAATTAAAACGAGCAGGAGTTACAGAGGAGTTAGTGTATGCATAAAACTATAGAGTCGTTTCATGCATGTTCTAGTTCCTGTCATTGCCTGACACTGCAACGTAACAAATCCAGTTAGATTCATCTCCATCATTCAACTTATATCTTAACATCGGGAACATTTATAGCTGGCGTGGCGTAAATGTGTTTCGTACAGTGATAAATCGCTGTCCCCGAGTCACCAAATATACTCTTTCGACCATAATTGCAGCTGCCATGATGTTAAAAAACACAACAAAAATAATAATATTTTCGATAAACCAAATAAAATAAACATATTTTCGATAAACCAAATAATATAAACAATGATGGATAACCACAACACCAAAATAAGTGGATTATCCAGCAGTGTAGTGGTGAGAAAAACAACGGGAAAAAATAAAAATAAAAAAAGTTGTTATTTTACAAGTCAAGTCACTTCGCTTGTGAGTTAAAACTCTCAATTAAATTTAACTTTAATCTTATTAATAGAAGAATTATCCTTTTTGACATAAACTCTTAATTAATTTAATCTTATTTATAGAAAAATTAATATTTATTATAATTGAGAAAAAGCTTCTATATTCAAAAAGAATATTTGAGAAATGTAAAATTAAAAATATTTACTATCACTCAACCATATATGAACGGGCACTAAAATATTTGCATTCTTCTTAATACTCACATTTATTTGCATACACTTTTAATATACACACTTAATAATCTCTCGCCACTTAAATCTTTTAAGTCATTATTAACTGTGAGTTGTTTACCACTTGAATGTTTTCACTGATTATTAATTATGGCTTTCTCTTCTGAGGCCACATTTTTGCCTCAACAATAAGTGTTTCTAAAGAATCTATGGATATTTTTTCCAAAAATTTGACTATGAGAGTGTTTAAATTATTCTTTTCATTCATCACCATCAAACTTCAGAGAAACCAAAAATCTTGAAATTGTATAGCTGTAACCAAGATTTTAAAAAATTCTTGATCTTCTTGAAATTCTTATTGTTTTCCAGGCATACTTGTTGTCTCTTTAAACTATGTGATTAAATATATTTGAACTCATACTAAATATATAAATATTAGACTCAAGGTCCCAATCAGAAACTTCATAAAAGGCTAGTACAAATAAACTATATATTATAATGGAGTAGTCTTTAAGTGCGACTTTTTGGAGTGTCTAACGATTTATTGCCGGAATTTGGCAAAAATTTTGTGGACAAATCTTGATTTGTGTTGTTTAAATTGGTTTTTTGATTGCATATATGATTTAGCACCGTCAAAAACCCATGCAGAAGTTCAATTGTGAAGAGTTCACATCTCAAACTTATGATTTCAATGAATCTTTACCAAATTCTAAACAGATTGTGAAGAGCTCACCTGTCAAACTTGTGATTTTAATGAATCCTTTCTAGATACTAAGAAAATTAGATCATAAAATAAACCAAAAAAAATTCAAAAAAATAACACTTAAACTACTAGTATTATAATGATGATGATAGGATCAGTCTTCATGTGATTTTCACACATGAAGACAAGGACGGCAACTCTTCACCATATGCACACAGTTTTTGGTTGCTTAGCTACAGTTTAAATTTCGGAAGCATTTGTGACGTATGTATGAACTAAAATTGTGACTATTATTAGTGTTCTCAAGGTCCTTTAAAATTATGTCTGACTATTATCAAGTTTCTCAAGATCCTCTAAAAGGATCTCCCATATGTTCTTTTTTCTATTTATTGTTCAATTTTCATACAATTCAAGTTCTTTGAAAGGATATCGCGTATGCTCTTTTATCTATTTATTGTTCAATTTTCATACAATTCAAGTTGAAGAACTACAACTCTACTCTATGCTATTGTTCTATTGCATCCCATGCTCTCTAAATGTTTAACTGTTGTACCAATATCACTACATGTTCCTCCTTTATCCATTAGAGTCGTACCATCTCACCAAGGGAAGTCCTGAAATTGTAATTGCACGAATGTATGTGCTCAGGAGGGCAGTGGGTAGTGAATCTAATGGTTGCAAACGCCATGATGATATTTAACAATCATGATGTGATTTATTGAAGAGGTGATTTTGTTATGAGAGAACACAACATGAACAGTGAACACAAAACCCACATCTTGGATTTCACGTTGCCAATGTATGATTTTATACACGGTGATGAAGTTTCTGGATTCTGGCTATCGGTGGCTTCTTCAAGATGCTACCCGAAGTCTCCAGAAGACTCGATACCATCTCCTGAACTATCGAGAAGACTCCCTACCTAACGTAGTTAATGAGGAAGGTAGGTTGTTGGAATTACTCTTTATCCAACACTCCCCCTTAATTCCAACACACAAAATATCTTATAAAACAATACATAAGACACAAACATACTCTTAATTGACATGCCTGCTGGTCTAAGTCTCAGCTAGCCTTACAACATAATCTGGATTTTCTACAACACATAAATTACTTCTACAAAACATAAATTACTTGTACAAAACTCAAATTTTGACTTCCCAAGAGGCTTAGTGAATCTGTCAGCTACATTCTCATTTATATTACAATATATTAGGGTAATTTCTTGTGATTGGACCTTTTCTGTTACAAAATGATATTGTGTGTCTATATGCTTTGACCTTGCATGACATACAGGATTGTTCCCCAATTTAATGGTGCTTTGATTATCACATCTGATCACTGTAGGTTCTTGTTGAACTTCACCAACATCTTCAAATATTCTTCTGAGCCATATGGCTTCACAGGTGGTACGACTTAATGCTTTATACTATGCTTCAGTTGATGACAAGGAAACAGTTTCCTGTTTCTTACTACTCCATGATACAACTCCTCGTTCCATATTGAAGACGTATCTAGTGGTGGATTTCCTATCATCTGGATTTCCAGCCTAGTCAAAATTAGAATGACCTATCAATTCAACATTACAATCATTAGTATATTCAATACCAAAATTGATAGTTCCCTTTAAATATTGAAGGATCCTTTTTTCAGCTATCCAATGGCTTTCATGAGGCTTAGCCATCAATTGACTAAGTATTCTTACTGCGTAAGAAATGTCCAGTCTAGTGGTAGTGAGATAATTCAGACTTCCCACTAATTGTTGATACAATGTTCCATTTCATTTGTTCCATCGTCACTTCTCAGTTTGATATTTTGTTCCAATGTAGTACTCACTGCTTTACATCCATTCATATGAAATCTCTTTAGTACTTCATTTTTATATTTTCTTTGTGTGATTAAGGTTCTTCCATCATCTCTCCATACTTTAAGACCTAGACAATAGTGCATTT
The DNA here is from genome assembly GCA_031772625.1 of Pinus tabuliformis. NCBI lineage: Eukaryota > Viridiplantae > Streptophyta > Pinopsida > Pinales > Pinaceae > Pinus > Pinus tabuliformis. Next base: position 1,654,530,281 of record CM062819.1, read on the forward strand.
GACCAAGATCTTTCATCTCAAATTCCTTTAATAAGTTCCTTTTTATATCTTTAATTAAGTTATCAACACTCCCTGTTATTATTAGATTATCAATATATATAGATATCAATACTATATCTCCATTTCTATCTGTCTTGACATATAAATTAGGATCATTCTTGATTTTGTTGAATCCTTGCTAGAAGAAGAATTTATCGATTTTCTCATACCAAGATATAAGTTCCTATTTTAGTCCATATAAGGACTTTTTTAACTTGCATACAAGATGTTCTTGTCCCTTCTTTACAAATCCTTCTGGTTGAACAAGATAAATCTCCTCTTTTAAGTCACCATTTAGAAAAGATGACTTCACATCTAATTGATGTAGCTTCCAATCATATTTAGTTTCCAATGCTATCATTATTCTGATTGTATTCATTTTTGCAACCAAAGCAAAGGTATCTTCATAATCTATACCTTATTTTTGTGAATAACCTTTTGCAACCAATCTTGCCTTATACTTGTTTATGCTACCATCTACATTAATTTTTGTCTTGTACAACCATTTTGATCCTATAGGAACTTTATTTTCAGGTAGTTCTATTAATTCCAAAGTTTCATTTTTCGTTATAGAGTCATATTCTTCTTTAATAGCTTCCATCCACTCTTTATGATTTTTAGCTTGTTCATAATTTAAAGCCTCAAAAACAGTCATTACCTCACACATTAAAGCATAATTTTTACACCCGATAAGGTTTTCAATCTGTCGTGTTGACCTTATTAGAGGTTCATTACACTGTGGAGTACCTTCTCTTCTTCTTCTTCTCTGTGTGGTGCCTTCATCACTTCTTTGTGGACTTTGACTCCTTGACATGTCTTTTGGAATGTGCATGCTTTCTTGAGCTTGAGTTGATTCCACAACTTATTCTTCTTCCTTAAAGGTGTCATAAGGAGGTTGTCATACATTATGTTCATATTCTCTTACTTGTTTATCTGCATGCTCATGAAACATAACATCTCTACTTGCAAATACCTTGTGAGTACTTGGATCATACATTTTATATGCTTTTTTATCAGTACAATGTCCAATAAAAATGGATTTGATGGCTTTAGCATCTAATTTTCTCCTATCCTCTTTAGGAATATGAGCAAAGGCCATGCATCCAAATATCCTTAAATGAATAAATTTAGGTTTAAAACCATAAAATTCTTCAAATGGTGTTTTGTGCTCAAGATACTTAGTAGGGCTTATTTTTTTAAGATATGCAAATGTATTAATGGCTTCATCCAAAAAACTATTAGAAAGTCATTTACTTTTCAACATACTACGAGCACATTCAAATAATGTTCTATTCTTTCTCTCGGCTACTCCATTTTGTTGAGGTGTATGTGGTACTATAAATTGTTGCATAATTCCATTTTGTTTGCAATATTTGATAAAAAGCTCTTGAAGTGTACTCACCACCTTTATCTAATATAGGAATTTTAATGCTCTTTCCTATCTGATTTTAAACCATACTTTTGAATTCTTTAAAGGATCCAAACGCATCACTTTTGTTTATTATAGAGTACACCTAGGTGTATCTAGTGCTATCATCAATAAATATAAGAAAGTAATATGCTCCACCAAGTGACTTAGTTTGTATGAGACCACATACATTAGTATGCACTAATTCATGTATTTCACATTTTCTTCTACTTTCATGCACAAGAAATTCTTCCCTATGTTGTTTTCCTAGTGCACAATCTTCACATTCAAAGTGTTCTCCCTTAATATTTGGAATACCCTCTATCGTAAATTTCTTTTGTAGTAACATTAGGTCATTATGATTTGAGTGTCCATACCTTTTATGCCAAATATCTATATTTGACATGCCCGTTGATGCCAAATCTTGATGCCCATTCTTTAGTACATCAAACTTGTATAATCCTCCAAGTCTCATTCCTTTTGAAACAACCTTGTAGTTGTCCTACACATCCTCTACCAAACAATGTGATTTCACAAATTCAACTTTTAAATGTTGATCTCCAATAGTTGAGACTGAAATTAAGTTCTTCTTTAATCCTGGAACATGCACCACATTTTGAATTTGCTTTTCTTGTCCATTAGGCATCATAACACTTATATAACCATATCCTTTAAGTTCATGTGTTCTATTATCTCCTAAATAGATGTGTCCACCATTATTAACGTCATGATAAGTATCAAACCAATCTCTTTTGCATGACATGTGTTATGGACATTTTTGTGCCTTACAGCATGAAGCATGAAATGTCCATAATCTAAGGGATCCAAAGTCCCTAAACATGTTGTTCCTACCCCTAGAGGAACAAGGTCAACAAACCACAGCACTAAATATCAGTTCTCCACCTGAAAACACTCAAAAACAAGCAAATTCTGGATCATGTCAACTGCTCCACTGAGCATCTGCGCTGAATGTCAAGTGCTCCACTCTGTACCTGCGCTGAATGTCAACTGCAAAGAAGGCCACCTGCGCTGAGCGTACTTGGACAAGTGGCACAATCATTCCTCAAGGTGTCAGCGCCCAGGAAGCTTCCAAAATGACACTTGGATCAAGGAATTCGCCTGGTGATGAGTAAGAGGGTCTAGATCTCCAAGTGGAAGCAAGAACCTCCAAGTGGACTCAAGAACTGAAGAATAACTAAAGTGGGAGAGGACACTAGTCAGCTTCATGCCAGCCTCAAGCTGACTCATCCTTTCTCCAAAACTCCTATATATAGAGCTCTCTCATGAGGTCTAAGGAGGCTGGAATCTTGTGAATGTAAGGAAGTGTTGTTGGTTTGAGTTTAGAGCTATTGGGTGATTTGCTTTGAAGGAGGTGAAGAGGAGATTTCTTTCTACTGGGAAGGTGATGCTGGATTGGGCCTCTTATGGTTGTATCACTTCCTGAACTTTACTTCTTCCATTAATAAAGCATTTGAGGTTCTTCTATATGCATGTGTCTCAATGATGTATTGTCATACTTGTGTATTTGATTTATTCTAATCCTTGAATCAGTTATGAATGTATGCTTCCTGTAGTTTCCCTCTCTTGCCATTTTGCAGGATCTTGGTGTAGCTGGGCCAGTGAAAGAGCAAGGAGCTGGGAGCAAGCAGCAAGGAGAGAAGATTGGATCAACCATTAGCAAAAGACATCGGTTAGTGGATCTCTTTCTCCCCTATTTTACTTTCATAAAGAAGAAATCTTAGATAGCTTTGCTTTGATTGTTGCTGAGGTACTATCACCCTTAGAGTGGGATAGGGTCATTCTGTATTGGATACTTTTCCCTACAACAAATTGGCGACTCCGCTGGGGGATCGTATCTCATTGGTTGTTTGTGTTTTTGCTATTCATTTCATAAACACAGGTAGTACCGAATCGAACTGCATTTGGATCTTTCAAATGCAAAGTAGAGGGCAGCTACTCTAGCTCAGTTTCTGGGCATGTTTATGATTTGAAGAGCTGATCCACAAGGACTCTGAACAACTCTTAGTGATAGCTTTTCATCCTCCTAATTACCCTTTAGTGTGTACTTGATTGATAGCTTTTGATTTGGCCAAAAACTGTGAATTTTTGAGCAATCTGTAACCCGGAAACCAAGAGAAACGAGAGTTTCTCTCTTCATTGCAGGCACTGTGAAGGCAGTCTGCATTTCATCGCAGGTCCCGAAGGGGCTACCTGCACTGAATGTCAAACTGACAGTGTACTACCTGCGCTGAACCAGTTTTGCCTTGTGCAACTGGGGTTCCCTGCTGTTTATTGCCCTGTGTTCATCCTCGTTTTGCAGCCTGTTATCAGTCAATGTACCTATCTGAAACCACCTTTCCTTGCCACTATTCCGCCTCGGTTGTATAAAGAAACTGTATTTGTTCTTTGTATTTCTTATATCATTTGCAGTTTCCCATAACGAAAAGTGAACTAGTCTTGTTGTGGCCTCTTAGATCTAGACCTGTGATAAGTGTCGTATTGATCTTAAGAGTTAGTTTGTTTGTTGCTCATAGCTGATTGAGCTTTTGCTTTCGTCATATGGTTTGAATTTATGTATTTGTAGTGTCGAAACAAGTAAATCTTAAGGTGTCTTGATTTTGGACAAAGCTTGTTTGCTTTCACTTGAAATTGAATTCAAGGATATACAACAACTTTCTTTTTGTAATACATCAACATTAAGAAAGAGAAAAGAAATACCTGCATTTTGCATTTGCATTTTTGATAAGTTTTCATGTTGATTTAGGAGAAAGTGCATTAGAGTGTGCTGATTTCTCTTTGAGAAAAGATAGTCGCTCTCTTTTCCCTTAGTAGCTAGGATTTTCAAAGTTGAAAGATTATAAAGCTTGCTTATCATCTTAGACTGCATTTAGGAATTTGTACCAATACATCTCGTGGTGATCCTGAAAGACAAACTTTAAAAAAGATCAACTTAAAATATATTGAATGAACCTAACAATGCTTTGCAACATAACGCTCACAGTAGAGGTCTAGGTAGAGACGTGTTCCGGCGTCGTTAAACGTAGTGACTGTCGATCTCTACGAAGGTGGGTGATTCCTCCTGAGAGATGATAGCACTAATACGGACTTGTGCTCCCACGTACCGTCGCGTATATATTGGGAGACCCCTATAGGCATTTATCCTTTATCCTTAGGAAGCCGTGTCGGCCGCCCTACCGATTGCGATGCAGTGAACACAGCATTCACGAAGATCGACCACCCGTACCGTAAAACGTATTCTGTGGTTTCACGAAAGGTTTGGCACACCCTCTGCCTAGATCTCCAGAGCAGTTTCTTTTGGCCTTTTTCAAACTCTATAACTGAAAAAGTCCATCCGAGCATTTGTCACTTCGGGCTCGTTAAAACATCGAAGGAGACTAGAGTCATCTTTAGCTTTTTCTCGACTCTTTAAAACTGAAAAAGCAAGTTGTGTCTAAAAGCGTCTAATAAAATTCATTCAATTCGGAAATATAATTCCCCCTTTTTGTATTTTAGTTGATCGAGTAATCCGCAACCGTGGAAGAAATTCAATTGAAACCCCGTCGTTCGCGGAGGCTTGCGAGTCAACCGTCTTTGTCTCCGGAATCGAAAGTAGTACGGACAAAGCGAACTCGCTTAACCGGGTCGAAATATCCTATCAAAGTTAGAACAACTGTTCCAACAACATCTGAGATCCCAGTTACTCCAAGTATTTCTGGAATCCCTGCCTCTATTGAAGAAGTTCAACAGCCACAGAGGGACAGTAACACTGATCCTGGTCTGGGAACAAGTACTTGCATAACTGAACCAGTTCCATCTGTAACCGGTCCAGAGAGTATTGTTCCTCAAACAACTGTCGCTGTCGAAACAACCTCTTCTTCGGCACTAGAAATCTTTTACGGACCTGACGGTCTTCCTCTTCCACTTGGTTTGATTGCAATAGAGGAAATCGTAGAGGACCCGCAAGCAAATACTCCAACTCATTTTGGAGTAGGTGTCACTCTTTTTCCTTCTACAACAGAAGTTTGTCCATCACCAGTGGAAGTTCCTGTAGAATCGCTAGGCAGTCTATTAGATAGACTTAAAATGTCTGAGCAACCGTCGACATCTAGGACTATGTCGAATGACACAGCGACGGCAGAGCTCCCTGCTGCCACTCTGACGATGTTTTCCGGCGTACCATCTATCCCAACTAGCTCTCAACAGCTAGAAGGAGTCCACCCAGGGACTATTTCGACAGTGTGGTCTGTTCGAGTTTGTTCTTCCGGTATAATACCCGGTAATTCTTATGTTGAAACTAGACAAATTGATCCCTATGGAGGTCAATTTGGGCCATCCAGTCCTCAAAGGCAAGCCATACCCTTGAGTTCCGGATTGCTACCGTATGGGGGGCAATATGCCCTTTCATTACCCCCTTCGAGAGGACACCCATACGGCAGTTCTCAATAGTGTTCAGGTTTGACTGGAGTTACGACAAGTGGTTGGGTACCTATGTTACCCCAACAGCCAAGAGTTGTGTATTCTATGCAACAATGTGTACCTATGTCTAGCATCCCGACGACGCCAGCTATTGTAACCGTGTCGCAGGTTCAAATGATGCCTGTTGTATGTCAACCCCAGGTTGTAATGCAACATCCCCTTGACCCTGCAACACAACCAAAATCGCCAACTGCCGGGACGACACAGGTCCAAACGGGTATATTTACCCCGCATCTTGGTCCGTCGGTTAGTATAGCACAGCAAAACATGGCTTCACAGCCATGGATGGTGCAGTACCAACAACCACAGTTCCAGCAGGTGTACCAAGGATCTGAGCAACAGATCTTTGCGAATAGTGGACAACCCTATATTCAAAACAGGTTAAATCAACCACTTTACAGTGGTCAAGTCCACCAGCCGTATTAGTCATACCAGCATCAATTGCATTATGCTGGTATGCAAAGGCCTACTGCTCAGGCGATTCCATCGTATCCTGGGTACGCCTCGCCAAACCTGAATCAACAGTTACCATTCGTGGCAACTTTAGAATTACCAGATTTACATCGATTGACGAACGATCCAATTGCCTATGCCCATTGGTGGCCAGCGATTCCTCACAAGCTTCCGTCGGACATTCCTAAATTCAATGGAAATCCTGGCGAAGACCCATCGAATCATATGATGACTTTTCATCTGTGGTGTTCGTCGAACACCTTGAATGATGATTCGAGAAGGCTTCGCCTTTTTCAGAGGACATTGACAAGTCTGGTGGCTAAATGGTATATTGAATTACCTAGAGCCTCTTTCGACAATTTCAGTTCACTAGCCACGACTTTCTTAACCCATTTTCAGTTACCTATAAGGTACGAAACTTGAACAGAGATCTTAACCAATTTCAAGCAGACAACGGCCACACATATATCCGATCATATACATGAGTGGCATCGTCGTCGCAGAATGGTAAAGACTTATGTTCCAGATCAGCTATTAGCTAAGTGGTTTATAAAGTCGCTTCTTCCTGCTATAACAGAAGATGTGGCCAAGGGAGGGGTCGTAACAGAGGAGCATGTTATTGCTCGTGCCCAGTATTTAGACTTAGTATATACTCAGTCTGGCACGCTCTATGACAAGATACCTGATGCCCCCAGACCGGAATTTTCAATTCCTCCTCCTCCTGGATCAAATAGTGACTCTCATGCCGGCGACGGTGTGATTGGCACTGCAAACACAAAGTCGACAAGGGATTCGAATAAGAAACCCCGTAAGACTTCGAATCAAAAGGCAAATCAAGAGGTTCTTGCTTCGGAAATAAATGCCATATCAGCAGATAAAGGCAAAAATTCCGATCAACCAGGAAGCAAGAAAAAGCAAAACAAAGGAAAGAAGAAAGAACAAGGAGAATCATCTCCTAAAAGATCTTCTTCAAACCCTCCTGGGAAAGGAAAACCAAAAAGTCCATGTTTTATATGTGACGAGGATCATTGGACAGCAGACTGTCCATACAAAGCTGAGCTAAAAAGATTCTTAAAGAATTCACAAACCCCAGCTGTGTTAACTGATCCGTTTCCGAATCCAGGTCAAAATCTGGTTGATAGTGGAAATGCTTCCCCGTGCCAGGTGCTAATGTTGTCGACCTCCAAGCGACAGAATGATGCTTTGATTTCGACAAAGAACAAAGATTACGGGAATCCGCAGTCGTCGAACGGCAAAGAAAAAGATCAACCAAGCAGTTCAACGACAACTTCGGCAGGAGTTATGCCACCCATCTTTACGGGAAGCATTCCAATGATCCATGGAAACAATCATTCTCTCCAAAATATCGGAGTAATTTTCCTAAAAGACCCCACTTTAATGGGTACTTTTGCCCTACCGCCTTCGAGTAATCTAGCGGAAATGGCCACGATGGAATATGAAACCTTCTATTTCTAATGGATCTAAAGCTTCGAGGATAGTTCCTATCTCATGTCAACCTCGTTAAAAAATGAAATAAGGAGTCTAGAGGATAGTTCTTTTCTGTGTCAACCTCATTAAAAAATGAAACAATCCCCCAAAGTCTAGGGGGCATGCGCCTCGTTTGCATTATTATGCTGGGGGCATGCAAAATTTATCGAGCAGTTTTAGCACATAGTTCATGCTCGTTAAAAAATAAACGCAAGATCCGAGCAGTTTTAGCACATAGTTCATGCTCGTTAAAAAATAAACATAAGATTGTGAGCAGGCTTTCCCTTAGAGTTCAAGCTCATCCAGAAAAAATGAACCGGTAAATAACCATTGTGATCGTAAATTTATCAGCCATAAAAGCCTTGGTCATGTTTGCACCTATCACCTCCACCGTCATTTGGCCGATCGTTCACCTCCATATGATTGTTTACCCTTTTTGAGGAACAGCTGCGAAGAGTGATTTCACTTAGCCATCCTTGTGACACTGCCATGATTGGAAAATTCCAACCTGTACCTGGAATCTGCTGCTATCCTTGTTTATCACTCATTCCTCAAAAGACGAGTCTTCTTTGAGCTCTTTTCATCTGACTCGTAAAATATGAAAAGTTTGCCGAGTTTTGGCCTTCCAGCTCGTTAAAGTGACCGGAAGAGCTATCCATCCTCTAGATTTTAATCTTTTTGGACCTGAGGGATTATTGCACAAAAAGGTCGAGCGCTTGTTTTATTCGGCTCGTTAAAGTTATCGAAAACTCATCCGTTCTGTATTGTTTTACACTTTTTCGGACTTAAGGGATTAGATGACGAAAAAGGAATTTTGGAGTTAACTTTCTGTACCTTTTCAGACTCTCTAAAAATGAAAAGGACCGAGTTTTCCTTGTCGTTAGACTCGTTAAAATGATTAAACAGCGACAAACTTGTCTTTAGACGAGAACGAGTTTCCCTATCGCTAGGCTCGTTAAAACATAGCGATGGGCTTGCCCGAAGGGCAGGTTATAGAACAAGCATATGTTATCCTCCTCAAGCTTGACAAAAATAAAGAGGTACTGGTCATAAATGACTGGGGAAAAATTGGGAGAACCTCAAAGCTTTAATGGTAGCAAGTCGCTCTTGAACATGACACTTTTCCTCTGTACCACATCGGGTTGGGTTGTTTCATTCACCGGTCTCATCACCATGGTCTCGCCAAACCATCCATTTGGGGTAATGCTACCAATCCATCGCATCAGTGTCATTATATGTTCAAGAGATGTTGTTCAGAAAGAGTCAACCGTGTCCCATCCATGACCGCCTCCCTGAATCATATGTCACAGATTGTTTTCACCTCCACTAAAATCATTAGCTCCGTTCCGTGTCACTGATGTGGGATTCATTAAGGCCCTCCTTTGACAGATCGCTTCTTGTCGACTTCAGCTCATTATCCAAGAAGTTGATCTAGGAACAACCCCTTCAGTACTTTGAAGCTTGCATGCCTCAATGGCAAGTTTCTCACTTCCGGCGACAGGTATACATCAATGACCTTCGACCAGTAGACTTTGCGTGGTGTTCAACGCCAAGTCCTATATTCACACCACGTGAATTGTACTGCAGTACCTTGAGGGTCATTATCATTATCGGTGATTCCTCTCGCGCTTGTTAACGGTTTACATCATTGATCGATAATCAAGTGATGTCTTTCCATGTTCGACTTCAGCGCAATTCTCACATGGATCGACTTGTACTTAGAGTGAAGTTCGAACGAGTTTGAAGACCCCGGATCTAGTTTCATCCATCCGGGCTGCGACATATATTCAGGAAATATAAAGACATTTGACACGTACATCATTGCAGTAGATGGTCATCCTACTCAAAGGATGATAATTTCAGCAGAGAATTATCAGTCTACCATCAGACGATCGTCTGTTCTATGTACCAAAATGAATTTATAAAGCTGAGCATGGGAATGCCCGCCTCAGCTAGATCATGAAAGCAGAATGAAAAATAATGTATTGCATTTTATTTTATTACAAGTCACCTCTCAACAATTGAATGAACTTCGGATCCTTCGGATAAAGCATTTCACCCGATAAACGACCTCATACTTTAGGGGGCAACTGTTATGGACATTTTTGTGCCTTACAGCATGAAGCATGAAATGTCCATAATCTAAGGGATCCAAAGTCCCTAAACATGTTGTTCCTACCCCTAGAGGAACATGGTCAGCAAACCACAGCACTAAATATCAGTTCTCCACCTAAAAACACTCAAAAACAAGCAAATTCTGGATCATGTCAACTGCTCCACGGAGCATCTGCGCTGAATGTCAAGTGCTCCACTCTGTACCTGCGCTGAATGTCAACTGCAAAGAAGGCCACCTGCACTGAGCGTACTTGGACAAGTGGCACAGTCATTCCTCAAGGTGTCAGCGCCCAGGAAGCTTCCAAAATGACACTTGGATCAAGGAATTCGCCTGGTGATGAGTAAGAGGGTCTAGATCTCCAAGTGGAAGCAAGAACCTCCAAGTGGACTCAAGAACTTAAGAATAATTAAAGTGGGAGAGGACACTAGTCAGCTTCATGCAAGCCTCAAGCTGACTCATCCTTTCTCCAAAACTCCTATATATAGAGCTTTCTCATGAGGTCTAAGGAGGCTGGAATCTTGTGAATGTAAGGAAGTGTTATTGGTTTGAGTTTAGAGCTATTGGGTGATTTGCTTTGAAGGAGGTGAAGAGGAGATTTCTTTCTGCTGGGAAGGTGATGCTGGATTGGGCCTCTTATGGTTGTATCACTTCCTGAACTTTACTTCTTCCATTAATAAAGCATTTGAGGTTCTTCTATATGCATGTGTCTCAATGATGTATTGTCATACTTGTGTATTTGATTTATTCTAATCCTTGAATAAGTTATGAATGTATGCTTCTTGTAGTTTCCCTCTCTTGCCATTTTGCAGGATCTTGGTGTAGCTGGGCCAGTGAAAGAGCAAGGAGCTGGGAGCAAGCAGCAAGGAGAGAAGATTGGATCAACCATTAGCGAAAGACATCGGTTAGTGGATCTCTTTCTCCCCTATTTTACTTTCATAAAGAAGAAATCTTAGATAGCTTTGCTTCGATTGTTGTTGAGGTACTATCACCCTTAGAGTGGGATAGGGTCATTTCGTATTGGATACTTTTCCCTACAACAACATGTCTATTGATGCACCAAAATCTATAAACCAAGCATTATCATCATCAGTTTCTGCTAATAAAGCAGTATTGGACACAAAAAATGTAAGATTGCTAAAGTCATGACTAATTGCTTCATCTATATCAACATTTTTCCTAAATGTCTTCTTTGTTTAAATGGTCAGACCTTATTTTCATGCAATTCTTAGGAAAATGACCAGGGTTTCCACAGTAATAACACACTTGATTTGGAATTTCTCCTTGGTAAAGGTGTACCTTGAAATGATTTTACTTGTGGCTTTCTGCCTTTATTTTTCTCTCATTGTTTGCCTTTGATGGACTACTTCCCTTTAGCCATCAATGCTAAATCTGAACTAGGAGATTTCTGTTTAAGACTTCTTCTCTGCTCTTCTTCCTACATAAGTATACCTGCGAACTCATCAAAAGTAGGAGCCTTCTATATAGTTGAAAGACCAGTGATAAACATTTGATATTCGTCAAGCACTCCATTTAATGCCACAATAACCAAGTATGTACTAGCTATCCTTTCGCGAGTGTCATTTATACTTTAGATTCTTAATTGTAGAAATAAAATTACTTACAGTTTCATTTTCTTCCATCTTAATTGAAAGAAGCTTACTATTTAAATACAATATTTGATTTGTAGTCTTCGTATCTTACAAATTTTTGAGAGTGTCCCATGTCTCCTTGGATGTTTTACACTCTCTAATATGTGGAATAATATTGTCCTTAAAGGACATCCGCAAAAGCACCTTCGCCTGTTTTCCTGCCGTTCCCAATCTCGAATTACAACATTTGTAGCTTGAGGCGACACTCGCTTGACTTCTCCAAATATTATCATCCATATGTTGTAGCCTTCTATCAAAGTCTACAACTTAAACTTCCAATTTGCATATTTTTAACCATTTAACATGTTAGAATCTAATAGATAAGACTCTCCTAATACACTTGCCATAATATTAATCTTATGAATGGTCCAACCAATAAATACCAATAACTTTAATGACTCATTAATGACAAATATAATTCCTCAAACATTTTATGATATAAGTGTTCTCTTGTATTAAAAAAAACTCTTATTTCACCACTCCACAACATCATGCTACTAACCTCCTATTCTTTAAAATACCAATTAAAAACAATAACCACAAATTTATTTCAGCACCACAATTTACCTTTTACTTAAATAAAATTTTCCATAAATTTAGAGACCCACACATTCTTATTTAACACAATCCAACCATAAAAAGTTCATAAATATTCTTTTCGCCTTAAATGACTCTAGTTTGTAACATAAACCAATTTTAAAATATCGACTTTAATCACCTAACTCGAACATACAAAGTATCCCAGTTTTTTATAAAATAGGATTTGCAACTTAAAACTAAATAACAAACTTCATTTTCTTCCTTTTAAAGTACCAAATTTTTCATCGCATAAATTTTATGTTGGAAATAATATTGAGAGGGGGGGGGGGTGAATCAGTATTATCACATTAAAACTTTTTCATTTCCATAATCAGATTCATACATGCTACTTCCACAACTTCTTATGAATAAGTTAATTGATCTTCAATGAGTGCATTAGAACATTATCAACCATATTATCAATTAACAGATGCAGTAACATAGAATAGATCATCACACATAAGGCACAAACATGAACACCATGATATAAGGTGGAAACCCAATGCGGGAGAAAACCACCTGCTGCAAGTCATCTCAATCTTCTTCTTAATAAGAAAATCCTTTTACAATATTTGTACTAGTGCAGTCTTATACCAGTACAGGAGCTACAACCCCCTTTGCTCTTGTACTAGCCGAACCATTTACTAGTACGCAGGCTACTACCTGCTACAATGCTCCAAATATTTCCTTTAGCTCTTGTACTAGCTTAGATACTAGTACGTAGGCGCCGACGTACAATCTTCTCTCCTCCAGGTACCACGTTTCATCAATTTTCATACTGGATACACTGAAGCACAACACATAATCTGAAAGGCTACGTTTCATCCAATTTTCATACTGGACCCAAGAACAACATTGAAGCACATAATCAAACAATCTTCTAAATCACCCAATCACCAGATCCATACACATACAATGATATTATTAGAGTTATCAACCAGATCTAGTACATAAAGATAAGTCATTAATCATGCTGCTATCTGAACTCAATACCAGTAACCAAACATCAGTTATGCACCCAAAACCCTGCAGAATAGTCAAAGGCAGTTAAAACAAATTTCAAGCAGGGACCGCAACTTCACTGGTATAGATCTGCGGATATCTGTACTACCTCCGCACCTGCGCCTTCTGTGGCGCCGCGACCACTGCACCTGCACCTTCTGTGGCGCCTCCGCACTGCGCCTTCTGTGGCGCCTCCGCACTGCGCCTTCTGTGGCACCTCTGCACTGCACCTTCTGTGGCGCCTCCACACTGTGCCTTCTGTGGTGTCTCCGCACTGCGCATTCTGTGGCGCCTCCGCACTACGGCTTCTGTGGCGCCTCCACACTGCGCCTTCTGTGGCCTCTCCGCACTGCGCCTTCTGTGGCACCTCCGCACTGCACCTTCTATGGTGCCTCTGCACTGCGCCTTTTGTGGCGCCTCCGCACTGTGCCTTTTGTGGCGCCTCCGCACTGCGCCTTTTGTGGCGCCTCCTTGGAGTCTCCGCACTGCGCCTTCTGTGGCGCCTCCGCACTGCGCCTTCTGTGGTGCCTTTGTGGCGTCTCCGCACTGCGCCTTCTGTGGCACCTCCGCACTGTGCCTTCTGTGGCGCCTCCGCACTTCCGCAGCTGCAGCGCTCGAGAGATCACCCTTCACAGATTCGCTTTCAACTTCCCTTTCATAGATCAAACTTTTAAAACAATAACCCAATATTTCAGATCTTAAGATATTCGATTTGCAAGAATGAATTAGCCAAGTGATCTCCTTTGCTTTATATAGGCAAGCTCTTCCTCAAATCATGGATCAATACCACGAGCCAAAACCATAGGATCAAAAAACTGTTGGACTAATACCGTGAGCCAGCCATGAAAGTACGTGAGATCAACACTTTTGACGAGGTACCATGGTCCAAAACCATAGGTTCAAATACCAAGGACTAACTACCATGGACCAAAGGTAAGTTCTCCAACATATACGCGCCTTTCCTCATAGGTTCAAATACCAAGGACTAGCTACCATGGACCAAAGGTAAGTTCTCCAACATATACGTGCTTTTCCTCATAGGTTCAAATACCAAGGACTAACTACCATGGACCAAAGGTAAGTTCTCCAACATATATGCACTTTTCATTGCATGAAAGTGCGTGAACTTTTTCTCTACATGAAATAAACTTTTCTCTGCATAAAAGTGCGTGAAATTTTCTCTACATGAAATAAACTTTTCTCTGCATAAATGTGCGTGAACTTTTCTCTGCATGAAATAAACTTTTCTCTGCATATAAGTGCGTGACCTTTTCTCTACACTATAATTTATTATCTGAGATGAGTGGGTTGCCATCAAGTACAACATATGTATCATAATGCCAACAATCTCCCCCTTTGGACTTGATGGCAACCACACCAAATCACTCTCCCCCTTTGACATCAAGGGCAAAGGGTTATGCTCCTCCTAAGAACATGCTCTCCTTGACTATAAACCAGTTCTGCTGAAGTCTCTGAATGAACTCCCCCTTTGTATATGCCATGGTGCTCCAATCTGATAATGCTCTTTCTGAGAACAAGCTTAGATGTCTGCTCTGCTATATAGTGTTGTTCATGCTCAAGCTCCCCCTGACTGCAAAAAGATGTTCTACAAGAAGAACATGACTCTATATATCATAAATGACCTTCCTATCACCAAAAGACTCAATACATACATTCATCACAATGGTGATACATCAAAAGTTTACATAAGATAACATCATTCATCCCAGGCATAGTGGGGAAACATAGGCCGTTACATGACCTGAAGAGATAACTACAAAAGAGACACACTATTACATAAAGACCAATCACCTAAGATAAATATCAGCAACAACACTGTATGATCTGCTTCATAGTATCTGTCAACAGCAAGGTACGTCTGCATCAACTCATTCATAACCATCCAGATCTACATGAACCAAGAGTCATCAAATGGAAGCATCTGCATTAATCAACATATGTACGAAACAACCTATCATCATATAGGTAAGATCTCATCATCATCATGTCTCCAACAATGCAACTTTGAATAATCATCCATGTATCCAGCCAACAATCCTCATCCATATATGTGCCAAGAATAATAAAGACTCCATGCAAGCACCATTAGAGAATCAACCACAAATCTGATCCAAGGACCATGTGAACAACTCATAACCATAGCAAGATGAATCATAAGCATTGTCACCAAGGACCATAATGCCAACAATGCATTAAGAACATATGCTCCCCCTAAACTGGTGCCATCTGTCAGATACTCAGATCTGATTTTATGCTCGAGAGATCATACTTCATAGATCAACTTCACTTTTCCTACTGCCTTTCTTCAAATAATCATATACGCGATTGTGCAGTATCCAACTCGCGTATATATGCGACTTTCCTTCATGGAGTTTGCATATGAGATTCAGGACACTGAAGTTTCGTACTTTCAGCTCCCCCTGATTCTAGTTTGTCTGTACGTTGTGCTGTGCCACCTTTTTCTGACTGTACTTCCTTTTTCCTCCATATCTTCAAGCGTGATGATGACATTTTCTCCTTTTGATATAGTGCCCACACTTTGTTCCTGCATTCCTTAGCTATATGTCCAAGCTTGTCACATGCATAACATCTTACATGTTTCATATTCCTCCTGTAACAATTAGCAGCTTTGTGACCAAACATATTGCAAGCAAAGCAATATCCATAAAAGTACCTTGATTGAGATGACCTTTCTGCATAATGGTCTTGAACTCTTCTTCTTCTACATCTAGCTGCAACATGTCCAAGATTATGACATACATAACATTCAACATTATTCATAGGAGGAGTAAAGGATTTTCTTTGAGGAATCTCTTTCCTTGGTTGATGATGAGATGGATCTTTCATTTCTTCGTTGATCACTTTAGATTTCTCTTTAGGGTTCCTTGCTTCACCTTGTGAACTAGATTCACCTTCAACCGATTCATGGAAACCAAGACTAGTCTTTATAGCAGGAGACCTTTGACTACCAAGAATATCATCCAAGACTTTAGAGCTATCTTGAAATCGTAAAATCTTATCCTTTTCTTCTATTTTGCCTTTCAAGATATTTACCTCAACCTGAAGTTGTTCTTCCTTTTCAAGAGATTGCTTTTTCAAATCTTCTTCAGCTTTTCTTCCTTCTTCCATTTGTTCCCTTAGTTTGAGAATCTCCTTTTCTTGTTCTTCATTCAGATCCTACTGCATTTGACGAACTTGGAAGGCATATTCCAGCTGGGATTTTAAGCTGATGACTTCGTTGTCTTGTTTTTCAATTGCTTGATGTAGATCTTCATTCTGCTTCTTTGATTCTTCAAGATCTCCCTTTAGTGAGAGGATTGTAGCTTCAAGAGTTTCATAGTAGTTGGATCTATCTTTGAGTTTCTTGATGGTTGTGCTTCTTTCGTTGACTTCTTTTCTTAATGATGTCACTTCATGCTGCAATTTTTGACATTGGTCTTCCTTGTCCTTGAGTAGTTTTCCTACCTTGTTTCCTTCTTCTAGTTGGGCCTTTAGTTTGGTAGCTTCTTCTTTGAAGTCACATTCCCTTTTGTTCAATAGATATTGTTGATCTCTAATTTTTTCTGTCAGCCTTTTAAATTCTGCCTTTATTTGATATCTTTCTTGTTCACCCATAAGAGCAAGTTCAATAGTTTCACTATCACTTCCATCTCTTTCACAAGGAAATATAGCTGGAACATCAGAGGATAACACATTCATACCTGATAATGATTCTGAATCTGATTCTGAATCTGAAGAGCTTCTTATGCCTAATCCCCAATCGATTCTTCCACTGTCATAGCTCTTCTGAGATGACTTCTTTTTCTTAGATGCTTTCTTCTTAAGCTTCCTTCCCATTGTTCCACGGATCTCCTTCAAGAGATCAAGCTTCTATCAAAGGACCTGCTCTAATACCAATTGTTGGAAATAATACTGAGAGGGGGGGGGTGAATCAGTATTATCACATTAAAACTTTTTCATTTCCATAATCAGATTCATACATGCTACTTCCACA
Source organism: Pinus tabuliformis (assembly GCA_031772625.1). Lineage (NCBI taxonomy): Eukaryota > Viridiplantae > Streptophyta > Pinopsida > Pinales > Pinaceae > Pinus > Pinus tabuliformis. The sequence goes on from CM062819.1 coordinate 1,654,547,506, forward strand.
ACTTCTTATGAATAAGTTAATTGATCTTCAATGAGTGCATTAGAACATTATCAACCATATTATCAATTAACAGATGCAGTAACATAGAATAGATCATCACACATAAGGCACACACATGAACACCATGATATAAGGTGGAAACCCAATGCGGGAGAAAACCACCTGCTGCAAGTCATCTCAATCTTCTTCTTAATAAGAAAATCCTTTTACAATATTTGTACTGGTGCAGTCTTATACGAGTACGGGAGCTACAACCCCCTTTGCTCTTGTACTAGCCGAACCATTTACTAGTATGCAGGCTACTACCTGCTACAATGCTCCAAATATTTCCTTTAGCTCTTGTACTAGCTTAGATACTAGTACGTAGGCGCCGGCCTACAATATTCTCTCCTCCAGGTACCACGTTTCATCAATTTTCATACTGGATACACTGAAGCACAACACATAATCTGAAAGGCTACGTTTCATCCAATTTTCATACTGGACCCAACAACAACATTGAAGCACATAATCAAACAATCTTCTGAATCACCCAATCACCAGATCCATACACATACAATGATATTATTAGAGTTATCAACTAGATCTAGTACATAAAGATAAGTCATTAATCATGCTGCTATCTGAACTCAATACCAGTAACCAAACATCAGTTATGCACCCAAAACCTGCAGAATAGTCAAAGGCAGTTAAAACAAATTTCAAGCAGGGACCGCAACTTCACTGGTATAGATCTGCGGATATCTGTACTACCTCCGCACCTGCGCCTTCTGTGGCGCCGCGACCACTGCACCTGCACCTTCTGTGGCACCTCCGCACTGCGCCTTCTATGGCGTCTCCGCACTGCGCCTTTTGTGGCGCCTTTGCACTGCGCCTTCTGTGGCGCCTCCGCACTGCGCCTTCTGTGGCGCCTCTGTGGCATCTCCGCACTGCGCCTTCTGTAGCGCCTCCGCACTGCGCCTTCGGTGGCGCCTCTGTGGCGTCTCCACACTGCGCCTTCTGTGGCGCCTCCGCACTGCGCCTTCTGTGGCGCCTCCGCACTGCGCCTTCTGTGGCGCCTCTGCACTGCGCCTTCTGTGGCGCCTCCACACTGCGCCTTCTGTGGCGCCTCCGCACTTCTGCAGCTGCAGCGCTCAAGAGATCACCCTTCACAGATTCGCTTTCAACTTCCCTTTCATAGATCAAACTTTTAAAACAATAACCCAATATTTTAGATCTTAATATATTCGATTTGCAAGAATGAATTAGCCAAGTGATCTCCTTTGCTTTATATAGGCAAGCTCTTCCTGAAATCATGGATCAATACCATGAGCCAAAACCATAGGATCAAAAAACTGTTGGACTAATACCATGAACCAACCATGAAAGTACGTGAGATCAACACTTTTGATGAGGTACCATGCTCCAAAACCATAGGTTCAAATACCAAGGACTAACTACCATGGACCAAAGGTAAGTTCTCCAACATATACGCGCTTTTCCTCATAGGTTCAAATACCAAGGACTAGCTACCATGGACCAAAGGTAAGTTCTCCAACATATACGCGCTTTTCCTCATAGGTTCAAATACCAAGGACTAACTACCATGGACCAAAGGTAAGTTCTACAACATATACGTGCTTTTCCTTGCATGAAAGTGCGTGAACTTTTTCTCTACATGAAATAAACTTTTCTCTGCATAAAAGTGCCTGAACTTTTCTCTACATGAAATAAACTTTTCTCTGCATAAAAGTGCGTGAACTTTTCTCTACATGAAATAAACTTTTCTCTGCGTATAAGTGCGTGAACTTTTCTCTACACTATAATTTATTATCTGAGATGAGTGGGTTGCCATCAAGTACAACATATGTATCATAATGCGAACATTTTAGACTAAATACTCCGTAGCCGATTTATAAAAAAAATAAACATTGGGAATATCGTTTTAACCCTTACGTCAAATTTTGGATTAAATACTCTGCAAACTGATTTATAAAAATATTGGGAATATGGTTTTACATTTACTCACAGAAGAAACCTGTACCAAGGAAAGCTTCTTGCAAAACCAAAACCGACTGTAGAACACAAAACCTCCGGCAAATACGCTCTCCATCAAAGCTTATGCGTTGGACACTCTGTAACAAACACTCAATGCTCAACTCTCCACCAAAGCTTATGCGTTCGACACTCTGTAACAAACACTCAATGCTCAACTCTGCCACAGATCTCTCAACTAATTGCTCACATAGAAACTTCACACTCTCAAATGACTTTTCAACGCGTACTACAAGTTCACGGCAACTGCAAAAGAAAAAAAACTACACACAAACTTCCTTGAATGCTTAACACATTTGTCTCAAGAGTTCACACAACGATCTCTCAAACTGATCCCTCACATAAAACCTCACTCATTCAGCACTCAACGTGCAACACTCGACCTTGCACTCGACCTTGCTCTGATACGCTATCAGAGAATGAAGCATGAACACTGAACACAAAAGCCACAGTGTGTATTTCACATTGCCAATGTATGATTCTATACACAGAGATGAAGGTTCTCGATTCTGGTTGTCTGTGGCTTGTCGAGGACGCTAAGACTTGAGACCATCTCCTAAACTCTCTACCTAATGTAGTTAATGGGGAAGGTAGCTCGTTGGCATTACTCTTTATCAAAGATTTGTAATTAAACACAAAACGAAAAGAACCTTTTTAAGTAAATACTGAAACGGCCGCATAGAAGCGTTGGTAAGCACATTAAATGAAGAGATGTATATATGATATATAGGGACAGTCTAATTTTTCTAAGGACGTGAAATATACGGAGGCGTTGATTTTGGGAAGCATATGAAATGAAGCGATTTATATAGAGAGAGACATTGCGAGTGGAAGGAAACGCCTCGCCTATTCAGCTAGAGTCATATCCCAAAACCAAATTTTACCAGGGAACATGCATGGGATTAGCTACGTCGTAAGCATTGGATTTTAATAATTCCGTTTAGGTGCATGCCACCGACCACATCTCATTTAAACGCTCAAAGTCATTGGTTCACATGATCACCATTGATTTCAAATCGATTTAAGTCGTGGTGTTTTTATTCGTTGGTTGACATAACAATTTGGTTGTTTGGACCACTCCCTTCGAATTCTAAGAGGCATCTAAGTTATCTTTATTCATTTCAAATCTCAAAATTCTAATAGTGATTTAGAAATGTGTAGAAATAAGTCTGTTACATAAGTAAATAAAATGAAGTAACAAACAGATTCTTTCAATTAGATTTGATAACTCCTCCGCACAATATTGTGTTCTAAAATCAGTTTTAAAAGAATTAATAAAATATGACGATAGTAGCAGGTTGAAGCCTTATACTCTTAAAAACTCTTTTATACTTCAGTTCACTTTGAATTTAACGTGGAATCCCGTTAGTTCTCTTATACTATACTTCTATTATTGTAGAAATTCTAATAGACTGACTTTGCTTCTACGAATCTTAGAGTCAATTTATACTCGACTAAACTTCTATGAAGTAGACTATACCGTCTTTCACTAAACAACAAAAAAGCACAACGGGAACGAAAGGAATAATACAGGACAAAGGGAACGAAAGGAATATAGAAGCAAGAACAACCACCACCTCTTCCTATCTCCGTTCTGCTGGGAATAACAAGTAAGTAATTTTCATCATGCAGGACTAGATAGGAACAAATACGCCATCTCATAGATACCAACATCCAGTAATTCATTTTAACTATTGTTATAACTAGTAATTGAACAAATAAATCCAATCTAACTCATAGATCTATTTTATTTAAATTTTAATTGTATGCACAATAAAGTTAATGAGTATCTATTTTGAAAGAGCAACAAGTTTTTGTGAATTTCCAATTTATCACACTGTGTATCTTGTTAGAAAGGCAGAAAAAACAAAACACAATTTACACATAAAACATGAGCTGCTACTCTTCTATTCATCACACAAAACATAATAATTACAATGAACCTGGTGAAGGGTATTTAAACCTTTTCCAACTAGCTAACTGCCTAAAATATCTTGACATGCAACTACATGCAATCTCACACTCAAAGTAGTCTATCACTTAACTCACTTGACTCAACACTCAAACACTCAATCATGCAATCACTCAGTTAACTGACTCTCTATTTTTAGCTAACTCCTCATGCATGAGTAATTATTTTATTTTAACACTCCCGCTTAATTACGATTGCTAAAATAAAACATGACTCATGACAACTCAAACATGCCTGCTAGATAAGTACAGGTCTCACTAGGCTGCGGAGCTTGGACATCAACCACAACGCTTTCGATGGGCATTTTCGAGTTGGGATTTCGAAGCCAAAGAATCTGGTGAATTTTTGCGCCAAACAAAACCCTACACAACTGGCCCTTTCAACATCAACCCGCATAGCGCAAGCTGAAGTCTCACTCGAGGAAGTATGGGGGGGTGCTGGAACCAAGTTTTCGCATCCAGAGATCAATTTGATGTCTTTTATTGCCCTAGATCTACCATCGCATAGATTTATAAGCCCCTAGGGGTGTCAGGCGGAAAGAGTCCATAGTGCGGACACAACCAACCTCCCTAGGAGCCTAAGACTCTCTAGTGACAAACAAGACAAACAAGAGCAATCCTTCTCTAAACATGCATTTACCATACAAGAAATCAAGTGTTTAGATCCTACCTGTAGTCCAATGCTATTGTAGTAGTCAGCCTCGCCGATCCGGATGAGCTCCTCCTTCACTTCGAAACCTGCATCCACTAACAATCAAATGATTAAACAGCACTTGATAATCTCATAAAATAAAACATATTTAACATATAGACCAAGGAGTACATGAAACAACTCATAAATAACAAGTTATTGAGAAGAATGGACTCATTTGCATTAATAGGAAACAAAAGGAACAATTACAACCTGAGCCTTGGTGTTGTGCAAGTCCCTCCCAGGGTCCATCAAGAGTTCTCCTTTACTTTGACAAAGCTCACCCACTTCCAAATGAAACAAGAAAGGATGGGAATCTCTCCTCACAAGCTTCTAAATGGGAGTCCTAATTCCAGCAGCATCTACCCTTAGAAATGTTTAGCTTTCAACCTCCCCTCCTTCTGGCCCAATGCCTGTATTTATAGTGCTCAAGAGGAAGTTAATTAGGTCCACCATCAATGGGATAATCCCCTCTTTGGATGGGATAGCTCCTCTCTTGATGGGATAAGTTCCTCTTTCATAGGGGTACATGAACCATCTGGAGGAGCTCAATACACGTCGAACAACCTTCTAGAATGCTCTAGAAATGACCACAAGTAACTTTTTAAAGATGAAACTCGCACCTTGTGACCTTTATAGGGGTACGCACCTTCCCCTTTACATACAGAGCGTACAAGTACGCAGCTTTTGTGAACATTAGGTGCGTACATGCAGGTAAGGCCGAGAGAATCTGCGTACCCAGAGATAAACACATTTACAAAGAATTTCTCTCTTTTTGGAGTTTGACATGGAGAGCAGAGGCATAAGACATGCCCAGGAGGATAGCATGACTATTGATAGAGCCATACTAACTGTAAATAGCCATGGTGACATTTTTTAGTGTAACAGATTGCCCCCTAAAGTGCGAAGCCTGTAGTAGATTAGGGTTTTGTATTATCTAGGAGGGGTGAAGCGCTTTATCATTTCAAGGATTATCTCGTGGAGAGCCTGGTCAGAACCTGCAATTTTCAACACAAAATACATGTATAAGATTATATCATCGCTGAGGTAGGCATTCCCATACTCAGATCAAAACTTTAACTAACTGACTAACTACTCTGATACAGGAATGATCTTGTAGTACATCATAATCATAGACTTGCGTAGACACAGTATGGACGCAGCCATCTGTTTATAATTGGTCTACTATATAATGAATACAAAACTCCTCGCAGCCTGGATGGTGGGAACTAGATCTAGGGTCTTAATTTCTACTTCCCGAATTGGTACGATTCTAGCCATGCGAATAACTGAGTTGATGTCGAACATGGTAGAAACCACTTGATTACCAGTCGATGATGTAAACTGTTAACAAGTGTGAGAGAGACCACCAGTAATGTCAATGGTTCTCAAAGTACCCAGTACAATCCATGAGATGTAAATGAGTTGATGTCGAACATTTCACGGAATCCTTCGATCGAAAGTCAATGATGTAAACTGTCGTCAAAGGCAAGAAACCTGCCATTGATGCATGCAGACTTCAAGGTACTGACGATTTCTGAGTCATCTGTCTAGATAAGGTGCTGATGTCGATAGAAAGCGACCCGTTGCAGGCAAGCCCACAGCACGAAATCATAGCTCAAGTTGAAGAAATGTAGCTGTAAGGACTGACTCAGGGATGGTCAAGATGGATGACCAGTATTTTGCAGATGAATGTTTATTTGCAGTGACCTCTTGAACACATAACGACACAAAAGATGGCTTGGTGACATTTGACCCAAAGTTAATACCCGGCTGAAGACTTTCAATGTGGTTTGATCAACTGTGAGGCAAAGGATTTCCCAACCCAAGTGAATGAAAAGTGTCGTGTTCAAGAGCGGTGATAAGGTTCTTCTGTAACGAAGGATAACAAATAGGTTCATTCTTCTCTCTTTTCCCCCACCATTTCTGGCAAGTACCTCTTTATTTTTAACAAGCTTGAGGAGGATAACATATGCTTGATTATAAGCTCATCCTTTGGATGAGTCCAACTTAGTTTAGATTCGGACCCTAAGAAGGTGTGGTCCGTTCCTGTTCGTAATCGAACAGGTCCTTTACTGTGAAATTTTAACGAGTCCAGTATAGGAGAAACTCGGCGTTTTTCATTTTTAGAGAGTCTGAAAAAACTAAAGAAGACTCCAAGGTGAACTTTTTCATAAATTTGTGTCTCCCAAGCCCGAAAAAGTATAAAATAATACCTGAGAGAACCGCTTGATCTTGCGACCAAGGAGTACTTTCATGATTAGTGCCTCTGACCTGAAAATTAAAAAGCGATCAAGGACACGTCGTTTTATTTCCAGTATCGAGTTTGAAACGATAAAAACCCGGCAATCTTTTCCTGTTTTTACGGTTAGAAAAGGGCTATAAGGGGACCGTCTTTTAATTCCGTTTTAACGAGTGTAAAAGAAACGCTCGGCAATCTTTTCATGTTTTAGGAGTCAGAAAAGGGCTTAAAAGATGACTCTGAGGTTTCACTTTTTCGTAAGTTTTAACGAGTTCGAAAAAAAATGATAAAAATGTACTCATATGTCCGACTTTCAATTTAATTTACGAGCAGGAAAAGACGGAAAGAACTCGGCATTTTCATTTGTTTTACGAGAATGAAAGATAGCAAAATAATCTCGGTATTTTCCTGAGTTTAACGAGTCTTGAAAATAACTGAAATTGACTCGAGATAGGTTTCATTTTTACAAAAGCTTGAAACAGAGAAAAACTATGCTTCAAAATAGTTTCATTTTTACACAAGCTTGAAACAGAGAAAAACTATGCTTCAAAATAGTTTCATTTTTACACAAGCTTGAAACAGAGAAAAACTATGCTTCAAAATAGTTTCATTTTTACACAAGCTTGAAACAGAGAAAAATTATGCTTCAAAATAGTTTCATTTTTACACAAGCTTGAAACAGAGATAAAACTGTGCTTGATGGCCCCTAAGCATAACTGCTAGAGTGCATGCCCACCTAGCTTCATTTTATTCAACTAAGTACAAGCTGGATGGAATGAAGGTTCATGTACGAGATCATTTGAAAGACTCGACCTAAAACTGTAAGAAAATTATGCAAAAACTAAAATAACTAACCTAAATATACAACTTAACATCTACGAGATATAGTCAAACTCTCGATTCAATTAGAGGAGGATTTGTTTCATTTTTTAACGAGCTTGACACAGGAAAAGAACTATGCTCGGATTCGGTTTCATGTTTATGCAAGCTTGAAACGAAAAACTTTGCTTGTTATAAGTTCACATGCCCCCAGCATAATGACGCAAAACGAGGTACATGCCCCCCAAGCTTCATTGCATTCAATGAGGTGAATGGAATGAAGCTTTATTTTCGAAATCTTGGAAAGACTGTGGGAGTTGTTTCATTTTTTAGTGAGGTTGACACAGGAAAAGAACTATCCTCAAAACCCTTCTTTCATTTTTTAAACGAGCTTGACACAAGATAAGGAACTATGCTCATAACTACTCTCTACAATCTACCTAACAAAAACTCTACTCTAAAAACCTTGATTCATTTTTTAACGAGCTTGACACAAGACAAGGAACTATGCTCTTAAAGTCCTTGATTCATTTTTTAACGAGCTTGACACAAGACAAGGAACTTTGCTCATGACTACTCTCTAAAATCTACCTATCTAACCTATCCTTGTTTCATTTTTTAACGAGCTTGACACAAGATAAGGAACTATGCTCAAGAAGTTCGCATGCCCCCAGCATAATGACACAAATCAAGGTACATGCCCCCCAAGCTTCATTTCATTCAACCAGTTGGATGGAATGAAGCTTTACTTTCAAGATCTTGTAAAGATTCGACTTGAAAAGGGAGTTGTTTCATTTTTTAACGAGGTTGACACAAGAAAAGAACTGTCCTCATACTCACTGATTCATTTTTTAACGAGGTCGACACAGTAAAAGGAACTTTCCTCATACACACCGATTCATTTTTTAACGAGGTTGACACAGTAAAAGGAACTTTCCTCACAAATCCTACTTTCTACAATCTACCTATATATACTACTATCTACTTGATTCATTTTTTAATGAGGTTGACTCAGTAAAAGGAACTTTCCTCTGACACACTGATTCATTTTTTAACGAGGTTGACACAGTAAAAGGAACTTTCCTCGGACACACTGATTCATTTTTTAACGAGGTTGACACAGTAAAAGGAACTTTCCTCTGACCAACTGATTCATTTTTTAACGAGGTTGACACAGTAAAAGGAACTTTCCTCGGACACACTGATTCATTTTTTAACGATGTTGACACAATAAAAGGAACTTTCCTCTGACCATCTGATTCATTTTTTAACGAGGTTGACACAGTAAAAGGAACTTTCCTCGGACACACTGATTCATTTTTTAACGAGGTTGACACAGTAAAAGGAACTTTCCTCTGACCAACTGATTCATTTTTTAACGAGGTTGACACAGTAAAAGGAACTTTCCTCGGACACACTGATTCATTTTTTAACGAGGTTGACACAGTAAAAGGAACTTTCCTCTGACCAAATGATTCATTTTTTAACGAGGTTGACACAGTAAAAGGAACTTTCCTCGGACCCACTGATCATGGCTTCCAACTGGAAGAAAGACATGTCAATGGACACACCTTGACCATGGCTTCCAAGAGGTCTTCATCAGAAGGAAGAATACTTCGCTGGAAGGAACACATGTCAAGGGACTCAAAAGGGATAAGAACATCGCGTTCAAGTAATCCCATAGAGTTTTCCATGTCAATTACCGGATCTAAATCAAAGGAAGATGAGCAAACAGTGAGAGGCTCACTTACATCGGTAACTGAAAACATGGGACCACTTGCCACATAATTAACCCGTGGCAGGGTAGATACCACTTTTGAGTCCGGAACATTTAGGGGTGTCATATTATTGGTAGTTGAAACAAGACTAGCGAACGAAAGTTGGTCTACAGTCACAATACTACCATTGTGAGGGAAATACATCACGCGAAAGAGTGTCGATACGATAGCTTTCATTGCATAAACATAGTCTCTCCCAAGGAGTAAATTGAAATCCAAGGGACCTCGAACTACCATAAGATCAATACAGACAGTTTTACCTTCCAAGGTAATAGAAAACTTAGGAAGGATCCCTAAAGGTTCACTAATGGTTCTGTTAAAAGCTTTCAGATTCCGCGTAATAGGCGCAAGCTGAGGGGAACCCAAAGCTCTCCAAACAGTTGAGGATAAAATACTAACAGAAGCACCTTCATCTACCTGTGTACGATGTATGTCCCTACCACCAGCCTTGACAATGATTTGAAAAGGGATGGAGGAAGGAAGACGAGGTTCTGTCAGTCTATTCCAATCAAAGGAAAAGACCTCAGTACTTGGAGGGGGTTCTGTAGAAATAGGTGAAATGCCCCCCGGCATAGAAGAATCTGATGTAACAAGAAGAACATCAGCGGTATGAAATTTACTCTCGAAAGGGAGAGTGTGATCGACTGAATGTGAAATTGAATCGACCACTTGATCAACTAAAGGATCATCAACCTGAGTGATATGAGTTTCACTCTCCAATGGAAGAGTGTGATCGACTGTACTTGAAATTAGATCAATCACTCCGTCAGTTGACGGTAGGTTGGGAGAAAGTTTACGGTAACCAGTTGGAAATTCTTGTTGTGGAATAGTAAGGTTTTCCAACAATGTTGAGGCTTCATCCATGTGAGGGAAAATGTGAGTTTGATGACTCCCTTTGCATAACTTACAAGGAAACCTAACTTTACCCTTTTTCCCAGGAACCTGACTATCACTGGTTGATGGATCAATAGAAAGTTGATGTGATTTTTCTGACCATACTTCCAAGACCTTTGGAATACCAGGACAATTGACAAGGAAGTGGTCACCCTTACAAAGCCTGCAAGGGTATTTGGGTTTATGGTGCATGTTGGAGTTTTCCTCAACACAACTAACACTTACAGTCGTGGTTGGTTGGTTGACTTCTTTCTTATCTTTCTTCTTCTTCTTCTTCTTCTTCTTCCCTTTCTTCTTCTTCTTAGCCTCCTGGTTACTAGCATCAAGGCTTTTACCAGGCGAAGAGGAAGAAATGGAGGAAGAAAAATTAGGTGAAGAAGGTAAAGGGTCAACAGAAGGTTGTTGATGTTGAGATGGTGAACTCTGTTTAGGTGAAGCATCCGGTTGAGATGGAACAATTCGAGTATTTTGGGCCAACGAAGTTGAAAATAACCATATCGGTAAACCTATTGTAAATCCAGGTAATGACAAAGTAGCCATATAAGGAGGACCAACATTTCCAAAGTAAGGAAAAGTACTAGGATTCTCGTTAGGAGGGGTTCCTAGGTTGGTAAATTTTGGAACATTTTCCATTATATTCAACTTCAGTGAATTTTATTAACAATTTTTAAAACTAAAATTAACAATTCACAATTCACACCTAACAATTAAAATTCACAAATCACACCTATGGTCTCTAAAAGTAAAAACAAACGAATTAACACGCGCTATCAAATCTAGGAGTCAAACCATACACAAACAGTAACCTTCCGGACCGAAAACACTAGTTGGGGATGAAATCCAACATCGCTGAATTCAATACAGAAGTGGCGGGTGGAACAGTTAGCCTGACAACCTGCTTAATGAATAGACTGGACCAAGTTCCTCCACTTTAACCGTCTCGAGTGAAGTGAACCCCCCAGAAAATCCAAGTGAGTCTAGCCGACGTCTGCTCTAGTTACAGTGGGATCTTCCCTCCACCGTCACCTTGGGTAGAATCCTAAAGATAATGGTCACTAAGGTTACCAACAGCAACAAATATACCTGGGGGAACAGTCTACGACCCGATAGCACGCAAGGGCAGAGTAACAAGCTCAATCCCCTTGCCGGCTCCTTGACAATAATCCAAGGTTTACCGACAAGTGACCCCAGGCTCCTCGACAATAATCCGAGGTTTACCGTTTGTAGTACGTGCGTATCTGGCGTCTTTCCCAATGAAGGAGTATTGATCCCCTCACTGGTTCGGACACGGTCTCGTGCTTCTCCTTTAAGAGCAGCTTTCCCAGAGTACAAATGAAACAGTTGGATTTATCCTACCACAAGATGAGCTACTTGTTTGGTTTTACTGTCTTGGAGAGTTAATTACTCTCCTACTCCAAGACACTAGCCTAAGCTATGTTGGTGTATCAGAGCCCTAGAAATGTAAAAATTACTAGATGAATTTTAATTAAGCGTTGTGTTATTAAGGCTGTTATTAGTCAAATGGGTAAATGGATATGAAACCAATGGTGTTATGACCCGACTCAAAACTGAATGCAATCGAATATGATAGTGTAATCCTTTCAATTCGATGAATCCTAACTAAAGTAAGGAGAGAGTTTCCATTCACTTCCAACAATGCAAAAAATTGATCACCAAGAGAAAATATAACAAATTCTCTAATGCACTAATTTTATCAAGAAAAACTAATGCAAATCAATTCCAAACCATTTTTTTATTTTTATTTTTGTGTAAATTCAAATCAAAGAAAGCTGATCTAAATCTACGATTAATTTTTCAGAATGTAAACTATGCAATTGTAATCTATGCACAATTCACTTGAAAAGTATGCAAATGTAATCTATGCACATTTTTCATTCATATTCTGAAAATGAGAATTCTAATTACGCAAATGTGATCTATGCAAGAGAATCCTCAAACACAAGATGATTCTAATGTAATCTAAGAACCAATCAAGTGCAAGTCGAGAAAATTGGGTGAGAGTTCCAAAGATCAAAAAATAAAAACACTCAAAGGCGATTAATACTCATACACAATTTAGCCCCCCCCCCCGGCGAATGAGGGGGAATTTTTTTTGCAAAAACAAAAGCAAAAAGATGCAAAATTGTGAAAAGACTAAGACAAACCTCCAAGTAATGACCAAAGGAAATCAAATCAAGAATTTCGCAAAAAGAGAATTAAAACACCCAATTGATGAAAGCTTAGAGTAGGAATGCCAATGAAACAAGCTTAGGTAAAGATTTATGGCAGATAATCAGTGGATCTGGGCAGAAAAAACAAATTAAAAACAAAATCTAAAAGGCAAAAAAGAAGAAAATTGAAATTTTCTCAATTTTGACAGGGTACGCAGGCGACCTGTTTGCACAGGTGCGAGTACGCTCTATGCACAAAGCTACAGTGCGTACAGGTACGCACTGTGCTCAACTCAGAGGCTGCGTACTTCTAGCAAAATAAAGAAAAACTAAAATCTAATCTAACCCTAAGCTAGCCCACCCAAAAACACAGTCAGACAGCCAAAAACCAGAAAACAAACAACTTTTCTCAGATCAAAGTTTGATACAAAGGAAAAAACATTGACATCAATGGATTCCTCAGCGGAGTCGCCATTTTGTCAGGCAGAAAGAGTCGATAGTGCGGACACAACCAACCTCCCTAGGAGCCTAAGACTCTCTAGTGACAAACAAGACAAACAAGAGCAATCCTTCTCTAAACATGCATTTACCATACAAGAAATCAAGTGTTTAGATCCTACCTGTAGTCCAATGCTATTGTAGTAGTCCAGCCTCGCCGATCCGGATGAGCTCCTCCTTCACTTCGAAACCTGCATCCACTAACAATCAAACGATTAAATAGCACTTGATAATCTCATAAAATAAAACATATTTAACATATAGACCAAGGAGTACATGAAACAACTCATAAATAACAAGTTATTGAGAAGAATGGACTCATTTGCATTAATAGGAATCAAAAGGAACAATTACAACCTGAGCCTTGGTGTTGTGCAAGTCCCTCCCAGGGTCCATCAAGAGTTCTCCTTTACTTTGACAAAGCTCACCCACTTCCAAATGAAACAAGAAAGGATGGGAATCTCTCCTCACAAGCTTCTAAATGGGAGTCCTAATTCCAGCAGCATTTACCCTTAGAAATGTTTAGCTTTCAACCTCCCCTCCTTCTGGCCCAATGCCTGTATTTATAGTGCTCAAGAGGAAGTTAATTAGGTCCACCATCAATGGGATAATCCCCTCTTTGGATGGGATAGCTCCTCTCTTGATGGGATAAGTTCCTCTTTCATAGGGGTACATGAACCATCTGGAGGCGCTCAATACACGTCGAACAACCTTCTAGAATGCTCTAGAAATGACCACAAGTAACTTTTTAAAGATGAAACTCGCACCTTTTGACCTTTACAGGGGTACGCACCTTCCCCTTTACATACAGAGCGTACAAGTATGCAGCTTTTGTGAACATTAGGTGCGTACACGCAGGTAAGGCCGAGAGAATCTGCGTACCCAGAGATAAACACATTTACAAAGACTTTCTCTCTTTTTGGAGTTTGACATGGAGAGCAAAGGCATAAGACTTGCCCAGGAGGATAGCATGACTGTTGATAGAGCCATACTAACTGTAAATAGCCATGGTGACATTTTTTAGTGTAACAAGGGGTCAGTACTGCAACTTCCTTTAAACGGCCTCTGGACCTCCGTGAAGGTCTACAATTGGTCTTTGCAGACCCTTAACAGGTGAATCAGCCACTTACGCGCACCATAGAATAACCCTAGATCTAAGTTCACACAGATCTACCTAAGTGCTTGATAAACATAATAGAATATATTATAATCTTCACGTAAAATTAACATGCAGTGTGTACAGTTAATAAGCCTTATCCAATAGAGTCGCACATCAATAGATTATTATTTCATGAAGACATTATTCGATCACATCATATATCACAAACATAAATAATCGAAGTAAGCATAAAAACACATGAATTTCTTCAACAATCTTCTTTATTGATCTTTAATATGAGGTTACAGACTCAAAACTACCCTGCGCAGTCAACTATAGGGGTTTGAACACTCCGCTGTGGATTCTACTCTAGGCCTCTGTGCACTCAGCTACGGAGCTCTTTCCCTTCTATCTACCCACTGTTTACTTGCCCTTTTTCCTCAGACATAGACTTAAGCATCTATCTGCCTTAGACTCTCTAAGACACACCTATTTATAGCCTTTTACATACAATGTTGTGGTTCACAGACCATCGGTGGATCTCAAAAACAACTCGAATTTGCATAACCAAGGGGCTAAAACCCCTTTTGAATTCTAACTATCTATGTGCTCCGCATCCACAAACTATGGAGACTTTACATCTTTTTAGAAAATTTACATCAAAACTTGGGTTTTTAACCCCAAAACTGACCCAGGGGACTCCATCCCAACATGCCCCCAACACAAAGGTCGTGACTCCCCTCGAGTCACTTGGTTGGCATGGTGATCTTATTGTGAAGATCCCCCAACTCCACCTGCACCACTACAACCTCATCAGCGCTCTGCGTAGTTTCCTGCTTAACCTCTTCTACGATCTACTCTATAGCTGGTCCTTTCGTGAGCATCTTGATATTTTTTGTGTTTGCTGCTAGCCTGTCAGCTTTTCTTGAGTGTTGGTTGAGACTTGGTAAGCTTCTTCTACCCAAGGTCCCAAACTAGCCTTAAGCACGTCCTCCTTTATTTGAGCTGCTTCTACTTGTGAGAGGAGATGCTTCCCGTCCTGCAACTTGGTGAGGCGCTGCTCTGTAGAAATTTAGCGCGTCGTCGCCCTGACCTAATTGTACTGATTTTGGAGCTCGTGAATCTCTGTAATCAAGATCTATAGGTTTGGGTATTCTTGCAAAGTCGTTACCAACTCCATTGCCTGCTCAAAAAAGGTCATGTAGTTAGCGACTACGACATCTAAAGTGGCCATCCCTTCCTTGATGGCGGGTCCACGCTGCTCTCTGACCTCGGGCGGAGTCGTAGGATGTAATTTAAGCTACAGCTCCGTGATCGTCATATTGAGTTCGAATTGAAGTTGCCCAACTTCCACCTTTGCCTAGTGTACTCCTGTAGCTAACTTCCGGATCTTAGCTTCCAAATGTGCATCCTTTGGGATGTGCAACTCCGACATTGTTTTTCATGCTTCTGCTACCGTGGCCTCCATCCTGGAACTCCGTGCCAGGATTGTTTCTTTTTCCTTTAATTCCTTTGTTTTCTCGATGAACATCTGTTCATTGTTCACCCCGTATTTGCTTATCAAATTGAGAGCGCGCTGCTCTCGAGCTCTTAACTCCTCTATTACCGCTGCCTGCACCACATGAAGAAGTTCATTGGGGAGCGCTGCAATTTTCAATGCGATGTCCTTAAGGGTACTGAGGATAATTTGGTCATCGGTTGATTCTACTCGTAGGGAGCCTTCTGGTAAAACAACTGTTCAAAGGTCCAATGTCCTGACTAATTCTGCACCCTGAGTCGTCCTTGGTGCCAGGCTCACTTGTGCGGCGCTCGCTTGACTTGCACCCACCTGTATCCTATTGGCTTGGATCTGAATCTTGCGCAAATCCTTCTGGACTCTCCCTTATGGTAGTGTCCTATATTTTATCGCCGATCTTGTTGAGATCGCCCTCTGTTAAGACCATGGGATCACTCTACGCCTTATCTGATTTTTTCTTTTTATGGGGACCCTCCTGCTGCTCCTGTCTGGGCTTCCTTAGCCAAAATAGGGTGATATGCTCCTCATCTCCGTCATCGCTCTCTTCAGATTGTTCTTCCTCCTCTGTCGTTAGTGTAGGGGAATTACCTCGTCTCTATGATTCGCGTTGCTCTTGCTCGTCCTACTCATTATCAGCGCGCTCCTTCTCCATCCAAGCCTTTTCTGTAGCTTCCTTCTTCCGCTGTGCAACCAACTTCTGTGTAGCCTGATTTGTTGCATCCTTCCTTTTCTTTTGAGCCAAGCTACCCGTGCCCTTACTGGTTTCGGAATCCAAATCTAATGGGGCATGCCACTCTGCTGCCCAGTGCTTGATTGACTCCTGTATGTCGTGGTCTGTAACCAAGTATGGTAAATCATACCATTTCTGTTGGGGGCCCTTTTGTGGCTGAATGTAGACACGGTGGAAGTCAACTTTGAACACATCATACACTGACAACTGCTCGTACAAGGTTGGGGACAACCTTGGCCGCTGATTGATGGCCATGCAGAGACTCATTTCCATCAACACCCAGAATATTTTGGTTTTGGTGACCCATATTGGGTCCTTCATGGCCTAGAGGGAGGTGAACTGCATGGCCTCCCACAATCCTTCCTTCAATGGACGAAACTAGTTGTCCTTTGGAAGCTCCCATGTGACCAATACGATGGAGAGCAGCAACCACACATAGTGGAATGGTTTGGTATCATCTTGGACCTCGCGGAAATTCGTGAGGAATTCAATGCATAGGTACCTCGACCAGTTAAACTCCACACCCTTCATGCATCATGCAGCGAATAATACCACAGGTGCCAGAACTTGGTCTACATAACACTTCCCCATTACTTTACCTGCCAAGATTTCTGTGGAACTTTGCATCGCAGGATTGTTGATAGACAGGATTGAATAGCCGCATGGATTTTTCACAAGCGCAAAATCATTTTTCATCTTATCTACCAAATATTTTTCTCCTGCCTTTCTGCCAAACTCCTTGGCCAGATTCAAGCCCTCATGTGGCAGGTGCGTGATCCTGTGGATGAGCATGTCAGTGATGGGTATAGGCCCTCCAAGCCATAAGCACCCATCGTGGACTAAAGTAAGCAACTAACGCACATAGGTTGTGTTGATAGTGGTGTGGTGATAATGGGGTACCCACAACAGGTTCAACAACTCAGAATTCTCCACTCCATGAATCGATTCCACCGTTTCTAACTTGGTGACACCTGAATCTGGGTAGGAAACATGCTTCATATAATTTGCGGTTGCTAGGTTCGGGAACCTCTCATGGTCCGTCAGCTCCCAATATTCGATCTTGAGTAGGGGGATCCACGCAAGGCACAAACCTTTAAAGGGAACTTGCTTCAGCAACAGGGGCGTCGAGATGACAAACTTATCTGAGTCTAGGTCCTTGGTGACCTTTGTTTTACCCTTGTGTGGATGGATATAGTCTCACAACTTTGAAATGGGCTCCATTCCCTCAGATTCAATGTCCAAAGTGCCCTGTCCTTGTTCGACCTCCAAATCAACAACCTTCTCGGGCTACTTGTCTTTCTTTTGCTTCTGAGAGGCATAATGTTTTCTGGGTGACTTGCGCACCGGCACTGGCTTCCTCTACTTATCCTTCTTCAGCTTCTAGGTTTCTGTAATAGGTGTAGGCTTCGGCCTTGGCGACTTCGGCATCATAGGCACGAGAGCTATAGCTTCCATACTCACAACCTCTGGAGCATCTCATTCCAACTCGACATCTGCCCCAGTGCTCATAGTCTCAATAAGGCTTGGATCTAACATGGTGTCAAGGATAAACTTCTGGCTCAACTCTAGTAAAATGGCAAATGCAGGGCTTGCGACCAAATCCTCAAAGAATGAGCGGCTCATAAGCAAGAGACGACACAGCTCAAAAACTCTATGTGTGCAAAGGGTTCTCTGTTGGACTAGCACGTGTAATTTATAGGGGGTTTTGAATTAAAATCTTACCATTCCCCCCAGAATTCGATCATTAATGTTGTTTTAGCAGCAGATCTTCAAAGATTTTGGCCTTAAATGCCTCCAACCCGCTCCTCTTAACCATCTTCTAGCTATCAAATTAGGAATAATGACTCCAACGATCACATTCCTAGTGTTCTGCATGGCACCTCCATTTGTAGCACAGCTCCCTTCGCGTAGAGTCTTAGACTGTAACTTCACCATTTTCTGTGCAACTGGCCTGTTGCATAGTCCTCCAACCCGAGCAGTGTAGTTTATAGTCCTGCACTCCCTTGCAACTGCATGGAGCACTAAGACTATCCTACCATCATATATTCATTGAGTCAGATCCCATCTATATGGCTTCAATTGGCTGCCATTCACCCTTCCTAGAAAAGTCTCTCCTTTCAGCTTCGTGAGCTGAACTTCATCTCCATCTGTAATCTCTTTGATAACATATGGCCCAAGCCAGTGCATGTGAAATTTTCCCAGAAACTCAGTGAACTTGCTATCATACAATAATACCAAGTCATTTACCTCTAACGTGCACAGCTTAATGTGTTGATCATGCCATGATTTTTCGCGCTCCTTCTATACTTGCTGATGGAATCCAACCAAGAATCTATCTTCTTCAAGTTCCATCAGCTGCTAGAGCCATTCTTCCAAGGCTTCATGATCTGCCATACCTATGAAAGTTGTTATGTGTAGACTAAGCACAATATATTCCATAGGCATCACAACTTTTACGCCATAGACCAATCGAAAAGGTGTCTGTCCTGTCAGCTTTTTGCAAGTAGTCTTGTACGCCCACAACACTGTAGGTACGTGCACACCCCAATCATTCCATTGTGCATTACAAATATTTGTCAGCACATTTTTGAAGATCTTATTAAAGGCCTCAACTGTTAAATTAGCTAGAGAATGATACAGTGTGATTTTCTGATGATAAACCTAGAATTCTTCAGTCAACCCGTTGATCGTTTTATTTAGGAAGTGCGTACGCCTATCACTCATCAACACTTTTCGGTAGCCAAATCTAGTTAACACATACTCTAACAAGAACTTTTTTGTTGTAGTCCCTATACAATCCTTCATCGGTTGTGATTTCTCCCAGCTGGTTAGATACTCCGTCACGGTGATGATATTGCGTGCACCTGTCTTCTTTCCAGTGGGCAGAGTGGGCCCAACAAAATCAATTGCCAATTTTTTAAACAGATGCAACGATACTTGAGGATTAAGTGGCAACTCGTCCCTTCGCGATGGTCTGCCCATTCATTGAGATGTGTCACATGCCCTACAATACGCTTTGGAACCATTATGCAACATAGGACACCATAAGCCTGCGCGCAAAATATTTTCCATTGTCACCTTTCCTACATAACGTCCTCCCATAGCCCCTCCATGAGATTCATCGAGGATGCTATTTCATTCAATATATGGCATATATCGTTGCAATATCTCTTCTGCACCCATATTATACAAATTTCCTGCAATCACCAAGAAATTCTCCACACACACTACTAGCTCCTTCTTTTACTGAATGTTAACTCCTTCTGGTGTCATCCCTTAGTCAAAAAGTGGATAATATCTGCAAAGTGGTTATCTGCTACATGCACTGCGAAGAGCAACACATCAGGAAACTCTTCCTCAAAATTGGTAGGTTTCTCCCTTGTCTCGATCCACAACAGATGGTCAGGTCCTACATTCAACCTCCCTGGCTTCACAATTACCTCTAAGTCATACTCTTCGAATAGCAACAACCATCGGCAGATCTTCCCCCCCAACACAGGCTTATCGATTAGGTATTTCAAGGTAGAATGATTTGTGTACATTTTGAAATGTCTGCCCAACAAGTAGTGCTTGAAATTTTGAAGCGCATATACCATAGCTAATCCTTCGTGCTGTGTCGTTGAGTAATTCTTCTCGACCTTTGATCATTTTTTGCTCGCGAAGGCTATAGGGTGGTCCATCTCTCCCTCACCAACCTGTGTTAGCACTACTCCCAACGCAATTCAAGAATCATCAACATGTACATGGAATCCCCAATTTGGAAAGACCAGAATCGACGCGGTGACTATATTCTTCTTCAAAACATCCAAGTTGCACTAACATTCTTCATCCCAACAAAATATAGTGTCCTTCTTTAGCAGTTTCTCCATGGGCATGGTAATTTGAGCATAAGCCTTGATGAACTTTCTATAATATCCTATATGTCCAAGTGTTGCACATAGCTATTTGACACTTCTTGGGGCCTCCAAATTAATTATCACCATGATCTTGGTAGGGTCCACCATCAACCCTTCCTTGCACACTGCATGACCCAGCAAGATCCCAAAGGGCACATAGAATAAACACTTCTTCAGGTTCAACGTGATCTGGTATTTGCGACACGTATCCAGCATCAGGCGTAGACTTGCTACATGGTGCTTTACAGACTGAACACCATCTAGTAATCGAAATACACCTCCAAGAACTTATGAATAAACTCCTTAAATTCTACTATAATGACATGAGAGAATATCACAAGAACATTCTTGAGTCCAAACGGCATGATAGTATACTGAAAACAACCCCATTTAGTCATGAAGGTTGTTTTTCTGCTATCCTCTGGTGCGATCTTGATCTGATCATATACTGAAAACCCATCAGTGAATGAGTAGGGCTCTTTCCCTCCAACATTTTCCAATACCTCATCAGTAAATGGTGTCAGAAAAGGATCATGGATGCAGGCACCATTAAGCTTCCTTACATCTACGCAAATCCTTATTTCTCCCTTTTATTTCTTCTCTTGAATCACCATCAGGCTCACTCAATCAGATTCTTCCACCGGTTCGATGATGCTTTCTTCCAGCATCTTATCCAACTCCAAGTGGACCTTTTCCTTGTATTTGTGATTAAGGCGATATGGCCTCTTCTTAATGGGCTTCGCATCCAGTTTCAAAGTGATTTTCATCACACCCAAGTCACCTATGATGCCTTTTAGGTTCGAAAAATTGGTAGGAAAAAGATCCTAGTACTCGCGGAGTAACTAAACAACTTTATCCATTATGGCATCATCCCAGTAGTCCCCTATCTTCGCCAATTTTGGCTCTGCTTCAGTACCAACGGTTAATTGTTTAGTTTTCAATGGAATGGTGATGTCTTTTTTTTCTATTTGCGGACCTTCGACCTTGCGATGGCCTTCTACCCCTGGAATATTGATATTTCTTGGATCTTCATCCTCCCCCTCAATAGTCACATTATAGTATTCCGGTGCATGGTACAGCTGGGTGCTCTCGTCTGGCTGAACCAAATCCAAAGGATCCTACGGGATTCTGAAGATCACTGTCTTAATCTCCTGGAGGGATTCATTAATGCATTCAAACCCATCTCCTTCCCTTAATATATCCCACTCCACGGTGCCATGGTAGAGCTCCGTTTCCAGGTACCAATTCATAAGGATTGTATCCAAAGTATGACAGAATAAGTGCACCCACTCCGATTGCGGCTCCATTCCATAAACTTTAGTCCACTTCGCTAAATTATTGCACGGATCATTTCTTCTGTCATATTTCTTAGTCAGTTGAATTTTTGGATGACCAAATCGCAGCCTCACCATCCTCCTATAATCTCTCCATTCATCAAAGCTATCTTTGTGCGTACCCCACCATCATGAATGCGTAGCACGCAATGCCAAATCTAACACTTGGAAGCGGTGATCCTAAGGGACCACTCATTCAAACACATCCAAAAACTTATCTACATCAGTTAAACCATGATAATAGGGTAAATTTATTACCTCCGATGACACACAACCCATCAATTTAGTCATCATGTTGGAGTGCAACATAGATACTTCACGCAGCCTCTTCTGCCAATGCTCCAATTCTTCATCTGGATCTGAGGTATAGGAAATTTCTCCGTCCCATGAAATCCTTCCATTAGCTGTTGGGTTAATCTAGTCTCGATTTCATGTAGTTATTTTGTAGATCAGATCCAAATCATCATCACTCTCTTCATAGTCATGGACAGGTTCAGTATAGCGTGATCCTTCTACAAGGTCTAATGGTACTACAACTGAAGCGATTTCCTCTCAAACGACATCTTCCTCTTATTTAAGTTGATGAATCCATTCATATCAATGGCTTAGTCAATTCCAATGAGTGCGGGGTATGGGTTGTTGTTGTCGACAATCTATATTACTTCAAAATCATCCAGCGCGCTCACACCTTCTATATCTATGGTGACTTGGTGCAGTCATCCCATAGGGATGATCTTCTACCAATTCTCCATTCTTAGCTAGATCGGAGACAACTACAACGCAGGTCTCCCCATTCTCTCCCATGTTTGTTTAGGCAAAACGTTCGCATCAGACCCCAGATCCAAAATAACCTGGTCCATCTCATAATCTCCTATCTACGCGGTGAGCCTCATCTCGTGCCCTATTCTTGCCTTATGTTTGCCAATTTTTCTTACTACGTGGTGTCCATCAGGAGCATTTTCTTTACTAACACACTTGTTTATCAATTCCTACAGACCTTTCACAGCCTTGCTATCGTGCAAAAGTTTCATGTAGGTTTTGAGGAACGTGGTAAGTACAAAGGGATCAACCTCGATAGGCGCACTAGTTTTTGGTACTTTGCTCTGGCTTCCTGAGGTAGATGCCTTAGCGAAGCTTTTCTTGGCTTCCATAAATGTTTTCTTTCGTGTGCGCCATCGACTTCCTTCTTTGGGGCCTTTTGAACCCATCCATCTTCTTCAGGTTTTTTTCTTTTATCATCGCCAGTTGTTATTCCACTTCTCAACATGATATTGACATTCAGATGTTCCTCACGAGGCTCAACCCTCAACATGATATTGACATTCAGATGTTCCTCACGAGGCTCAACTTCTGCGTAGGTTGTTGAGGCTGCGCCTTCTTCTTCTACATATTAGCTATTAGCACAGGGCATTCTTCCATAGTGTGGTTAAACTGGCTACAATATTGATAGGACAAGCATGTCTAATTCTAACACTCCCCTGCATAGTGCCCTCGTATCCCATAGTTATAGAAAATAACCCATTCGCGACCTATACTAGGTCCTCCTCCTCCTTGGAACCATCCTCTTCCTTGATAACCCCCACGTGCTCCTACTGCGCCCTTGTGTGGAGGCTGAGTTTCTTCTTGCATTCGGTAGGTGGGCGTTCTTTCCATCATCAACTCATAACTACGACAATGGCGCTCATCATGGCCCACCAATTTACAGAAGTCACAGAAAAATTGTTGTGGAGTTTGAACAAACTTTTGTAGTAAATGAAAATTATCCATTATGTGTTTTCTAGCCACCTGACAAATAACGCACAATAGCACGGGCCCCGCACTTGGTCCTACTGGAGCTTCCTACCTTAGGGGAATTAGTCCCCCTCCTATATTATAATATGCAAAGATAGGGTAGTGGTCTTGATCATGCCCCTCGATCTTAGAATTGAGGCACCAAACTTCCTCGTGCACCTCTGGCCTAGCCTCCTTCTCTTTTTTCAAGCTCTACAATTCAAGGCAAAGGTTCTACAACTACGAGTGAATCTATTGGACTCCCAAAGCTGTGTCCTGAATAGGTGTCTCATGAAATCTTATCGCAAATTCCAGGGCTTCCGCCTGAGTTCCTCTCTTCTATTGTGACAAAGAAATCCTCAGGTGAGGCAGAAGAGAGGCTATAAACAAGTTACAATGCTAACCATCTATGAGCTGCATATTAGCTTCGCGGTTCACACATTTCAGCCTTTGATCTAACTCCCAAGGCATCTCACCATCTCTCAGCGTGGTTTTCTTAAATCCAACGACTGACTATGAGTCAGACTTAGGCTTACTAAAATCCTTGTTTAAAGCATCCTTAGTATCTGCTAGCATTGCTAAAGGATGATCTTGCGGTCCATACAACATTTGCAACAAACTAGAACTCATCTGTATCTTTGCTCCCTATACCCTTGAAAATTGGCAGCTTTATTGAGTTCGACATGTTAAAGGACGGTGGTGGTGGAGGTAATGTGGGTGAAGGTGTATGTTATGGAGGTGAGGGTGGAGGTGGAGCGGATGGATGACGTATCCATGGAAAACCTTATCTTATCAGCTAGATCTTACTCTGCGGTGAGGCATGTGCTATTCCCTCATCATCACTCGAAGGAGGTCCAATCAACGGGCTATATTCAGGGTCTATTTTTTCTCAATTTTTGAAGATGCGTCCACTTTGCGTAGATCCAAACATCAAGGCAACGCCATAACCTATTTCTCACACAACAACCTCTTAAATCAAGTATTCAAAGATCTTAGATACTTACCTCATGGTCCCTTGAAGAAGCATTGCTCTCCTTCAGTGTAGTTGACTGAGGTATCAACCGTGAACTCTATAAGAAATCCTCCTACAATTTGATCGAGACAGTGGTAAACAATGCACATGATCTTACTTGAAAAGCTTCCAACCTTTGCCCTAGCTCTACAGTCCACACTATTGGATTGTCAAGCCTCCACCTTCCTTGGTCATCTGCGAACTTAGCTAACTACCTGTATAGTTCGATCAGGAAGGTGCAGAAGAAAATTTTGTATATTTCTGTGTACAAATATATTTCCAACCACTACTCCTTTAATAGGCACAGATTCCTGTTTTCCTGCGCTACGAATTCGTGAATCTTTTTATCGAACCACTTCTCAATTTCCTTCTTGGTTGGATTACAGTGATGCGACATCACACATCTCCTTATGGAGATCCCAGTCCCGACAATGGAACCATTTGTTGGCTTAATGGGTCCCGACCCAGGTTCATATTTAATTGTGCCAAACAAAACCCTACACCACTAGCCCTTTTGGCATCAAACCGCATAGCGCAGGTTGAAGTCTCACTCGAAGTAGTATGGGGGAATGTTGGAACCAAGTTTCCACATCCAAAGATCAGTGTGATGTCTTTTATTTCCCTAAATCTGCCTTCGCGCAGATATATAAGCCCCTAGGGCTCGATACTACAACTTCCTTTAAACAGCCTCTGGACATTCGTGAAGGTATATGATAGGTCTTTATGAACCCTTAATAGGTGAATCAACCACTTACGTGCACCATAGAATAAACCTAGATCCGAGTTCATGCAGATCTACTTAAGTTCTTGATAAACATAATATAATGTATTATAAACTTCGCGTAAATACTTAACATGCATTGTGTACAGTTAATAAGACTTATCTAATATATTTGTGCATCAATACATCATTATTTCATAAAGACATCATTCCATCATAGCATATATCACAAACATAAATAAAATATGTAAGTAGAAAACCACATGAATTTCTTCAACAATCTTCTTTATTGATCTTCAATATGAGGTTACAAACTCAAAAATGCCCTGCGCACTTAGTTGCAGGGGTCCGCACACTCAGCTGCGGATCCTACTCTAGGCCTCCGCGCACTCAACTATGGAGCCTTTTCCCTTCTATCTGTTCGCTGTTTACTTGCCCTTTTTCCTCAGATGTAGACTTAAGCATCTATCTGCCTTAGACTCACTAAGACACACCTATTTATAGATTTTTACATACAATCCCATGGTCCATGGACAATGGGTGGATCTCAAAACGACTTGACCTTACATAACCAAGGGGATAAAACCACTTTTGTCTTGTAACTATGTATGCGCTCCATATCCATAAATTGCAGATACTTTATATCTTTTTACCAAAATTTACATAAAAAATTGTGTTTTTAACCCCCAAAATGACCTAGGGGACCCCATCCGAACAACCAATCTCCCCACCCATTCACACAACATTGACCATGCTCCTTGGTACCCTAATATTCGTGTAGTATTCAACCGACATCAGTGTGTAAGCATTTATGACACACTGAATAACCTAAATCGATCCTACCAATGATAACTTAACCAATTCTAGGCAATTAACTTGTGGGCCCTGTGCGGCCAAAGCAACTTATTTGTTGTAAATTCCAACCATCTAGTTGATGGCGAGTTTATTGGCCATCCCTTCCGAAATATGTAGAGATATTTAAGTTTTTTGTAGTTTGCCCTGACAACTATTTAGTAAGTTAACAGTGGAAAACCAAAGTAGTAGTCACAACCATATGGCGGAAAATAAAAGGGTAGATGATTCTAGGAAGCTAACTGAATCAAAAGGGACACCTTCTGTGTAAATATGTTGTTTTTTGAGCAACCAAAAGATGTACAATATATATACACTAAACAATTTCTTAATAAATCCATCCAGGTAAGGGAATACCTCGGTGTAGCGCTTCTAGACATAGCAACATGGATTCTTTTTGTATAAGAGTAGCATAACATTTCGTATTATGTATTTCTCTTTAATACAAGGTTGTGAGAAGATTTTGTGTGAAATAGGAAAAGAAAAAAACATGAATTTTTGTTGGATAAGTAAAGGTCTCACCAGGCTGCAGAGCCTGGACATCAACCAGAAAACTTTCGATGGGAATTTCCGAGTGGGGATCTCAAAGATGAAGAATTTGGTGAAATTTAAAGGCTTTTAGCAATAGTTTCAGAGGGTTGTTGCCACTCGAATTCATGGAGATGGTATTTCTGGAGCAACTGAATCTGGGTAGAAGCTATTTTAATGGTTCCATACCTAATCAATATGGGATGTTGAAGAACTTGAAGTATCTATACTTGGATGTGAATTATTTACCTGGGAAAATATTGTGGAGCTTAGTATGATCCATGGTCTCTAGCATCTTGAAATTGGATATAATTTCTATAATGTCCAGATTCCATGGCAGTTCAGCAACATGACATAACTTGAGTATTTTGATATTGCACAAGATAATTTGTCTGGGGTTTTTCCTTGGGAATTGGGTATTTCGAGAAAGTTCAATTCTTTGTTCTTGTTCAAGAATAATCTCATCTAAGTAGTCTCCATGGTGACACGTCTGTAGAATTATCAAACAACACAATCTCAGGTTTGATTCCCTTGGGGTTCTCTAGGCTCAAGAATTTGAAACTTTTGAGCCTTATTTATACTAATGTTAGTAGCAACATGCCTTAGGGATTGAAGATTGTCTAGATTTGAAATAATTCTTTGAGAATAATTCTGCCTCTGACCCTCAAGCAAAGATATTTAAGGTTTTTGCAACTTTCCTTGACAGTTGTTTGACAAGTTAGTGATGGAAAACTGTAGTAGTAGTGACAATTGTACGTTGGAAAACAAAAAAGTAGATTATTTTAGGTAGTTAAATGATTTAAAAAGGACACATTTGAATGTTAAGCATATATTTAACCTCTTTTAATTTTTTGATTTGTGAAAAACATAACACAGAAAATAACACCTTTTAATTAATATGTGCTTATATTTAACATGATTTAACTACTTGATTTGTGAAAAGAAATAACATATTAGAAAAAAGAGAGAAATTAGAGAGATTCATACACAACACAAATCACACACTCTATTTTATTGATCTCAAGGGCTACATATTTATAGTATCTATATCATTGACGATGACACATTTAGATAGCTATTACAACTCACACATAGGAAACTGGCTACTTCTAGATTGACACGTAGGGACTCACAATGACAACTCACACATGACATGGAAGTATTACTTCCAACACCCTCCCTTAATGATGACATGTAAAAAATATAAAAAAACCACATTACAACAATAAATAAATTTTTTTGTCAGATTTGTCTCATATGGTCATCATGAGCACCCACATCCACTCTAGAGTCTCGCAAACACTGCTCTTTCACTGCCACATCTTCAAGTTGTCACTTCACCTCCATTTAAAACGTAACTACCTTGGATCATTGTTGATGAAATTTGCAGACTTGACACTTCTCAACGTCCCGGAGCGCAAGGGGTTAGTCTCAATACTGAACCATCCTATGGAAGTGCCACCATCTATGAATTCACTGCCCTCTGTAGCCTTCATCAGGCATGTAGGATAACATTATGGATACAAAATGTCTTCAACTGAAAATTCTACAACTTGACCTTATTTAAAATAACCTAAACTGACGCTCCTGGAACATTAAAAGTCACACCAGCTTGACCTTATTAAGAACTACCTCTGACTAATGCTCCAGGAGCATGACGGGTTACATTAGTCTATTCAATAATTGGCTTGTTCTTTGTGGTTCTGTATATGATGTTTTTTTCCACAATATAAATTTTACATATATAACCACTAAAAACAATATCTATCTATCTATATATCTATATATATATATATATATATATATATATATATATATATATATCTATCTATCTATCTATCTATCTATCTATATATATATATATATATATATATATATAAATTACTATTGAAACCAATTATTTTTCCATTGGCCAACATTGACACAACTTGACTGGAAAATAAAATCCATAAGCAAGTTTGTGACCACCACTTGGAGTTATTTTAATGTTTCCCTTTGTGGTTATCTTTCCTGATAGTGTGCACCATATTAAACAAATGAAACAGCTGGAGCTACGCTAGAATGTTTATTTTACTAAATATTTTGTAGAACGACAACAATATCTCTTCTCGAAACCTCGTGATGCACTAAATGAGAACAAACTTGAGCACATATGAACATTCTTCGTCACGACTTCTTCAACTCCGACAGATGTCATTAAAAATCATGGAAGTCCTCTAATATATGATACTGCGTGTTAGAAGGAATCCTCTTTTTCTAATAAAGAGGGACTCCAAACAATTATGGAGGGTTCTTATTGTTCTCCTCCAACCAAGAAGTGATCGTTGCCAAAATCCCAGTCTTTAATGTTGTCGATGATGAGCTAGAGATTAATGATACTATTTTATCATGCTCGCTCATCTTAGATGCCTTTATTGAAGAGATAGTGAGAGAATTTTAATTCCACTCTGACCACAAATAATCCAAACTGCGATTAAGATGAAGTGCGTAAATATTTTAATCCCTCTCAATTTGGTCGAGGCCGTGGGAAAATTTTCACTAGAAATGCACATGGACTTTGGAAAAAGTACATATCTTAGAACATAGAGTGGAATTCACATGGCTCTTGTTACACAACATTTTGTCACTGTCCCTGTACTCCCCATTCCACGATCTTGGAGGACCTCTACAGTGGACCCTACATGCTTTCCCATTATGAAGAAACTCCCATTATGTCCCTCTTCATGAGCAGAATAATTCCCTTTTGCATCATTTCTCAAGAATCTTCCTTTTACCACAGTTTACAAGACCGACGCTAATGACTCGTTTCCTCTTCGCGCAAATTTGTAGAGATTAAAGCCAGGGCTAGTGTTGTACGGTGCTACTAAGCGTTTTCTCAGTCATGCTGATCCTCTTTTGGAAAGTTTTTTAAATATGGAGTTAAAGCTTCGAGGTCTAGGAGCTTCGTAACGGAAGTCTGGTAGATGGTTGTGATGGATGGAGCTGAGGAAGTCAGTTTGGGCTCCTTTCCCCTATTAGGATGGAGCCAACCCAAGAGATAAATCCTTCTCCCATGATAAGAGGAACCATATTGTTGGGTGTGGAGCCTAATTATCTTCTTTATTTAGAGGTATCACCACATTGGACCATAGTGCATAATGTGGTGGTAACGCCGCCCGTAAAATATACACTGCAAGGGGGGTCCGGGGGGGTGGCTATAGAATGCAAAACCAGTTAGCATACCTTTGGCTAGCTATTTCAAATTAAGTAAGGAGGAGTGTCCCAATACTTAGGAAGAAATGGCTCATATGTCTAAAGTTCCATATGCATCAACAGTTGGAAGCTTAATGTATGCAATGGTCTGCACAAGGCCTGATATTGCACATGCAGTGGGAGTTGTAAGCAGGTACATAAACAATCCAAGAAAAGAACATTGAATGGCATTAAAGTGGATTATTAGGTATCTAAGAGGTACCACAAATCAAGAATTATGCTTTGGTGGTTCAAACATTGCTCTACAGGGATATGTTGATGTGGATATGGTGGGTGATAGAGATAAGAGGAGGAGCACAATAGGGTATGTGTTTACTGTAGGTGGAACAGCCGTCAGTTGGGTCTCAAAACTGAAAAGTGTTGTTGCACTCTCAACAATGGAAGAAGAGTATGTTGTTGCTACAGAGGCTAGTAAAGAAATGATTTGGTTACAAAGGTTTCTGGATGAATTGGGTAAGAAACAGGAGTTGGGCAGGTTATGCAATGACAACTAGAGTGCCATACATCTTGCAAAGAACTCTACATTTCATTCCAAGACTAAACATATACAACTCAAGTACCATTTCATACGGTCAACGTTGGAAGATGGATAGTTGAAGCTGGAAAAGATACACACTGGCCAGAATCCTATAGATATGTTAACAAAAGTTGTAACTAGGGAGAAGCTGACAATTTGCTTAGTTTCAATTGGTCTTCAAGTATGATGAAGAAGATGAGGAAAAACCAGGTCCAAAGTGGAGTCATTGTCCAGCAAGTGAAGTAGCGGTGGAGTTGCTATAATTAGTCTTCAAGTGGGAGATTGTTGGTTGTGGAGCATGATTATCTTCTTTATTTAGAGGTATCGACACATTGGACCCCAGTTCATAATGTGGCGTCAACACCACCCATAAAATATACGCTACAGGGGGGGTGCATGGGGGGCGGCTGTGACCTTTTGGAGCCCCCTCCTTGGGGGGGGGGGATCAGGGGCAGTGCCCACAAAGCTAAAAATGGATGTAAAATTGCGCTGTAAAATGTTGTAATTTCATAGTCGATCTGGCCCGTTCATTAGGAGGAGATCTGAAGGTAGAAGTTATGTTTAATTTAGGGTTTTTTTCCCTAGAAGGTAACCCATCACTATATATGAGGGAATTGTATTGCGTCTATGGATATCTATATACTAAGCAAGAAGAGAGAGGAGATTGAACAAGAGAGAAGAGGGAATTACAGCGGATCGTTTGTAGGTTGTATCTCTTTGGTTTGTTGGATAATATAAAAGGAAGGACTGGCTATTCCTCCATGGACATAGCCCAAATTGGGTGGACCACGTATATCTGTGTCTCTCTTGTTTTATGTGTTTTCTATTTTTATTTTTTCTGCAATATTTTATGTGTTCCATTGCTCTCCAATATATACTTTTCTAACAAATATCCCCTCTATCCAAGCTATATAAACCCCTCCATTTACAAGCTTCACTAGTTTCAGTTTTGGTATTTTAGAGCTTGAATAACCTGCAAGACATCTATAGCTTGTAGCTCTCTAGTTTATGTTTGATGGAGAATAGTGTGTTTGGTTTGGTTTGGTTTGAGACTAAAGGGAAGAGGCCTTAAAACATCTATTGTTGGGGTTATCCATGAGATGCTAGTAGAAGTGTGGGAACGCAGATATGTCAGAGGAGACCAACAACGTCAAGGAATTGGTTGTAATTTCTCTTTCTGAATTTATATGAATACAACTATTGATTGATTTCCTACATTGAAGTGTTATCTAACATTTGATGGCTTAATGTTCCTTGACCTGTTAACTAGGATGAATGCAATTTGTATGCTATCATGTTTGTTGTTGTTGTTTGTTTGCTTGTTTCAGGTATTCGAAGGAAGGAAACATAAAGTAGCTAGAGTGAGGAAGCAGGATGATCACCAAGCAGAATAGCGTTATAAAATGTAGGCGCTCCTGTTCGATTCTAGCTTAAGGAAATTTTCCATAGATTGTTTGTTTGTGGTTAGACCCGCTCTCTCGGTCTAGAGGAATTGTTTGTGTTTGCACTGAGAATTTACTTGCACCACAGCTCCACTACCTTCCTTTCTAATGTGGCTTTGTGGAACTCCTTATGTAGAAGTTTTCATGCCCAGAAATCAACTTTTCAACATATTTTAATAGAAATGAAGAAAATCACAACACATTGCTTCAATTACTGTATTCGTTTGACAATGATTTCACACTATGCTTCCATAGTCATGCCCAACAATCTTTCTTGGATTCAAGATCTACAAACCGATAAATCTACACACAAAAATGGAAATCAAACACTAATTAATCTATATATAGAGGATTAGCTCTCATAACTCCCACATCTTTCCTAGATGCCCCATAATGGAATCAAGCCATAACATGATCTGATACCAAATTAGAAAAATGAGAGAGAAATTGGAGAGATTCATACACAACACAAATCACACACTGTGTTTTATTGATCTCAAGGGTTACATATTTATAGTATCTAGATCATTGACGATGACGTGCATCTAGATAGCTATTACAACTCACACATAGGAAACTGGTTACTTCTAGATTGACACCTAGGGACTCATAATGACAACTCGCACATGACATGCAAGCATTACTTCCAACAAAACACAAAGAAAAGGACACCTTTTAATTAATATTTGTAATGGAAAAAATTTATTGCTTCTAGAAAGATCATGTATCACTCTTTATATCAAATGATATACAATAGTCAAGTGTTCATGAGATTGAATATTTTCTCATTCTTTTAATAAAAGTGAACTTTAATAGAGAGATCACCAAACCATTTTGAATAATTATTCTCGACTTAGTGGCCGTAATTAATAACATTGGATAAAAACCAAGTTAAAGACACGATTCTCTTATGTATGATTCCCCAGTGCTACTAATAAAACAAATAAAAAACTAAATATGTATGCATCTATATTGGAAGATATCTGGGTTCAAACAAAAAAAATCCTCTTGACCCATATTCCAGATATTGGTGAAAAGAGAACCATTCACTTGTGAGTAAGAGTGTTGTAGCACCATTTACCACTCTTGGTAGTTTTGATGCTCTGGTTATGGCCTAGGGCAACCCTTCCTTTCTAGACTTGGTCCAAATTCTAAAAGATAGTATTTTTATTCCCATAGCTATTTTTTCCATATATAAAAAGTGTGTACGCATGGTTCAATCTATACCCAACCCATGTATATGTGTTAAAACACTAAAAAATATATAATCTCCTTAAATTATGGCATATTTTATGGGTTTTACCTATTACTCACCTACTATAGTCCATGGCCCAACTGTTTCCCAACTGGAAAAATTAATTTGGAGAAGTAGAAATAAACCTCCATGGGAAGGCCTAAGGGGAGGAGAGATGAGATATTGATATTATAGTTGATTACATCCCTTATCAAGTCTGAATAAATCCATGTGCCTCCTACATTCCATGTGCCTCCCATCATCTTTGTATGACATCCTAGTGTACCTTTATGGAAGAGGACTGCTGAGGCCTGAGCAGGACGGATCCAGAGGATGGTTCCACTTGGAGCTAGAGGAAGACTCAGGCTATAGTTTTCCACATTTCATTTAGCTTACATCAGTAAAGAAATGCTATCCTGTTCTTAATCTTTATTATGTTTATGCATTAATCTACATTATCATTTACATATGAAATGTTATATTAATGCTCATCTTCTCACACACGTATATGATTTAACACCTATATCATGAACATGCTTTCTATTACTGTTGTTGTATATGCTTTACTTGGATAAGTTACAAGTAGGCATTAGAAGGAGCAAAGGGTTTGAACCCTACAGGATAAACCTCGAACGTAGGACCTCCGGGTAATACCACTTCTTCCTATTTTAGTAGTTTAAGCATTTAGACTGCTTGTCTACATATTTCTTTATGCTGTATGCCCTCCGCTCTGTTGGGGTTTTCAACCCAAGACCCTAGGGTGTTTCCACCTGCAACAGAATTGGCGACTCCATTGGGGAAAACATTCTTGTTTTTCCTAGTTTGGGTTGTTTGTTCTTGATCAGGGTTTGTTTTCTTGATTTCTTATTTTTACAGTGTCAGTGACTTATTGGCTTCCCAGGCATCAAGTCTAATCTTTTGGATAAGGCCTTGATTTTTTATTTTTCTTAATTGAGCTTTTTATATGCACTTTTTTAGGGATACAATAGCATATACACGCTTGTTTCCTCAAATAGACTCTTGTATATGCGAGTTTCCTGTGTTTGAAACACACTTTCATGCCTATGTGTCTTGACACAGTCGAGTATACATAATTTTGAAGTGATTTTTCAAAATATTTTGTGTAGATAAGTTTGTTGCCTGGTGGTTTCTACTATTTTTTGGTCATTCACTATCAGTAGGGCTCTTCTCTATTGAACGTTTTCAATTTTGAATCTTCTTCTCGATGAAAAACCTAGTTGACCTAGGATTTCTTTTTTAGTAATCTTTCAGTTTACGTTTTGGGTTCAAGGCTTCTATCAGAAGTTCTTGGTTGTTTTGGCTTTCCAGAACAACAAATTGGTTTTAGTTTCATTTATAACCCAACTTTCAGATTGCTTTTCTTCTCTTTCCTTTTTTGTTGACTTGTTTTGTTTTTCATGGTTTTTGACTGTCTCTTTAGAAATCTTGAGAGTCTTTCTTGAAATTTTGTTTGTCTGTTGAAGTCTTTAATACTACTACTCAAATCAGTTAATTCAAGTTTGTAATCCTTTCTCATTTCAAGTTTCATTTTACTGATGAGTTGTATAAGTTGTGAAGTTCAGGGACTCTTCCTGCTTGTTTCTTGATCTTTGAAGTTTAGTAGTCTTTTGTGAACTCAAAAATTTCTTTGGGTTTTTAAAAGAAAAAGAAAAAAAACATAGCTTTTACCTTTATTTTTCTTTTCAAGTTTTTGTTTTTGGTTTCTTTTGTTTCATTTCTAAGAAATTGTGAACTTTTTCTATTGGTTTTGCTTGGTTTTGAGGGAAGTTTGTCTTTGGATTTGTGCCCTCTTTGTAGTCAAATTGGCCTATTTATCTTGTGAAGGAACACATTTTCTTCTTGTATGAGCATCCATGCACCATCATTATAGTTTGAATTAAGATAGTTTCCACTGAATGCATTTTAGTCTTTTTGTTAGATTTTGAGTGTGTGGAGTGTGTTTTCTGGAAAATGAAATTTTTTTCTTGTACAAGTTATTTCGTAGAACTTTATAGAAATCCATTTTCATCGAAGAAAATAAATGCATGCATATAGTTAAGTTTCTATCGATTTTTTTTAATCAAAACTCCATAAGTTTCACTCTCATTTTACCCATGACTTAAAGAACAACTTCTTAAGATCAAGCGCTTAATTTAAAAGAACTAAAACTTTTTTTATTTGTCATTAACAACACCAACAACTTTAGTTCTTTAGGGCCTTGGAATAGGTGAGTGGAGAGTTAGCTCTACTAGACCACTCAAATTATCAAACATAGATGTTGAATAATGAGTGAAATCCAGTGTCGTTAGAAATACCGACAAAGCTCTCTAACTGGGAATTAAGCATGAGGGAGATTGGAGGCAAGGAAGAGAGATACCCCGTCTCCTACTTGTTGGATCTCGCCCTGAGACTATTCCCTGAGGCTTTTGATACAAACTGGTGCCCATAGTTGCTATTCGTAGGGATCACATAGGTGGCTGTGGAGGGGAATACCGCGACACTTGCTATGGGGTAAAATGCACGGGATGAGAACTACCCTCGAAAGTCTTCCCGAGACTTCCAACAGACCATAAGGTTATCTGCAAAAGCTACCTGTTACACACATGTTCATCTATCAGATATATATTGATAGGATATGGAGAAAGGATCACCTTTGGTTCTTTCTAGATTCGCTAGGGGATCTCCATGTGGTAAGAAGAACTCCTCCTAACCGGCTCCAAGACGATTCCTCCACAAAAGAATGAAGCAAACCAATCACAGCATATACTTCTAAAAATTAATGTAAGAATATGTAACAAACATGTATAAATGTATAACTTATCTACTCAACACAACAAGCATTAGAATGAACAAATAAATGCACAATATCACCGACACTTTGGAGTAGGGAACAAAACCACAGTCCTATATTCAAAATAGAAGAGTGATTACAACAACCATGTTGTATCAACCTTCCTTATCCCTTCTTCCTCTCTCTCTCTCCTTCTTTCAGCTAGCTCCTCCAATAATGTGACAATATCACAACAACAGCATGTGCTATCCTTCTAAATGCTCTGACCCTTTTGCAATGGCCCTCTCGTTGCTTATATAGTAATCGAATTAGGGCTTCCCAACTCCACCTGTAGTTCATTTGGGAAAAAACCATGAACCTGCCCTATTTACAAGATTTTTCCCATTTGCCTCTGTTCCTGGAATAGAATTTCTCCAAATATCTTGATTTTTGGAGTTTCCCTGCTTTTCTTGCATAAATATAGGGATTTAATATCTAGATATTTATTGGCAGATTCATTGGCATAACCTCTTGAACATCACTTAAGTTCACTAACGCTCCCCCTGGTCTAACAACAAGAGTTAGCAGGTTGACTAACGCTCCTTTATGCTTGGTAACAAGCTTTATAAAGCAGGTTGTCAGTGTACAGAGAGCATTAGTGTGGATTCTGGGCCTGCAACTGTGGTCATTCATTCAATCATCTTGTCTTTCTCCTCTAAGTTGATTAGGAGGTCAATTTGTCCTATAACAGATGCCCCCTAAAGTATGATATCATAGGCGGAGACGATGGCTAAAATACTTTATGAAAATATTGTAGTTTGCTGTCAAAATCTTTGTAGAAAGAGACAGAAGTTTAGGGTGGTAAGGAAAACCTGATACAACAAAAGTACACATATATAAATTGCTAAAACCATGTCCTGAGTCGGGCATTCCCATGCTCAATAGCTATCTCAGAGTAACTTTCTCCTCAGAGGTATGGTAATGCTGGCCGCCAATATGGCAGTGGGCGGATCCAGTGTCATAATAGATTATCTTGAAATGGCTGTCCCCAAAGAAAAATATTGCAGCTTGGGAGAGGAAACAAGGCTGAATGATGCAAGCCTCTACCCAAGGTCTTGATTCCTACTTCACCAAACAACATATATTGGTACATGTGATAAAATGAGTTGACATCGAACATGCACAAAATCATCTGATTACCAGCCAATAATGGAGACTGTTAATAGATGCGAGGAAGGACACCGATAATGGTGATGGTCTCCAAGATGCACAGTGCAAACTAGTGAGTGTGAAAGATTTTTTGTCGTCAAACACTCGTAGAATCGCTCAACCAGGAGCCAATAATGAAAACCCATGATCAAGAACAAGGTAACCTGCCACTAATGTCTGCAAGCACCAAGGCACTGAATGTGTTTCTGGGTTACTTTCCTAAATAGAGTGTTGAAGTTGATAGGAAGGAACCTGTTGAAATGTAGGCAATGACGTGTCCTACATCAAACGACACGAAACTAGAAAAGGATGATTTTGTTTTTTGAAGAATCTTTTGAGCTTTTGGGTCTAAACAACGGAGGGCATGATGAAAGGATATGTAGGGTTAGTTGGTAAAGGAAACAAGTAGGGACCCTTGAACAATAGAAGGCATGACAACGGTTTTAACCAGACAACACTAGACTCATGAACACTACAGAGTGTTTAAGATATGGAAATGCAATGGCATCAGGGAATAAAGGCTAAAAACTCATAGGTTGGTAGGGTTCATATTGAGAGGCTATCAAAATGAGGGTTTATTTGAGGGACTGCCATGTTCAAGGGAACTTTTGCTGCCAAACCAAGCTTTGAATACAGGATACAGTTGTATTTCCACTTTCCCCGTCTCATTTTTAATGAGTCTAGACAGGTAAACTCAGCGATCTTTTCATGTTTATAGAGTTTGAAAATGATGGCAAAAATAATGACTCTTTGCCATATCTGATTATTTTGATGAGTCCAGATAGGCAAACTCATCGATTTGTTTCATTTTTTAAGAGTCTAAAAAGTATCGTAAAAAGAACGACTTTATATCTTGTCTATGTATTTAAAGAGTCCAGACTAGACAACTCGGTGATCTTTTCATCTTTCGAGAGTCTAAAATGATCGTAAAGAGAGACTCCATGGTGGTCCCTTTGTCATAGTTGTTAACCAGGTGCGACAAAAGGTTAATAGTATACCCGGATCGGTTACTTTTCCGTATTTAATCTATTGAACCCGGATAAAGAGAAACCTTTTTCCAATAGACGTGAACCTCATTTTGTTATGAGTATGAGGTGGCGGACTAAACTCGTGTTTTGTCGTAACACTTTAACGAGCTTAGTAACAAAAGCTCGGGATTTTTTCACTTTTTAACGAGCTTTGAAAAAAGTACCTGAAAGAATGCTTGGGTCATCTTTAGCATGTTTAACGAGAAGCAAGACACAGCTCGGGATTTTTTTAGTTTAAAGAGCGAGAAAAAGGTGCCTAAAAAGGATGCTCCATTGGTCTTTTTCAGTTTATGAGCTAGAATGAGATGAAAAAAGAGGTTCTCAGAGCATCATTTTCCTATATTTAACGAGTGCAAATGATGAAAAACTCGGAGATGTTTATATTGTTTAAAGAGAGATAAAATATCCCTAAATGTGCTTTACGGATTGTGGTAGATATGTTTAACAAGCCCTACTACAAAAACTCAGAGATGTTTATATTTTTTAAAGAGCAATAAAATGTCTCCAAAAGGGCTCTATCTATCGTTGCATAGATTTAACAAGTGCAACGAAAAAAGCTTGGGGATGTTTATATCTTTTAAAGAGCAATAAAATATCCCTAACAGTGCTCTATCTATCGTTGCATAGATTTAACGAGCGTTGCGACAAAAACTCGGGGATGTTTGTATTTTTTAAAGAGCAATAAAATATCCCTAATAGTGCTCTAATCATCTTTATAGTGGTTTAACGAGATCAAAGAAGAAGACTCGAGGTTTTTCGGATTAACGAGAAAGAAAAATACCATAAAAAGAACGCTCGATCTTTCTTGATCTCATGCTTGACATTAGAAGGGTCTATGCTGATGAGCCCCAGAAATGGGTAACTATATGGGCTCATTATGCCTATATTTTCATTAAATCCACCATTCTCCATAGTTTTGTGCATGCTTTTGAATATATTTATGTTAATTGAGTGAATGGGAATAGTCACTTTACCACAAAGTCTAATACGTGTTTATTGTAGATTTTTGGACATTTTTGGACAAAGACCAGGCATTTATGAGCAGATTGGCAGCCAAAGTCGAAGAAGAAAGGCTGAGGATTTATAGGAGGGGTGTCTCCCACACTAAATGATCCCTTTCTCGAGTTCTCCATCAACATCTCAGAGTTCAACCATCCACCAAAGATGATTTCAAGGGGCAGCATAGTAGGTCTAGTGAAGTGGTTATTATTTGTAGTTTTGGGTAGTCGAGTTCCTAAAGTTTAGGAGAACTGTTGGGAGTCCTCACTTGCATAAATAAGAAGGCTTCAAGCCTTAGTAGTTTAGCCATTTGATATTCTATTTTCGCACATTAGTGCAGCCTTGTACTCAGCTCATTTTCAAGCTCCTTTTGCAAATAGTTTTGTGATGTAACTATTTTTTTTTATCAATCAAGATGAATCCATCTTTGAACCAGCACTGATATTTCCTAGGGGGCTGTAGCTCTTGGCGTTTGGCCCATCCAAAGTGCCCAATACCTCCTTTGTGTACCTCTATGTGTCTTTCTTGCATTCATAGAGTAATTTCTATTATTTAGGTTAAATCTTGCTTGGTTACTTAGGTTGTTTTTTATGATTAAGATAGTTGTTCTTGCTTCAGGTTGATTTGATAGTTTGATAACAGAAAAGATCCACAAAAGGGCTACCAATCAGGCCTTGATCTCCTTTCTCCCTCCTTGGGACCATGAATTGAGACCAAGGCACTCTTGCTACCACAAAAACACTATTTTTGCCTTCCAATGCAATTGCTAGTGTTAGATTTTGAGTTGGAAAAGTTGATATCAGTTGTGTTTTTATGCTTAGATCTATTCTTGCTCAGTCTCCATAGCTTTCTTGCATAACTTCCTATCCATAAAGTTTTGTTTAGCACTTTTCTGGTTTTTAGGTCAGAATTAGGTCAAAATAGGAAAAGCTATGTTTTCTTAGTTTTTGCGTGGGATAGTTTTGAAAAGAAGTGTGCAGAACACCTATAAGACACTCTAGCCCATCCTTCCTCTAGCATACAACCTGCTCCAGTCTCTCTCTCTCAATATTTTCTTCACTCATTCGCCATACTTTCCCAAACTGCCCTAATTTCTACATTCTTGTGCAAAATTGCTTCCTTCAACTTTGAACAAATCCAACCATCTTCTTCACTCTTGATCTTCATTTAGAAGGTCCTAGACCCCTTAACACCTCTATTCATCCTTCATTACCACTTTCCCACCGTTTTTTCCACCTTCAACCCTCTAAAAACCACTTTTGTCTTCTTCCTGCAAAACTTCCTGTAGATCCCCTACAACCTCTTGTAGAAGTTCATGCGAGTGATTTTTTGAAATCTGAGTGCAGTGGAAATCTACAGAAGGGTACTAGGGACTCCTTAGGTCCTCTCCACACCTTCCCAACCTCCTGCAAATTCCCACTCCATTTCCTTTCACCAATAAACCTCTGCACAGTCCCAAATAGTTAAAACACAAGCATAATAATTCTGCATAAAATTGCTCAAAAGTACAAAAAGAAGATTTTTTCATATTTTCCTTCAGAATTAGCTTGAATACATGCATTTCACCTTGTCAATAGTCAATGGCATCCATTTTAGTAGTTTCCATCTCTTTTCTTACACAAGTAGGGTTAGCGGGTAAAACTAGGGTTTGCTAGGGTTTGCATTTCCTTTCCACTTTCATCTTCTTTCTGCAAGTAGACTAGCCTCTTTTTAGTTAGCTTTCTTCCATCACAGTTAAAAGCTTCTTCTGAGAACTCATAGAAGTTCGCTTAAGCTCCTAGCGAACTTGTGCCAGCTGATCAAGTGACAGCCTGCAGTAAGAGCTAGTACTTGTGCCAGCTGATCAAGTGACAGCCTGCAGTAAGAGCTAGTACTTGTGCATATAGCACCATCGTTTCCAAGTTTGTTACGAACTACCGAGTTGATAAAAGAAAGCTAGGGAGTCCTAGGAGTTGCAGCATCATTGCTGCAATACTGGAGCTCACCATCTTTTTGGCGCCATTGCCGAGGAATTGTCAGATTAGTTTTTGATTACTGCTTTTTCTTCTATTTTCTACCGCAACCTTCTGCTAAGTAGTTTATTTCAGCAAGAGTAGAGTAGTTGTTCCCTTTCAATTCTGCAAAATTAGATTAGACATTTCCTACTTTCATTTCAATTCCGCAATTTCAATTCTGCAAAAGTAGATTAGACATTCCTGCATTCATTTCAATTCCGCAATTTCAATTCTGCAAAAGTAGATTAGACGTTTCCTGATTTCATTTCAATTCCACAATTTGATTTGAGCAAGCGTAGATTAGCATTTCCTGCTTTCATTTCAATTCCGAAATTTCATTTCAGCAAGCGTAGATTAGCATTTCCTGCTTTCATTCCAATTTTGAAATTTCATTTCAACA
Source organism: Pinus tabuliformis (assembly GCA_031772625.1). Taxonomy (NCBI): domain Eukaryota; kingdom Viridiplantae; phylum Streptophyta; class Pinopsida; order Pinales; family Pinaceae; genus Pinus; species Pinus tabuliformis. The sequence continues at coordinate 1,654,588,907 of CM062819.1, forward strand.
AAATAGATTAGTCCTTTCCTCCTTTCATTTCAATTATGCATTTTCATGTTAGCAAGATAGATTGTAGTTAGTTGTAGTTCAATCTATTTCAGTTTTTGCAGGTACAAGCAGACAAAAAAAAAAGGAAACAAAAATCACCCAAAAAAGAGATTTCCTTTCATGCCTCGTAGGAACAGAGACAACTTAGGAAAATTCCTACCCAACACCCCCACCACATCACTAAGTCACCCTTCTCTCTTCTTTGGTGGTAGTGATCCAGAAGAAGCTATAGGTGAACCTCCAGAGATATACGAAGATCCTATAACAGAAGAAGAGTAAGAAACCATTCCTCCTGAGACCATGGCTGAAAACAGAAATGGTAGGGGAAATGGGGAGAGAATAGAAGGTGCCTTTCCCATCCGAGAGACCAATGGGGACCCAAAAATAAAAAACATAAGTCCCTCAGCCTTACGTCACTTCCACGGATTGACTACTGAAGACCCTGATACATTCTTGTTTGAGTTTACTCTCCTTTGTCTAACTTATGACTATGCAGAAGACGAGCAAAAGTTGAAACTCTTTCCCTCAACCATCAAGGATGTAGCACTACTCTGGTTCATGGGGCTGCCTGGAAACAATATCACAACTTGGGCTCAGATGCAGCAAGCCTTCAACAACAAATACCGGAACTACTATAGGTCAAAGGATACAAAGAAGGAAATGTTTCAAATGACCATGGGAATTGATGAATCTTTAGAAGACTATGAAGAGATGTTTCAACTCAGTTATAAAAGGGCCAGGTGCAAACTTGACCCTGAATCTCTGAAGTTTGTTTTGCTCAGAGGAGTCCCCAAATACCTTCTAGATACCCTCCATTTGTTGGCCAGGGGAGACATCTACCAGCTACCTTATGATGACATAAAGACTGTGTTTAGAAACCATTCTAGGGAAGCCAAAAATAGAGGTAGGGGAAGTCAACTCTTAGCCATTACCCCCTTATCTAGTTCATTCCTTAAAAATGATTTTGCAAATCAGATGGAAGACTTCAAAAGCGAGATGAGACAGACTATTGCCATGCAAATGGATACCTTGCGAATCCAGAAGAAGCAAGAGGAAGCCGAGAGGGCTTTGGCCATCTTTTGTCCTAGGTGCACTAGAAATCATCCTAGGAATGAATGTCCATTGCACTCTGTAGAAGTGTGTTTTGTCTATGAAGAAGACCATCCTACAAATCAGTGCCCTTCCTTGCCTATATTTAAAGCTATGTACTAAGGGGTTGAAGGAGCCACTGAACTACTCCACTTCATCAACCAAAGGAGGCCACATGGACCTAGACCTTACTAGCAGGGAATGCAAGGGACATCCCAGACTTATTACAACCCGAATCAAGCCACTTCCATGCCTTCTTGGGGTCCCCCTGCTCACCCTTCCTGGTCCACACCCCCTCCTTGGTCGTATCCATCTCAATACCATACTCAACCAGCTGCTCACTCATTTCATTCTCACACTCAGCCACAACCTCAGTGGAATGCACCTCATCAGGGGTGGAGGCCTCAATATAACTCTCCTCTTGATCTTTTGCCTCCACCACCTGCTCAACCACAACCGTTACCTCCTGCTCCTCTAGGACAACCCCAGATACTTGCTCAACCGAACTCGAACCCCAGTAACAGACAAGCCCAACAGGTATATACTAGAGAAACAACATGCACTACCTATGCTGTGGAGATTCAGGAGACCAACCTACGATCTGGGAAGGTCCTCCTAGATAGCCAACCTCCTCCTAAGGAGGATGAGGAAGAGAAACAGGAAAGTGAACCCAAAACCATTCCACCCTTTCCTGAGAGACTAAATGGAACCATCCAACCAACCCCAGAAGAAACTGGACTTCTGGGAGAACTTAAACAGGTATGTGTAAAAATACCACTTCTCCAGGCCATAAAAAATGTACCAATCTACAATAAGTTGATCAAAGAGAAGTGTTTTAGGCACCCAGGTAGGCGCAAGAGAGATGCCCCAACTATCAATGTCATAGGACAGCTGTCTGACCGGATGTTGGGATAGGTAATCTGTCCAAAATATCTAGACCCTGGGAGTCCTGTAGTCGATGTCCACATCAATGGCACCATAATCGCCCACACCTTGATTGATCTATGGGTTGCCATTAACGTAATGACCAGGGACACTATGCTCAAACTCAACCTTCAGGGTTCCCTGAGAAAGACGTCAACAGTACTGCAATTGGCAGACCGCTCCACTGTGACTCCTAAGGGGATTGTGGAAGATGTCATGGTCTCCATTGATTCCTAGGAGTAACCTACTAACTTCATGGTTCTTCAACCAAAGGCAAAGCTCACTTGGTATCCCCTCATCTTCTGGAGGCCTTGGTTAGCTACTACAGATGCTTACATTAGTTGTCGAGCTGGGAGCATGACCATCAAGAATGGGCATATGTCCAAACAGCAAGTCCTATATCCTCCTGCCCAACCTCTACTATAACATGACTTACCTCTCTGGTTGGAGGAGGGAGATGAGGATGAAGTCTACTCCGCACCATTGTGCACAGTGGAAGCCGCTAAGGGAGGTCCTCAAACCAAGGATGATCTTATTGAGAATTTGATTCATAATCCACCCCGTAGTGTGTTGCCATTAGAAGAGTTGGTGGAAGAAACCCAAGCCAATGCTTTAGTTGATCTCTGTGTGGCCAATCCGACCTCTCTCTGAGTTAAGAATGTGGAATTTGGCCCTGAAATAACCTTGAAGATCAACTCATCCCTATCCACCTCTCAGGAGAAAGAGCTGTGTAGCTTATTGAATGGCCATTTGGATGCTTTTTCTTGGAGCTATAAGGAGATGAAAGGAGTCGACCTTTCAGTCTGTACTCATCACATTTACATTAAAGAGGATTGTAAACCAATCAGGTAGCCTCAAAGGGGGATGAATCCATCCCTTAAGGACATTGTCCAAGAAGAACTACAAAATTTGTTGGATGTAGGATTCATCTACCCCATCTCTGACAGCGAATGGGTTTCTCCTTTGGTGCTTGTGCCCAAGAAAAATGGGAAGTGGAGAATCTGTGTAGATTATTGAGAACTTAACAAAGCCACCAAGAAGGACCATTTCCCTTTGCCCTTCAGAGATCAAGTGTTAGATGGCCTGGCAGGGAAGAAGTTATTTTCCTTCCTAGATTGGTTTAGCGGGTACAACTAGATCTAGATCAGCCTGGAAGACCAAGATAAGACCACTTTCACTTGTCCATGGGGTACCTTTTCCTACCAGGTCCTTCCCTTTGCGTTGTGCAATGCTCCTGCCACTTTCTAGAGAGCAGTACTGAGCATATTCGCTGAGCTGGTTCATGATTTAGTGGAAATCTATATGGATGACTTTACCCCTCATGGTTCTAACTTCCAAGAAGCTTTGACTAACCTGAGGAAAGTTTTAGCCAAGCGTATTGAAATGAACCTATCCCTCAGTCTTGATAAATGTGAATTCCTAATGACTGAAGGAACCATGCTAGGTCATACAATTTATTAGCAAGGTTTACAAGTGGATCTCAACAAAATTGTTATCATCCAAAGGGTCTCGCCTCCTCAAAAGGTAAGAGATGTTCAGAGTTTTCTAGGCTTAGCAGGATATTATCAAAGATTCATTAAAGATTTTAGTAAGCTAGCCTCTCCATTGTTTGGTCTTTTGGGAAAAGATGCTAAGTTCATATGGACTGACAACTGTCAAGAGGCTCTGAATGCTTTGAAAGGTAAGCTGATAACTATCCCAATCTTCAGAGGTCCAAATTGGACCCTACCTTTCCACATTCACACAGATGCCTCGAACAAAGCTATAGGAGCAGACTTAGGACAATTTGAAGAGAATTTACCATATGCCATATATTTGTTAGTAAAAACTTGTCCAAGGCAGAGTTAAACTACACTGTAACCGAAAAAGAGCTCCTGGCTATAGTCCATTCCCTAAACAAGTTCAGACAGTACATCACTGGCTATCAAACATTCGTGCATACTGATCATGCTGCAATTAGGTATTTGATGAATAAACCTGGTGTAAATGCTTGTATCATTAGATGGTTACCTTTATTGCAGCAATTTGATTTGACCATTATTGATAAGCCAGGTAAGGAAAATGTTGTTGCTGATTTTGTGTTTAGACTAGATCTGCCTGCAGGTGAAAAAGGGATGGTGGATGATCAAATGCTAGATGAACACCTATTTTCTATTTCAGTACTCTCTCCATAGTTTGTTGATATAGCAAATTATTTGGTTTCAGCATAATTTCCACCATACCTGTCCTCAAAAGAGAAGAGAAATATCGTGAGGAAAAGTGCCCCATTCACTTGGATTGGGGGCAATCTCCTTAAACTTGGCCTAGATCAGATTTTGAGGCGATGTGTCAGGGAGGAGGAAGTTTTTGACATCCTCCTAACTTGTTATGATGGGCCCTGCGGGGGCCACTTTGCAGCAAAGAGAACCGCCTTCAAAATTCTGCAGGCAGGGTACTATTGGCCCACTCTTCGTCAAGTTGTTAGGAGATATATCAGCCAAAGTGAGCGATGTCAAAGGATGGGGAAAGCTACTCCAAAGGATGGGAAAGCTACTCCAAAGGATGAGATGCCCTTGCAGCCTCAAGTGACTTTCAAGCCATTTGAGAAGAAGGGAATGGACTTTGTGGGTCCTATCAACCCTCCTTCAAAACAGAAATCTTACATCATTGTGTGCACGGATTACCTGACAAAGTGGGCAGAAACAAAGGCAATCAAAGCAGCAACAAAAGAAAAGGTAGCTGAGTTTTTGAGAGAAAATATCTTCTATAAGTTTGGCTACCCAAGAGAATTAGTCACAGATCAAGGAAGTCAGTTTACCTCCAACCTAATTGAAGACCTTCTCACCCATCACAAGATTAAGCACAGAACTTCCACCCCTTATCATCCTCAAGCAAATGGATAGGTGGAAGTTACTAACAGAGCTTTGGAAGGAATTTTGACTAAGGTAGTGAGCAGCAGCAGAAAAGATTAAGCAGATCGATTGGTTGAGGCCACCTGGGCCTATAACACTACTTGGAAAACCACAATAGGTTTCACACCCTATGAGCTGGTCTATGGGAAGAAGCCTTTGCTGTCCATAGAATTTGAATATAGCACGTTGAGGATGGCAGCTTAGCTAGACCTAAATCTCAGCCATGCACAACAGGAAAGATTGCTTCCGCTGAATGGATTAGATGAACAGAGAATGCAGGCCCTCCTTCACTCAAAGGTAGTCTAACTTCAATGTAAGGTATGGCATGACCGACAACTCAAAGAAAAACAATTTCAGCCAGGAGATTGGGTGCTACTGTATGATTCAAGATACAATGATTTCAAGGGCAAGCTGAGGACAAGATGGTTGGGACCATATACAGTGGAAAAATGCAATGACAATGGTTCAGTCCTTATTCGGACCATTGATGAAGAAGCCATCCCCATGCTCGTCAATGGACATAGATTGAAGATCTATAGGAAGCCCCTTTCCAAGCAGGAGTTCATTGAGACTCTGGGCAAATTAGTATTGGTAGTGGAGCGGATCCCTATCTCCACTCCACCTACACCCTGAGCAAAAAAAAAAAAAAAAAAAAAAAAAACACAGAAAAAAGAAAATGGAATAAAATATCCCTGGGTGAAAACCTCTTGGAGGTGCCCAGGGCAGATAGTGAGGGTGAAAACCTCCTAGAGACGCTCCAGCTATCTCAAACTAAAAAAAAAGAAGAAAAAATAAAAGAAAAATGATAAACCTAACTTATTTTGAATAAATTGCAGGTTGCAAGAAGGTCATTGCAGGTTGTAGGAGGATCGTACAAGAAAAAAAAAAGGACATGACCAGGCTGCATGCATCTCTCACAATCCATTCCTCCATCACTGTTACCCTTTTCCAAGTTTTGGTCTCATTTGATCTAAAATTTCGCATCCTACAGGAAACTCTGTATCTTCTACACGAGGATCTTGTAGAAACTACAGAAAGGCCAAAATCAATCTCAGAGGAGGACCCGAAGGTTGGAAATCTGTCTATGAGGCCTGTGAACCTCCCTACCACCATCCATCTTCCTATGTTTCCATTCCATCCTTGTACACCTTCATTGAACTAGTTTTTGTGTCCCTGCACAGTCACACACAGAAGTTTTGTTTCCTTCATGCCATAAATATATATATATATATATATATATATATATATATATATATATATAATGAAAAATAAAAGCAACAACCTTTTCACTCACCCCTACCTGATACCTTCCATTTGTGATTCCCTTTCAGTCAAGACCTTCTTCAGCAGTTTTAGCCCTACTCAGATATTAGCTTGAATTTTAGAAGGAGAAGCAGCTAGAGGAAATCCTATAGGATTCCTGTAGCAGCTGATCCCTCTAAAAAGCATAGTCCAGAGATAGGGTCAGTAGAGGAGGACGTATGAAACATGCAAGGAGCTCTATTTGAATGTGATATCATTAGCAAAAGCCCGAGGCCGAGCCTGCAGAGCACAAGCAGCAACAGTAGTGAAGAAATGGGTGCCAAAATCCAAAATATGCATAACACAGCCGCGACTAAGCAAGTAAGTGCCTAAACCTATTTCTCGATGGCATGAATCTTATTTCAGTTACACACCCTCGTGAAATTCAAATGAGCCCCCGTCAAATTCAAAATTACTGATCAGATACGCAGCTAGCACGTGTGGTATGTCCATTCAGAAAAAACATTCGGGACTGGTAGTGGTGGCGGCGGATAACGGGAGTAAGGGAGGTGATGGCGGTGAGGTGGCATGCAGAACCATTATGACTGTGACGTAGGACCAACAGTCCAGATGGGGATAACATACCCATCCGGCCACCTCATCTCCTAACCACGGATTACGCCAATAGTTAAAAGATAGCATGGTCGAAGCCTTTGCCACCCTTTGTTCATTTTTCATTCATGACGTTCTTGACTGTAGTACGCACCTACCACTTCCAGAGTAGCCAACCAGTCGTCCTTTGTCAGTTCTCTGCTATTTTTTTAAAACCCTCCCGCCTCTCGGGCTCTATAGGAGCACTATTACATTCTATAGGACTAGATAGATTTCTACAGGAAGGTTTCTACAAGAAAGGTAGAGAACAGCTCTGCAGAAGGAAAACCCAGGATTTTCGTCGAAATTCAAGCTTAAAACGGGGTAGGCTCGGGAAAACCTCTCTGCATATGACTTGTTTGAGTAAGGTGGTGGATTAAAAACATAGCGGGATTGAAAAAGAGAGTGAAGCTTAAAAAAAAGAGTCTGCCTGCATATTTTCCTTGAGTTCGACAAAGTTTTTTGGTTTTTTCTCTGCATCCGAAATCTGCCTCCTCCTTTTTCATATTCTACTATAAGGAAAATACATGCAACCGTAGCAACCAACCTGTGTGAAAAAAAACAAATTTTCATATATATCTACTCGCTGAAAAGAACCTATGTCTTTATCTTTTGTTCTGTCAAAAAAAATTTCTTTTCAAAAGTAGAGAGTCAAATTCAGGATAACAACAGGTTAAAACAAGGGAATTATTGCAATTTGATGTTTTAAGGAGAAGCACACGGGAAATTCCTTCTTTGATTTCAGGAAAAGACAGAATTCAACTATCCTCTGTTTCAGTTTTTCCTGCTTTTCTCACCTGAGCATTTTTTTTTCTGGTTAAAACACAAAAAAGAAGCACTCAACACCATGCTAGGAGGATTCATAAGAAAAAAACCTTTAAACTCTAGCAAATTGCATGAGCACCCTGAGGTGGTGGCCCTCTTCACCAGGGCAAGCTGGATATCCTTCTTTGAAAGAATTCAGGGATATGATGAGGAGGTGATTGAAGAATTTTTGATGTCCCTAAGACCATATTCGAAGACACATGCTATTGTTAGTTTTAGGGGTCTTACCTTAGAGCTTACACCTGATTTCATCAGTAGAATCACCGGTCTTCCACTAGGGCTCCCTTGGAGCAAGGAGGATAAATCATTGGGACAGGTTGCTAAGAAGACATTTTTTCAGCCTGAGGAGCATCATGTAAAAGATAAAAATGGGGTCAGAAGGACAAGCTTTCCTCCCCTCTGGAGTGAAGTAAGCTACCAAATAATGAAGTATATCACATGTGAACAGAGGTTCAACATAATTTATGGTTATCGCTTCAGGTTGTTGCATGAATTGAGATATGGGATGGACTTACCTCCAGCTAGAAAACTGAGCCTCCTATATTTCCTCCTCTAGTCTTTGATTGAATGTGGCACAAAGCTAAATGCAGGGGTCCCAGATCAGTTGGCCCACCATGGGCTCATCAAAATATTGGTAGAAGATTCCTTACACACATATACTATCCTGATAGCTTTGGAAATTTTCAGAAATATGTCCAAGGATGATGACATCAAAACTTTGACTGAGGACATTAGCCCATCCAACAGTGATGAGGAGGAGCAAACTAAAGGAATTGAGAAGAACAATAATGAGGAAGCACAAGACATTCAAGCAAAAGGAAAAATAGAGGAGAAGCAGGAAGAAGAGGAGGAATTTGACAAGACTACTACTGAGCCTAAGGCAGAAAAGGAGACAACCTCAAAAATAGAGAAGAGAAAAAGGACAAAGGTTGGGAAGAAAAAGGCCAAGAAAGCCCAAAAGAAGACTGCCACAGCCAAGGCAGGGACCCAGCAAGAAAAATAAGAGACACACCCTAAGATATCAGTGACACAAGAAAAAATAGTGGACATAGGCAAGGTTGCAGGAAATGAAGGAAAAGAACAGCAAAAAGAAACATCCCCTAAAACATTGGCAAGGGAAACAATAGCTGTGCTTGTTGCATTAAGAACACCTGCAAAAAAAAAAGGAAAGAGAAAAAGGCAAACCTCCATGTACTTTAAAACCAGAAGAAGCACAAGGACAAAGTGGGCAAACCCCAGCCACCAGCAAAAGAACCAATTGTCATTGAGGATACACCCACTGTAAAGAAGGAAGAATCTCCTTCCAAGATATCTATCACGTATGAAAGAGGAAGCCCCAAAACCTCGACCTGGACAGAGAGAATTAAGTTAATGGACTCAAAGGCAGTTCTACAGGAAGCGGAAACATCTCTACAGGAAACTCTAGCCAAGTTGAAAGAAACTGAAAAATTGGAGGAGAAGGAAGTAGAACAGTCACAGGGGGAGAGCAAGGCCAAATAAATACCTAAACCAAGCCCTCAACCTAATTTGGGCTCCTATTACAATTTGCTAGAGGGTGGGAAAGTCATCCCACAAAAATTTGTTGTACCTCTATTCTTTGAATTAGAAAAAGAAAGGGTCAGAACCCACACATGGATGCAAATCACTAAATCTAAAGGAGTTGAGGACGTAGGGCACATGGAGGACAAGCTAAAGGAATTAAGAGGGGAGTTGGCCATGGTAAGGCACATAGAAAGCAGTAAAAGATCCCAGCTATAGGAAGAAAATGAACTGCTGAAAAAGCAGTTACAACAACAGGAAGTTCATAAGGGAGATAGGCTGTCCATTTTGGGAGGCAGGAGCAGCAAGAAGGTCCCTTACAAAACAAATAAACAATAGAGAAACAACAGTAAGAGGGAGAGCCACAAGCTGATGTTGAAATGATAATGAAACTGCTGCAAGAAAAGGAGTCTCAGGTAGCAGAAGAAGTGTAGATTTTAAAACAATAGTTATAGGAAAAAGAAGCCCAAATGGCCTACATGGCCAGCTGGGCAATAGAAGCCTTGCAATATAGGCAACCTGCTAGATCCTATACATTATATCTTAAAGACCTATGGTTGTAGTTTCAAATTAAAACATTGGCCCAAAGGGGCACTAACCCATTCTAGAATTACAATTAATTTATGCATTTGTGTGACAGTAGCTCGGCCGAGGATAAGGCCAAGTTAGCGGAATTCTATTTACACAACCTAACACTTCCTAACATGAATCTATGGGACCCAAATGCTGCATTAGGAGACCTACAACTCATGGTTACGGCTTCTTGGTTGAGGCATGAGGAAAAGAGGGTAGTAGAGATTCAGAAGATTATGACCAGGGAGCTAAATGAGCCACTCATGATAAGGGCAGAACCAGAAGATACCTCAACTCTCATATATGCCCATAAACACCTTGTAGACAACCCTCACATTGAACCTGACTATGTTGAAAGGCAAGCACAGGCCATTGCTCACTTTGAATATATGGAAAAAATGTTTGGTGATAACTTCCTTCATGCTTGCAAAAGAAGATGGAATACATTGTTCCATAGTCTAAAAATAACGGAGTATCACTCCCTAAATAGAATGAGGGAAGCTATGAGAAGAGTACCCCTATACAAACAATCAATGCAAAACTTGAAAGCCAATTGGATTGGCCTTAACTTCAGCCCTCCACTACTGCTAGGTCTGTTATAAGGGGTTAGGGAAGAAGAGGAACAAAAAAAATGGGAGGAAGTGGACAGAAAGGCAGGTTTTCATGACAGAGAAGAGGACATCACCTCAGAGGCCTGGGATGTCAAGGAGACAGTCAAAGAAATCAAAGATGAAGAACTGGATTAGTTGTTCAGAGGATGAGCAACGCATTCAGCAGGGGGGTGATGATAAGCCCTAGAAATGGGTAACTATATGGGCTCATTTTGCCTATTATTTTCATTTAATACACCATTATCCATAGTTTTGTGCATGATTTTGAATATATTTATGTTAATTGAGTGAATGGGAATAGTCACTTTACCACAAAGTCTAATACGTGTTTATTGCAGATTTTTGGACATTTTTGGACCAAGACCAGGCATTTATGAGGAGATTGGCAGCCAAACTAGAAGAAACAAGGCTGAGGATTTATAGGAGGGGTGTCTCCTAAACTAAATGATCCCTTCCTTGAGTTCTCCATTAACAGCTCGGAGTTCAACAGCCCACTAAAGATGATTTCAAGGGGTAGCCGAGCAGGTCTAGTGAAGTGGCTGTTATCTGCAGTTTTGGGCAGCCGCGTTCCTAAAGTTTAAGAGGATTTTTGGGAGTCCTCACTTGCATAAATAGCAAGCCTTCAAGCCTTAGTAGGTTAGCCATTTGATAGTCTATTTTTTCACTTTAGTGCAGCCTTGTACTCAACTCATTTTCGAGCTCCTTTTGCAGACAGTTTTGTGATGTAACTATTATTTTTTTTTATCAATGAAGATGAATCCAGCTTTGAACCAGCACTAATATTTCCTAGGGGGCTGTAGCTCTTGGGGTTAGGCCCAACCCAAGTGCCCAGTACCTCCTCTGTGTACTTATATGTGTTTTTCTTGCATTCATAGAGTAATTGCTATTATTTAGGTTAAATCTTGCTTGGTTACTTAGGTTGTTTTTGATGATTAAGATAGTTGTTCTTGTTTCAGGTTGATTTGATAGTTTGATAACAGAAAAGATCCACAAAAAGGCTACCAAGCAGGCCTTGATCTCCTTTCTCCCTCCTTAGGACCATGAATTGAGACCAAAGCACTCTTGCTGCCACAAAAACACTGTTTTTGCCTTCCAATGCAATTGCTAGTGTTAGATTTCGAGTTGGAAAAGTTGATATCAGTTCTTTTTTTATGCTTAGATCTGTTCTTGCTTAGTCTCCATAGCTTTCTTGCATAACTTCCTATCCATAATGTTCTGTTCAACACTATTCTGGTTTTTAGGTCAGAATTAGGTCAAAATAGGAAAAACTTTGTTTTCTTAGTTTTTGCGTGGGACAGTTTTGAAAATAAGTGTGCAGAACACCCGTAAGACACTCCAGCCCATCCTTCCTCCATCATACAACCTGCTCTAGTCTCTCTCTCTCTCAAGATTTTCTTCACTCATTCGCTATACTTTCCCAAACTGCCCTAATTTCTACATTCTTGTGAAAAATTGCTTCCTTCACCTTTGAACAAATCCAACCATCTTCTTCACTCCTGATATTCATTTACAAAGTCCTATACCCCTTAACACCTCTATCCATCCTTCATTACCAATTTCCCACTATTTTTTCTACCTTCAACCCTCTAAAAACCACTTTAGGCCTCTTCCTGTAGAACTTCCTATAGAACTTCCTGTAGATCCCCTATAGCCTCCTGTAGAAGGTCATGCGAGCGATTTTTTGAAATATGAGCGCAGTGGAAATCTCTAGAAGGGTACCAGGGGCTCCTTAGGTCCTCTCCACACGTTACCAACCTCCTGCAAATTCGCACACCATTTCCTTTCGCCAATAAACCTCTGCACAGTCACAAATAGTTAAAGCACAATCATAATAATTATACATAAAATTTCTCAAAAGTACAAAAAGATGATTTTTTCATATTTTCCTTTAGAAGTAGCTTGAATACATGCATTTCACCTTTTCAATAGTCAATGGCATCCATTTCAGTAGTTTCCATCTCTTTTCTTGCACAAGTAGGGTTAGTGGGTAAAACTAGGGTTTGCTAGGGTTTGCATTTCCTTTCCGCTTTCATCTTCTTCCTGCAAGTAGACTAGCATGCTTTGAGTTAGCTTTCTTCCATCACAGTTAAAATATTCTTCTGAGAACTCATAGAAGTTGGCTTAAGCTCCTAGTGAACTTGTGCCAGCTGATCAAGTGACATCCTGCAGTAATGGCTAGTGCTTGTGCATATAGCATCGTCGCTTCCAAGTTTGTTACAAACTACCGGGTTGATAAAAGCAAAGTAGGGAGTCCTAAGAGTTGCAGCATCATTTATACAATATTGGAGCTCACCATATGCCATGCATTTCCTCATAAGACCAAGGAAAAACATTGCGGAAGTCCCTAAACGGGTAGGTGAAGCTCACAATTTCCTCAAGATTGTGATTGGCTCCACTCTGTATGTTTTCCACGAAGCCTGTCATGATAGAAATATCGGGGAGCAATGTTTGTGAAATATTTCTCCTGTATCCTTCTGAGTCCAAAAGTTGGATAGTCGTATACGGTCAGGAAACAATTACATGTGCATAAGGTGACAGGATTTGAAGAGGCATCATGTCCGAATCAGATATCGAAACATGATGGTGCGAATCCTCCCAAGGTCGCTCTTCTAAACTCGTGATCTCTATAATAGCTTCATCCACATGATGGACTTGATTGAGTGGATCTAAAGAAGGAGCGGTTATAGGATGGGCGGTGGTACCGTTGGCTAAAACCAAAGTGACCAGAGATTCGGATGCAATTTGAATGGCTTCGCAGGCCAATTCAACTGGTGACAATGGAATTTGTTCTCCATATGTGTCAATGTCTAAACGAGATGGAAGGATCCATGGATCAGTCTGTTGATGAGGAATTGACGAAAGCATGTTGACCATCTGTGGAACCTTGGGAAACTGAAGAGGGAAACAACCCATGAAGGAAGAAGCCTTCAATAGACCAGTACCGATACTGACGTAAGAGTCAGTTCCACCTCCTACTAGGAGTACGGAGCCACTTGGTAATGGTGAATAATCAGGGGTGCAGAAAGATAAATGATCTACTATAATAACCTTTCCATCCAATGGAAATTGGATGATGCGAAAGACAGTAGATACGACAGACGTCATGGCATATGTCCAACTGTGACCCAGCGACAGATTATAGTCTAGTTTCTTGTCGATGACTTCTACGTCCACCGTTATGGTTTTCCTAGCCAAAGTGATGGGAAAACTGGCTAAGTATCCTTTTGGTATAAAGGTGTGGCCATCGAAAGCTTTCAGGGAGTTTGATGGTAGGGAGAGGGTTGGAGAACCCAAGGCGAGCCAACATGAAGCCGACATGACGTAGGTCGAAGCACCTTCGTCGATGAAAGTTCTATGTATACCTTTACCTTTCATGGTGATGTGCACCTGAAATGCAAGCTGGTGAGAAAGGGGAGGTTTACACTTGTCCATGTCGAAAATAGCAAGCATGGAATCCGTAGGGTCAATACCTCCAATAGCCGAAAGCAAAGCTTTCCATTGGGTGGGGCATGTTTGTAATACTTCGAACGCGCATGTGAAGATGTATTGTGCGTTGTGCGTCAAAGTGCCCCTTTTGGGGGTCGAATTACAAAGTCCTCAACTGACATTTCGATATGCAGATCATTGGGCGGCGATGGGTTTTGACCTGAGGATGGTACAGCTACTAGAGCGACAGGAGCTCCATAAGATTTGGCTCTTGTGGTGAGATCTACCATTCCAAATGTGTAAATGGCAGAAGATCCTTCTCCAGCTGATGGATGTTGTGAACCGTCGTTGCCCCCTAGCGTGAATGGCTATTGGTTGGCAATAAGATTTTGCTACTGCTAAGTGGGAAAGGGATTCCTAAGGACAGCGATGGTCTTACCAGTATCCCTCTTGGCAAGGTACTCTGTGCATTCCTGAAGCCACGGACAATGCCAGGTTTCATGGTCTTCAGCATAGTGTTTGTAAGGAAATCTGGTAGGTGTATCCTTTTTATCAGCAGTAGGCGCAATGACCTTCTGTTTTGGGTTGGGCTGCTTGGATGACTGCTCTTCAGAAGGAGCAGTCTTTTTCTTATTCTTCTTGTTCTTGCTACCAGATTTCTGTGTAGACTGCATAGAGTTAATCGCAGTGGTAGGAAGAACAGTTGCTTTGGTAGAGGGGTCCACTGCCAGCTTGGCAATAGAACCACCGAGTTGTTTTATAGCAACCCTAGAGGTTGCGTCAATGATCCCATCGACGTGCGCTCCAGGGTGCTCAGTGGTGGGAGGATTAGGGTTACCAGGAGCATAGGGGATAATGTCATAGAGAGTGCCAAACTGTGAAATCAAATCTAAGTGTTGGGCATGAAGTATGGATTGGTCCTCCATGACCGCACCACCTAGAGTGACATCTCTAGCAATTTGTGGGAGCAACGACTTACAGAACGAGTCTATTAAGAGAAAATAAGGGATGGGAGATTTGACTAACCTCTGCCTTTGTCCCCATTCATGGATATGATCGGAGATGTGGGTGTCGGTATCCTGACGAAATGAAGTAAGGAGCTCCGTTCGTGTCTCATAACAGATAGGTAGCTGAAAGTCCTTTAGGAACTCCATCGCTAAAGTGTCAAAGGTATTCACTGACACGCGTGGTAACTCAATATACCACTTTGTAGCATTGCCAGTGAGGGTGCTGGGAAAAAGACGTAACTGGACATTGTCATCCACCATAGAGTTAGAAACACACCATAGATGGTAGGTGGTGACGTGAGTGCCCGGATCCTCCCCTTGTTTTCCGTCGAACTTAGGAATGTCTATCGGTATTTTATGCGGGATCAGCGACCATTGTAAGTTGTGGTTGATGGGGTCGTTTTTAAACTTGTATAAGTTGGGGCTATCCAATTTTGCCTAAAAAGAAAAACTGTTGGGTGCCCCCGACTCAGACCATGGTGATGACAGATGACCTGAGGAGCTCCGTGCTCCCCCCATCGTTTGGTTCCCCATGGTGTACATGGGTTGTGTGGTGTAACAGTTGCTTTGCAGTACAGTGTTGTAGAGTGGATTTCCATGAGGATTTTGATACTGGGGTATGAAGTTGCCCCCAGTATAAGCGGTGCCCCCTTGACTCATCTGAGCTTGTGAGTAGGGTGCCCCCATGGATTGGGTGGGAATCCCTTGTGGATTCTCAACCAACACAGAACTAACCATATGGCTTTGATTGATAGAGGGAACACTCATGTCAATCAGTAACTGTCCATGCATGCCTGAGAACGGTGACGGAACTGTGACATTCCTCGCCACCATGTACATATTGGGAACTACCCTAGATATCTAAATCTGGGGGTTGGAACTATACATTGGCTGCCGACCTTGTTGTTGGTAAACTGGAATCGAGCCCATAGTGTCGCATTGAGTGTTGTATGGAGCACTATATGTGGCACTAGTCGAAGGTATGCTTTGTGGCACCATAGGAGTGGAACCTGGCATTTGTTGGGTTCCACTTATAGAGGGTGTTATGTGAGTTGCAGTACCTGGGACAAACGTGATTGAGGGATTCCACATTACTGGTGTTGTGATGACCATTGACTAGGGAAGTGGTAAAGGACTCACAGTGTCTCTATAATTCCACAACCCTTGAGGTGTCAACTGAATAGATGGGAGAGTTCCTCCCACTAAAGAGTGAAGTACAAGTACCACGGGATCAACGATAGGATCCGAAGGATTTGTAAGTGGAGTGTTAAAATGAGGATGAAATCCTTCCATGAAGAAATCCTCCGGTAAACAATAATCGTCGGTCATCTAGGCATATCCCGTTTGTGATTTAGGAGACTGATTCCTCGAAGATTAGGAATTCGAGTCAGTGGAACTCGGTAGATCCTCCACAATGAGTGGAGGAAGTCCTAACAACCATCTGGATTGACGATGAGGGTCGGATTTAGCCACGATGATTGTTAAGTTTTATCAGATAAATTTTAAGGTGATATTCCTTAAGTCTCAAAAATGATAGCACTCAAGTACCTAAAAAGAAAAAATACACTAAATATGACAATCAACAAACAGAGGGAAATTACCTTGTCTGACAAACACCGATTACTGGAGATGAAATCTAGTCTCTCAATGAGTAACAGAGAAGGATGGCCAAATGTATGGTTATGGTTACTTTTGAGCTTTGCCTGAACCTCAGATTGAGGGGCCAAGTACTCTCGTGAAGACGAGCACCCTCCCAAAAGCTGAAGACAAAGTAGATCCGTCCGTTTGATGTACCAAGATAGCTTGTCCCAGTCACCTTAGGTAAGTACCTAGAAGTATTGGCCACTAGAGATACCTCAAATCACATACATTACCAAGGGGGACATAGTCGTAGACAACACACTGTGTGGGCAGGATACCTGAGTCCCCGACTCAGTTCCGAAATCCCCGAAGGGACCCCCGATACACAGAATGCCCAAAGGAGTTGTAAAAGAAGGTGGGCTACCTTCGATTACAGTCTGATGTTGTCTTGTATTTCACTTCGTTGTCAGTGGAGTGGTCCTGGTAATATGAGTGCAAAAGGATTTTTCACTCGTTAATGACACCAATTTGATTTTCAACCTTGGGTAATTGACTCACTCTCTTATCCCAAGGTCCTAATCTATCTAATGTTGGTTTGCTCAAAAAAGAGTAACTGATTGATTTTAGTGTAAATTTTAGTGTACTTGCTTATTTGTCTTCGGAGGGGGTGTTGACGTATGAATATGATGAGACTCTCGACTCAATAAACCATACAGAACAATGCTTTGAAAAAAAAAAAAATCAATTTCTTATGCAAACAAGTCTTATTCTACACATGTATTTTTTCACATATTCATGGATTCGTCAGTGCATCTAAAGCCATTCAACACTTTGCATAACCGAAAGTTTCTTTTCTCAATATTCCCTAACAACTATTAAACCAAAACAAAACATCCTACATCTATTTCAACAGAAGGAGATGTACAGTTTATCAACTTTTCTTTTAACAAAAATTTCTTTTATGAGAGGAAAACTAAAACATTTTCTTAAAAAATATATTTTAAGACACCAAATTTGTTAGCATGATACTGTTGTAGATCTTACTTTAGCCCCTGAGACAAGTTTCCGCCCCTTTTGGTCCACAAATCTCTTGAAAAACATGGAAATGGGAGAGTAATGCTCTGTCTATATGTAAACAGAGCTTTAGTTTGGCCACTAACGCTCCCTGTGCACAGTCAAAGGGCTTTATAAAGCTCTGTGTAGACTATCAACCTGTGTTAATGAGGGAAAGAGCTCAAAAAGTGGGCTTTTGGGACCAGTTTCTGAAGAGAATGCAACTTTGCAGGATGCAACAAGTTAGATGGTGGATCAGAGAAGGATATGAAGAAGCGGGAAGCTCATAGAAGAGAGAAGAGATCTGAGAGGACTCTGGGTAACCGGGAACTAAATGTATAGTCCCCAATGGAGTCGCCAATTCTGCTATGGGGTAAAATACATGGGATTAAAGCTACCCTCGAAAGTCTTCCCGGGACTTCCGACAGACTGTAAGGTTATCCGCAAAAGCTATCTATTACACACATGTTCATCTATCAGACATATATTAACAGGATATGGAGAAAGGATGACCTTTGGTTCTTTCTAGATTCACTTGGGGATCTCCGTGTGGTAAGAAAACTCCTCCTAACCGGCTCCAAGATGATTCCTGCACAAAAGAATGAAGCAAACCAATCACAACATATACTTCTGACAATTAATGTAATAATCCATAACAAACATGTATAAATGTATAACTCATCTACTCAACACAACAAGCATCATAATGAACAAATAAATGCACAATATCACCAGCACTTTGTAGTTTTTTACACAACCGTAGTCCTATATTTAGAATAGAAGAGTGATTACAACAAACCTGTTGTATCAATGTTCCTTATCCCTTCTTCCTCTCTCTCTCTCTCTCCTTCTTTCAGCTAGCTCCTTCAAGAATGTGACAGTATCACGACAACACCATGTGCTATCCTTCTAAATGCTCTGACCCTTTTGCAATGGCCCTCTCGTTTCTTATATAGCAATCAAATTAGGGCTGCCCAACTCCACCTGTAGTTCATTTGGGCAGAAACCATGAACCTGCCCTGTTTACAAGCTTTTTCCCATTTGCCTCTGTTCCCGGAATAGAATTTATCCAAATATCTTGATTTTTGGAGTTTCCATGCTTTTCTTACATAAATATAGGGATTTTAATATCTAGATATTTGTTGGCAGATTCATTGGAATAACCTCTTGAACATCACTTAAGTTCACTAATGCTCCCCCTGCTCTAACAATGAGAGTTAGCAGGTTGACTAACGCTCCTTTATGCTTGGTAACAAGCTTTATAAAGTAGGTTGTCAGTGTACAGAGAGCGTTAGTGTGGATTCTGAGCCTGCAACTATGGTCATTCATTTAGTCATCTTGTCTTTCTCCTCTGAGTTGATTAGGAGGTCAATTTGTTCTATAACAACACTTGAGGCAGACGTTGCATCACATTCATTAGTACTTATGGAGGGTAACCTTGCGAAGCTTGGGTGCTTGCACTGGAAAGGGATTTTATCTGGATGTCAACATAACTACTTCTGTTACCTTCACTGGTAGGCTTGGGCTGTTATTATCCCAAACTATCTTCGAAAGGTCCCTTACTTCACTTTGTTGTATTTTGGTGTTCGGTCCTCATCACCTGGAGAAGAAATACTTGGAATTTGCTTGATTGGTTGTATCTTTAGGGACTTTAGAGTCAAGTTCTCTTTGCTCTTTGTTTTTGGTTGGCTTTAGGTGGATTTGTCTTGTCACTTTTGGACCATAGATTCAGAGTGACTGACCTACCACTCCACCAATCTTGGAAGGATTTTAATCTTTCTTTTTGAAAGTTGTGGAGTTGCCTCCTTAAGGGAAAAGGTTTTGATTATGCATATCTCTTCCGTGGAGATTCATTTGTACTTTCCTGTAAGGGAAGGATCTGTGAATAAGTTTGGTTTGGCCAATATGCCTGTGAAGACCAACCAAGGTACCATTCCAAAACGAGATCCTTGTTCTTTTCATTTCTTTGGAAACATTGGTACCCCCTTGATGGTCACTTTGAATAATCTTGGATTGAATGTTGGACTACCAGTTTGGCTATGGTCCACTCCAAATATTCCTGATGTTCTTGAAGCTTCTCATATGAATTCTTTATTTCATGGGCATCAAATGGGTGTTAATTGTTCATCTTCTTCAAAAGCAAAATCTAGGATTCCTCTTTCTCCTCCCTCTTATAATAAGAGATCTAGAAAGAAGAGAAAGAGGAAGACGAAGAAGAAGAATACTTCTATCCATGAATCATCATCAACCTCTGCTAGTCATGTTGTAGATGAGCTTTCAACCACTACAAGTCACGCTGGGGGCATGAGTCTAGTCACTGCAAGACATACTACCAATGCATCACCAACCCCTGCAAGTCATGTTGGAGATGAGCTTCCATATGTTGCGAGTCACGCTGGGAGCATGAGTCCAGTCACTACCAGTCATACTAGCAATACATCACCAAGCCCTACAAGTCATTTTGGAGATGAGCTTTCAGTCATTGCGAGTCACGCTGGGAGCATAAGTCTAGTAACTGCGAGTCATACTAGCAATGCATGTCATGTTGTAGATGAGCTTTCAACCGTTGCAAGTCATGATGGAGGCGTAAGTCGAGTCACTGCAAGTCCTACTAGCAATGAATCATGATGAACCTTTACTATTCATGTTGGATATGAGCTTTCAGCCGTTGCAAGTCACACTGGGGGAATAAGTCTAGTCACTGTGAGTCATACAAGCGATGGGTCACCTACCTCTATGAGTCATATTTTTGTTGACTCACCTACTTCTATGAGTAGGCTGGGGGCACAAGTCCTATCTAACTTGGGAAAGATTCATTGACCTCTGCGAGTCATGTTAGGGACTTTCCACCAGCCACTGCTAGTCATGTTGGTGGAATGGATGTCGGTCAGAAATCTAGGCATAGAAGTTTTAAACCTAAGTTCCCTTGTAAGATATGTAAGGGAGACCATCTTACTCATTTGTGCCTTGGTATTCTAGAGGTACAAAGGATATGGTATGAGTCTGAAGGTTCTTCTACTTCTGAATCTGTTATGGTTTCTCAATAGTCTCATCAACCATTGGTTGATGAAGTGGTCGAGCTAGTGCAATCTCTGGTTGATTACACTCTTCTTTTGGGGGGTGAAGTTCCTAATAATAAAGTATCCTTGATTTCTAATACAGAGTATTTTGGTATAGGGGACATTCTGGTCTCATCAAATGTTTCGCCTCAAGTTCTAGGAGTGTGTCCTTTGATTGGGATATTCTTGTTGAGCCTTGCCTTCCTTCCGCTACACCTTTCCAAATAAAGGTTAGAGTTAATTCCACAAATGTCTATCAATGTATGGTGGATGAAGGATCCTTTGCAAGTATTATATCTTCCTTTACTTGGAAAGCTTTGGGTTCTCCAAAGTTGTTGACAACTGATAGTCAGTTGTTATCCTATGATAGAAGATTTGGTGAATCTATGGGTGTTCTTCCTTAATTGCTTATTACTTTAGGTGGGAATATTGTTTTTATCAATATGATGGTGGTTGATCTCCCTTTAGACTTTAATAGGCTACTTGGGCA
The DNA here is from genome assembly GCA_031772625.1 of Pinus tabuliformis. Classification (NCBI taxonomy): domain Eukaryota; kingdom Viridiplantae; phylum Streptophyta; class Pinopsida; order Pinales; family Pinaceae; genus Pinus; species Pinus tabuliformis. The sequence continues at coordinate 1,654,609,907 of CM062819.1, forward strand.
TGATTTTTTCTATGTTATGAATGTTGTGGTGTATTCACTCTTTCGAGTGATGTGTTTTCCTCATAACAAAAATATTATCACTATTGATTAGCTTGCATCCGATAATCACCACCCTAATTCGAATTTACTACAAAATACCCCTTGGTTTGTTCCAAGTGTTCAACTAGACTACCTTGCCATGGGTGAACTACGTGGCATTAAATCCTCAATATTCAATTGCTTCTCAGAAGGATCCTTTGAACTATTATTTTCCTTCTTGGGACTTGATCCCGACAGTTGACCGAGTGATTTCTCCTATGGGGACTTGGGAACCCTTAATTATCTCTTTTGATCCTTCTAGTTCTCATGATTTCTTGGAGTTTGATTTTCCTTCACAAGAGGAACTTTTTGAAGCCATGAGTTTTAACTACCAAAGGAGTCCTTGGCTTGAGCCCTACAAGGGGTTTGTCCAGAAGAACTATTATGCATAAACCGCAAGGTTGTGTGGTTCCCTGTACCATATTGTACATATAAGGTACGCATTTTCAAGTTTTGGATTCTATAACACAAGATTTTATCTGAAGTTTATATATGGGAGGTATTAACTTCTTGTTTACTGTTCCTACTTATGTCTATAGAACTTGGAAGACTTCTCCTTGGGACATTTTTATGGTTGATCCGCTCTGACAGGTATTCATTCTCGAAACTCGCATATCGGTTAGGTTTTCCACTTGCATTGTGAATTTATTAGTTTACTTTCCCATTTTGGCCTTAGGATCGACCCCACCAAGTTATGAAGTAGAACCTTATCATTGCATAGAAGTGTCATAACTTGTGTGGTAGAGCCTAACTTATAATGGGCACCCTAGATAGTACCTTGTTGTCACTTGGCACCCATGCTGAACTGTTGTCCTTAGGCTCGGGAGTCCTCTTTTGTCCTGCCATGACTTGTGCATTGAAGACTCATTCTCTTACTTCGCTATTTTTCTGGCTTTATACCCTAGAGGCTCCTTTTTGTTGAGTTGTACTATTGCATTACATGTTGACCATTTGTACCTTTTAGCCTTAAGCCAACTTCACTTGGACTCATGTTTAAGCCACCTTTTTACCAAGTCTTTTGTGAAATCAACCTTGTGATCACATAGCCTCTACAACTTGACACCCTTTTACCCATGGAAAGATCATTCCTTTGAGTGTCAGTGACCAGTTTCGTCACCTTGCATTCAGTGTATGAATGTTACCCTCGTAGGAACTAGTGCATCTGTATTTGGACACTCGTTCTTTCCACTATATTATATGAATTCTTTTATTCTTTTCCAGGCTTCATAAATCTGAAAAAGACAAAAAATTATATATCCCAAAAAGAGCGGGAACGAGATATTATTTCGATAATTGATGGCAGCTAGAGTCAGTTGTGCCACCCTTGAACAAAGCACTCAAAATTAAGTCTTTCCTCCTTTGGGATGGTATTTAGTTTGACTTAGGAGAGCCTTAACCTTGTTATTGAGTTAGTACTACTTCAATTGGTTATCTCTTCCAATCATATGGAGAGTTTGATTATGCCTCCTGCATGACAAACTTACACTACAAGAAAAAAGCTCATTGGTAAGGGTCATGCCTGTGACAGACCTTTAAGGTTCGTCACCAATGTGACATATGGTGATGGTCTTTAAAAAAGCGTAGTTGTAAGTGTATATAGAGATGGTCCTTTAAGGCTTGTCACCAAAGCCATTTTCAATGAAACTTTTGGTGAGGGTCGTTAAAGGCTCGTCACTAATTCTCTCTTTGGTGACATTTTTGGTGAGGGTCCGTAAATGCCCATCACTAATTCTCTCTTTGGTGACACTTCTAGTGACGATATTTCACTGACCATCACCAATGATCCTTTTGGTTACTTTTGGTGATGGTCAATAAATGTTCGTCATCGTTGATCATTCCAATGAATTTTTTATGATGTTTCATGCCTGTGACGAACCTTTAAGGTCTATCACGAATGTCGCATATAATGATGGTCTTTAAAAAATCATTGTTGTAAGTGTATATAGTGATGGTCCTTTAAGGTTTGTCACTAAATCCATTTTCAATGACACTTTTGGTGAGGCTCGTTAAAGTCCCGTCACTAATTTTTTCTTTGGTGACACTTTTGGTGAGGGTCGTTAAAGGCCCATCACTAATTCTCTTTTTGGTGACACTTCTAGTGACGATATTTTATTGACCCTCACCAATGCTCTTTTTGGTTACTTTTGGTGATGGTCAAAAAATGTTCATCATCATTGATCATTCCAATGAGTTTTTGATGAAGCTATGTACTTGTTACTATATTTTTTGTCAAAAGATAATGATTTAAGACCATTGTTGTGGAGTCTTTTTTATTGTGTGTCCAAGGTCATAGTGGCTATAATAGTCAGTAAATTTGTTAATAATTAATTAGTGTGTATCATTTCCCTCAAGTCATAAGAATAGAGTTTTCCTATGAGTCAACACATGATTCATCTCTATTAGGTTTATTATCTAGCAGATTTCCATTAAATAAAGTTCCACTAGTGTGTGTAAGAACAATATTATTTAATACATAATCAAGCTCTATCAATTCATTAATGAGGGAGACCTAGCACTCCTCAACACTCATGGCACACCTTAACATGCTTTGGAACAATACACTAACATTCCTTGGCACCTTGCATGTCTTGGAACATATTTGTACCTAGAACATATTGCCATGAGTAGGATGCCCAAGCACATGCTCACATGCCCTAGCATAGCATAGCACTCCCCTATCATGTGTTGGCATGCCCCGGAACACCTTTGCAAAATATTGCATTGAAAAACATTAGAACTTGGCACACATTGGCACTTGGCATGTATTGGGACATATTATAAGTGTGCCTAGCATGCCCCTTTTGAAAAAGATAAAGTGCTGACTTATTAACCCTCTTATGTGTTCATTTCCTTTCATTTTAGCTTGTTTATTCCTTTTGTTGCCTTGAAACTCCTTGACGCATATTGGCATACTATGGCACCATGCACATCCTAGCATGTCTTAGCACCTGGAATGCCTTGGCATTATTTGGCACATTCTAGCACACCCCGAAAGGACCTATCACACTCTAGCACTTCTTGACATTCCTTGATATTAGCTGGTGTGCCTTACCCGTGCTTATCATACGTTGTCACTCCCTCCTTGGCATGAAAGCTAGCACTCATTAACACTCCTAGACACACCCTTATATTCATTCACTTCCATGAATTTTGACCTAGTGCTTGCTTGTGTTGTCCTAGTACTCCCTAACACTCCTCAGCATGCATTGGCACTCTCTAGCACACCTTAACACTCTTCTATATGTTATTCCACTTCATAACATGCACCACACTCCCTAACGCACATTGGCACTTGGCACGTGTTGGCACTTGGGAAGTATTAGCACGTTTGGCATGTGTTGAGATGACTTGGTATGATTTGGCATGGTTTAATATTAAAGTTATTTGAGATCAATTATTGGAAACTAGATGAGAAGAAACAAAGGAATATTTGGCACTTAGAATGCATTGAAACTTGGCACTCGGCACCTATTAGCACCTAGTGTTGGTTTTCCTAGCATGATCCTCATGGAAAAGGTAAATTGATGACTTATTAACCCTATTATGTGCTCATTTACTTGTAGTTTAACTTGTTCCTCCCTTTTGTTCCCATGATAGTCCTTGGCATTCATTGTCACACCCTTGTACATCTTGGTATGCCTTCGCACTTGGCACGTCTTATCTTGTCTTTGAGGTTTCTGCGAGTTTCACGTCTTATCTTGTTTGACATGTCTTTGTACTATCTGGCACATGTTAGCATGCTGTAACATTCCCTAACACACCTTGGTAGTCATGACCCTACAACTAGCATTACATTTTTCCATGACTTGGGAACATTACATTCACTAGAACACCTTGGCACTCCCTAGTTTTCATGCCCTTTGTTATCCTCCACAATGTCCCAGGTTGATGAGGAGATTAACGAAGGTAATCATAGACCAAGCTTTTATTTTGGTAGCTAGTCCTACCAAACCAAAGAGGGCTCTCTCTATGAAATCACAACAAAGAGATGACTGGAATGTAAAGATTTATAGGCTAGATAGCTAGGTTCAAGTGGGTTTTGGAAAATTTAGGGTTTTGTTGCTGGATAAGGGAGAAAAACCAGGTAGGTAGGTCAGAGGATCAAAGGGTTACAACAAAAAATACAAAAAGGAGAAAGGTAGAATTACTTTTTTTATGGATCTTAGGGTTTTTCGGTGTAGTTTAGTGTTTATAAGAAGCGAAAGGTATTAATGAGCATGAAATATGAATTCATTAATCAAGAAATAAAGTAACACATAATGATTTTTCCATCAAAAAAGAGCTTTATGCAAAGAATTTTGTTTAAAAAATGTAAGGAAAACAATTGAATAATTGATTAATGGAAAGAGAAGATTAATATCTTTCATATAAAGCTATAACAGAGAAAAAATAACATCACAAACTTACTGCACATGAATTCCTAGATAATTAATAGCTGCAAATTGTGTCCTTTGATTTCCAGAAAATGTCCAAGTACAAGCTACAATGGTTCTCTAATTTGAAATCCAACCAATTCTATCACTAAGAAACTAATACATAAAGACCAAAATAACATCTCCCCACTCTTAGGGGTTGAATCAATGACTCTATGAACTGGTCCATGAGGTGTTCTAACGAAACCCTAATGTCTAGGGAAGTTAAAAACAACTTCTACAATTAACTTTGACTCCAACCTCTCTCATAAATGAGGTCAAACTTATATCAAAACAAGTTATAAATACTAGCCACCCATTATTTATATTTAACTTTACCCCTCACATTCACCTACTTCACCCTTTTGACTTTTACTAGAGTCAAACTAGGAATTACAAAAAATTACACAGTGAAAATTTTACAAAAATCTCAGAAATTTCCAGGTGTACAACGAGCTATTGGAGGCCATTTTTGAGTGCCTTTCTGAAGTCCAAATCTATATTGGAAGCCTTTTCTGGAAATATGGGAGAGTGTAGATGTCTTTAGAGTATTGTTTCACTCACAATGACCGATTTTTCGCTAAGATATGGCCATTCTCCCAAGGTGTCTCCAGGTGTGCAATAAAGTGGAAAGAGAGGGGCAAAAAGGTGATTTTTGGCCTCTTTTTTGCAAACTTCTCAAAACCTGAGCCCCAGACCAGGAAAGTGGGAAAATGGGGTTTGATATGGGGTCATAAGATTTCCAAAAATGCTAATTTTACATCATTTGGGGCCTTGAGGAAGAAGCAAAGCGTGAGCTCGTTGTGCTGCCAGACAAAAAATTGCCAAAAAATTGCAAGTCTGCACCAAAACACAAAATCTTCTCCAAACCCTCCCAAAATTTGTCTAGAGATGCATCCTTAGCACACCTAGAACTTGGTAACACTCCCTATCATACACTATTATTCATTCATTTCCATGCAATTGAAACTAGTCCTTTGTTGTGTTTCCCTGACACTACCTAACATACCTTGTCAATGCCTCCTTAGCACACCAAGAACTTCCTAATACTCCCTATCAAACACTCTTATTCATTCATTTACATGCAATTGAAACTAGTCCTCCCTCGTGTTTCCTTGGCACTCGCTAGCATGCATTGGCGCCACACCCTAGCACCTGACACCTCTTGGCATGCCTTAGCACTTGGCATGTCTTGGAATGACTAACATGCCTTGGAACTTTCTAGCATGTGTTATCACTTCCTGGCATTCCTTGCACACCTTGGCACTCCCTAGTTGTCATGCCCTCATAGATAGCCTTACTTTTTTTGTGACTTTGGAACCCAACCAAGTCATCAAAAAATAGTGTTTTCCCTAGAAAAATGTCTCCCTTTGTCTAAAATTTATTTTTCCATCCAGTTATCGTAATTTTAGTTTAGCCTATTGCAAGTCCTATTATGAAATTATCCTAATACACTTCATCCTTGCGACACCTGGAAGACACTCTTATTCATTTGTTTCCATGCACTTTGACCTAGTTCTCCCTTGTGATGCCCTCACACTACCCAATAGTCCTTGACATGCATTGACATTGTCTGGCATGTGTTATCATGCCTTTTCATTCCTTGGCATGCTCTCGCACTCCTTAGCTATCATGCCTTCATAACTACCCTTATTGGTTTTAAGACTTGGGAACCAACCAAGTCCTACCTCAACTACAACATCTTGACCAAGTTACAGTTACTACAACTATATTATCCCTTGTTCACCTAAGAATGGCCTATAACTCATCTTAGGCTACTCATGCCCAATCTTAGCTCATCTCACTTAAGAAGTTATCAATTCAAGGCTCATGTCTAACCATGGCCATAAAACAACTAAGCAACATAGTTTACATCTTGACATGGCATAACACCTGGCATGTCTAACAATCCCTTGGCACTATGTGGCACATGTTGGAATTCCCTACATGCCATGGCATGCTTTAACACTCCCTATCATACCGTACCACTCCTTGACATGTCATGGCACTCTTTCATGCCTTGGAACTACCTATCATATAACTTTGTCACTCCCTCCTGAGCACACTTGGAATTCACTTACACTCCCTATCATATACTCTTATTCGTTCATTTCCATTCATTTTGAACTAGTTTTCCTTTGTGTTTATGTCGCACTCCCTGACACGCATTGGCACACCTTGACATGCACTAGCACACCCTGACATGCATTGGCAGACCCTGACATGCATTGGCATACCCTGGCATTTCGCCCCAACACTTAGCATTTCTTGGCACCACCTAACATACCTTGTCATCCACAACTTAGCACACCTAGAACTCACTGACACTCCTTGTCACACACTCTTAGTCATTCATTTCCATGCATTCGAAACTAGTGCTCACTTATGTTTCCCTGACACTCCATAACACTCTGTGGCATGCATTGGCACACCCTAGCACCTAACACATCTTGGCATGTTTCCCTAGCTTCTAATATGCCTTAACACTACCTAGCATACCTTATCACTCCCTCCTCACCGCACCTGGAACTCACTAACACTTCTTGTCACGAAATCTTAATCATTCATTTACATGCATTATTTTCACCTATTGCTCCCTTGTGTTCCCCTAGCACTCCTTAACACTTCCAAGCATGTGTTTTTGATGGAATAAACACTATATATAGGGCAGCTCATCCTCCATTTGTGGACAAGAAAATTTGGTCAAGTAAGTCTATAATAAGAAGTGTGAAGATAACCATACAAGAGAAGGAAACAAAGAGAAGATTTTGGTGTTGTTTACAGGTCTGTTTTAGGGCTAATAGATCCACACGTGCGAAGGAAGGAAGAACTATCTACTACAGAAAAGGTCGAAGATCTTGTTGTTTTCCAAGAAGTCGAATCAAGGAAGAAGATAAGCAAGGTTACATGTCGAATTATAATAAGAGTTCATACCATCCAAGCGAAGAAGATCAAGGTTAAAAAGGTTGGTCAACCACACGTTCTAGGTTTTATGCAAGAGGGCCAAGAACTACAGATCTAATCCATGGAACTAGAATTTGAAGGATAGTCGTGTTATTAAAGGAAGAAGCCTAATCATCATTGACTCAAGGAAAAATAAGGAAGTTGAATCAAGGAGGCTTGTGACTTGGTCTTGGAGAGATCATTGAGTCAAGGGTCTAGGCCATGGTCTTGGTATTTGCCAATTGAAGTCTATATAAGAAGAATATCTCATTTGGGTTTTCCTCTCATGTTGGAGAGGTTTTGGCCCTGGTTGATTGCATATTCTATGTGTCTCTTGTCTCCTCATTATTTATGCATTAGTAGATGTTTTATTAAGAATATTGTTTTGAGCATTGTTTGTTATTGTGGATTAGTCTTGAATGTGTTTGTGTATGAAAAATTGGTTGGGTTTGTAAACTATGAGTAGAGAAGTGTTTGTTTGATGCATGCTTCCTACAATAGAATGTGTCTCTTACTTAAACAACTAATTTAGTGGAAACATGGTATTTGGACAATTATTTTGGAATTTATGCACCTTACAAGTACATCAACTCATATAATGCATAAATATAATAGAAAGTTGTAACGTGTTGCATCATAGAAAGGATGTTGATAAAATATGATAGCTTAAATGTACATGATAGTTTGGAAATGTGGGGAATAACTCTTATTTAGTCAAAGGTAGCCTAATCAATTCCTTTTTTAATATTCAAATGTCCATGATGATTTTGAAAGTATGTGGGTAGCAATTCTTACTCATGTCATAGATAGCCTAATGAGTACTTTTCTCTATCTAGAATGATACTAGATACAATTTTTTTTTGTATTGTGTGCTTCTTCAAAATTTTTCATAATATATCATGCTATAAAAACTTTAAAATAAGCTTGTCACTTTGGTTCTTTCATTTCTGGTTAAATCTGAACCCAGCTTCTGAAAGTAGTGTTATTTTGGAGGACACCAACAATATTTTTCACTCAATAAAGGTTTTAACCTATGTTTACTATTTGATGATTTTTTTTGGATGATTGTACTTTAAAAATAAATATGCATTTGCAGTTTTCTCACTTGCTAATTTAGAGTCAATGAAAAAAATCACAATAATTACTTACATTTATTTGTAGAGTTTACCTGAAATTGATGGAACATGCTGATTACATCAAATGAGTGTGAAATTGAATTTTGAAATTTTATTAATGTCCTCAATGCTTGGAAAATGTAATGGGATCAGATGATAAGTTAACATGTAAGGTATTTAGTGAGACAATGCTTCTCTTCTAAGAAAGGTATATCTAAACCAAGTGCAATACCAGGGAGAGAGAGGATTTTGTAGTGTGCAATGCTTAGTTGTGTGGGTTTGGGGCTAAGGCATAGTTGCTCCATTTAACTGAAGTAAAATGAGAGGAAATGAGAGAAGGAATTGCAAATTATTTGTTATATGTAATGACATTAAAGTGAGTAAACACAAAGTATCAAAATTCGAAGTAGAATCAACCCCTGTGTATGAAAATTTAGTCAAACATTTTTTTATGGCTGAATTCCCCCTCAAATATATATTTGATTAATGAAAAAGCTTAGAAAACCACATCTATGTAATCGAGGTATCCCTCTAAGATGCACAAACCTTTCCCCTTGGCTTCCCATTGACTTTGAGGTTGTGTTCCCCTACACTCCTATATGCTTACTAGGGATACTACACTCCAACATGATGCATTCTAAGATATATTCTAATAGAGGCGATGAGGGTTTCGGAAATTCTTGTTGCCACAAGAAAGTATTTCCATGTTTAGTTCAACAATACAGAAGAAAAATGCTCATGTAGGAGGATTTATGGTGCTTTTTCAATTGTGGGAAATAGAAATGCCATACATTATGGTGCTTCTTGGTACAATATTACCGATTCATGGAGAAAGATCAATGGTTCCTTGGGTAGAACTATACCAGTGTGTGGGTGGGAGCAGGTTCATGAGATTCATTTTTTACTACCATCACAATGAATTACAACCAAATTGACTCATGAGATTCATTTTTTGCTGCCATAACAATGAACTACATCCAAATTGGTTATAAAAGATTACATTGTTAAAAGTTAATTTTTAGCTTTAAAGTTTGACATAATAATTATAAAACCAAATCTCATTTGTTTAAATAACATGGAAACCCATAATATTAGTATTAGATAATTAAACATTAATAAAAAATATTTATAGTTTTTTTGTTTAATTATATAAAATCCAAATCTGAATTTGTTTAAAATTACAACTTACAACATGGTTAATTATTTTGTAATTTTGAAAAATAAAAAATATAATTTTTTGAAATGAGTATACAATAAGATAAGAAAATATACATTCCATACATTTTGATATATTCATAAAATATAATGTTTTTAAAATTTATAAAAAAATAAATAATTATAATTAAAAAATTTAACGATCATCCAAATTAAAAATTTAATTTCTGCCGCGTTTTCTTTCCTGCCTTAGTGTATTCGAATGAATGTGTAGTTGAAAAAAAGGAAAGACGCCTTAGTGTATTCTAATGAATGTGTAGTTGAAAAAAAGGAAAGACCATTTTGCCATGTTTTCTTCCCTTCCTTAGTGTATTCGAATGAATGTTTAGTAGTTGAAAAAGAGGAAATACTATTATGTCCCGTTTTCTTCCTCGCCTTAGTGTATTCGAATGAATATTGAGTAGTTGAAAAAAAAAGGAAATACTAGAACAAGTTTTCTTCCCCGCACAGTACAATCTGATCTGTGGCTATATGGAAACAGGTACAGGTTGTTGGATCAATCTTTACGATTTCTAGATAGATGGCCATTCTTATAATTGATTTGCAAATTTGTTTTATATTTTCACATGAAATGTATGTCGAGTAGTTGAAAAGAAAAGGAAAGATGATGGGCACAGTACAATATGATCTGTGGCTATATGGAAACAGGTACAGGTCATTGGATCAATTTTTAGGGTCTCTAGATCAATGACCATTCTTAGAATTGATTTTCAATTTTTTTTTATATTTTCACATGAAATGTTGCAGTAATTCGTTGGAAGTTATTGTTTCATGGTTGAATTTGGATGCGTTGAGAAATAAGATTGAGGAGGATCTCTTCAATGGCTTGCTCACAAAACATGGATCTATTTTCGCTGGGCAAATTTGGACCACGATGGAAGGATCAGAAGCCTTGGTATTCTTTCAAGAGCCCAAGAAAATACTTGCACAGGTGCCCTTTCTGTCCTTTAATTCCCTCCTTGATTTCAATTACTTCAAACAATCTACCAACTTTTTCAACTGAAATTAGGTTATTTGTGTTTTTTTTTTAATAATTTAGCTTCAAATGAACTAGCCCCACAATTACTATATTGGCAATGAAATTTATATTAAATATACGTTGAACTCTTATAGTAGTTTGGTAGTATACCACACTAGAAATTACAAAAATAGTAGTTTGGTAGTATACCACACCAGGAAAACAACGGAAAACAACAACATAGACTTCTTAGGGTAACTCCCTGCCCTCCCTCATTTCAATGCAACACGAAAAGATTTTCTTGCTCTCTTTCCATTTCACGAAAGTTCTTAATCAGAAATCTCAATTTCAAGCTCTGTTACTAGAAACGGAACGGAAGTCTTTGTTTCTGAAAAAAAATCGTATAAAAAATGGAATGGTACGGAAAACAATGTTTTATACGGTAGTTTTCGTTTTTTAATGCAAGAAACTGGGTTTTCCAAAAATGGTTCGTTTCTTGAATTTTTTTTATGTAAAACGTTAATATGGTTCATTTGCAATATGGATCTCTTCGCCATTGGACGTCCACATGAATCATAAAAAGCATTGGTTTTCTAGATAGTTTTTGAAGGCATTTTCATAGTCTATGGTTAGAAGTCAACCATATATAGCTTAGGTGATAACATAACAGGTTTGTTGCAAATAGGTTGGGTGTTCTCCCTAGTGACAACACTTTGCAATAGTGTTTAATATATCTTTAACAACATTGACTGTTTAGGGATTTTATTAGTTAAAGTTATGTTATTTTTTAATTGTAGCCATTGATGTGTAGCAGTGTATCGTTAAGTTTTTACAAAAAAAAATTGTTATTTTTGTGTTTCTTTTATTTAAAAGTGGATTTACTGATTGTATCTAATATTTAAAATGTGTATTTTTATTAAAAATTAGAAATTGAAATGTATAATGTTTTTTATATATATATTTTTATAAATTAGTAATGTATATAGATATTTTATATATATTTTTATAAATTAGTAGTTAAATAATTTAGTTAATTTTTCTAGTTAATTAATTATTTTATATAAACATTGGGACACAATTTTTTTTTTGCCATTGGTCTAGTTTATAACCTCTCAAATGATTGGAAAAGGATTTTGATAAAACCATCCTATAGAAACTTTTATCAACTATTAGACTATTTATAATATTAAATATCATCAACCAAAGACATTAATTTAATATATAAAAAATAATAATGATCTATTATCCTTCACATTAATAGTTTTATCCCATAAATACTTTTTTCATCGGTGATAAGAGAGACTATGTTAGGTAACTTGCAATAATAAAGCTTAAGAGCAACAAGCTATTGATTAATATGTCTATAATACAAACATAAGTTCAACTATGATAAATATGGAAAGTTTCATAATTACATAAAAATAGTGATAGAAATAATTGTAAATTTATAAAAATAAAAAAGTCTCAAAATTCAAAATACAAAATAGAAATCCCTCATTTAATAAATTTTAAATACAAAACAAATAGGAGTACTACTACGATAAAATACTCCTCTTCATTTATAAATAACCAACGTAGATCTATCTCTCTCGAGCATCAAGAGAGATCAAATCTCTCTCTCTCTTTCTCTCTCTCTCGAGCTACAAACCTCTTTAAGTGAAGAGATTTGATCCTCTTAATGCTTGATCCACACTTAAAATGGATCTAGGTTGCTTTAGTTATTAGCCTTCGAATAGGCTACATTGCATAAAAATACCATGGACAAAAACCATGGGTTAGGAGTACCATGGGAAAAATCCATGAGCAAGAAAAAACTATGTAGTGGAGAATTTTATGTTTTTCAATTTTTTTATTTGATTTGATTTTGTTTTATTTTGACTGAGTTAAAATGCCAAATATTATAACATATTCCCCAAGTGGAAAGGGTCTCTTGGCACAAAAATCTAACAACCAAAAATATATTAAGAGGGGCCTAGAATAAAATACCTATATTATGACATTTCTTTTCAAGACTTCAAGGTCTCTCTCGCTTGTTTTAATTTATGAAAGAAAATCGATGAGAAAAAACTAATAAATTAAATAAATATTAAATATAGAACCATGGAATCTAACAAAACCATGTGCAAAAACTAGCAAATTAAATGAATATAAAGTACAAAACCATGGAATATAACAAAACTATTGGCCATAACATTTTTTCAAAAGTTATTTTAACATAAACAAATCTAGGGACTAAAAAAGAATGGTTTGGTAAGTTCTAACAATGGGTGATAGCATTTTTTTTAAATTTATTTTAACATAACCATATTTAACAACTAAAAATGAATGGTTTGGTATGTTATAACCACAAGTGATATTTATATATAATATTTAACTAAGTAGAAATTAAAAAAAAATCACAATTTAATAATTTATTTCACTTATTTATATTGATCAACCACACTTGTTAATTGGAAACATTGACTTAGAGAACAACTTTTAATGGATCCAAAAGAATAAAATGAAAATTAATAAAAATTAGATAATATCAAGAAAGAATATCTAAATTTAAATATTAAAATTTAGCATAAAATAAATTTACTATACAAAACCATATATATGATGCATTAAAATAATTAATATAAAACATGACTACATATAATAGTCATTTAATCAATGCAAATACAAATATGAGACAACCATTATACACTTTAACAATAATTATCATAAATAATATATCCTAACCTAGATCCATCTTAATTTCGGATATACCAACACCCTAAAGGGATCAAATCTCTTTTATAAATTAGTAATGTGTATAGATATTATATATATATTTTTATAAATTAGTAGTTAAATAATTTAGTTAATTTTTTTTTCTCACAAACTAGCAATTTAATATCTAGTTCAACTATACTTTTAAAATATATTATTTTTATTATTATAAAGATTAGTTTTCTATTATAAAGAATTAAAGATAAATTTTTGAAAGTTTTCTCTTTAGATTTTGTCTTCAAACACATATTGTAGTATTTATGGTTCTTCAAGTGGCAATAGTTCAAGACAACCCTTTATTTTTGGCTCTATATCCAATGGAGATCAACTCAATCTCCACCATCTTGTTACCCAACCATGAAAACAATAACCCAATAACTGTGTGGAAAATGATACAATAGATCCCAAATTTGATGTCCACTCATGTCACATCGAAGAATATATATAATGTATGTGGGATCATGTACTCATCCAGAAAATGAAAAGGCTAAATCAAACTTGAATTCAGTGCCAAGTGTTTCTTCACTATTGTATTTTCCATCCTAGAGGATCAAACACGGGTATTCAAGAATGGCTTATGTGAGAAATGGAAGCTTTGTTGATCACTATAAGTATTAAGGAATAGCCAATGCGAGTGGCTAAAGCCTATGAGCAACTTCTTATGAACCATAGTATTCAAGAATGTTAATTATGGATGCTTTGTTTTATGTTTCATATTTTTCTTGTTTTTTCTCTCTCCTCATTTCTTGAATGTGAAACAAATGCTTGGTTGTATGTTTCATATTTGTCTTGTTTTCTCTGTCCTCATTTCTTGAATGTGAAATCTCCAAACTCCATTTCTCATCTCGTTGTCATTTCTCGTTTAGTTTCCCCTTTCTGGTTTCTAGTAACATAGATTTCAAGCCCTTCCTTCTAGCTTTGGTTGAATTTCTGCATTGCTCTCAACTCCAAAAGTAGGTGATAGAAGGGATGGGTAGAAAGCTTGGTACCTGAGATAGAGTTAAAGAGGAAGAAACATTGAGTCAGACACTACAATATTCCTCTCGTGAGGTAAAAGGATCACAACAAGGCCACAATAAGCCCCTGAGAGAGAATGAAGATGCTACCGCATGCAGCGGTAACAATCAGAGTATGGTATAGTGCCATATATTAAGGTCCACCAATGACATCATATTATCAAAAATATAAGCATGAAAATAGATTGAAAAAAAACAAAAGGGAAACCCTCACTAACTCGTCAGGCCCTTGCTCAATAATTAGGCAACATTTGGGTATGAAAAATCAGGGATCCCTTCTTCCAAGTCCCCGTTTTCTTTTATAGATCTCTTCATATTCATGGATGGCTTCGACCCTCCTTGAATGGCCATTGGATGAGTGCTGGGCAGTTGAATTTGTTAAACTTCCTAGCAACTATTTGAAATTTTTTTAATTTAAAACTTTTATACAGAACTTTGACTTTCGCATTTTGTAATCTGGTGCATATGTTTCCTTCTCATGCCACATTTGTTTAAATAAACTAAATACTCATTTTATTTTGATTAAGTTTCTCAACTATGTCCATGGATTTATCCTGGACAAGTAATGTAAATAAGATATGTTCAAGGGAATTGAACATATGTTTTTTCATCACTTGTATCGATATACTTCGATAGCATGGGCACGGAAAACCACACCCATCGCTTCATCGCACTATGAACGATAGAGACTTTCCTATTTGTTGATCACAACATATAGCCCATATCATTCGAAGATATACTGGTGTTATTCTTTCACCTTGAGATGGATATATATTTGTTTTATTTTAGAAGGGAAACGACTGCTACATTACGATACATCAACTATACTCAAAGGCAAAAGCTATTTTTCCTGTACAACCACATTGAGAGGAATAAGTATCTTCCCATGTCTCATCATAGGCACATATTCCATTTTGCTAATTCATTCTGTTTCTCATTCTAGTGGCCACCATTATTGTGCAAGCTTATGCTGTCACTTTTTGCCTCCATGAAACTTGATAAGAAAATGCTAAGACAATGCTAAATGTCAAATTTTAGCAGACATTCTGAAAACCATTTTGATCCATTTTCTAACATGTTCCATAATCTGCTTTGATAGTACTATGATGTATCTCTTCTAAAACTTGATTGTCTTTCATAGCTGGACAACTAATTTGATAAATGATCTCTTTAAATCTGTCTTAGACTCGAACATTATTGGATGTTCTTGAAGATGGGCCAAGTGTTCACCCAAAACGTCCAAATATATTAATAACAACACATAGTGTAACAGAAATATTCATCCTCATCCAATTATTAAATGCGGAAATATTGCTCTAAAAGCCTGGATTTCCCATACACTGGGGCTATTACATATATAACCCCTGGTTTTAGTTTCTCTTCCATGTTTGGCGATTCAGCTGGAATATGTCAAAATATAGAGTTCCTTGATGTCTTCACTCCAACTTCTTGGATGCCATCTCAAAGAATGTCTCAAAGGATATTCCAAATATTATCTTCAGAGGTGGCCATTTCGACCTGAAAGGCTGAGTATCCATGCCATCAATCACACTCTTCTATGCATATGTACATTACCAAGAAATTTATCATCAATAAACATTGTTTCAAGACAACAATTATTCAAATACATTTCTGAGATGTTCTCGATATCTAAAGAGAATTCCTTATAAAGCTCAAGTTCAGCAAAGCATCCAACATATTGATCATGAAACAGTGGATCCTCACACTAATATATTCACCATGGGACTAAGACAAAGATATACAAATTGTAACTCCATCATGTAGATGAGAAAGTGGTGTTGGAAACTCTCCACGTTAGAATTGACATTCTTACCATATTCAAATGGTGTCCTTGCTCAGTGTAAACAATTCTTCAATAATATGGCCACTCTCCCACATGCGTCACTTCTCCCAATCCTCACGCCTAATTGGCACACTGAACCTACACATTTCATTCGACAATGCGTATGTCTTAGGACTTTATATCCACTATAGTGGGCCTTCATCCCTCTTCTATTACAAAGCAGACTTCTCAGGGTAGTGGAAATCACAACTCCCTACCCTCCCTCATTTCAATGCAACACGCAAATCATTTCTTGCTCTCTTTCCATTTCACGACAGTTCTTCAATAAGAAATCTCAATTTCAAGCCCTTCCTTCCAGCTTTGGTTGAATATTTTCATTTCTATCAACTTCAAAAGTAGGTGATAGAAGGGATGGGTAGAAGGCTTGGTACCAAAGCTAGAGTTAAAGAGAAAGAAACATTGAGTCAGACACTAGAAGATTCCTCTCGTGGGGTAAAAGGATCACAAGAAGGCCACAGTAAGCCCTCAAGAGAGAAAGAAGATGTTACTGCATGAAGTGGTAACAATTAGAGTATGGTGCAACACTGTATATTAAGGTACCATTATCATCCCCTCAAGACTTCGATTGCTGAGGAGAAAGAAAATATTTGAAAAGAAAAATCTGGAAAATTTGAAGCTATAATTAGGAAAGTAGAAAGCTTGCACAATTTTGTTTAGAGACCTTGTGAGCAAGTTACAGATGCTGATACACTCTTTGATCTCAAATCCACACTCCTCGCTACTGTTAACAGATCACAAAACAATGAAGGTGATACTCTAGTTGATTTTATTAGTAGTGATATTCTAAGAAACAATAGTGACCAGGCATATGGAAGCAGGTCTTTGGAGGGAAATGACGATCAAACCCAAATATCATGGAGAAATATTGGGCTTTTAGCTGCTTTTGTTTTCCATCATGTGGTAGGAATTTGCACTATGCTTCGACCAATGGATAATGAGCCCAAGAAAAGGAAAGCTATAGTACAGAGAAAACATACTAAGCTAATAGAAAAGCACTTGACTTGAAGCAGTGAAAGAGTCTCCGGAATATGAAAAATTAGAAACATACAAGAATATGGCAAGCATATTTAACATTTTGTCAAAACCAAAGCAAGCCAGATTAGAGAATTTGGTTCTAAATAGAATATCATTTTCCAAGACAGTAGAAAACATCTTTGCATTATCATTTCTAGTAAAGGATGGTAGAGTTGAAATAAATGTCGATGAAAATGGAAAACATTTTGTTGTCCCCAAAAATGCTCCCAGAGCTACAGAAATGGCATCTGGAGAAGCTTCTTACAACCAATTTGTTTTTCGGTTTGATTTTAAAGACTGGAAGTTGATGATGGAAGCTGTTGAAAGTGGTGAGGAGTTGATGCCTCATAGAACCAATCCACTTATGATTCCTTGTTCTGAGAAGGCTGCCAAAACTCCTATGAGAGAGATGTCAAGAAACAGGGGTAGAGTGGTACCTGTAACTCTTGAGGTGCAAGAGGATGAATGTGGAAGTGATGATGGTGGTGGAGGTCTTCAAAGACCAACATCAAAGAAGCGAAATAAGTGTCTCCTATGACTTTTGCTGCATTTTTGGGTGCTTTTTGTTGGAAACTATCTCTGTTTCTATCAGTGCACTGTAATTCATACAACAAGCTAATCTTTAATTTAAGCAATTTGGTCTATAAACAATGCTATCTTGTTCTCATAATTAGTTATAATTAAGTTTACTAGTAGTGCAAACCCCCAGTCATGTAGTACACCCCTTTATGCATGGTTCCAAGGCCTGGGCAGAAGACTGGCGTCACATAAAAGGAAATTGTTAATGTAAGATGTCATGTTTGATCTGTTAAACCATGACTAGTCTCCTTATGACAATATGTTGTAATTTAATGTTTGAAAAGTATTTTGAGATACCACACAAGAACAAAGTTTCTGATTGTGTATTTGGTATAATTTGAGAATACATAGAGATGAGAGTAGGGTAAGGCCAAGCAAAAATAGATGTAAATACAAAGGTTCAAAAAACTAGCTAGCAGCCCTTACCATACCCAAACCCTTTTACTGGCACTACAGGGATAGAGAGATCCACCTAGAGGCATGTGGAGAATAATTAGGGATATGCATGCTCTGGACTGACTAATTGCTTGAGCCTAGCTCAAGCAGACACAAATAGTAGATGGCAAGAGATTGGGAATATATATCTATTAAATATGTGTATATGAAATTAATTATGTCCCCTTTTGGTTTTCAAGGTGGGAGGAATGTAATGGAGAAAGGGAGATCATATTTTTCCTCTATATCCCACCTATCAGGACACTAGGATAAGTCCCAATAATAAGATTTGGGTTCACTCATAAGTGTATGATTGTGAAAGGCCATCATGAACTTTATTAAGCTAAGTCATCCTTTAGTTGAGCTTTATCCTTTAGTTGAAGCTTCAAGAAAGATACTCGACCTCTTTTCAACGCTTCAATCTTCTTGGAATAGCTACAAAACAACCATATTCAACCCATGTTGAATGCCTCTTCTTGATGTGATCTTAAACTTCAAACTTCAGCCCTTCTCCCTACAAGAGCACCCAAGAACAACACTCAAAACAACCTCTCTTTCACATGTTGTACCTACAACAAAACATAAGACTTCCACGTTGCTTCTAGGGCATATTTCTTGTTGTCTTATGGATCCTTCTTGCAGTGGCTAGGGCCTACCTTTGACTACATATAGGGCCTCTTTGAGTGCTACCTTAGACCTTCCTTGACTATGGCTATATGCTTCTTCTTGATGGCTGATAAGGGTCTCCCTCTTTCTATGAATTAAGGCCTCCTTTGCTGTGGATAAGAGCCTTCCTTCTACTGCGTATCTGGCCTCTCTTGACTGCCTCTTTATGCCTCTCTTGACTACATCTTAGGCCTCTCTCTAGACTATGTCTTAGGCCTCTCTCTTATTGTGGCTAAGCCTCCTTTTGATTGCAGTTAGGGCTACCTTTTACTGTAGCTAGGGCTTCCTTTTCGATAGTGGCTAGAGCTCCTTCAAGACTATGTCTAGGTTTCCCTTCATGACTGCAGCTAGGGCTCCTTTGTGATTGCAACTAGGGATTTCACTATTCCAGCCTGCTAGCCTCGCACTGCTCGGGGACTCATGCACTGTAGCACTCTTTGTTGCTTCATCTGCATCCATCTCTACCCACATCTGCCTATCCTGCTACTCTCTCTTCGGGCTCTCGTAGTAGGGTATAATCCAAGAGGTTGGGTACTTCAAGTATCTACCCTTGATCACTTGTAGTCCTCCTGACTACAACTCGATGTCTCTCCACCTCTTCTCTAGATATACATGACCACTCCCTATAGTCCCTAGCATGCCCTGGAACACTACGACATGAGCACTAGTGCATTAACTATGCTAAAAGGTCACTTTCTTGTTAATTTGACCATGAATATCTCCTCTACAAAGTAATATCTCTTAGCTTTGTTTACGTTAGTGGTTTGATAAGAAAATTTCTACAGTGTCTTCACTGAATTTCTTAAAGTTTTTATATTTATGCTTTTTGACAAAAAAGGGCTAACATTTTACCCTAGCTAAGTAAGGATTCTTTAAATAACCTTCTATCTTGGTTCCTTTTTGTTCCATATAAGCTTGGAAAAGTGTCATGAGTTTACATTGAACAATGTGAGAATCTAGTCTTCTCCAGAAACAATCAAGCCAACTCTTTCATTTTGCAAATTACCTACCAGTTTTGGACATCTTCTTTGAAATTTCGATGCTGAAGGTGTTGGATTTAGGTAAGTGATATAGAATGCACACCTACAGTTCTATTGTTCACCTATTAGACCAGTGAAAATTATAGGAAAAATTGGAAGGGTTGGACATGAATGTTCCAACCATACTCTTATTGGCCTGCAATACATATATTCATAACACATACCTACAATACTATTGTTCACATATTATGCTAGTGAATATTGTAGGCAAGCTGTTAATGTTGGACTTCGTTGTCTCAAGTTTGACATTGCAAGCTAACTGTAGGTTTTAACCCCATACAGAAATTATCTGCATACGAATTCTAAAACACAAAAAATAAGCAATGCGAGACCATAACACATAAAACACAGAGATTTTCCCCTAGATCCCAAAATCGAGACTACCAGCTTGATTTTTCATTATGTTCCTTTCAATTTTATAATACATATTTATACATGACAAAGAATCCAATACCATGGAATGAAAACGATCGCGTCCAAAACCATGGACCGAAAACCATTGCGTCCAAAAAACATGTGTGAAAATTATGCACAAAACCATAGGTGGGTCCGCCCAACCTAACATAGGTTCGAAAACCAAAATTTTCCAGGGCGCTACCCCAGACCCCATAAAGTGGGGTTACCTGCGCCCCTAAAACCCATATAACCCCCCTTGCTACGTAATCAGCGCAACGAAGTGGGGATTCCGCCCCCCCTCTAAACCCCCGGTTAACTGCGTGGGTTAGTTGTGGAAAGAATATAACAAAACCCAACATTATCCCACTCATTTTATTTCCACAGGGGGCCACAAGAGAGCTTAGTCATTTATCCAGCCTTGCAATGCCCATTGTTTCTCTACACGAAGATATCTTCTCAGAGCTCACTAATTTTGTCAATGCTTCTGCAGTATTCTTCAAAGTGTCTGCCTTTACCAGCAACACTTTTTTGTATTCTATCATATCCCTCACAAAGTGATACTAAACATCAATGTGCTTTGTCTTTGAATGATATGCAGGGTTCTTTGCCAAGAAAATTGCACTTTGGCTATCACAGTCTATCCTTATAGGTCCCTATCCTAACCCCATACTTGAACACAATCTCTGCAACCAAACTGCTTCCTTGCTTGCATGCATGGCTACCATGTATTCGACCTCTGTAGTTGATAGTGCCACTATAGATTGTTTCTTACTCATCCAACTGACTGCACCTCCAAATAGGTTAAACACATACCCACTTGTAGATCTTCTCTAATCCAGATCTCCAAACCAGTTTGCATCAACAAAGCCACGAATATCCAAAAATCTGTCCAATCCTGGTCTTCCTTGGTAGCACAAACCATAATCACTAGTGCCATGAAAATACCTGAAATACCACTTCACTGTTGCCCAATGCTCCTTTCCTGCTTTTGACATAAACCTGCTCAATAGTCCCATTGCTTGTGCAATGTCTGGTCTAGTATAGACCATTGCATACATCAGGCTACCAACTGCACTTGCATATGGAACATGGGACATGTTCTCTTCCTCTTCTTGTGTCTTGGGACACTGTTCAGCAGATAACTTTACACCTACAGGAATAGGAACCTTCACCGGTTTACTATCCTGCATATTAAATCTCTGAAATATTGTCTTGACATACTTCCTCTCATTTAACCAGACCTTCCTCTTTGCCCGATCTATTTTAATTTCCGTGCCCAAAATATAGATTGCAGCACCAAGATCTTTCATGTCGAATTTGGAGGACAATTGGGTCTTCAAATCTTGGATAATTTCTTTGTCATTTCCAACAAGTAACATATCATCCACATATAAGACCAAATAAATAACACGGTCACCAATTAATTTAAAATACACACAGTGACTAGATTTGCTTCTGGTGAAGCCAAGTCCCCGTATAAATGTATCAAATTTTTGATACCACATCCTTGGTGACTGTTTTAACCCATAGAGAGACTTCTTTAACTTGCATACCAGTTCTTTCTTACCCTTCAGCATAAATCCTTTAGGTTGCTTCATGTAGATTTCCTCTTCCAGATCCCCGTGAAGAAATGTTGTCTTCACATCCATATTTTCTACCTCAAAATCAAAAGCAACAACAATAGATAAAAGTAATCTAATAGAAGTTACCTTGGCAACAGGAGAAAAAATATCACCAAAATCAATTCCCAGCACCTTGGAATAATCGTTTGCTACCAACTGATCTTTGTATTTCTTCACCTTTCCTTTTGCATTTGTCTTCTTCTTGAACACCCATTTGCTGCCAATGGGTTTCCTTCTAGCCGACAACTCCGCCAGAGCCCAAGCCTCATTTTTGTGCAAAGATGCCATTTCATCAACCATGGCCTCTTTCCAAAGTTTTCCATCCTCTGAATCTACTGCTTCCTTCACAGTTATGGGATCATCATTAATAATAGATAAAGAAAATTTTTAATAGAAAGCAGATGGACTATACCTTTCTGGATGACTTGTTTCTCGAACTGATCTTCTCACTCCCAGAGTTTGTGGCTCTTCATCTTCTGATTCCTCCTCTATTGTAGAGTGTGATTCTTCCTCCTTTAGCTCAAACTCTATCTTCTCAAGTTCCTTTGGATGGAATTCATGTTTAATAACATCTTTCACCTCTCTAAACACCACATCTCGGCTGTACACAACCTTCCTTGTTACTGGGTTCCAAATCTTATGACCTTTAAACCATCCTTATACCCAGTAAAGATGCACTTTTCAGATTTACTATCCAACTTGGTTCATTTCTCCTTTGGAACATTTACATATGCATCACATCCAAATACCCTCAGATGTGAAAGAGAGGGTTTCTTACCAGTCCATACCTCTTGTGGAGTTTTATCCTCCAATGCTGATGAAGGTGATCCGTTGACCAGGTAACATGTTGTCTCCACTGCCTCTGCCTAGAATTCCTGTCCTAACCCGACACCACTGAGCATGTTTCTTGCCCTTTCCATCAACATCTTGTTCATTCTTTCCACAACTCCATTTTTCTGAGGTGTATATGGAGTAGTCTTCTGCCATGCTATACCACACTTCTTACAGAATTCTTCAAATTCGTTACTGCAAAACTCTCCACCATTATCTGTCCTCAGCACCTTTATCTTCTTCTCTGCCTCGTTTTTTACCAGAGCCTTGAATTCTTTAAACCTGTCAAAGACTTCAGATTTCTCCTTGAGGAAATATATCCATGTATTCCTTGAGAAGTCATCTATAAATGATACATAGTACACAGGCTTACCCAGTGATGGAACCTTCACAGGTCCAAACACATCACTATGCACAAGCTATAATATATGTTTCGCCTTCTTACCACCAGAGGGGAAGCTCACCCGATTCTACTTCCCATATACACAATTTTCACAGAAATCAAAATCCAGAGAGCTATTACTCTAACCTTCTACCATACCTTTACCATGAAGTATTCTAAGGCCCTTCTCTCCAATATGTCCAAGCCTTTGATGCCACAACATGGTCTTCTCCCTAGAGACCACTAGATTTTTTGCTCCACTTTCAGAAACCACAGAACTGTTGCACCCATCAACAACCATTCTACCTTGTAGCATGTATAGAGTTCCAATCCAAACTCCCCGCATCAATACAAGTGCTCCCCGAACCATCTTGCAGTTATCCTTCTCGAACACTGTTTTTACACCTGCATCATCCAACTTGATTAAAGAAATAAGATTTCTGGCCAATGCAGGAATATGTAGAACACCCGGAAGTGTTCTAACCCTTCCACCTTGTAACTTCAACTTTACTTTTCCACGACCAACAATTCTAGCCTTCCTATCATCCCCTAAGAAGACATCACCACCATCGTATTTCTCATACTCGCAGAACTACTCTATATGGGGAGTGAAGTGAAAAGATGCACTTGAGTCAATCAACCATGCCTCGTGATCTACATGTGTACTTGAAGAATCCAAGTACACATCCCCAACTTCATCTGAGGTGGTTTTCACCTCTACAGAAGGAGCATCATTAGATCCCTTTCCTTTATCAGGAGCTTTAGATTTACAGTCCCTTTTGTAGTTCCCTTCCTTTCCGCATTTCTAGCACACCACCTTTATAGGTTTTCCTAGAGATTTAGATCTCCCTCTAGATTTAGATCTCCCACTCGATGACTTATTTTTGTTTCTATTCTGGGACTTTCCTCGTACAGACAAGGCAGCACCATTCTGGCTCTCCATATTTTTTCATCTCATCTCCTCCATCAGCAAGGATGAGACTATTTCATCAAAATGAAAGGCAGTTGCATTGATACCTATTGCAATAACCATACTATCCCATGAATCTGGTAGAGAACACAACAAACTTATGCCCTTACCTTCATCTGAAATTTTAACATCAACAGATGCTAACTGGCTTACCACAGTATTAAATGCATTCAGATGCTCTGTCACCGAGTCTCCATCTTTCATCCTTAGGTTATACAGATTTTTCCGCAGGAACAATTTATTCACCAGAGACTTAGATTGGTACAAAGTCCCTAACTTGTCCCACAAATCCTTCGCCGTAGCTTCCCCTGATACATTCAGCAATACTAAATCTAAGACACATAATCAGATTGTTCTCTTTGCCTTCCGATCGAACTTCTTCCATTCTTCATCGGACACTCCCGTTGGTTTAGTACCCGGATCTACCATGATCCACTGAACTTTATCCACCAACAGATCCTCCATCTTTAGTTTCCACAACTCAAAACTTTGACCATTAAATTTCTCGATCACTATCTTTCCACTGCTCGCCATCTTCTTTCACAACAAGAATCGATCTCGCAGATCTCCCACCGAATAGGGTATACCACAGGCCTGAGTGAAACCCCTCAGCAATAAAGGCATCCCCTTGAAGCAAAAATAGATTTGATACCAAATGTAGGTTTTAACCCCGTACATAAATTATATGCATACAAATTCTAAAACACAGAAAATAAAGAATGCGAGAGCATAACACATAAAACACATATACACATAGATTTTCCCCTGGATCCTGAAACCGGGGCTACCAGTGTGATTTTTCATTATGTTCCTTTCAATGTTATAATAAATATTTATACATGATGAAGCATCCAATACCATGGACCAAAAACCATCGCATCGAAAACCAAGGACCGAAAACCATCGCGTCCAAAAAACATGTGCGAAAATTATGCACAAAACCGTAGGTGGGTCCAGCCAACCTAACATAGGTTCCAAAATAAAAATTTTCTGGGGCCCTACCCCAAACCCCATAAAGTGGGGTTACCTGCACCCCTCAGACCCCTGTGACCCCCTCCACTACAAAATCGACACAACGAAGGGGGGGCTCCAACCCCCCTCTAACCCCCTAGTTAACTACGTGGGCTAATCGTGAAACGAATATAACACAACCCAACACTAACTATTTAAATAAATGCATGTATAAAACTTCTATATTAGCAAAATAACCATCAATATTTTTTTCTAGCATTTTGGGCTGAATTCACAATAGTATGCTAAAAAATGTCATTTCAATGTCTGGAAATTAGGATATATAAATGTGAGATATATACTCTACATCTTTGGGTTATCTCCTTTTCAAATCTGAGTTTTTTTAGGGTACATGTTAATTGTTTGAGCTTTGAACTTTGAATAAATTCCTGAATGGACTTCATAAATTCTCGAACGAATGGACTTCATAAGGTAGTGGTACCATAAATTCTGTTATTTCAAAGATTTGACTTCCATATTTTCAAAAAATACAATGTCCTCAATAAATACTTATATGTATAGATACCTATGTTTAGGATTATATATGCGTTGGAGTGGTTCCTTTATGTTTTACTATAATCCTGATGCTGACAAACTTTAGCTAACTATTTTCATCAATTTTTCATAGAATATGCAAAAGATTTCATTGTCAAAATGTGGAAAAAATTACATTTCTCCTCACTTATTTTTTTATTGTTCATGACAAGATAATCATGTTGCAGGAATGATGTATCCCACAATCTGTTTCAATTTGTGGATATTTTTTTGCCTCCCTTTTTTTTACAAGGATGTAGATTTGATTTTCATGTTGATGGTTTTTGCATGTAGCTTATCTAGCCCCAAATGCTGGTAATAGAGTGGATCTTGAGAAGTAGTCGTGGAAACATACTATCAGAGGTTAATGTTACAATACCACTTCCACCTGGTATCAAAAAACGTTTAATGGTAAGTGACATAAAGAAGATTTATTTAATGACAAGGTTGAAAGGGTAACCTCATGTCTTAGTTCTAAGTCATTTATTTTCTTTTCTTAGCTCTAAGTCATCTGTTTTTGAGCTTTACCAGATCAATTATTTCACTAATCCAATATGCATGGATTGTATTTCTCACCCGATGTTGGTTACTTGACATGGTTGATATAGCATTCAATTCTAGGCCACTTTTATTTTAAGTCAGAGATTTTATTGATTAAAAGGATGTTCATATTTTGATTGGTTTACTTGGAGCTTGATTTAATTTGTTTTCTAAATTCCACGTGGATGTTATTTTTTCTGGGTGAGCTCTTTGCGCCAGTAAGGTCAGATGAGTCCTAGAACATAGGTATACAACAACAACATCTTTGGCCTTTGTTTTGTATTTGTTATTCTTTATATCATTGATGGATGGTTATTGATTATGTAAAACAGAGGATGGGAAGGTCCTTCCAATTCTCTCGACAAAACAAAATAAAATGGAGTGGTAGAATTGTGTTTTAAAGGGTGAGCTAGAAATTAGTACTTGAAATGTAGAACTTGAGAATGGCAAGATATCTGATCTGGATCTGGAGACACAATGGACCATGGAAAAAAATGATGGTATTGATGAGTCTTCCCAGAAAAGAAGCTCTAATTGTTATACCACTGCCCAAATATTAGTTATTTTCAATGGAAATAGTGACTCTAGCTTTATTTGTATTAATAATGACTTTGTCCATTGTCCTATTCATTTCCTATGAATGATTTTGATTTTCAAACTCCAACTAGTTTGTTTTTAAATTAAGCAAAGATTTGATGACAAACTTATAGTTTTCAAATCTCTTTTCTAAATCTATTTTCTTGAGAAAATTTTCCTTTTTAATTTAGGTACTGTAGATTGCTACTGTGTGACATATGCTATGATATAATTTCGTGGATAAATAGACAGATGTGTTATACAACATAGTCTTTTTTAAATCTAAAGAAACAATATTTCCAAATACAAAATTTATTAATTAAGAACATCTTTTAGACTTCTTTGCTAAGTTATGATTATATTTCAGTAGGGGATTTTGTGTATGCCGATATTGTGTTGTCTCTTTGGTTTTTTTCAGGTAACAATGGTTAATAAGGAATGTGTTCTTGAGCAGCAGGCATACATCTTATTCTACTATCAACACAAAACTCCATGGTTTTCAGGCATGGCAACAAAACACAGATGTTAGTGGGATATCCAAAGTCCGTGTTGGATGAATTTAATACTAGTGATGATTTTGATTCCTTGTCAGATAAAGAATATCATGAGTCAAATTCAAATAAACAGAAGCAACTCAAGAATGAAGGTGAAGCTATTGCTTTCTGTCCAAGTCAATTTCTTTTATTTGTTGGTTGCCATCATGTTTTGAGTGTGGACTTGTGAAATTCCAAATTTCATGTTGGTTTATATAAAGGGGACATATACACACACACACACACATATATATATATATATATATATATATATATATATATATATATATATATATATATATATATATATATATATACATACATATATATATATATATATATATCTATCTATATATATATCTATATATATATCTATATATATATATATATATATATATATATATATAGATATATATATATATATATATATATATATATATATATATATATATATATATATATATATATATATATATATATATATATATATATATATATATAATCTTTTTATCATATGTTGTTCATGGTTTCCGAATATCCATGTTACATTTTCACAGAAGTTTAGATATCATTCAAATATCTAAACACCAAACAACAACAACATTGAGATTTTTCTTTCACTCAACCTATAACATATTGCATCTGTCTTCATCAATGTTCTTCTTCCATATGTTATCAACTTATGACATTTCCTTTGCTATATTTGGTGCATTTTGTAGTTATAGGTCATTTATAGATTATAAATGTCTTCAGACTTTCACTTCTAATTGAGTATTCAACTGAACATATTGATTCTCTTATACATAATTATTTTTCCCTCCGCCCACTTTTCATAACTTCCATAACCATTAGGTAGGGACCTGCAACTTTGATGTTGCTTTGCTTGTTTAGTAAAATATTGTCGAGAATTTAATTTATTGAAAGTTGTAGAATTTACAATTTATGAAGTTTCAAGGTCTAATTTTAAGAGTCTAATTCTTTAAAGGGTGCTAGCTCAATGGAAGAGCACATGCTTTACAAGCAGGAGGTTGGTGGTTTGATTCCATCGTGCCCTGACATGATCCATATGGAATGATCTTTTGACCATTACCAATGAGCTTTGGTGAAAATTTTCAACCATCACCAAAATATGAAATGTTGACAGTCAACAAACGCCACCATATATATGCATTAATAGTGATGAACCTCAATGGTCTGTAACCATAAATCATTGTTGTTGATATGAAATGGTGACAATCGATTTCCATCATTATAGTCATTATTCATGAGAGACATTGAATGTCACCACAACACCTATACTTATGGCAATGCAACTTTTGGTGAGGGTCAACGAACGTCACCATATATATGCACCAATAGTGATAGCCATGAAAGATCCATCACAATAAATCGTTGTTGTTCATATGAAATGGTGACGGTCACTATTCGTCATGATAATCAATATTCATGACGAACCTTCAATGTCACCATAATACCTATACTTTTGGTGACGCCACCTTTGGTGATGTTCAGTTTTTTGTGATGGAGGCTATGGTCCGTCACCATTGCTCATATGAAATGGTGATGGTTGTTATCTATCATTATAAATCATTATTGGTGATGGACTTTGAATGTCACTACAACACTTATACTTTTGGCAATGCTGCCTTTGGTGACGTTCAGTTTTTTGGTGACTGAGGTTATGGTCCATCACCATTGCTCATATGAAATGGTGACAGTCGCTATCCATCAGTATAAATCATTATTGGTGACGGACTTTGAATATCACTACAGCACCCATAATTCTGGTGACACCACCTTTGGTGATGTTCAGTTTTTGGTGACGAAGGCTCTTTTGACCGTCACCAATGAGCTTATGGTGACATTTTTCGCCCCTCACCAATCTCCTTTTTTCTTGTAGTGTTATACAAAGTTATCATATGCTACCATGTAGTCAGATTTGGGACGTGCTCTTATTCAAGGGAAGTAAACCTGAGTCGACCTCTCTATGATGTATCTTGACCTATTTTTCAGTCAGCCATCCCTGGTTGTCAGAGTCATGTTCATTATCACATCAAATTTTTCGTCCTTTGCTCGTGCTGGTTTGAGAAGGTGTCCATTGACTTATTGCTAGTGGGTCTTGCTCTTATCAACTATGACAAATCGCTCTCATAACGGATCTAGAGCTGCACCTTGGCCCTATTTTCATTATTGATACGTCATCTTGTGCTTAGCATCGATCAATATCATGGGTCTTTGACTTAGGTATTTACCTTGTTTTCGACGTCAGCTTTGATTATCACACATTGGGATTCGTGCAGTACCTTGTTTTCCATTTGACCTTATTGGTGGATTCCTTGCCTCTATGTCAGCTTTCATTATTGGTTGGTTCATACGGTTTCTGTCATGCACTAGCCACATCTTGTGTATGCCGGAAACATGCTTCAGTTGGGTTACTACATCTTTCTTCATCCAATTCCTTCCACATTATTGGCCTACGGGTTACACATGCGATGGATTGATGAAGGATGCCTTAATTCCTTCCTTCCAGCGAATCTTTTCCTGTTGACTTCAACTCGTTTCTCTGGGAACAAGGTCCAGAGTCCATTTGGCATTACCTTAAGGTTTGCAGTCATCAGTGGTAGACTCCTTTGCTATCGACAGTTGGAAAACATCATTGTCTCCTGATTGATAGATTCTTCTAAGTATTTGACTTCAGCTCATTTATTCACACTTGTTAGATTGTACTAGGTACCTTAGATCTCATCATCATTATTGGTGAGTAGTCTCGCATTTGTTAATGGTATACATTAATGACCGGTAATCAAACGATTTCTCACATGGTCGACCTCAGATCATTTATTCCCATTATGTAGAAATGTACCATGACATTTGTTGAAGACCTCGGGTTTGCATCATCTTTTGTTGGTTCACTTGTGAGTCCCTCCTATTTCTGTTAGTTGACACCATCCACCTTATATGTTGGAGTTCATTACATCGACCTCCTATATGTTGGCACCCAAGTTAGGTGTAATACCATTTGTTCCACCATTTGACTTGGTACTTTTTTTTTATCATCTTTATGCCTCCAGTGATCATCTTTCTACTTCAGCATCATTGATCAATTCTTTATATGTGATATTGAGACATGTACTTCTATGGATATGACCGGATGACCCACTATGTATTTTCGGTTCCTTTATACTCGTATGCATATTGGATCTGCTTTTGTATTTGATATGTAGACATGCTTTATTATCTCTGAGCATGGGTATGCCCACCTCAGACAATTGCTTTCTTTTTGATCTCTTTCACTGGCTTGGCAGGATGAATTTTGGTCAACTCCTCTCAGGTCTCGACATGATTCCTTCTATACACTTAATACATTTTGGCCATAACGTACCCCTTATGACCTCATATATTAGGGAGCATCTGTTATAGCACCATTTACCACTCTTCCTAGATTGGATGCTCTGGTTATGGCCTAGGGCAACCCTTCCCTTCCAGACTTGGTCCAAATTCTAAAAAACAATATTTTAATTCCCATACGCTATTTTTCCTTGTATAAAAAGCATGCACACGTGGGTTAGTCATTATCCAACCCGCGTATATGTGTTAAAAAACAAAAAAAATATATAATCTCCTTAAATTTAGGCGGATTTTATGGGTTTCACCTATTACTCACCTACTATATCACGTGGATGAACTGTTTCCCAACTAAAAAAATTAATTTGGAGAAGTATAAATAAACCTCCATGGGAAGACCTAAGGGGAGGACAGATGAGATATTGATATTATAATTGATTACATCCCTAATCAAGTCTGAATAAATCCTTGTTCCTCCTACACTCCCAAGTTATAGGAAACCTTTGTTTCCTTCTTTGAGGTGTCCATCATCTTTGTATGACATCCTGGTGTACCTTTAGGGAGGAGGACTACTGAGGCCTAGCCAGAACAGATCCAAAGGACAGTTCCATGCACTTTGAGCTAGAGGAGGACTCAGGTTGTAGTTTTCCACATTTGAGTTAGCTTACATCAATAAAGAAATGTTGTTCTGTTCCTAATATTTATTGTGTTTATGAATTAATCTAAGTTATTATTTACATATGAAATCTTATGTTAATGCTCATTTTCTCACATGCTTATACGATTTAACACCTATATTATGAGAATGTTATCTATTAATGTTATTGTATATGATTTGATTGGATAAGTTACAGGTTCTAAAGGCCTTGGAAGGAGCATAGGGTTTGGACCCTGTGGGATCGACCTCGAACGTAGGACCTTTGGGTAATACCACTTCTTCCTACTTCAGTATTTTAAGAATTTAGACTGCTTGTATACATGTTTCTTTATGTTGTATGCCCCCCGCTCTGTTAGGGTTTTCAACCCAAGACCCTAGGGTATTTCCACCCACAACAAAGAGAATAACATCATAAGGTAATTATGGTTAGATATGTTTAACCATGGTTATCTTTTTTTGATATGGAAAAGTATCATATATGATTGAAAACTATGCAACCATGGTTAATATCTTGAATAATTGTAAACTATGATAAAATATAAATAATTATGGTAGTTTATACTCAACTATAGTTAGTTGTGGACAATAATGATCATCCATCATCAACTATATTATGACTATAATAAAGCCTTATATCTAGCCATTAACAATTATAGTCACATCCTCCCTATCCATACGACCATCAACCAACAAAACCGCATTAATAAATATGATTGACATAAATATATGAATACCATTTTCATATATCAATTGATAAAAATAAAAAATAAAACGAATCTATTAATATCAACCATAATAATATTTATTACTTAAATTTATCTACTTATATCAATAATAAATTAATATTTATTACTATGTTATACTATAATATAGGGAATGAATGAAATACAACATGAGCATACTTTTATAATCTTCTTACGATTGGAAAAACCATTTTTAAATCACTATGCGTATGCTCAACACTTTTATAATTTAAAATTTCAAGCAGTGCACTTATTTATGATTCATTTACACTGCTTTGCATATGCATGGATAGTGACACTCCCTTCCCAACTTTCCTGAAAACGTTTTCAAGGATTTGTTAGTGAAGATTTCTTCACCTAGATTGCTATTTTTCTCACAAAAAATTTGTAATGTTAGAGTACAATTAGGTCTGGACCATATTATATGATTTCTAGAATTTAGAGATTGCTAGATTCTAGAAGAGATTGGCCAAGAATTGGATGCTCAATTATACAACATTTTAAAAATTAAGAAATTTCCAGATTCAAGAGGAGATTGGTGGGTCATTTGGGAGTGGAACTCACACTTAACACCTATAAAAATTAGACTCAAGGAACCACCTGGAAACTTCATAACATGCTAGTAGGAATTCTCTGTATATTATAATGATGACAACAACAATAATTCTACACAGATGGAGACAAGGATGATGAATCTTCCCAGTCAGAACACATTTTTTAGGTTTATAGGTAGATTTTAAATTTAGGAAGCATTTGTAATGTATGTATCAACTAAAATTGTGTGACTATTATTAGGGTTCTCAAGATCCTTTAAAATTATTTCTGAGTATTACCAGTGTTTTCAAGATCCTTTAAAAGGAGATAGCCTTCTAAAGATCATTTGAAAGGATATCTCGTATGTTCTTTTATCTATTTGTTATTAAATTTTCATAGAATTCAAGTTGAAGAACTACAAATCTATTCTATTCTATTGTTCGATTTTATCCCATGTTTTTAGAATGTTTAATTGTTGTAGAAATATGACTACATGTTTCTCTTCTATCCATGAGAGTTGTACCGTATCTCCAAGGGAAGTCTTGAAATTGTAACTGTTTCTCTTGATAAAATTAATTTCTTACAGGAAGCTAAATTTCAGTTTAACATTCAATGGAAAATTACGAGAATTAATGTTGCTGCGAAGGGCAGTGGGTAGTGAATCCAGTGGTCGCAAACGCCATGATTATATTTAACAATCCTGATGTGATATATTGAAGAGGTGATTTTGTAATTAACACAAAACCAAAATAAGCTTACAAAAATGGCCAAATGGAATTGTTGGTGAGCACATGAAATGAATATATGTATATATACTATATATGGAAACTTTGATTTTACTCAACATGTGGCACTGATTTTGGGAATCATATGAAATGAAGTGATTTATATAGAGAGAGAGAGACACATGAGTGGAAGGAAATTACTTTTCTATTCACCCTGAGTCATATCCCAAACTCAAATATTACCAGCGAACCTGCATTGGATTATCTACGCTTTAAGCGTTGGATTGTTATAATTCTGTCAAGCCCATGCCACTAACCATTTCACGCGCCCACATTAGTGGCGACTCAATTTCCACTTGTGGGCCGGGTGCGACACCAATCAACCTTTTCGTTTTATTACTACTACGTTTCTCGGACTATGTCTAACCTTCAACACTTAAAATTATTTCCTTAAATGTTCACTTCTTCTTTAAATATGCAGTGAAAACAATTAAACTTCATTCATCTATCATTCATTACAGAGCTGCAAAAGTAAACATGTACAAAACACAATCTACATGGGAGGGGAAGCTACCAAACAAGTCTGCCCAACACATATAAAATAGAATTCAACAATTTATTTTACAAGTTCACAGTTTACAAAATCCAAGTGTGCAACAATTTTCCCCGGTTTACTGATTGTGTAGCCTACCGTGCATGACTGCCTGATTCTTCCCACACCATGCAATGTTTTGTAGCTGTTCCAATTATTCCCTGAACATTTCTGTAGTTGCACTGCCTCATGCATTGTCCACATTATTTTATCGTTCAACCATCTGGAGTCATGTTATGTCTGCAATCGAGTTTCGTAGTCATGCAAAGTTCATCCAACCACAATGCGGTGTGACTCATTCAACCTGCACTGCAGTCTACACTGCCACAAGAATCCCCAACTTTCTATTCAACATAACTCTTCATTCAGACTTGTACACGTTCAGCCCACCTAGGTGATCACATGGCCCACCCACACTACCTGCGACATGAAACCCTCCTCCACCCTACCTGTTGTACGCCCTGAATGACATGTTCAAGTCATAAATTCCCTCCACAATGAACGTGCCTCTAACTCATTCACCCTGCCTCTACGATGTGCGAACTTGTTTTTCAAGGTTGAGATGGTTCGATGATGCCTTGAACCAACTCCATTCATCCATACCTATACGTCGCCCATCCTTATATTTTTCCAAGGGGCATATCGAGTCGCGTTTTCCCATGGGTTGGCTTGATGATCCACTTGCCTGTCCAACATGTCCAACACTCACCCTCTTATTTTTTCTAAGTCTTGGGTGAACCTATGTTTGGTTGGGTGGGCGCCTTCACTTGCCTGCACATGCCCACTTATCTCATTACCAGGTCACCCAACCATTTCACCTTTAACCGATGGTGAGTTTCCTTTAACCGAACTCCTCTATCGTACCTGCCTTTAATCAATGATGAGTCACAGTTAACTTAACTCCTTCATCACACACAACTTTAAAAGAACACCTTTAATCAAACATGGGCACCAGTCACCCAAATCTAGTGCACCCATATCTGCGAATTTGATTTTTTGACTCCCTTGGGTGCTCATCAACTCAAGGCCTTGATATCCTCTCCCACTTGAAAAAGGTTTTCTCACTCCACAACGCCATCTTGAACAACTCCATCACCAATACCAAAATGTCACAAAGTGCCACCAACTCCAACATCAAATGCTCATGCTACATGAACTCATTTGTCTCATAACATGAACCTCCACCAAGGTCCATGACTCTATGTGGGTAAGACAACTCAATCCATGGTCATCAACCACACTCTTCACAATCTGCCATGCTGCCCCATCTCGTGGAAGGTTTTTCCTTCCAACTCAGTTGTATGCTATGGTTTCAACTCATATCGTGCTAATCCACATTTATCGTCATCATCATGAAACCTCTGCTATGATACTCCAACTCAAGTCTAACACATCTCCACACACTACTAGCCCTCATGAGTTGAACTAGTTGGATCGCCAGTCCAACCATCATCCAAACCCATGAGAATTGACCTCCTCATGCCATTGTCACTTATTTCTTCAACACTCCGTCACATCCTCAACTTGATTAAGAAATATTCCCATCTTTATGTATCAATGTGCCATATCCAGGTCCATGAAGTAATCTCCATCTCATCTATGATATGATTCCCATCAATGCTATCAAAAGGGAAAGTCTATACCTACCTCATCATCTTGTCTATGTGTTTCCCATGGTTATAGAGAAACAAACTCAATGTCCATAAATATGGCTATGTCCAAACAACTCAACTCAAGCCAAAGTGATCCCATCAAGGCATCTCTTTCATTGCAACTCCATAAAACTTTAAAGTGTCTCATCTCTATCGTATCCATCAAGTCACTCCTCACGAACATATCCAATAATATGTCTAAGGTGCGTGTCCCATACCACATAAAATTCAAGTACAAAACTCAACTTAGCTCCTCAATGAACCAAATAATCGAAGACCACTATAGTATGAAGTCTTCATCGGCTGCAACTCTCTCAAGTCATCATGAGCTCCCTTGAACCTTCTCCATCCAAAATATTGGAAAGCACACTTTCCTCGATCTCAAGTGCCATCGTAAGCTCCCTATGCCCTCTCTGCCATATGAAAAATCTCATAGGTTTCCCATTCCTTCTTTTGAAAATGACCATGGCCTTATTGTTCAATTGTGTACAACATCCCCATTGGTCCATCTCCAAAATGTCCTTATGTCGCATCGACTACTCCATCTACCCAAAATCCTCACATTGGCACTTCTCCTTGATTCCCATGTGACATATCTACAAGTGCTCCTTCTTGATGTCTCTTCATGAAGTCAACCATGCGTCCTTCTCTTTGTTTTGATGCCCATGATTTCAGTTGCCCCATTTGTCCACCCAAGTAGACCCAGCACAACTTCAGTCATCACATCCTTGTCTTCATTCAGGTTCGTGCCCTCGGTCACTCTACCATCACATTGTAGGTACATTCCTTCATCATTGTCTCCCCCACTAAAGGTCTACCCAAGATTTCCTCTTGACTTCAACTAAACTGCAATGAATAATTCCACCCAGGTATGTCATTTTTCCTTCACTTTTGTGTTCCCTTCCTTCGGTCTGTCCATGAGTCATGCCAAGAACATAGCCAATTCTACATTTGGCTAAGCATGACTCACCCATCACAAAGTCTGTGATGTTTCACCTTTGTCATGGGCATCCACACCTTCTACCAGAAGGTCACAAATTTCCCCAACACGTCCTGCAACACGAAATGTTCCTTGCTGCCCAACTGCACAAGGTCTCATTGTAATATTCCAAGGAAAGAATTCACATCATATCAACAAAAAACACTTCCTTCTTCCATCTCTTCATATGGCCCATCTTCCAAAATATTTAACGAAGCACAAGTGACAACAATACTTTCATCCTAATGAGGTCTCTCCATGTGAGTGCCTCTTTCCATCAATGTCTGCATTGTGCGTGATTCTGGATTAACTTGGGAAAGTGTCATCACGCCATGTTCCCCATATTCCATCAATACATCTGCAACACATGCATTTTCACATGAAACTTATTCTTAGTTGCAATCAACAGCTTCATCTTGCTTCATTTCCCAACCAAGTTGAAGAAGCTCTCTTTTAACATTCTCTTCCAAGAGTTGAAGTTCATCCTGAATTATTTGTCTTTCTTCCTTCATGCGCTTAAACCTATACAAGATCTCCAAAGGTCTCTCACAAAATCCTTCCATCATTCAACTTTGGCCCTAACTTGCTACCTTGCCCATGCCAAAATTTAAAACTTCAAATCATCTTGATCCTCCTTGGACCAAACTCCAATCCCATATATCACATTCCCACACTAGTGGAAACTCAATTTCCACTTGTGGGAAGGGTGCAACATCAACCAACCTTTTCATTTTATTAATACTATGGTTCTCGAAATATGCCTAACCTTCAACACTTTGAATTATTTCGTTAAGTGTTCACTTCTTCTTTAAATATGCGTAAAAAACAATTAAAGTTCATTCATTTATATTTGAACATTACAAAATGAAAATTAACATGTACAAAACAAAATGTACACGAGAGGGGCAACTCCTAAAATAGTCTACGCAACACTTATAAAATATTCAACAATTTATTTTACAAGTTCACAATTAAGAAATCTAGGTGTGCAGCAATCTGCCTCGGTTTACTGATCATGCAACTTGTCATGCAGGCCTCCTCGATTCTATCCACACCGTGCAGCCTTCCGCAACTCTGCCAATTTTTCCCCTGAATATTTTCACAGTCATGACATGTGCACTGTTCTGCAGTCGCATGGCCTCATGCAACGTCCACACTGTTTTATCATTTAGTCCTCTGCAATCATGTTCTGTTTGTTGTTGAGTTCCACAGTCACATTCTGAAATCTTGTTTCATAGTCATGTAATGGTCATCCTATCACATTGTGGCGCGAATTGTTCAACCTGCACTGCGGTACACACTCCGATAGGAAACCCCAAATTTATGTTCAACATAACTCTCTGTTCAGAACTCTGCCCATTCGTCCTGCCTATGTACACACATATCCTAGCCACGCTGCCTTCTGCACATGGTCTTCCTATGCCCTCCCTATTGTATGCTATGAACGACCTGTTCAATTCCTGAAATCCATCCACATTGAACACACTTCTAGCTTGTTTTCCATGCCTCTGTGATGTGTGAAATTTTTTCTGCGATGTTCATATGGTTCAATGATGCCTTAAACGGACTCCATTCATCCATACTTATACGTTTTCCATTATTTTTTTTTCTAAGGAACATGTCCGTTTGATTTTTCCCATGGATTGGCTTGCCCATCCACTTGCCTGACCAACATTTCCATTGTTCAACATGTTGTAATTCACCGATTCACAAGTTATCACTTGCCTCAAGTGCCTAACAACATTGAAGTTAGAACCATTTTTCAAGACACAGAGGCTATCATAGCCAAATTAGACCCTCTCCATTACATAGTGTGCAGAGAAAGCTTTTTGGGGGTATATAGAAGTCCAAAAAAGGGTTCCTTGATCAAACGTTAGACCCTATTGAAGAATTCCTTTGAAAAACTCAGAAAACAAGGAAAATGGCTAAGTGTGGAGGTAAATCGAAATCGAGACCAGGAGGCTTATCGAAATCACAAATCGGGACTCATGGCAGGTAAGGACCATTGGCAGAATGAAAGGCAGGGATCCGCCAATTGCCGATATCGCATATTGACAGTCAACGGGTTCGGGCAGAGCATATATCACAATTGGCCATTGACAGGATCCCTAGGGCACATAACTAATGTTATCGGTGCATCACAGTCCCAAATGCCGATATCGCATCTCGCATCCCACATCCCTCAGGTCCCCTGCATCCGGCAAATCCACTAGTCCCATAGTCACAACATACCCCAAAGAATGCAGTGGCTCATTTGCGATATATTGTTGCACCGCTCGGGGAAGGGACAGAAAGAGTTAGCAAAGAAAATCATGGAAAAACCAAGGGTCGGAAAGAGTTAACAAAGAAAATGATGGAAAGACCAAGGACCGATCATCCTCCTTCTCTCTCCTCCACGTGGCACAATCTCGCATCAGAGCAGTCCCGTAATCTAAAACTTCAAAGACCTTGCGTGGGCCGATTTACGATTTTTGGTTAACAATGCTAGGGGGTCGGGAGAAACAAATACAAAGGAAAATCATGAAAAAATAGGGCTCAGTGGGCCTCTTTCTCTCTCCTCCAGGGGGCCATGTGGTGGCCTCTTATTGGTGTTCAAAGCTGATGGGAAAGATGATGTCAGCAGTGATGTGACAGTAGGGAGGATGACATGGCCATACGGGGGACACGTGCCACCCAGTTTCAGCATTTTGAGTGGTGAGATGGGGCCATTTCTAAGTGCCACATGTCACCACCTATAGGGTGAGACTTGGTAGTGATGACATCACCCCACAAATCACCGATCATAATAGTGAAGGGGAAAAGCTAAAGACGATGGGTCAATGATTGCGATATGCGGGACTCCTCCCCAGCTGTGATTGTGATAAGGAAGAAGTCTCCGTATGTAATAAATTATTTCAGTAATGGTCTATAGAGATCTCATGTTCGGTTGTTGGACCACTCTAAAGCAAAATGCTAAGAGTGCCCCCCTCTCCGCAGTTGCGATTGTGATATCTTTTGTGGGGCCCAACCCCGCAGATCGGCGATCAGAAGGATAAAGGGAAGCACCATAGGAAAAACATAATAACACGCCGAAGTGTGGGATTTCATAATAACAAAGGAAAGAAGCCCTCAGACATGAGCCTGAAGGCCTTAGCACTCGAGGTCTAAGCCCCTAGTCATAGCCCATGGTCATATGATAAGAAAAGCATAAAGGGGATGTAATAAAGAGGCTAAAGGGGAAATTAAAAGTGTCTTCCTGTTCATTTGTTTTAAACATTAAAGACCTGTGGTCATGGTGCTCTGATAGTGTCCTGCAATGATTTAAATGGGTGGATGTGCCAGCAGCTATAATAGTTAATGAAGCATGGCATAATTGCAGAACAATATAGGGAGGAATCAAGAGGACTTGATGGAACATCATGGTGCCCCATCACTCTACACCGAAAAGGACTCAGCCTATAACATGCCTCCATAAGTCGGTGCCGAAAGAAATCAAAGGAGAGTTGACAGAAGCTAACTGATGTAGTAGAAAACTGCCTCAACAATAGAGAGAAGCATGAAAATACCATAGACGTGGCTCCATCCAAGGCCTCCATTGAAGTAGCAAGGGGACACCTCCTCCTTCCTCTCTCGACTTTCTTTCTTTGATACATTTATTTTTGTATTTTTCCAAGAAAGGGATTCAATCCCTATTGTAATCTTAGGTTGGTGGTAGTAGAGCCTAACAGAGCCAAGACAGCTAGTCTAGCATGGCAGCTGGGGCTCAGGCTTAGATATTTTAATTGTAATTCAAAGCTCTCCCCCTCTTCTTATAAATAAGAGGATGAAACATAATACAAAGGTTCCGAAATTTCTGACTCGCGAGGGCTAAACTTTGTGAGGCCATTTTGGTTCTAATTTTCTTGTTCATGGGGTTTCCCTGATATCATTGTTAAGGGTGTGGACTCGTTATTGGACCCTTTGAGTTAATTGGTATTTTCCTGGTGATTCCTAACATGATTAATATGCAGTAAGTCCTCCCTTCTGTAACTTCCTTTCACTTATGTTTTTCCTCCCTTGAAATAGTAAAATGAGTGCAATTGGTTCTTCTCCATTCAATGGATTCATCTTAGCTACTCATAGGAGATAGTACATGTGCTTATCACAAACCTATATGTGTTATCTATAAGAATTACAGTACCTGTAAAATCAAATATTTACTTGTGAATTTGACTAACCTATAGCACCTGTATTAGTTCATATCTATGTCAGATTTGGCAAAGAATGATACCCATGTCATGTTTGATCTGAAGCCTTCTTTTGCACCCTTCTATTTCTATCATTTCACAGAAAAATCGTGGTTTATGATTTTGTGTTTTTTACAGCCCTATCCATTAGATTCCACTTCTGCTAGAACATTGCTATTTAGGATTCTGTTTGTTTCAACACTATGCATCTATTTCCCTCCTTCCTTTCCTCCTCCCCATCACTCCTACGACTTTAGTTTTAAGCTTTCTCATTTCCATGTGCCAGCCACCAGAAGAAGAAACCATTTCTCTTTAACATTTCCCCATATACCCCTAACATTTAGATCCATGAGTTGGCTCGAATCTACCTCTTTGAAAGCTAATTGAACCAAGCCCCTCCTATTACCTTTTACATGAAAATTAGAGTGTTGCAACCCCCTCATATATAACCTTACAAGCACTCCTCTATTTAGTATGTCCTAGGCATTGGTCTACAATCAACCCCGAGGCTGTCTCTAGGGAGTTTCCTTGTCTCCTACTTCACTTGTGCTACATGGTGCAAGATTTATTGACAACACAACATGCACTCCCTAAATTTCTCTAAGTCTTGGGCCAACCTACATTCAGTTGGGTGGGTGCCTTTGCTCATCTGCACGTGCCCACCTGTTGTACTTCTCGGTCTCCGAACCGTGTCGCCTTTAACCAACGGTGAGTCATGTTTTACCGAACTCCTCCATTGTGCACACCTTTAACCGAATGCCTTGAACAAAACATGGGTGTCCGTAGCACAACTCAGGTGTGGCCATATCTGCGACTTCGTTTTTTTGACACCCTTGGGTGCTCGTCAACTTGAGGCCCTGACATACCACATCTCATTTAAATGCTCAAAATTGTTGGTTGACATGATTACTATCAATTTGAAATATCGATTTAAGTTGTGGTGTTTTTACTCATTGGTTGACATAACAATTTAGTTGTTTGGACCACTCCCTTCCAATTCTAAGAGCCATCTAAGTCATCCTTATTAATTTCAATTCTCAAAATTCTAAGAGTGATTTAGAGATGTGTAGAAAAAGTATTTTATATAAAGAAATAAATATAATGAAGTACCGAATAGATTATTTCAATTAGATTTGATAACTCTTTCGTGTAATATTGTGTTCTAAAATAAGTTTTAAAAGAATTAATAGAATATGACGATATTAATATAAATTACTACTACTCCTTAGGGGAACCCTTATACTCCTCAATACTCTTTCATTCTTCAGTTCATTTAGAATTCAAAATGGAATCCCATTAGTTCTCTTACACTATACTTTTACTACTCCAGAAATTCTACTAGACTAGACTTTACTTGTACGAATGTTATACTAAAATTATACTCTCTTTTACTCTAGTAGAAATTCTAGTCAACTAGGCTTTTGTGAAGTACATGTATATTGTCCTTCACTCTTTGAAACAAAAAAAAACACAACACAAGAAACGAAAGGAATATATAACCAAGAAAAACAACCACCTCTTCCTATTTCTCTTCTGCGAGGAATAAGATTA
The DNA here is from genome assembly GCA_031772625.1 of Pinus tabuliformis. Taxonomy (NCBI): domain Eukaryota; kingdom Viridiplantae; phylum Streptophyta; class Pinopsida; order Pinales; family Pinaceae; genus Pinus; species Pinus tabuliformis. The sequence goes on from CM062819.1 coordinate 1,654,652,375, forward strand.
GTAGCTAAGAACAAATATGCCATCTCATAGATACCAACCCAAATAATTCATTTTAACTATCATTATAACTAGGAGTTGAAAAAATAAATCCAATATAATTCATAGATCTATCTCATCAAATAATTATTTAAATTTTAATTGTAAATCCTCATTGTATGTGTAATCAAATTATATATCCAAGGAGTAATATACATACAATGAGATAAATTGGAAATATATGAGAAAACATGTTTCTTTTTCATTTCCTAAAACAAAAATTTATTTTTTTGTATTTCCAATTTATCATATGTATTTGTCAAAAATATAAATAATTGATATTTTTTTAGTAAAATTTAATCCCTCATCCAACAAATTCTTACTACTAAAATTTAAATAATTAGAAAATATAATTGATTTTTTTTCATCTAAAAATTCATAGTTCTTATTTATTATTTCTACTATTATTTTGTTATTTTCTTTTGTAATACTAATTTATACCTAAAATTTGTCGTAATATATTTGTTTCCTTTAGATTTACTTAGCACATGATCCTTTTTTACATAACATCTTTGTTTCTTTTAACATCTTGGCTTCTTTTACCTGTATGTAGCACACAATTCTTTTTACATAACATTGATAACTCCCTCGATAAAATCCTATTTAGGGTAGAAAAATATAGATCCAAAACGTGTTAATTTTTCTTCCATAAATACCCAGCATATCCCCCTCTAACATTCTTCATCCTTCTTACTTCTCTTTAATACATGGTCCATTCTCAAATGCAAATAGTGCTTCACCATCTCTATTGGTTCATTCTCAAATCGAAATGCTCGTTCTAACATCTCCATTGGTTAATTAAAATGAAGCGTGTAGAAAGATTTTTTTTATTCGAATGTGCATTTTTTATATTCATTCTATCACTACAAATCACATTCACTTGATTTGCTCATTCTTCAAAGACAGTCGCGGGTTCATACAAATGCTCATTCGTGCACTCATTTTCCTTCTCACACCATGATACTCTACGTAATTGGAGATTCCATATTTACTTCTGCATTCTACTTTATTTTGATCATTATTTTCATTACACTATTTAACATATGGCTAAGAGTTTAAAGGAGATTTATGAGAGTATCAATACCATACCGCGTGTGTTCATTTTGGGGATATATATTGAGGAAAAAATGACATAATATATTGAGCGGGTAAAAAGTTTTTATATTGACAAGTATAAAAATGAACTCAAAGTAATGAACAAATATAAAAAGGTATAAAATTTGTTAAAAAAAAATATGGATACATAAAGTATTTAGTGAAATTATGAGTTTCAAAATAAAAGTATTATTTAGAATGCCATAAACACACGTGATATGTCAAAGATTAATTGAGCAAATCTTATATCCGATAGTTATTTCAACATGTTTCTCACTTTATTTCTCAATTTTATAATCACATATAATTGCTTTTCTTCGAACTTTTCCAGTGACTTAGAAAAATTGTTGCATACCTCACTTCATTAAATTTGGTAAATAACTAACTTTATTGTAATTTTTGTTGCATTTTCATTTCAATGTTGTTATTAGGAAATACCATATGTTATGAGTGCTATTTTATAAAACATCTCAAACTAGATGGTTTATTTTAATAATTAGCAATTTCTCCCTGACGGGTAGTAACAATGTTGTAAAAATATATATATTTTTCGTTCAGTTAAAATCCATATACGAAAGAAAACTTCAATGAAATTGTTGGTATATCTTATATGTAGTGCAGTGGTCACTAAACAGTTTTATAAATTATAATTTATTGAAGAGAACTCCAATTAAATTATAAATTTGATTATCTATTATAGTAATTTAAGTAATCTAGTAGTCTAATTTTATGATACAACCTTATTATATTTTGTTTATATATAATTGATTATATGTAATGACATTGTTAAAAGTTAAAAACTCTTAAAAGTTAATTAAATTGTAAATTTATTTAAGTTATTATTATTATTGTTTATAAAAAAAATTAATATATAAATTAAGTATTTATACAAATTTAAAAAAATATGTAATACGAGTTTTAAATATAGAGATTTATTCTCACTTTATCATGGAGATTCTTAACTTTAGATAGGTTTTTGTTACAATATTATGGGCGGAAAATACCATACGAAATTAGACTTGTTCATATCACATTTTTTAATTAATCAATTCAATTAAAAAGATAAAAAATGACTAAATACTTTATAAATAAATTTTTAACTTTTAACTTGTGTATATTACTAATAATATTTTAGAATATTGAATGGAGGTTAAATATTTACCATCCACCTATTAATTATTGATAATTAAATTAAAATCATGAAAAACCTCTTTCTAAATAAACAAAACCAGAATATAATTAGTAGGTAACTTACTATGCTAATAGTGAACGGAGTAGTATTTAAGTGTGACTTTTTAGAGTTTTCACAATTTTTTGGCTAGAATCCGATGAAACAGTTTGTGGCCAAATATTGATTTTTATTGTTTAAACTGATTTTTTGACTGCGTATATAGAGTGAACACTCTCAAAAACCGTTGGATCACTTCGATTGTAAAGGGTTCACCAATCGAATTGGTGATTTTATGCAGGTTTTAACCTCGTACAAAAATTACCTATATACGAATTCTAAAAACATAAAATAAACAATGACGAGAGCATAACACATAAAATAAATATACATAAAGATTTTTCCCTAGATCCCAAAATCGGGAATACCAGATTGTTTTTTCATTATATTCCTTTCAGTGTTATAATAGATATATATACATGCCGAAGCATCCATAAACCCCAATCCATTAAACCTAGATTATAACATAATTGTAGTTCCTTGGACTAGATATACAAAATACCATGGATTAAAAACCAACGCGCACAAAACCATGTGCGAAATCCATGCACAAAACCATAGGTAAGTTTTCCCACCTAATATAGGGTCCAAAAAAAATTCCCCCAGGGTGCTGCCCCTGACCTCGTAGAAGGGGGCTATTGCCCCACTCAAACCCCTCGACAGGAGGGGATGACCGCCCCTTGTGCCCCCCCCCCCCCCCGCTGCACCCCACGCAACGAAGGGGGCTCTCCGTGCCCCCCCCCCCCCCCCCCCCCCCCCCCTTGACCCTCCAATTTAACTATTTGGGCTAGTCGTGGAAAGAATATAACACAACCAAACCAGGGAAAATTTTAAGAACCACCCTAAATATATATGTATAATAAATGGGCTGATCCCCATGCTACATAGGAAAAATGGGAGGCAATTTTTATCAATAATATAATATGTATATATAATTTTTTGGCGAATCACTCACAAGATTATATTATCTTGTACAATGATGGAGAATCTTTTACTGAATTATAAAATCTTGTTAGATCTTGGCAAATCTTTTACTGAATAATAAAACATTGTGAAGTCTTGGTGAATGTTTTGTTAAAGTATGAAACCATATATGTATAATAAGAAAACATATTCATTAAACTGTAATATACTAACATACATGTTTGGAAAAAAGAAACATAATTTTCTCTTCCTACAAACAATGTTCCAAGTTTCAGTGGCCATGTTCGTCAATGTTCTTACAATACACTCTTTCATATCCTTCTATTAGTTTTGATAATATTCCACAACAAAGTTCTTGTAGGCGTTGATATCGACAACAAGTTTTGTCAGGGTAGGAGAGATTAATCTTTTGTCTACAACTTTTGTCAAGCTACCACTTTTTTCAAGTTATCAAATTTCTTTCTTATTCCATAGACTCCAACTCGAGAAAAAAAACACATCAAGTTTGTTTACCCCAAGACGCCAACAAGTAGCAAGCCCCAACTATATTATATAACAAAGTATTAGGTATCCCAAAGGCTTGAAGGGGATCTAATTGAAAGAAGTGACCATTGTGCGAATCCTTCCAATCAATATATGAATATATAAATGTAGATTTATTATTATTCTAACTGGAAATCTTCAATTAAATATTAAAATTTAATTACTTCTCTCCCAATCTAAATTGCTTATTAGCATAGTTCACTACCCTCATAGGTCTCGCAGTTTTTAGCAGCGTTGTAACATGTAGATTAATTTCCTTTTTGGTGAACAATCTCCACCTTTTAGGAAGATATGGTGCAGTGGCTCCAACCCCTACAGATCATTAGGACAACTAAGAATAGCACAGAAGATGAAAGGTTGTACAAACCAACTTATTTTTCAAACAGCTAATCCAACATCAGTAGATAAACTTTTTCATGCAGATATCATATTGAGAATGTTTGAAAAATGGTGAGAAATCTTCTGCATGGGTGATGCGGAAAGAGTGATAAGGTTTCATTGTTTTGAATTTTTTTTGTTAAATCAAAAAAAGTTAAAAACCAATATTAATGGAGATATTGGTATTTTTTTACTAAATTTTGTGAAGTGACTAAATGTAGCTTTAACCATTCACGTTAAGATGTTTTTAAAATATAATTTCCTAAGTCTATTTAATATCTTCATTATCATAAAAACCAACCTATATCCATCTTAGGGGGATGAAACCTATTTATCCCTCTGAGCACTTGGTAGACCCAGAATTAAGATGGATCTAAGATGATAGAATTTCCCCTTTAAATAGTCTATGTTCACATGAATACCATGGTATTACCATGGGTTATCATAAACGTGGAGCTTAAAAATTACTATTAGTAATTTATAAAAATTAATAAAATTAATGATTGATTTTTATTTTATTTTTTATTTTAACCAAGTTAAAATGTTTAACATACATTAAATTACAACATCCATTTTTACTCTTGATCCACCAAGCCCCGAGAGCGATCAAATACTTTTTCACTCTTACTAGTTTGCATATCACGATATTTGATCCCTCTCGGGGCTTAGTAGATCCAGAGTAAAGATGATCTATGCTGGTTTAAATCCCCCATTTAAATAGGCTACATTCCACATCTATACCATGGGTGAATACCATGTGCCATTTTTATTTTTATTAATACTAATATTAGGGTTAATAATGTTTTTTTGCATGGTATTAATAATAATCTAGCCCATAGTATTTTTCCCATAGGTTTCACCTAAATATAACACATTTTTTGAGTATCCTTAACTATAAGGTGAATTATGGAGTAAATATAAAAAAATGTTTTATTTAGTAGAGTTAAGGCTTCTAAGATCCATATCAAGTTTACAAAGGATTTTTCGGCAAAGATCACATGAGACGTCATTTGTTTACCATACCTCTCGTTTATTTATATTTTTATTAATTTACCATTCCTCTTTTACAAATATGGTATTTGGCCCATAGGATTCACTTAAATAAAGCCTCTTTTTTGAGCCTTCATAAATAGAAAGAGGGTTATGGACTAAATATGAAAAGAGGTTTTATTTATTTACCATACCTCCACTCTATATATATTTTTATTTGTTTATACCCTTGCATGTATATAAGGTGACTTATGGAGTAAATATAAAAAATGTTTTATTTTTTTACCATACCTCTCATTTATTTATATTTTTATTAATTTACCATACCTCTTTTATAAATATGGTATTTTTCCCATAGGATTCATTTAAATAAAACCTATTATTGAAAATTACGACGAATGGAAGGTTGTAACTCCTAATTTCAAGGGCTAAATTTACCTTTTTTACCCTCTCCCTTAAAATAAGGTGGGCTATTTGAGGCGATTTATAAAAATGTACTATGATACAAAATATTTGCCCACTAAAAATTTAAAACCCCTTAATTTCGCCAAAGGGCGAACATTTGCCCCTAAAATTTTCCATGAACCAAACATTTTAAAGAATCCTCTAAGATTCTAAAAAAAGTAGTGACGCAAGAGCATCTAGACATAGCCAGCAATGTGATGGTTTGTTCACATGTTGTGGCTAAACGAGTTGAATTTCATTGACCTGAGTGGTCAAAATTTAGTTTCGGTCGAGAAGGTTGGATCTCTTGAAAATGATCTATAATTCATTATTGTAATAGTTAGGAAATTGTCTTGTTTTAGACTAAGGGATAAAGTTGTTAGGATAGGTGTGTAATGGAGATTAAAAATAGTGTTTTGACTATTATATTAATTAAAAATAGAGATCGATTTGTTCGTACAGTTAGAATAGGATTTGATTCATAAAAAGAAGAAAATGTAATGAACAAGGATTAGTTGAGATGATTGAGGATTGAGAGAGAGGCGAGGGTTGAGTGAGAGAGAGGGTTTTGAGATTTAAACAGAGGTTTGTTAATTTGCTATAATTCAGCGAGAAGGCCAAGACAATGTAAATATTATTTTATTAGTGAAATTGATTCAGTGTGCGACCATGTGTCAATTCTGTAGAAAACTCTCGTTTACCTCTATGAATCTCCATTCTGAAACTAAATCGTGTATTTCCCTGTTTCACACTCAGTGTTATGTGTTAATTACGGTCATTAGTATTAATGGTGGGGGTAGAAAAGCATAGAAAGGTTTGATCAGGATTGAAGGCCCGTACTCCATCCTAACCATTGATCTAAAGTTCAACTGCTTATGTCATAGTCAATGGTGGGTTAGGCCTCGTTTTAACTCGTGCGTTAGTTGAAGAACCACTAGCCGAAGGATTTGATGAACTCTGTTATCCAAGGGATATCAGGGTTTAAAGTGATCGGAGTTTAAGTCTAAACTTAGACTCGAACCCTTATAGATCAAGGGTTATAGATCATATCGACACCGTGAGGTGGGTGAGTGTCGTGCAAGTTCCATGTACGATATCGCGTCAACCGTTGGATCACTGCTAATGCTGACCATTGGATTATATCGCATTGTATCATTCATAAGTGAGTGAACCCTGGCCGAGAGAAATTGCGATTTGCGATATCACTTCCAACCATTAATCTAGATAAAGGAGTCAAAGGTGTAGATTGAAGCGCCTGTACAAAAAGAGGAAAGTCAATGCAGGAAGTCAATGTGAGACAGTTGTTGTTCAATTTCCGTTCAGTTGTTGTTCAATTGTTGTTCATTTGCTATTCAATTGTTGTTCAATTGTTGTTCAGTTATTGTTCAATTGGCCTCCTGCATCATTTTTGGTATCAGAGCACAAAGATTGAGTTTGACTGCAGTAAACATGACGCCAAGGAGAGGAGTTGGCATAGGTCGAGGAAGATCTGAAGCAAATGTAGTTCTGCTGGAGGAGATTCAAAGTCTGCGTACAAGGATGGATACAATGGAGACTGCACAGAGGAGAGCACCTAATGAAGGAGTTGAAAGTGCTACAGAAGAATCTTCTAAGTAAGAAGAAGAGGAGGAAAATGAAACTACTAAAGTTATCAAGATGTTTGCTAAAGTAGGTGGAAAACCAAAGGTGGAAATTCCTGTGTATGAAGGGAGTCTCAATGGTGAAGAGAAAATGGATTGGATCAGTTCACTAGACAAATAGTTTGACTATGAAGAGGTTGATGACCTTAAGAAGGTGAAGTTTGCAATTACCAGAGTAAAGGGTGATGTGGCTATTTGGTGGGATGAACTCCAAACGTCCAGAACAACAAAAAGAAAGTCCAAGATCAAGCAATGGGATAAAATGGTGACTAAAATGAAAGCTAAATTTATGCCAAAAGATTATTAGTTAAATATTTTCAAACTGTTATAGAATTTAAGGAAAAAAGGAATGTCTGTTAAAGAATAGACAAAAGAGTTTTATAGATTGAGTATTAGAGCAGGACATGTAGAGGATGACATGGAGAAGGTAGCTAGATATATATATATCAATGGCTTAAGATATGAGATACAGGATGAGATCAGCTTGCTGAGTTTGAGGACCATTGAAGATGCCTATCAAGCAGGTTTGAAGGCAGAAGAGAAGAAGTTGAGAAAACAAAATCAGAGGAATATAGGGAAAAGTTCAGCAAGGGGTAGAGGAACTACCAGACCAAGGGTTTAACAACATCAGCACGAAGCAGGAAGTTCAAGTAGGAGACCACCACAGAGGGGAGATTTTAATAGAGGAAGATTTGCACCCAGAGGAAGAGGCCAAGGAAGAGATAGTCGGTGTTACACGTGCGGAGAATGGGGACATGTATTGTGGGACTGTCCTCATAACATAACAACAAGTCATATGAATGCAAATGTGGCTGAGGCAAAGTAAGAAACACCTTGAATTGTATAAAAGGAAGAATTCCTTGAGGTAGGAGAATCCCTGTTGATGAAAAGAGCATTTCTTAAGGTAGAGAAAGAGACTGAAGAACTAGCTCAGAGGAAGAGTATATTCATAACTACATGCAAAGCCAAAGGTAAATGTTGTAAAGTGATAATTGACAGTGGAAGTACTGATAAGCTTGTTTCTACAAATATGGTGGACAAGCTGGGATTAGTAAAGACAATACACCCTACTCCTTACAAAGTGTCGTGGTTGCAGAAAGGACATCAGATTATTGTGACAGAACAATGCAAGGTAGAGATACAGATTGGTACGTATAAGGATGTGATGTTGTGTGATATAACTCCAATGGATGTATTCCATGTATTGCTCGAAAGACCATGGCAGTTTGATCGGAAAGCTATTCATGATGGAAGGAAAAATACTTATACTTTGGAGAAGAATGGAAATAAACATACACTGCTACCATTGAAGGATGACGCTGACAAAGGAGCACCTGGAAACAATGTTATGCTGATGAGTGGAAAGGAGCTATTGCAAGAGGTAGGAAAAGGTGAAGAAATGTATTTTGTTGTCGTAGGGAGACCTAAGGTAATTTTAACCTCCACAAACTTAGATGATTTACCTGAAGAAATCAAAACTTTGTTAAATGATTTTGCTGATATTATTGTGGATGAGTTGCCAAATGCATTGCCACCAATAAGGAGTATTAGCCATCATATTGATCTAATACCAGGAGAAAGTTTGCCAAACAAAGCAATGTACAGATTAACTCCTCAATGGAATGCAGAAGTTGGAAGATTAGTGCAAGAACTGATGGATAAGGGACTAATGAGAGAGAGTCTTAGTCCATGTGCTATGCCAATAATACTCAGTCCAAAGAAAGGAGGTGAATGGTGTATGTGTAAAGATTCCAGAGCCATAAACAAGATCACTATCAAGTATATATTTCCTTTTCCATGCATGGATGATTTGATGGATTGTTTGAGTGGATCAAAGTATTTTACTAAAATAGATTTGAAGAGTGGATATCATCAAATAAGAATTAGAGAAGGAGTGAATGGAAGACTGCATTTAAAACAAATAGTGGGTAGTATGAGTAGTTAGTGATGCCTTTTAGACTCACTAATGCACCTTGCATGTTCATGAGATTGACAAATGAAGTATTGAAGGAGTATGCAGGGAAATTTGTTATCATTTATCTTGATGATATTCTAGTTTTTAGTAAAAGTAAAGAAGAACATTTGGAGCATCTTAAATTGGTTTTAAGAACTTTGCACGAAGAGAAACTACTGATAAATCTAAACAAATGTAGTTTCATGAAAGAAGAATTAATTTACCTGGGATTTGTAGTTTCTAAAGAAGGGTTGAAAATGGATCCAAAAAAAGTCCAAGCAATTTGGAATTGACCTATCCCAAGGAATTTGTTTGAGGTAAGAAGTTTTCATGGGCTTGAAAGTTTTTACATGAAAATTATCAAAGGTTTTAGTCAGATTTTTGAACCAATTCTTGAAAAAATTAAGGAGACTAATCAGCCGTTCAAGTGGACAAAGGAAGCAGACACGAATTTTAAGTTGTTGAAGAGGAAAATCACAGAGAAACCAGTTTTAGCTTTACCTGATTTTGGAAAAGTATTCCAAGTTGAAACAAATGTTAGTGGAGTTTAAATTGGAGCAGCTTTTAGTCAGGAACAGAGACCAATAGTGTACTTCAGTGAGAAATTAAATGAAGCAAAGAAGAAGTATTCTTCTTACGATAAAGAATTTTATGCTATTGTAAAAGCCTTAAAAAAATGGAGACATTTTTTGTTGCCAAAGGAGTTTATACTATATTCTGACAATCATGCATTACATTTCATAAATAACCAGCCGAAATTGAACCAGAAGCATGCCAAGTGGGTAGAGTTTTTGCAGAGCTTTACTTTTGTGATAAAGCACAGAAGTGGTAAGTTGAACAAAGTCACTGATGCTTTAACCATGGTAAATTTTATTGTGTATGAATTAAAAGTTGGTGTTGTAGGATTTGAAGAAGTGGTTGAAATGTATAAAGATGATGGAAATTTCAAAGATATTTATACAGTAGTTCAAAAGCCAATAGTTGATAACGGAAGTCAGTGGTTATATTGCCTTATCCAAGGAGATTTATTGTTTAAAGGCAACAAGTTGTGCATTCCCAAATGTAGGAGAAGCATAATGGAGGATTATCTGGTCACTTTGGACAACCCAAAACATTTCCTCAGGCAAATGCTTTTTATTATTGGCCAAAGATGCAGAATGATGTTAAGATATTTGTTGAGAAGTGCAGGATATGTCAACACGTTAAAGGGAGAAGCCAAAATACAAGATTGTACCAGCCATTTCCAATACCAGACTGACCATGGGATGCAATTAGCATGGATTTTGTTGATGCAGATTGATGCTAAGATATTTGTTGAGAAGTGTAGGATATGTCAACACATTAAAGGGAGAAGCTAGAATACAAGATTGTACCAGCCATTTCCAATACCAGACCGACCATGGGATGCAATTAGCATGGATTTTGTTTTGGGGTTGCCTAAAACTCAAAGGGGGAATGATTCCATTTATGTTGTGATAGATAGATTTTCCAAGATGGTACATTTAATTGCATTTAAAAAGACTAGTGATGCAACACATATTGCTAATATATTTTTTTTAGAAATTGTAAGATTACATGGATTTCCTGTAAGTATTATGTCTGATAGAGATAAAACGTTTGTAGGGAATTTTTGGATAACTCTTTGGAAGAAACTAGGAGCTAACCTCATTTTCAGTTCAGCATACCATCATCAAACAGATGGACAGACTGGAGTAGTAAACAGAATCTTGGGGAACATATTGAGAAGTTTAGCGTATCAATATCCTAAGCAGTGAGATTTAGCAGTAGCTCAGGCTGAGTTTGCTTATAATGACACTTCAAACAGAAGTACTAGAATGAGTCCATTTCAGATTATTTTTGGGATGAATCCAAGAGGTGTGTATGAGCTCAGAAATTTGGGTAAACAGGTGACAAGAAGTGCAAAAGCTAAAGATTTTGTAGAGCGGATGCAGAGACTACAAGAATATGTCAAATGTAGATTGTAGAAAAGAAGTGGCAAATAAAAATAGAGAATAGACATGAAAAGAAGAGAGAAAGAATTCCAAGTGGGAGATTTAGTGATCATGTATTTGAGAAAAGAAAGATTTCCTGCTAAGACTTACAATAAACTAAAAATGAAAAACATAGGACCATGTAGAATTGTAAGAAAGTTTTCAACTAATGCTTATGAAATTGAATTTCCAGAAGGGATTGGGATATCACCTATCCTTAATGTTGCAGATTTGTATCCATACAAATAGATAGAGACAAAACTACAAGGGGAAACTACAGAAGATGAAGTTCAAACTTTGAAGTGGGAAGAACAAATGCCAAACACAGTTAAGAAAGAGGTGGAAGTTGTTTTCGAGAAAAGAGTATCCAAAAGAACCAGAGAACAGGTTTATTATCAATATCTAGTCAAATGGAAAGGACAACCAGTGGAGGATGCTAGTTGGTTGACAACAACAAAGTTGCAAAAGTATGGAGTAAACCCTATAAGTCTGACGGATGGTTCTTTTCTCCCCCGAGAGTCTGATGTAGGAGCATCCGTACTTAGCCAGCAATGTGAAGGTTAGTTCACATGTTGTGGCTAAACGAGTTGAATTTCATGGACTTGAGTGGTAAAAAGTCAGTTTTGGTCAAGAGGGTTGGATCTCTCAAAAATGATCTATAATTCATTATTGTAATAGTTAGGAAATTGTCTTCTTTTAGACTAAGGGATAAAGTTGTTAGCATAGGTGTGTAATGGAGCTTGAAAGTAGCGATTTGGCTGTTAGATTAATTAAACATAGAGATCGAGTTGTTCATATAGCTAGAATAGGATTTGATTCATAAAAAGAAGAAAATGTAATGAAGAAGGATTAGCTGAGATGATTGAGGATTGAGAGAGAGGCGAGAGTTGAGTGAGAGAGAGAGATTGAAACATAGGTTTCTTAACTTGCTGTAATTGAGCGAGAAGGCCAAGAATCTGTAGCTATTATTTTATTAGTGAAATTGATTTAGTGTGTGACCATGTGTCAATTCTATTGAAAATTCTTGTTTACTTATGTAAATCTCCATTCTGAAACTAAATCAAGTATTTCCCTATTTTCGCACTTTAATTGTTAATCTCAGTGTTATGTGTTAATTACGGTCATTGGTGTTAATGGCGGGGGTAGAAAAGAACAGAAAGGTTTGATCAGGATTGAAGGCCTGTACTCCATCCTAACCATTGATCTAAAGTTCAACTGCTTACGTCATAGTCAACGACGGGGTTAGGCCTGCTTTTAGCCCGTGCGTTAGTCGAAGAACTGCTAGCCGAAGGATTTGATGAACTCTGTTATCCAAGGGATATCAGGATTTAAAGTGATCGAAGTTTAAGTCTAAACCTAGACCCGAACCATTATAGATCAAGGATTATAAATTCATATCGGATCCATGAGGCAGGTAAGTGTCACGCAAGTTCCCTGTGCAATATCGCATCAACCATTGGATCACTGCTAATGCTGACTGTTGGATTATATCACATCGCATTGTTCATAAGTGAATGAACCTTGGCTGGGAGAAATTGCGATTTGCGATATCATTACTGACCATTAGATCTGGGGAAATGAGATCAACGGTGTAGATTGAAGCGCCTGTACAAAAAGAGGGAAGTCAACGTGGGACAATTGTTGTTCAATTGTCGTTCAGTTGCTGTTCAATTGCTGTTCAGTTGCTGTTCAATTGTTTTTCAATTGTTGTTTAGTTGTTGTTCGATTGGCCTCTTCCGTCAAATAGATAAGAAAATAAACTCGAAAACATTCCAAAAAGTCAAACTTAAGGACTACTCAAAAGAGAATTAGTCGTTTGTGCAACTTGTTTCAACAAGATTTTTATTTTTCTCATAATTAATTGTAATTTTGGAATAAAATTACATATCTTAATCGACCTAGAGTAATTGAGTTCACAATTTGGAGATAGCCAGTTAACTGTATATATTTTTCATCCCCTTTACTTTTTCTTGGAATCTGTCAATAGCAGAGTTTCTACAAGATTTAGGGAGAAAAAAATAATTTCTAAAATGAAGTATGTAATTGCCTTATTAAGGAAGGATAAGCATTGGATTTCCCCTTATAATTTAGTTAGCGATCATCATTACGTCCATGTAGATGATTACTATGGTGGTTGCAGTATATATGAGCCTACAAATACATCACACATTCTTAAAAAATGGATGGGTTATAAGCTTTATCTTTGAAGAATTAAGGTTGTAATTCGTCATCGATTGGTATCTCAACACCGACGTGAGAATATCTTCTTTTATCTTTTTATTGTTAGCTACAACTCTACTATGTGATTTTAGGCTTCTAAAGTTCTTTTTAAAGGATATCCCATTCATCATTTCCATGTTCCATTCTCTCTTCTATTGTGAGTTTGGTTTCATATACGACACACTTCTCCACATGATCATGAGAATTTTTTAAGTACATTTTCCAAACTCAATGGATGATAGTAAAATTTAAAATGTGAAGGCCATTGACCAACACATATTGATTGTGATGTTGGAACATCATACCCACTAACCTGCGAACCAACCATGAAGGACATAATATATATAACCAACAACCAGTGAGGAGATTGATTAATTGATCTTTAAAATATTCAAGGGTGTAAAACAAATGACCAAACTTAACAGTAACAAATTTACAACTTCTTCTGCAACTTTCAACACAAATATCAACTAACAAATATAAAAAAATTCATACATTTTTAGATAAGAACTTCAAGAATATATTTACGGTTTCATGATTTAATGGGAAAAATAACCACGTCGAAAAAAAATAAGAAATTTAAGGAAATAAGGTTTTGGATTCATCTTGATAATTTATGAAATTAGGATTTTTCATTAATCTTAATAATTTGATCATTTAGCGAAATAGGGTTTTGGATTATTCTTCATAATATTTCCTTAACATTGTTTGCAATGTTGGTGAGTCCTTGGAAGGTAGAGAGTGGCAGGTTGAAGGTTTGAGTCGCTCAAATTGTATGATTTTTCTGAGATATCACAGTGCCCTCATCCATCATCAATGACTCTGATTCACCATTGTGGGTTGGAAGATGATAATTACAATAATCATTTAACAAATTTCCACAAGTTTATGGTTGGCTTCCATCACGTATCTTTTGGCGGAATCAATGCTTACAGTCCTATGGGGCCAAATATAGTGGTCTCATTAGGAATGAAGCCAACCATTAATGAAGGTTTGAATAAAATTTAATTTTCATGTAGATAAGAAGTGCTTACCACTTTTGCAATGACATGACTAACATGAAATACCTAGAATCACAGGATTTCCTCCACATAGTTTCTATGCCTGGTAAATAAAAGGAATTAAAATATGTATTACTCTCGCCCCTATAATATATTACAAGAAACCAAAAAAAGCATAATAATACATAAAACCTTGAATTTATTTGTTTTCTTTGCATGCAGGTATTTGTGGTGGCTTCCTTCCAACTTTGCGATATACAAAATGTATTTCACTATAATTGGAAGTGGTTGCTCAAAACCTCAAAGCTCGAATAATGGCAACACAACTCTATCATTCTTCTCATCATTTCATCCACAATATAGGAAATTTGTTTTGCAGTGACAATAGTAGGGGCAGTTATCAATGCCATTTTTTTTTGTCCTAGGTTGATTCATTGGATCTCTTGTTCATCCTTCCTTCATTGGGTTTGATTCCAATCGATGTATTAGCTCCAATACAGTTAACAGGTGGAAAAATAAATGATATGTAAATTTAATATCTTATTCTTTGGTTTGTAACTGAAAAGCTATTCAAATACTTTTCATACCATTTGTTTGATGGTGGATAAGACAAACAACATTCTCTTGAAACCAAACCTCATCCATTCATTTATTAAAAAGTAAAAAATGGCTCAAGCCCACATCCATAAGTCGAAATATCTATGCCCATCGACATAATAAACAAATTTAAACCCAAATTTATTGTAACAATCCATGATTGGTTTTCCATGTAAATAAAATAAGACCAAGGTCATGGGACACATATTCCAAGAAAAATGTTGGGTAAACATTATAATGGGCATCATTCATGATTAATTAATGGCTATGGAAATTGGAAAAGACATTGTCAAAGGAAAAGAGGAAATAATTCACATTTAATTATGAAAATAAAGGAAAATAGGAGAAAAGGAAGGTGAAGACACAAATTTTCATGCAAGGGAAATTAGAGGAAAAATGAAGCAAAATGAAGAAAATAGAGGCCTCAATGATAAAAATGCTCCACAGAACTAGTTCACAACTTTTGTCTTAGCTTGTGTTAGTTCAGTTTTTGGCTCTCTCATTTTCATTCCCTCATACTATTGCAAACCTAGAACATTTTGGAGCATGCTTGGATCACTCTACTATTCACTTGGATTGGATAAATAAATAAAAGAAAACAAGGTAGTGCAAGAGAATAGTTGGATTGACAACTAAAATAGGCATACTTGGCAGGTAATAGGTTGCATGTGTGATTCCCTTGCTAGTTTTTGGATGCATGGTATATGCATGTGAATCCTTCGCCATGTGCTCTCATTGGAATAAATATTTTCTTAGATTAACAATGGTTCCAATGTTTCCCTGCCATTTCACGGATAACCACCATGTTGTGGGTTTTCCACTTATTTTAATGATTAGTGGTCAGGTTCCCTATGGCTTTGGGTTTGGAAAAATGATCTGGAAGCCATGGAATAGTGTGGGTTGGGTTACTAGTTTGTGGAGTCATAGGTTGGGAAAAATGCTTTGGAGTTGTTGGTGGTTTGAGTTACTAGTTCCTAAAGTCGTGGTTAGAAAAAATTCTCTGGAGCCTTCGAAAGTTTTGGGTTGAGTTACTAGTTCATGGAAACCTTGGGTAGATACTGATATGGTTGATGTTAGTAATTTCTGGACCGTATAGGTGAGATCATTGTGGTTAAGGGTTGAGGTGGTTTGGCCTCTAGAAGCCATCGTTTAGTTTTGTTTTGGTTTTACCCATCAAATCCCACATTCATGCTTGGAATATTGCACGGGCTAATTGGATGAAATAGAGATTTGGTTTAGCCCAATCTATGGTTGGGTGGTACGTGGGAGTCTCTTACTTGGATGGAACTTTCATATGTTAATATGATATATTTTCCTAATGTGATCTATGAGAATTTTTGGTCATTATCCTGGTGATTTTATGGTTGAATTTCCATGATATCTCTTCTATTTATTTGTTTCTTATATGTTGGTTATATGATGTATTTTATCGATGGCTATTGACAAGTTTGATAAGTTTTGAATAGTTGATGAATGCATGGGCTAACAAGTGTTATTGTATCTATATAGAGAGGGATTGAAACATTCTTGGTGATTCTTAAATGAAAATCAGAAGTTTATGATCAGATATGCATTCATAACTTGTAGTTTACATGTTTACCAGTGTTTGACGAAATGTCTAATGCATACTAGGAATACTTGGGAAAGTTGTTGCTTCAAGTTTGAATGTTTGGCATTGTTTTCATGTTAATAATGATTATCAAAAGTGACAGGTAGTTCTGGGCAGTGAACCAAAGACTAGCCTAGAAAAATGGCTTAGATCTTGGAACGCTAGCAACGAACTGAGAAATTTAGGTCATAACCACATGGAAGCATGCTTATGAGTGTATTTAAAACCTCATAACTGCATTCATGTTGTGTTGTGAGTGATGTTGGGGTTAAGATTGTGAAAAAACAACTCCAAGATCTAGTCATCGGAGGTTGTGAATTGGATTTTGTGTGATCAAGTGCTCTTGAGCGATTTCTATAAGTTATCGGTGTGTTAGCCCCACTTCCATAAATGAAACTTGGAGGTCAGGTCATGTGATAGTTACACTTGTCTTGTCTTTACCTTGGCGAGCTTGTGAATTTGGGTAAATGTGGGAGGAGGATTTATAGGGTGTTATCAAAATGAGGTTGCAGAACTGGACCTCAAGGTAAAAGTAGATTGTCATACATGTATTATATGTTGGCATGGAAGGATGATGGTTAATGATTCTTATATGAATCACGGTTTTATGCATGCATGTCATTCTATTGTTGTTGTGGTTACATGTGATCTGAAATTATGAAGGAACACAAAAAAATATTTATAAACATAAACACAGAGATGCAACATAAATAAAAATTCATTTCATTAACATCAAAGAACTGAAATATGTGTACATACAAAATGGAAATAAACTAGCTTGGGCTATGGTAGATCATATCTAAGAAGATATGTGGTTGATACATGTCTATGAACTCTGTTCTAATGAGGCTCGAGTGTGTTTTTATTATTTAACAACAAAGGGAAACCATAAACAATTAAAAACCTAACACTAGGAGATGGAACACCAAGCATTTATTTGTCCCATTAGGGTTAATTGGGCAAACAAATTCTCGCAGTTGTACCTTGGTCATATGATCTTCGTTTAGCACATACTATACCTCATTAGAGATATCTCTCAAATTACTACAAGATTTTCAATAGCCCCTTTCCTACAACTATGGGCCTACGATGGGTATCAAAAAAACATCTTTTAGGGCGTCAAAACAACTCCAAAAGTTCAGGACCCAAGAATATGCTAAAAATAGTAAATGCTGCTATAATTATGGAAACTGATGAAATTGACTAGAGGTCTAGGTAGAATAAGTAGGTGGCCACCAATATCCATCTGAATCATTCCTCCCCTCTTAGGAATCAATGGTCACCATTGTGTGCAGAGCCTCCATGAGGCGAGGATATTTCTGTTGAACCTGGTCCCTAATGAGCCACTTGCGCTCGTGAAGGAGTTGGCCTTCTTTAACAACTTGATATAGCTAGACCCTCTGCTAGAGAGTGTTCTTTATCTTCGTTCCATGATATTATCAGTTGTGGCATGCTCTATACAACTTGGGTTGATCTTTGTTGGTGTTAACTGCTCAACAACTTAATATGTGTCCAAAAATGGGAAATGTATGGCTATAGAAAGTCCCCATTAAATAATGGGTTCATGCAAAGGAACGATGGAATGCTGAGCTTGAAATAATTAGCCCCTACAACCTTAGTGATGGTGTAAGGCCCATTTCAGAGTAAGTGAAGCTTGTGGTGGGGCCCAACGAGGTGCTCCTTCTGCAAATGTAACCAAACTTTTTCACCCACTTGGAACTTCTGTGGTACCCGATTCTGATAATGACACTTCTTGTACTTTTCATTTTATCTATCCAATTGATGAGATTTAGTATTTCAACAATAATGTTGCAACTCCGAAGGCTATCAACTTTAATTATCAACCCGAAGTTTGTAATAACCTAAGAGGTATTGACACTATATGTGAACCATAAAATGTGTCCTTCCTTCATTGTCATGATGTAATGGAGTGAATGTAATAAAATAATATCCTAAACTAATTGAAAAATGGAAATTCTTGAAATGAAAAATAAATTAATCCTAGGTAAGAACAACAAACTATAATTGAAATCCAAAGAGCACGAATTCAAATAAATAGGCCTCATATACATTGTAAAAAGGCATGTCCTGATTAGTGTTTATTCTTCCTCAACCATTGATTTAGATCCTAGGGGTCATGATTCAACCCTAAGGGACGAAAACCAATCCTTTTCATCAAATCTGGGCAAGTGTATACATGTTGGAAGAGTACTACAGGAAACTATAGGATGTTACAGATTTACTGTAGGAAGTTATAATTCATCGAATGACCAATAAAGTAAACTCAAAATTGGATTGGAGTATTTTTTTGATTGTCTAGGATGTATTGGGTCTCGATTACAAGTGGAATCACTCAAAAATACCTTTGTTAACCCATGCTAAAGAATAACAGAAAATTGCTAGTCTAAAATCTAGAAATTACAAAACTAGTGAGCTAGTAAATCTATCACATGCATAACCTAATCAAGTGAAAATGAAATGGGGTAGTTTTTTTTATTAAATATAATTTTTTTTTATTATCTAATTATAGTGTAATCAACTCTATTGAAGATCATTACCATGTTCTAAAAAATAGCAGAAATTTATTGTTATATGCCACATGGAACTTCTAGAAATCTAGATTTGGGAATAAGAAAACTAATCCAAGTAGCTCAATGATTACTATGACCTTCCAAAGTTCTTCCAAGGATGAAATTATGTTTATGATCCTACATAATAACTTACTACAACCATTTAACCCAATACCACAATAAGGAATCATCAATACTAAATGCAGAAATAAGAAAAAACAAGAACAAGAGATGCATGTGAATAAGAAGTGAAAAGAAGAAAAGTAAATGATACAAAATGGCTCTGAGGCTCTTGGGATGGCCAAGCCCAAGGAAAATCAGAGTCTTATGGAGGAGATCAAGATTTAGAAGATAAAAATGACATATATCTTCATTATTTCCATCAATACAATTACATCCCTGCAAGAAATGAAAGTGGAGCTACAAAAATACGAGTTATCTCCACAAGAAGACTATGAAAAATCCACCCCCAGAGGAAAATTCGACTTAGTAATTATATAAAAATGATTAGGAAGTATTCCCCATGAAAGGAGGAAGATATGCCCTCCAAAACTCCTAAGATAGTGGATTTGGTTACAAACACTAGGAATCTACATTAAATGATACGAAACACATTCCTAGATTTTCTCAGTCATTGGAGCTCTAGAATATGTGCAATAATTTCAAAATATATTCTTGATTTATTATTTAATAATACCTTCTTATAGTAGGGAGAAAGCCCCTAAATTATTTCCTCCTCCAAATATCCATAATTTTCACAATATTATCCCAATATTCCACATAAATAAATAATATTAGGCACAAATATGCAGTTATCCATAAACCTTCCTAATGAGCATATTAAAGTTAAAAATAAATTATCTAATGAAATAGGAGAGGTTTAATATGTTGAGAGATGTTCAGATGGGCCTTAATTTGTGTCTAATTTGGAGGCCAATCGTACCCCCTGTTGAAAGTGTTGTTCATATTCTGAGCAACTTAGTGACCTCATTATGCCTCATTCATGGCCCTCATGGCCTCCCTGATTTCTACAATCCTACCTTTTGCCCCTTATGCAAGATGGGTTATTTAATATTTTTCTATTTTTCAAGGTCTTCCATATCCTTTTCCAATACCCTACTACCTTTTTCCACCATTTGGACACCTCTGGAACCCTCAAAATTCCCTTAGATGAGATCTTGTAGTAAACTAGGACATCTTGTAGTAATTCCTGTAGTAACTATAGGAAACCCTGTAACAGCCTGTTTAAACCTGTTTTGAGCAGAAAGGATAGTCTGAGCCTAGGGTAGGCGATTTCCATGCCCCTCAGTTCCATTTTTGACCAGCTTTTACATGTCTTTCTCCCCTTTCTATAACAACTTTTAGGACTTGGAAAAAAGCTAGAAAGAGATTGGAGACCCCTTCGAAAGCCTCTTCTCATCACTGTAGTTTGAGTTCTATTTCAATGATGAATGCCTTTTTTCATTTTGTTTCCTTCTTATTTTCTTTTGTGGCATAGATTATTGCCTAATGGCATTTGGAGTTCTATATTTTGATTAGGTTTCTCTTAGGCACTACCATTTTGGTTTTTAGCACACTTTGTTCCTTTCTTCCTTCTTGAAGAAACATTATGCCTGCTTGTAGTAAACATTCATTCTTTTTCAAGGTCTTATAACTAAATGGGAGTGATTAGAAATGATGCAGAGGTTTTTGAGGATGATAATAAGGCTCAGAGGTAGTAGTGTAGGTTGGTGAAAGTTGTGAGGATGTGGTCTATGTGTTTTTTGAAGAAATTTTCAGGGTGAGACAAAGTGTAGGGTTTGTTCTTGAAAAATGTTAATTTTTATTATGAAATTGTATCGATGAACGATGGATATGAAGTGGATGGAGGGCTTGGATTTATTTTGTGACTTGGCCTTTACACAAATTTTGTCGTTTAACAATTGCTCCCATTCCTCAAAATCATCACCCTTCCTAATTTTGTTTTTCCGCATTGCATGAGTGAAGGCGTTAGCTACAATTAACTAGTTGAAGGCGGTCGAGACTGCTGACCCATCCTTAGCTTATAAACCCTCACCTCTCATGCATTGATAACAAATTTATAACTATAGTATGCTCAAGAGAAGAGCTCAATAATATTGCATACTTGCACCTACCTAATGGTTGTTGGAGAGGCATGCATGCTTCTACTGAGTTGATGGTTTATCCATGCTTCCCTGCAGGTGCTAATTTTCTTTTCTTTCTTCTGCACAAGTCCTCATAGCTTGTTGATTATTTGGCTGATAAGGTTGTTGTGTGAAATTTCCTTTCCAATGTTCCATCTTTTTCTCGTGGAGTCGATGGAATGCTTCCTAAGGAGCGTGTGCCCCCTTTTCAATCTTCAGAAATGGCTTCATGCTGTTGAGTTATGTTGTAACTATGTAGGTTTCTTACATGAGGAATCCTCTTCCTATAGCAGTCATTTAATTCCTCTTTGAGACCTCATTGATGCCTGTAGCACTAATGGAAAGCCATAAGAGGTATAAGGACAAAGTTAAAATCATCAAGAGGTGGTGTAGGTGGTCGAAAAGTTGATGATAATATATTTATTTATTTATTTTATTATTATTACTATTATTGTTATTATTATTTATTTATTTATTTATTTATTTATTTATTTTTTCTGATTTTCTTCATGTAAGGTAGAGTGGAATTTGAAGATGGATTTTGGTTACATGGAGTGGATGAGTGATGAAGGTCGTGTTGGGGGACCCATATAAACCTTACCTAAACAATACATGACTTTTGACCCTTTTATGCAATCAGATTTCCTCCTGTAGCTTCCTCTTGTCCATCCTATAGTACTACAGGATTTTCCTATAGTAATTCAGGACAACCTCCTATAGTAGACTTGTTTTGTCCATATCTCCAAAACGGTAGAATGGATTTACCGAGAATTTTTTGAGCATGTTTCCGACATCCTTATATACATCTCCATGAAACATTTTGGCCAATGGATGCATGGATATCGAGAAAAATTAAAAATGGTTGTAGGTAATGGAGGTTGATTTCTCAAAAACTATGCACTAGAATTTGCTGAAATTTCTTGATCATGTTACCATCATCCATATGCATCTCCCCATGAAACAAATTTTCAAATGCATGCACGAATATGAAGAAAATTAAAAAATGGTTGTACGTGATGGAGGCCAATTTATCAAAAAGTGTGCACTAGAATTTTCTGAAATAGCTTGGGAATGTTACTATCATCCATATGCGGCTCCCTCTGAAGCCTCTTGGAAAATGGATGCATGGTTTTCAAGATATGATAAAAAATAAAAATTGCTCTATGTTTTCTTGTTTCTTGTAGTAACTACATGATCTTCCTGTAGAATTTTAGTACAACAAGGAAAATGAGTGGCAAAATCATGGTAATGAGCGAATGGTGATGGGTTGGCATGGCCTTGCTCCTTCTGGAGCATCTGAGAAAATGAGGAGAAAGTTCAGTTTGACTTCCTTTGACTAGGCTTTTGATAAACTTTGTTTTGGTGGCTAACTTGTTTTTGTTGCTTCCAGAGGTTGGAGAACACCTTCATTCATGAATGAGAGATACACAGAGAAATGATTTTTTTTTTTTCTTCTTTTATTTTTAGGCCTACTAGCTGCCTCAATGAGGTTTTCAACTAGCAGGTCTACCTAGGTGCCTCAAAGGAGGTTTTCACCTCAATTTTTATTTATTTTTCTCTTATTTTCATTTTTTATTTCTTTTCCTATCCTACTCTACTTGAAAAACAAAATCATTTTCATGTGCGGGAATACTTTCAATGTAGCCACTTGCATAACTGTATGATAGATAAAATCATGTGTAGGATTGAAACATATTCTTTGACATGTACCTGAATGTAAGAGACCAAATTCTTTGTTTTGATGATATCAATCACTGTTGAAGAAGAGATTATTTCTCCAACTTAGTGGCTCTTTGGAACCATATTTCAATATAGTTGTGATGCCCCTGGTCCACTTGCCAATTTGGATCATCTTGGATGTCTTCTTCTTCCATGAAATCCAGATCTTCTTGTTTTTTCTGACTATTCTCTTGAACATCTAGAGGATCTTATTGTAAACATGAGGGAAATTTCCCAATCTCTGATTCTGATGTCTTCTCTTTGTCAAGTGTAGCCCATGATTCTTTGGTCTTCTTATTTGAATATTTTGCATGTTATTGTCCAATGATATCAAGAGAATAGTGGATATTTGAGGTGGATGTGGTTGGGGTTCTGGTTGTGGTGGAGGTGAATGGTAGGGATAACATGGAGTTGGGTACGGAGGATATTGAGGAAAATATTAAGGATATTGTGAATGGATCCCATAATATCCTTGCCAACCTTGTTGCCAAGGTTGCTTTTGGGGTTGAGATGGCGAAGGTTGTGAAGGAAAGGGTGTGTTCCAATTACTTTGAGATGGATGAGCATAAGCTTGAAATTTTGAATTAGGTTCTTGCATCATATTAGGTTGAATAGGCAGTCATGGTCCTCTTGGAGCTACATAACATAGCTACATTGGAAATTCACTTGCTCCATCGTCCTCTTGGTAAACCTCCTTCAACCCGAGGGGTAATATTTAACATCATGTGATTCTGTATGGACAACAAAAATATGAACATCTTCTTTTTGCTCATTTTTTATTCTTAAAATTTCTACTTGTTCACTTAGATTACTAAGAATTTTTGTTTGAAAGTTATCAAGCAAATTTCCAAGTTTAGCTTGACTTACTAATCTTGATGTTGATTGACTTACTCTTCCCCTTCGTCTTGATATGTGTTTGTGATGAGCCCCAATTTTGGTACAATTTGGGCTCATTTTGGCCTATTCTACTTGCTCAAACCATTCATATTTGATTGCTTATGCATGCATTTCTTAGTTTGTTCGTGTTGTTTGTAGGAAGAAGGGTAGACATATTATCTACGTGACTAATGCATGATGCTTTCAAGTTTTTTGCATTTAAAGGGAGAAAATACACGAAAAAGGAGACAAGGGGACAATGAGGTGGCACTGCTGGTTTTTAGGAGAGGATGCCCACAGTCTTGGGGACCTTCCTCGTGATTCCCACCATAGCTCCGAGCTCCAACCAATCTCCCCACCGAGCATAGAGCACCGAGCATAGAGGCAGCCAACTGTTCTACAGGAACAACAGTCATAACTGTTCTACAGGATCACCAAGTTAAACTTCAGTTGGACAGCCGAGTTCCTAAAATCAAGGAGACCTGTTGGATAATCGTTTTTGCATAAGTATAGAGGCCGCAGCCTTTGATAGGTTGTTGAAACTTTCGCATTACTATTGTAATTTTTGAGCACAGCTTGGTGTTAGTTCTTGTTGTAAGCCAGTTTTGGCATAACATCAGATTATGAATAAAGAAGGCAGATTTTGATCTAGCTCTGAGTTTTCTTAAGGAGACTATAGCTCTCAGGTTAGGGCCCAACCTGAGAGCCATAGATCCCCTCTGCTGTAGTGTTGTTTGCACTTCGTTTCAGTACTCTGAGTTTTCATTTTCACATGCAATTTGAATTACAGGTTGTTGAATTAGTCTTTTTCATGAGCATAGATAGGACTAGTTTATGGTTGAATTGCTTTCGGTTGTTTAGTTAGATTAGCAGGTTGATAATACATTGGAGCTCCAGCAAAAAAGGTTGAGGAAGTCTCCACTGCCATCTCCGTTTGGAGATTAGAGTGCAGCCTATACCAGCCACAAAAACACGCAGTTCTTCACTTCATACATGCTGCAACATAGTCTCGTTATGATAGATCTGTCCACATGATTCACACATGCACACACGCCTTCACCACAGATTCATGCACATTCTCCTTCATGTTTTGGATTGCTGTTCATTGAATTTATATGCACAGGTAGTTTAGGTTGATGCATTTTCGGTTTGGTGACAGTCATAAGCATTTGTTTCTCTTACACTGCTCTCTCTCGTTCCATTACCTCATTCTCCATCTTGATCACGCATGCAAACACATCGTTGACCCCTGCTCCACTCTGTTATCTCCCAAAGTCTTTCACTCCTCACATAGTTTCATTCTCTAGCCCTTTCGTTGACCTAGTCCTCTATCTTCCAACCTACTCCCTACACTCACTCCCTATCCTATTCTTCCACTTCTGAGCCATCACCAGCCTTATTCCTACCTTACACATCTCCCCCTACCATTCCATCACTCCTCCATCACTTCAAACACTCACGGTAGGTCATCTTGTAGCAATTTGTAGACATCCTGTAGAAATCTCTGCGTATCCTGTAGGATCCCCTGCAGACATCCTGTAGGAGGCCACTCACTCGGTTGCTGAGCATCTGAATGCGAGGAACCTCTGTGGATGGATGCTAAGGATCCCTAGGGACCTCTCCTAGCCTCCCCAACCTGTCCCACGCTTTCCTTCCTTCTCCATCCCATCTGCACAGCCAAACCCTATTTAGCACAAAATCACAATCATTCCATCCACTTAAAGGAAAAATAAAAAAACATGTCTTTTATGATGCAAGTAGCTTAGATCCATGCATTTCCACTTATTAGAGGTAACAACAGCATTGGTATAGGTTTCATTCACATTCTTTGCATTGTAGAGGTTAGACTAGTTAAATTAGGGTTTCCTAGGTTTACATGCTTTGATTTGCTTTCAGTCCATTTTGTCAAGTAGAGTAGTTTTCCTTTGAGAATAGCTTTCGTCCATCAATTAGCAAGCTTCTTCTGAGAGCCTATAGAAGTTGGCTTGAGCCCTAGCGGACTTGTGCCAGCTGACCAAGTGACAGCTGCGACAAGAGCTAGTACTTGTGCATATAGCACCGTCGCTTCCAAGTTTGTACGAACTACCGGGTTGATAAAATGAGAGACAGGAAGCCCCAGGAGTTGTAGCATTATTGCTACAATACTGGAGCTCACCATCTTTTTGGCGCCGTTGCCAGGGAAACGTCAGAGTATTAGTAATTGTTGCTCTTCTTCTACTTTCGTACTCTTACTTCTGCTCAGTAGTTTATTTCATTTCCATTCTGCAAAAGTAGCTTAGTATTTCTTACTTTCCTAGCTTAATATTTCCTGCTTTCATAGACTAGCATTTCTTGCTTTCCTAGATTAATATTTCCTGCTTTCCTAGATTAATATTTCTTGCTTTCCTAGATTAATATTTCTTGCTTTCCTAGATTAGCTTTCCAATTCCGCAAATTTCATTTGAGCAATATAGTTAGTTGTAGATCACTCTGTTTCAGTTTTGCAGGTACCAAAGAAAAAGCAAAAGCACTCAAAAAAAAAAAAAAGTCCTTTCCATTTCACGCCTCGTAGGAACCGAGATAGATCAAGCAAATTCCTACCAAACACCCCCACCACATCACTGAGTCACCCTTCTCTCTTCTTTGGTGACAGTGACCCAGAGGAACCTATAGGTGAACATCCTGAGATATACCAAGACCCTATAGAAGAAGAAGAGTTAGAGACCACTCCATCTGAAGCCATGGCTGATAATAGAAGAGAAGATGAGAGAATAGAAGGAGCTTTCCCCATCTGAGAGACCAATGGAGAGATGAAAATGAAGAACATTAGCCCCTCCGCCTTGCCTCACTTCCATGGACTGACCACTGAGGATCCTGATACCTTCTTGTTTGAGTTTGCTGTCCTTTGTAGAACCTATGATTATACTGAAGATGAGCAAAAGCTGAAGCTTTTCCCTTCCACTCTTAAGGATGCAGCACTACGCTGGTTCATGGGATTACCTGGGAATAGCATCGCTACTTGGGCTCAGATGCAGCAAGCCTTCAATACCAAGTATCGGGATTACTGTAGGTCTAAGGAAACCAAGGGAGAGATCTTTCGGATGACCATGGGGAGTGATGAGTCTTTAGAGGATTATGAGGAGAGGTTCCAACTTAGCTATAAGCGGGCCAGGTGCACACTTGACCCTGAATCCCTCAAGTTGGTTCTACTCCGAGGAGTCCCTAAAGATCTCTTAGACACCCTTCACATGTTAGCTGGGGGGGACATTTACCAACTGCCTTATGAGGACATCAAGACTGTGTTTAGAAATCATTCCAGGGCAGCTAGGAAACGAGGTAGAGGAAATCTCCTCTCCACTGGTGTCCCTTTCTCCAAACATGAGTTTACAAACCAATTAGAAGATCTTAAGAGTGAGGTGAGACAGACCATTGCCATGCAGCTGGACACATTCAGGATCCAGCAGAAGAAAGAAGAAGCTGAGAGAGCCTTGGGTGTCTTCTGTCCTAGGTGCACCAGAAGACACCCTAAGAACGAATGCCCATTGCATTCGGTTGAAGTGTGTTTCGTTTGTGAGGAGGACCACCCAACAAATCAGTGTCCAACCTTACCTGGGTTTAAAGCCATGTACCAAGGGACCGAAGCTCCCACAGAGCCTCTCTATTACCTTAACCAAAGGAGGCCACAAGGATCTAGACCTTATCAGCAGGGGATGCAAGGGGCATCTCAAGCTTATTACAACCCCAACCAGTCAACTCCTATGCCTTCCTGGGGCCCCCCTGCTCATCCTTCATGGTCCATGCCTCCTCCATGGTCCTATCCACCTCAGTACCCCACTCAACCTACTTCTCATCCATATCACTCACATACCCAGCCACAGCCTCAATGGAATGCACCTCAGTTGGGGTGGAGGCCTCAGTACAACACTCCACCCGCCATTCTGCCTCCACCTCCAGTTCAACCACAACCATTACCTCCTGATCCTCCAAGGCAACCTCAAATGCCTACTCAACCGAACCCGAACCCCAACAATAGACAGGCCCAGCAGGTATACACTGGGGAAACCTCATGCCCTACCTATGCTGTGGAGATCCAGGAGATCAATCTTAGATATGGAAAGACTCTTCCAGATCGCCAGCCTCCTCCCCCAGAGGATGAGGAAGACCATCAGGAGAGTGAACCAAAGCCTATTCCACCCTTTCCTGAGAGACTAACAGCCACCACACAACCTAACCCAGAAGAAGATGAGCTTTTGGGTGAGCTCAAGCAGTTGTGTGTAAAAATCCCACTTCTCCAAGCCATCAAGGATGTGCCAATATATAACAAGCTGGTTAAGGAGAAGTGTTTCAAACACCCAGGCAGACGGAAGAAAGATGCCTCAACTATCAATGTCATAGGACAACTGTCTGACCTTATGCTAAGACAAGTCATCTGCCCAAAGTACCTAGATCCTGGAAGTCCTGTAGTAGATGTTCACATCAATGGCACCATTATCCCCCACACCTTGATTGATCTGGGGGCGGCCATCAATGTGATGACCAGGGATATCATGCTTAAACTCAATCTTCAGGTTTCCTTGAGAAAGACCTCGACAGTACTACAATTAGCAGATCGCTCCACCGTGACTCCCGAAGGGATTGTGGAGGATGTCATGGTCTCCATTGATTCTTCGGAATACCCTGCAGACTTCCTGGTTCTGCAACCAAAGGCCAAGCTTACTGGATATCCTCTCATTTTGGGAAGGCCTTGGTTAGCTACTGCAGATGCTTACATAAGTTGTCGGGCAGGAAACATGACCATCAAAAATGGTCCCATGTCCAAGCAGCTAGTCCTATACCCTCCTGCCCAACCTTCTTTAGAGCATGATTTACCACTCTGGTTGGAAGAAGGAGAAGAAGACGAGGTGTACTCAGCACCTCTGTGTACCCTAGATACCACTAAACGAAACCCCCCAACCGAGGATGACTTGATTGAGACTCTGATCCAGAATCCACCTTCCAGTGCACTACCATTAGAGGAATTGGTGGAGAATGCCCAAGCTAGCACCTTGGTGGATCTCTGTACAACCAACCCTGTTACTCCCAGAGTCAAGAATGTGGAGTTCGGCCTTGAGAAAGCATTGAAGATCAGCTCCTCCTTATCTCCTTCTCAGGAAAAGGAGCTGTGTAGTCTGTTGGCCAACCACCTAGATGCTTTTGCTTGGAGCTATAAGGAAATGAAAGGAGTCCATCCTTCGGTCTGTACTCATCATATATACATCAAAGAGGATTGTAAACCGGTCAGGCAACCTCAGAGGAGAATGAATCTAGCCCTTAAAGACATTGTCAAGGAAGAATTGCAAAAACTGTTGGATGCTGGATTCATCTACCCCATCTCAGATAGTGAATGGGTGTCCCCTCTAGTGTTGGTTCCCAAGAAGAATGGGAAGTGGAGAATCTGTGTGGATTACCGTGAACTGAACAAAGCTACCAAGAAGGACCATTTCCCTCTACCTTTCATAGATCAAGTGTTGGATGGACTGGCAGGAAAGAAGTTCTTCTCTTTCCTGGATGGGTTTAGGAGGTACAATCAAATCCAAATCAGCCCGGAAGACCAAGATAAGACCACCTTCACTTGTCCTTGGGGTACCTTTGCCTACCGAGTCCTTCCCTTTGGGCTATGCAATGCTCCTGCTACTTTTCAGAGAGCTGTCTTGAGCATCTTCTCGGAGTTGGTCCATGATGCAGTGGAAATATACATGGATGACTTTACTCCTTATGGGGCCAACTTCCAGGAAGCATTGTCCAACTTGGGAAAATTCCTAGCCAAATGTATTGAGATGAACCTGTCCCTCAGTCCTAAAAAATGTGAATTCCTGATGACTGAAGGGACCGTGCTAGGCCATACCATTTCTTCCCAAGGATTGCAGGTGGATCCTAAAAAAATTGCTCTCATCAAGAGGGTTCCACCTCCTCAAAAAGTAATGGATGTGCGAAGTTTCTTGGGATTAGCAGGATACTACCGGAGATTCATTAAAGATTTTAGCAAGCTAGCCTCGCCATTGTTTGGTCTGTTGGCAAAAGATGTGGAGTTTAAGTGGACTGACGATTGTCAGAAGAGTTTGAATGAGTTAAAGGACAAGTTGGTGTCAGCACCAATCTTGAGAGGTCCAAACTGGGCCCTACCTTTCCACATCCACACTGATGCCTCGAACAAAGCCATAGGTGCAGCTTTAGGACAAGTTGAGCAGAAACTTCCATATGCCATTTACTTTGTTAGCAAAAACTTGTCCAAAGCTGAGCTGAATTACACTGTAACCGAGAAGGAATTCTTGGCTGTGGTCCATGCATTAAACAAGTTCCGACATTATATTACTGGTTACCAGACCTTTGTACATACTGACCATGCTGCTATTAGATATTTGATGAATAAACCAGATGTGAATGCTCGTATTATTAGATGGTTACTTTTATTGCAGCAGTTTGATCTAACCATTGTTGATAAACCAGGTAGAGAAAATGTTGTTGCTGACTTCTTGTCTAGACTGGATTTGTCTGCAGATGAAGATGGGACGGTGGATGACCAGATGCCTGATGAGCATCTGTTTTCTATCTCAGTACTCTCTCCATGGTTTGCTGATATAGCAAACTACCTTGTTTCGGCTCAGTTCCCTCCACACCTCTCTTCAAAAGAGAAGAGCATAATCATTAGAAAAAGTGCCTCATTTACTTGGATTGGGGGCAACCTGTTCAAGCTTGGCCCCGATCAGATCTTAAGGCGTTGTGTAAGGGAGGAGGAAGTCTTTGATATCCTCCTCACTTGTCATGATGGGCCTTGTGGAGGGCATTTTGCAGCAAAGAGAACTGCCTTCAAGATCCTGCAGGCAGGCTACTATTGGCCCACACTTCATCAAGATGTCAGAAGATATGTCAGTCAGTGTGACCAATGCCAAAGAATGGGGAAACCGACCCAAAGGGATGAGATGCCTCTCCAACCTCAAGTGACTCTTGAGCCATTTGAGAAGTGGGGCATGGACTTTGTGGGTCCAATCAATCCCTCTTCGAGGCAAAGATCCTACATCATTGTGTGTACTGACTATTTGACAAAGTGGGCAGAGACCAAAGCAATCAAAGCAGCAACAGAAGAGAAAGTGGCCGAGTTCCTAAGAGAGAACATCTTCTACAAGTTTGGCTACCCAAGAGAGCTGGTGACCGATCAAGGGAGCCAGTTCACATCCAACTTGGTTGAAGATCTCCTAGCTCATCACAAGATCAAGCATAGGACTTCCACTCCCTATCATCCTTAAGCAAATGGGCAGGTGGAAGTCACCAATAGAGCATTAGAGGGGATCTTGACCAAAGTGGTGAGCAGCAGCAGAAAAGATTGGGCAGATCGCCTGGTTGAGGCCACATGGGCTTACAACACCACTTGGAAGACCACCACCGGCTTCACACCTTATGAGCTGGTCTATGGGAAGAAAGCTTTGCTGTCCATTGAGTTTGAGTACAACACCTTGAGGATGGCAGCTCAGCTGGATCTAGATCTCAGCCATGCACAACGAGAAAGGCTATTGCAGCTGAATGGACTGGATGAGCACCGCATGCAGGCCCTCCTTCACTCAGAAGTGGTCCAACTTCAGAGAAAGGTGTGGCATGACCAACATCTCCATGACAAGCAATTTCAGCCGGGAGATTGGGCTTTGTTATATGATTCCAAATACAAAGATTTCAAGGGGAAGTTGAGAACCAGATGGCTAGGACCATATACAGTGGAGAAATGCCATGACAATGGATCTGTCCTCATTCGAACCATTGATGAGGAAGCCATTCCCATGCTTGTCAATGGGCATCGATTGAAGATCTACAGGAGACCTCTCTCAAGACAAGAGTTTATCAAAACTATGGAGAAATCTGTATTGGTCATAGAGAAGGGTTCTGCCTCTGCCTCTGACACACCCTGAAAGAAGATCTAAAAAAAAAAAAAGAAAAAAAAGAAAAAAAAGAAAAAAAGAAAAAAGAAATAAAGATCCTTGGGTGAAAACCTCTCCAAGGCGCCCAAGGCAGGTAGTAGGGGTGAAAACCTCATTGAGGCGCTCCTATTGCTTTTGTTTAAAAAAAAAAAAAAAAAAAGGGAAAAAGTTGAAAAAGATCCTTGAGTGAAAACCTCTCTGAGGCGCTCAGGGCAGATGGCACGGGTGAAAACCTCCTTGAGGTGCCCCTGCTATCTTTCAAAAAAAAAGAAAAAAAAGAAAAAACAAAAGAAAAAACAAGATCCATAAGTTATTTGCATGCAGATTGCAGGTGTTCTATGGAGGAGAGGAAGCCTCTCAACTCAAGGTCAAAGGTCCTTATCATGCAGCCAGGACACCTCACCAGCACCTCCTCCAAGAATGCTTATGTTCTTCAAGGTATATGCACTTTCATTATAGATTGAGTCTCCTACAGGAAGACACAGATTTTCTACAGGAAGACACAGATTTTCTACAGGAAGGTGCGAGTTTCTACAGGAAGGTGCCAGTTTCTACAGGAAGAGCTCCCTGTCTACAGGAAGCTCTGTATTTCTACAGGAAACTTCCTGTAGAGGCTCAAAACAGGCCAGAATGCATTTCATGAGCAGATCTGATGACTACGGGTTGGTGTGGACGCATGCAAGCCTCTTTTGGGCCCATGCACGACGCTGTTACCTTGCTCCACCATCCTCGTCAACATGCATCCAAGTCCCCTGCACCAGCAAAATAGATCAATGAGTTCTTGCGAAAAAAGGCATTTTAAAAGATAAACAAGCGCTGAGATCTTACACCACAGGCATCAGAAGCTCCGGAAGCGGGATTGAAAGACCAGATCCTCCGCCGTGCAGCATACACCCAAGGAAGAAGAATTGGTACGAGACACCCGCGGGAATCCTGTAACAGTTCAACCTGCTGGAGTGGATACCATTCACAACACCGCCATTTCCAAGGTAATGCGAGCACATGCAACCACAGCATTCCCTCCATCGTCAGCAACCTGTAACCATGAGCCTCCGGGTCTGTGCGAGTGCGCATGCAGCAGGTAGATCCGCTCACCATCATCGAAAAACTGGAAAAAATCGTGTGCAGCCACACAGGTAAGCATCTAACCCCTTCCTTCCATCAAATCGCATGAATATTACTTTGATTTGTTTGCATGGCGTAAAGGTGAATGGTTGAGCAGCCGTATGGCCAAGTAGACTGGTCACGTCGGCGAGTTATGGTATAGTTGAATGTTCGGGTGGCGGCCACAAAAAAATCAGCAGCACGCACGTGAGAATCCGTGGGAATGAGTTCAGCAGAAAAAGGCGGTGGCAGATCTGTGGGAATGAATGTGGCAGCAAGTGAATATGCCAATGAGTGGTTGATGACATCGCTCAATGGTCCGGTGGGGGATGAGCTATCCCCCGCGCCACGGATCGCGCCGATTCAAAATCTAATCGGCTAGATTTTGACATGCATTCAATCAACCACCACTTCGAATTCGAGTGGCTATTCCGATCGTCTCTGCACCTTGATACGCCAAGCTGTTGGCTACCAGAACACCGGTGAAGTGCACCTCAACTGCGGTCCAATTGCAGTCCTCCCGGAAATTTACGCACTGCTCCTACAGGAACACAGTTCTACAGGAACGCAGTCTACAGGAACGCAGTCTTCTACAGGAACGCGGGTGTTCACGTAAAAAAAGGTGGCCGAGTAACGAGGTAACCCTGGACTTCTCATGCAAATGGTCATGTAAGGTGGTAGAATTGTCAGTTACTGTCTGGGTATAGAGAAAATGGTGAAATTGTTCTCTGTAGACTTATACTGTCATTCTACAAGACTGTTGAAGTAGTTAGACTGTGTTGTAAAATTTTGTGGATTATACGCATTGTTCTGCACTCTGTCACCGAAACTTCACACTCCTCCACCATCACCACCTCCGGTTAAGAAAATTGTGCATCATGCCGGGTGGATTTATCAGGCGAGAACCCACAGATTCAGAAAAATTGAGGAGAAATCAGGCCGTGGTAGAGCTTTTTACACGAGCACAATGGATGTCTTTTTGTGATAAGTTGCAAGGGTACAATGAGGAAGTGGCCGAGGAATTCTTGCAGGCCCTGAGGCCAAAATCCAAGGTGCTGGCCACAGTCAATTTTAGAGGCCTAAGCTTCAAGATCACCCCGGAGTCTATCAGCAGAATCACTGAGCTTCCTATGGGTCTCCCGTGGGATAAAGAAGAACGAAAGCTAAGCCAACAAGCCAAGAAAGAGTTCTTCCCACCTGAAGAATCATTCACAGAGGACAAAAATGGGGTGAGAAGGACAAGCCTGTTGCGACCATGGAACAAAGTCAGTTTGCAAATCATGAAATATATTACCTGTGAGGGTCGTTACAGCATTGTGTATGCATATCACTTCCGGCTGCTTAGTGAGCTAAGACACCGGATTGATCTTCCTGCAGAACAGAGATTGAGCATTCCTTACTTTTTACTACAGTCCTTGACAGAGTGCGCTACAAAGCTCAAGGACGGCATTCCGGATCAGGTAGCCCACCATGGGCTAATCAAGCTTCTTGTGGAGGATGCTCTCCACTCATATAAGGTCCCCCTCGCATGGGAATCATTTAGGAATTTAACAAGAGAAGGGGACATAAAAATGTTGCCTGAAGAAACGGGGTCCTCTAGCGGTGCGGAAGAAGAGCCAGTAGCCAAGAATAAGAAAGGGAAAAGCCAAAAGATCCCGACTCCAACACAAAAGAAAGAACGAAAGGAGAAGGAGGAGGGAAAAGATGACAGAGCAAAAGAGGACACCCCCATCCTGTCAGCAAGGGAAAAGAGGTTGAAAAGTAGGGCAGTCAAAACCGAGGTGGTCCCTGCCAGCCCAAGCACCTCGTCAGCTCCTGCAGTCAAAGCCAAAAGCAAAATCCATGCAGCCAAGCAAGAAAAGGTGGTGAGAGTTGCATCTGCAGGAACGCAAAAATAGCTTCTACAGGAAGCACAAAAGCACAGAAACAGGCTTCTACAGGAAGCCATGCAAAATCAAAATCAAAGGAGTAGAGGGTGGATGTTCTGGCCAAGGAGGCAGTGGCTGTATTAGCTGGCCTCAGTACGCCACCTAAGCCAAAAGGAAAGAGGAAGAGGGACCCTCCTCTCTACTTCAAAGCCCAGAGAAGTGTTTGGATAAAAACAGGGAAACCAGAGACGTAGTCCAGCAGCCCAATTGTCATCAAAGACACCCCTGCTTCTCCCAAAGAAAAATCACCCTCAAGATTACAGTTACCTACGAAAAGGGAAGTCCAAAGAAGAACACATGGCAAGAAAGGTTAGATCTGTTGGATGAAAAAACCCGGCTACAGGAAGCCGAAAATGTCCTACAGGATACTTTGGCTCGGCTACAGGAAACCAAACAAAGAGAAGGGGAAGGACCCTCGTCACCGAAGAAGGGTGAGCTAGCACCTCCTGGAGAGGAAGAAAGAGAACATATCCCTGAACCTATCCCTTCACCGAATCTGAACTCCTACTACACCTTCTTGGAGGCGGGAAAGATCATACCGCAAAAATTTACTGTACCTCTATTTTTTGAACTAGAGAAAGAAAGAGTCCGTTCCCACACATGGATGCAGATCGCTAAATCAAAGGGTGTGGCAGACATAGGCCCTTTACAAGATCAACTCAGGGAGGTCAGGAGTGAATTCACCATGGCAAAACATGTGGCTAGTTGCCAACATGCGCTTCTACAGGAAAAAAACCAGAAGTTGAAATTGCAGCTAGAGGAGCTAAGGGTAGGGGTAGGAACCTCCTCCAAGGACACCACAAATGAGTAGAAAGGAAAACAAGAGCTGACCACCCATCTTGAGGGGCCAATTACACTTCTACAGGAAACAAGACAGCAGGGCCAAATTGAAACACAAGCTCTGAAAGAGCAGCTGAAACAAAAGGAAACACAATTGGCTTGCATGGCCAGTTGGGCCATGGAAGCCCTGCAGTGCAGACATCCTGCAAAGTCTTATGGGTTGTACTTAAAGGATCAGTGGCTACAGTTCCAGATAAACACATTAGCACAAAGAGGTATTGCACAGGTCCATAACCCACAGCAATTTGCCGAATTATGCAATACTAGCTCAGCAGAAGACAAAGCCAAGCTAGCAGAATTCTACATCCACAATCTGGTTTTGCCTAATGAAGTCTCTTGGGATCCCAATATCGCCTTGGGTGATATGCAGTTGATGGCCTTCGCTTCATGGCTAAATCATGAGGATCAGAGAGCAACTAAAGAAAAATCGGTCATGAGCCGAGAAGTGAGTGAGCCACTGTACATTCGAGCAGAACCAGGGGATTCGGTTGCTCTCATCTCAGCCCGCCAACAGTTGTCTAATGATCCCACAGCTTCCTTGAGATTTATGGACCAGCAGGCCCAAGCAATAGCCCACTTTGAAGACATGGACAGATTATTGGGAGAAACTGCTGCCCACGCATGTGCACGCAGGTGGCATACCTTGGCACATAGTTTGAAGATCCGGGAATACCATACCCCGACCCGGATGAGGGAAGCATTGGCAAGAGTGGACCTTTACAAGAAATCCATGCAAAGACTTCAGGCCAGCTGGATTGGCCTTAAACTCAGCCCCCCATTGCTGCTAGGATTGGCTGAAGGAAGTACAGAGAAAGATGACAATGCACAATGGGAAAAGGTGGACCAAACAGCCGGGTTTCATATCAACAAAGAGGACATCACCACAGAAGCTTGGGATGTAGCGGGAGCAGTGAAAGCCATGAAGGATGAGGATCTTGACTGAGTTGCTCAAGGATGAGCAAATGGTTCAGCTGGGGGGTGATGATGAGCCCCAATTTTGGTACAATTTGGGCTCATTTTGGCCTATTCTACTTGCTCAAACCATTCATATTTTATTGCTTATGCATGCATTTCTTAGTTTGTTCATGTTGTTTGTAGGAAGAAGGGTAGACATATTATCTACGTGACTAATGCATGATGCTTTCAGGTTTTTTGCATTTAAAGGGAGAAAATACACGAAAAAGGAGACAAGGGGACAATGAGGTGGCACTGCTGGTTTTTAGGAGAGGATGTCCACAGTCTTGGGGACCTTCCTCGTGATTCCCACCGTAGCTCCGAGCTCCAACCAATCTCCCCACCGAGCATAGAGCACCGAGCATAGATGCAGCCAACTGTTCTACAGGAACAACAGTCATAACTGTTCTACAGGATCACCAAGTTAAACTTCAGTTGGACAGCCGAGTTCCTAAAATCAAGGAGACCTGTTGGATAATCGTTTTTTCATAAGTATAGAGGTCGTAGCCTTTGATAGGTTGTTGAAACTTTCGCATTACTATTGTAATTTTTTAGCACAGCTCGGTGTTAGTTCTTGTTGTAAGCCAGTTTTGGCATAACATCAGATTATGAATAAAGAAGGCAGATTTTGATCTAGCTCTGAGTTTTCTTAAGGAGACTATAGCTCTCAGGTTAGGGCCCAACCTGAGAGCCATAGATCCCCTCTGCTGTAGTGTTGTTTGCACTTCGTTTTAGCACTCTGAGTTTTCATTTTCACATGCAATTTGAATTACAGGTTGTTGAATTAGTCTTTTTCATGAGCATAGATAGGACTAGTTTATGGTTGAATTGCTTTCGGTTGTTTAGTTAGATTAGCAGGTTGATAATACATTGGAGCTCCAGCAAAAGAGGTTGAGGAAGTCTCCACTGCCATCTCCATTTGGAGATTGGAGTGCAGCCTATACCAGCCACAAAAAAACGTAGTTCTTCACTTCATACATGCTGCAACATAGTCTCGTTATGATAGATCTTTCCACATGATTCACACCTGCACACACGCCTTCACCATAGCTTCATGCACATTCTCCTTCGCGTTTTGGATTGCTGTTCATTGAATTTA
The DNA here is from genome assembly GCA_031772625.1 of Pinus tabuliformis. Taxonomy (NCBI): domain Eukaryota; kingdom Viridiplantae; phylum Streptophyta; class Pinopsida; order Pinales; family Pinaceae; genus Pinus; species Pinus tabuliformis. Next base: position 1,654,690,184 of record CM062819.1, read on the forward strand.
TACGCACAGGTAGTTTAGGTTGATGCATTTTTGGTTTGGTGACAGTCATAAGCATTTGTTTCACTTACACTGCTCTCTCTCGTTCCATTACCTCATTCTCCATCTTGATCATGCATGCAAACACATCGTTGACCCCTGTTCTGCTCTGTTATCTCCCAAAGTCTTTCACTCCTCACATAGTTTCATTCTCTAGCCCTTTCGTTGACCTAGTCCTCTATCTTCCAACCTACTCCCTACACTCACTCCCTATCCTATTCTTCCACTTCTGAGCCATCACCAGCCTTATTCCTACCTTACACATCTCCCCCTACCATTCCATCACTCCTCCATCACTTCAAACACTCACGGTAGGTCATCCTGTAGCAATTTGTAGACATCCTGTAGAAATCTCTGCGTATCCTGTAGGATCCCCTGCAGACATCCTGTAGGAGGCCACTCACTCGGTTGCTGAGCATCTGAATGTGAGGAACCTCTGTGGAGGGATGCTAAGGATCCCTAGGGACCTCTCCTAGCCTCCCCAACCTGTCCCACGCTTTCCTTCCTTCTCCATCCCATCAGCACAACCAAACCCTAGTTAGCACAAAATCACAATCATTCCATCCACTTAAAGGAAAAATACAAAAAAATGTATTTTATGATGCAAGTAGCTTAGATCCATGCATTTCCACTTATTAGAGGTAACAGCAGCATTGGTAGAGGTTTCATTCACATTCTTTGCATTGTAGAGGTTAGACTAGTTATATTAGGGTTTCCTAGGTTTACATGCTTTGATTTGCTTTCAGTCCATTTTGTCAAGTAGAGTAGTTTTCCTTTGAGAATAGCTTTCGTCCATCAATTAGCAAGCTTCTTCTGAGAGCCTATAGAAGTTGGCTTGAGCCCTAGCGGACTTGTGCCAGCTGACCAAGTGACAGCTGCGACAAGAGCTAGTACTTGTGCATATAGCATCGTCGCTTCCAAGTTTGTACAAACTACCGGGTTGATAAAATGAGAGACAGGAAGCCCCAGGAGTTGTAGCATTATTGCTACAATACTGGAGCTCACCAGTTTGCATGTTTCAAAAATTTCTTGAAATGATAATTTGTATACATCACCTATACTCATGAGATCAAGGATATCAATCTACTCATCCCTAATTGTTTTAAGTAAGAAGGTTTTTAGTGTGTCTGATCCTACATGAAGTAATTTTTTCCCTCTTAAAATTATACATGAACCTCTATGTTAGATCCTCTAGACTCTCATCTTATTTTTTATTCATTCTAAACATTTCTTCTTTAGTATCATGGTCTTCATATTTTTCTAGAAATATCTTTTCTATATCATTCCACGATCTTATTGAATTAGTCTCTAAACTCATGAACTGTTTTAAGAGCTCTATCCTTCAATGTCACTGGAAGAAATCTCAATTTCTGAGTGTTTAATAAGTAATCGTAAGATCTACACAAAATTTCAAATTGAAAGTGAAATGTTTCTGGATCTTCTGACCTCATACCATGGAAGTTTAGAAGAAAATATGAAGGGATTTTCTTCATATGCATACTAATATTAGTATCTTGAATGGGAAATCCAATATTATCTTCTTCATTGTCATCATCTCCGGCCATTTCATCTATATTATCTTCCTTATCTTATTGTTATAACTAAAATGGTGGATGGTGGTGTGGCTATTACTGCACCAAGTGATCAAATCGGGGGTTGGTGTTGGAGAATTTTTTGTTGAATAAGAATGCTAATGGAATGCTATTTTTTGTATTTGAAATGAAATATGCCTAATGAAATTTTTTTGTTTTATTTCTTTTACAGAAAGTAAAATTAAAGAAATAAACTAGGGAAGAAAACAATGCATACTTTGACACATCCTCGAAAATGGCACCAAAAAGTGACGAACCTCAGTATTACAACAAGAATGTTGCAACTCCCAAGGCTACCAACTTTAATTATCAACCCGGGGTTCTGTTGTGCTATACAACATCCACCCCATTTCATAAATTTTTACTTTCAAAACTCTAATATGAAATGGGTCCCTTTTAGATTAAATTGGTATCAACTTATCATTCCTCAAAAGGTCCGAAAAGAAATAAAACATTATAAAACCTTTTGAGACAATATATAATCATAAAAATTGAATAATTCTTTATTATTGCGATAAATCGATTACAAGATCGCATATCGCAATAAAAGAGGATGCATAACAAAAGACCCATTGGTTTCCCCAATGCGACAAGCGCGAATAACTATCAGATATCGGGAAGGTAAGCAGTCATAAAAAAAGGCCCATCTCTTTGCTCCGATGTGATATCGCTATCGGCGATCGGGGAATGTAACATGTATGCAATTAAAATCCCTCTTCTAAAAGCTCCTGATGCGAATTGGCAATATCGCTATCAACGATCGGGGATTCTAAAAGGACACCAATATAACAACTTAAGCATTCCTCCAATCCCCGATTGCGATAAAGCTAAGAGCAACTTTCAAAAAGGATTGATAAGGCTGGGATATATTATGTTTAATTATTATTAAAAGCCTTTCTCTTCCCGATAGTGATTCACTTACGCCCAATTGCCAAAACATCAAAGCCATTCTTAAATGAATTATTCAGCCAATAAACGATATGATGAGCATTTAAATGATTGACATGTTTAAACGACCACTTAATGGAGCAGTAATGCGAAAATCTCTTTAGAGATTGTATCCGCGACCACCTTATGTTAATCCTCCATTATTCATTGATTAATATACCTCATTCATATTTGGTTTGCGCCACCTATTGTCTACATTACGTTCATTTTATCTCCTGTTCAGAGCTCCTCCGAAGCAGCAAATTCAGGCCAAATGGGGAAGAAGTCTAAGAAATCTGGAACAGCTTCAGCTTCCGCAGTAACAAGACAACACACTGCCGATCCGAGACCAAGTAAAAAGGGATTAATCACAGACACCACATGTCTTGGGCTCGGTAATACTACTTGGCAGAGCATCTATAATCTGGTTGAGGCCGAAGAGCCTCAGGAAATAGCAGTACAAGCTATAGCAGAAACGACCTTGAAGTCTGAGGCGACCCTAAAGGATTTGGCCGATTCTTACCTACACTAGATAGTGCCTCGAGAGAAAATCCTTCCATACACAGATGTGGTAAGATAGGCAGTTGAGGAAATCCCAATTAGAAACAGAACATTTTGCACTATCGACGGGAGAGTATTCGGTTCATTTCAACCTAATGATTTGAGACAAATGTACCATTTGCCCAAACCAGAGAAGAAGTATAACAAAGCGTTTCTGGAGAAGTTTAGAGATAAAAATGAGATTGAATCAGCGCCTATATGGGAATGGAGACAAAACCCAGTGAAACACAAGCATGAGTCCTCGGGTAAGTACTCCGTCGATTCCTTGAGTTTTCCTTATTGTTATGCCGGAGTGATGATGTGTAGGATTTGGGGGTTGCATGATTCTTCAAACATCACCATAGAGATGGTACCTTTAATGGAAGCAGCATGCAATAGCGAAATAATGGATTGGGGGAATATATTATCTGATAAGTTAGCAACAACTATTCTTGCGTTCAGAAACAAAACCCGCATTACTGAAAGGTTCATTCCCCCATTTTACTTTACTGCCTACATCTTAGATACTCTCTATTTTAACTCCCAATTTCCTGTGCTGGGGTGGAGATAGACTCCACAAGAACCCATGCCCATTCATATCTATTACCAGAAGTCCAAGGCGACCCTAAAGGATTTAGCCGATTCTTACCTACACCGGATAGCACCTCGAGAGCAAATCCTTCCATACAGAGATGTGGTAAGATGAGCAGTTGAGGAAATCCCAATTACAAACAGAATGTTTTGCACTATCGACGGGAGAGTATTTGGTTCATTTCAACCTGATGGTTTGAGACAAATGTACCATTTTCCCAAACTAGAGAAGAAGTATAACAAAGAGTTTTTGGAGAAGTTCAGAGATGAAAATGAGACTGAATCAGGGCCTATACGGGAATGGAGACAAAACCCAACGAAACACAAGCATGAGTCCTCGGGTAGGTACTCTGTCGATTCCTTGTGTTCTCCTTATTGTTATGCGGAGTGATGATGTGTAGGATTTGGCGGTTGCATGATTCTTCAAACTTCACCATAGAGATGGTACCTTTAATGGAAGCAGCATGCAATAGCGAAATAATGGATTGGGGGAATATATTGTCTGATGAGTTAGCAACTGCTATTCTTGAGTTCAGAAACAAAACCTGCATTACTGAAAGGTTCATTCCTCCATTTTACTTTAGTGCCTACATCTTAGATACTCTCTGTTTTAACTCCGAATTTCCTGTGCTGGGGTGGAGATGGACTCCACAACACCCCATGCCCATTCATATCTATCAGCAGAAGTTGTGGAAATCCCACTATAAACACCACCTATATCAAGTTTGCAATGGATTTATGTTACCCATTTACTATGCGATTTTTGACAAACCTACTCCTAAGATTTCCTCATAAGCACAGATTGACTTGACAGCCGTAGGAGCATATATAAGAGTTTTCAGCAGTCATGTCAGGCCTCACATCCTCCCCTTGTATATACCCGAAAAATTATTGGCTCGAGAAATAGCATATCATCTTACATCCGAAGGAGTTACAAAGACTCTGAGGAATAAAAAGAAGCAAGTCTAGCCCCCTTTTCCTCTAAGGTGTGGTGTTTACACTCTGCATGACTACAAGCATGCAGATAAAGAAGAAGAAAATATAAATACACTGAATCTCGCCACTTTTCCTAATAGACGATTTGATCAAAACAAAGTCATCTATAATGCACTAAAACAGGCAAAACTCACTAAATTTGAACATCAAGAAGATGAGTTTGAGGACCTCTTCTCCTGGGCTGAGTCATTATTTTAGATTCAAGCAATAACTAAAATAAGATATCAGGACGACGGGTTAGTCGAATTTAACAAACTTAGAGAGCAGAAGTTGCAAACTCTGCCTCTAGATTTGTTAGCCACTGCCCTGATGACACAGTTAAGTGAGCCTGAACAGAGACTCACCAGCGAACCTCCTGTGACATCAGAAATTGCTGGAGAAGTCCAAAAAAGAGAGCAGGAGGAACCGCAGAGGAAAGAACAAGAAAGGATATGTGAAGAGGAACAGAAAAGGCAGCAGGAGCAGAGCAGCAAGGATGTGAATGTTGATGCCCAGATTGACCGAAGGTTGCTCTAGGAATGGCAGCAATTCGATTCAATCATAAGCAATCTAGAAAGCTCAAAAGAATCTGATACATCCAAAGTAGCTAATACACAGAATACAGCACCAAAAGAGGTTGCAAGCGAAGGAACCAGCGGTCTACCCCCTACTACAGAATTAGAAGTAATTCCCAAATATCCTTTGGATCATTTGATCATTTTGGAAGTGGAGGATATACCTCCATTGGATGTCTTTTACAGCCCAAAGCACAGGGCCGTAGTAAAGCGACAGAGGAAAAGGAGAAGGATTGATCGACCTTCCCTGTTCCCTGAACAAACAGTGATAGCCAACGTAGTTTGGAAGGAGTTTGATCCTTCTCATGACCTAACAAAATTGTCCCAATATGCTGGAGCCTATTAGGCAGCCACCATGGACAAGGCATCAGAAGTGAGTAATTTGTTAAAAGAAAAAGACCAGGTAATTGCTTCATTACAAGCACAGCTATCGGAGGCATAACAGAAAGCAGAACAATTAGAACAACAATTGTCCACGCAGCAACATATAAATAACCAGTTGAACAAGCAGTTACATGAGGAGAAATAGAGGATCAATTCGAGTGCGATTCAAAAGAAGAAAGAACTATCAGAGGCATTAGCAAAATTGAAAGCAATGAATGAACAAATGGCAAAGACAAAAGATGAGCAACTTGCTCAATTATCAGGTCAAATAGAGAAATTCAAGAATCTTCCGCAGCGTGCCGAGTTCAGAGTAGAAGCACTATAGATTAATAAGGCATTGATAACACAAATAAGATTATTGTGTCATAAAATTGCTCAAGTTGAACCCCTGTGTGACATAACAGCATCAATAATCGATAAATCAGTCGATGCTAGACAAGACTTCGAGCAGGCCGACAAGACCGTGACAAATTTTCTTACTTGGCAAGACACGAATGAGGGAGAGGCAACAAATTTGCCTCAAATCTTAGAATCCCATAAATAAATCCTATTTATGGAGTGGTAGTCCCAGTTGATGAAGGCAGAGAGAGCAGTTTCTAGATGTAAATTATCCACAAGTAATTTGATTGAATTAATTAATGATACTCTCTAGTTATCTAATATGATCTCTCAGTGTACACCAGGTAAATTACTATCGGCCAAAACATTGGAGCAATCATGTTATCAAGAGCTTGAAAAGAATGGGTGATTGATCACAGGTATTAACAGTTTAACTTCGGACACCTATTGGTTGTTCATAGTAAAACCATATAGCCAGAGAGCCGCCCTCAAGTGCCTAACAAATGCAATCAAGTGTATCATTCCTGTTATACACGACGCCACCTATGCTGCTCAACTCAATTCTCGTCTCAGCCACCCTCAAGAAGTGGTACCAATGCTAGCAATATGCCAGCTCAGGTCGAAAGGAAAGCAGTCAGAGTGATGAATCATGCTGCCAACTACCAGATTGCTATGGGGAAGATATTCAAGATCAAGTTGTACCAATTTAGTAGCATTTTAATTTTGTAGTTAGTTAGTTTAATCAAGTATTTATAGACCCTTTCAATGCATTGGAAAGGGTCGTAAGTTTTTGTATATGACTTAAACCTGAAGTTGCACTACTGTACTTCAGGTATATATTTTTTTATTAAGACTGGGCCAATTATTCCAATTTTGATAACGAAGCTTTTATGTGGATGTGCACTATTTCCTTTATTTAAAAGTATTTCTGAGTTGGAAGAAGGAATTCAAATTGCGATTGATGTTGGGAATGATTTGCAGCTCATATGGTACTACTATCTATGTCTGAATTCATTCTTTTTATGTGAATTGTTATTTGATCACTCTTGCTATTATTGAATATATGCATGTGTTTTAACAACATTCTTTATACTTTCCACTATTGGATGTTTACAGCATGCTGTTCTTCTAATCATACATGTATCAGTAATATAAAAAGATAATTGTAACAATGTTTTATTAATTACTTTGTTCAACTATTTGAACAAAGCAATTATTATATGAATGAATGTCTATGTTTATTGAATAGAGTCATCTATATGCCTATTGATGAACAAATATCATCAAACGTTGTACTTAAGAATAGAACCTTCCCGGGATAGAATAGTCATTTGTATTTTCGCTTTTAGATTAAGTAATCCATTCATTATCATTTATTAGAAAACCAATCACCCATCCATCCCCTTTTTATTCATTACTGGGAAATTGATCCCATTATATCCAGTCGGAGCCACCATCCCAAACGGAAACGGAGTTGTATTAAGGTCCAGACCGGGTGGTTATCCCCCGATGTTGATGCAACGATTTTTGAGGCATCAATAGGTTCGTACAAAATTAAGAGGTATCGACACTATATGTGAAGCATACAATGTGTCATTCCTTTGTTGCCATGATGTAATGGAGTGAATATAATAAAATCACATCCTAAACTAATTCCAGAAGTGGAAATGCTCGAAATGGAAAAGAAATTTATCCTAGGTAAGAACAACAAATTGTAATTGAAATCCTAAGAGAATGAATTCAAATAAATAGGCCTCATCTACATTGTAAAAAGACATGTTCTAATTGGTGTTTATTTTTCCTCAACCATTGATTTAGAGCCTTAGGGTCATGATTCAAGCCTAAGGGATCAAAACCAATCTTTCTAAGGAAATCTAGGCAAGTAGATACATGTTGGAAGAGTACTTCAAGAAACTATAGGATATAGATTTACTACAGGAAGTTTTAATTCATCGAATGACCAAGAAAACAAACTCCAAATCAGATGCAACAATTCTTTTTATTGAATAGGATGTATTAGGTCTCCATTCCAAGTATAATCACTCAACGATAGCTCGCTTAACCCATCCTAAAAAATACCAGAAAATTACTAGTCTAAAATCTATAAATTCGAGAACTAGTGAGCTAGTAAATCTATCAATTGCCTAACCAAATCAAGTGAAAATGAAATGGGGTAAATTTTGTTATTAAATAGAATGTATTTTCTATATAATTAAAGTGGAATAAACTTGATTGAATATAGTTAGCATGTTATAAAAAATAGCAAAAATTTATTGTTATTTGCCACAAGGTACTTCCAAAAATCTAGATTTGGGAATAAGCAGACTACTCCAAGTAGTTCAATGATTACTATGACCTTCCAAATATGTTCCAAGGATGAAATGATTCTTTTGATTCTACAAAATAACTTAATTCAACCATTTAACCCAATCATACAACAAGAAATCATCAATACTAAATGCAGAAATAGGAAAAAACAAGAACAAGAGATGCATGTGAATAAGAAGTGAATAGAAGAAAAGTAAATAATACAAAAGGGCTTTGAGGCTGGTTTAAGGGAAAGTACCCCTAGGGTCCTTTGGGCTAAGACTCTACCAGACTGAAAATTGCTTATTTAAAGAAACACACACACAGCCATCATCTTTACTTTTAAGCAAATTCTAAGGTTTAGGGCACATACCAATGGTCCTACGTTCGAGAAGACCGTTAGGGTGCAAACCCTCCTTGGAGTTCCCTTCTTCTTCCTTTGACCTGCAAGACAAACAAATCAAAGAACACAACAGTACCTGTACAAATACTTATGTATAAATCATCTTCATGCTATAAAGTTAGTTATAAAAGATCTCTAAGTAACCACTTTCACTAGAATTCAACACAAGAATTTCATAAGCATAAAGAAAGATTATTCGGGAACAAAGATGTGTTTCTTTATAAATAAAGGCAAATAAAGTACAGATATCGGAAAGATATCACCTGAACACCTTCAGCAGGCTCCAAGCAAGCTTCCTCCCGATTCGTTCCAGCCTCAAGCTTTCGACAAGAGCTCCTTCCAAGTCCTACTCCAATGATGATACCAAGGATGAATGATCACCAATACACATGGAAACAAGGGTTTCCTATGCAAGATGGGGGAAGTGCAGACAGCACCAAGGACTTCAGACCTGATCTAAGGGAAAAATCTCAGCATAATAATCTTGCTCTCTTTTCTCTCTCCTCTCTCCCCCCTTGGCCTTCCCATTGATGTCTTTTTATACCCTCTCCAAAGTAGTTTTTTAGTTAGGAGTTGGTTGGGAACAGTTGGGCCACGGGCACTAACAGGTGATCCAGCAGGTAAACCCGCGATCACCGCCCGAAAAAGAGGAAATTATATATTTTTTAAGTGTTTTAATAGATACACGCGGGTTGGGTATGACAGACCCGCGTGTACACGCGTGTAACTCAGGGCAATGTCGCGTATAGGGAATAAAACACTGTTTTTTAAATTTTTGGACCAGGTCTGGAAGGAGGGGTTGCCCTAGGCCATGAGTGCAGCATCACAAACCATAAGAGTGGGATTTGGAGCTATAATAGATGCCCCCTAATATATGAGGTCAGAAGGGGAACATGATGGCCGAAATATATTAAGTAAGTACAAGGAAAGGAACTCTGCCGAAAAACTGAGGAGGACTTCACCAGAATTCAGCCTGCCAAGCCACCGAAAGGAGATCAGAAAGAAACACTGTCTGAGGCGGGCATACCCATGCTCAGGAAAGGTAAAGCATGTCCGCATATCAAGTACAAGCGGATCCACTAAGTATACAAGTATAAATGACTGTAAAATACATAATGGATCATCTGATCATAATGAGTAAGTACATGTCTGAATATCACATATAAAACTGTCAATGATGCTGAAAGATGCAACGGATCACTGAAATCAAAGACTGATCCCATAAGGTACCAACTGAACATGATGGAATAGGATGGTACTACACTGCAAACTCAGGTGCCAGCATATAGAATGTCGCCATGACTGACTGCAACATATAAGGTGGAGTGGTATCAACGAGCAGTAACAGGAGCAACTGTCAAGTGAACCAATGGATGCTGATACAACCTGAGGTCTTCACCGACCGCCGTGGTACATTTCTACACTATGGGAATAAATGATCTGAAGTCGACCATGTGAGAAATCGTTTGATTACCGGTCATTGATGTATACCGTTAACAAACGCGAGACTACTCACCGATAATGATAATGAGCGTCAAGGTACCCAGTACAATCTAACAAGTGTGAATGGATGAGCTGAAGTCGAACACCTGTAAGAATCTATCAATCAGGAGACAATGATGGTTTCCCACTGTCGATAGCGAGGAATCTGCCACTAATGACTGCAAACCCCAAGGTACTGCCAAATGGACTCTAGATCTTTGCCCCAGAGCAATGAGTCGGAGTCGATAGGGAAAGATCCGCTAGAAGGAAGGCATTAAGGCATCCTCCATCAATCTAGCGCGAGTGTAACCCGTAGGCCAATAATGTGGAAGGAATCGGACGAAAAAAGATGTAGTAACCCAACCGAAGTACGTTTCCGGCGTACACAAGATGTGGCTAGCGCACGGCAGAAACCCTTTGAACCAACCAATAATGAAAGCTGACACAGAGGCGAGGTATCCACCAATAGGGTCAAATGGAAACCAAGGTACTGCACGAATCCCAATGTGTGATAATGTATGCTGATGTCGAACACAAGGGAAACCACTCAGTCAAAGACCCATGATACTGATCGATGCTGAGCACAAGGTGACCTATCAATAATGAAAATAGGGCCAGGGTGCGGTCTCTAGGTCTGCCCTCAGAGCAATGTGTCGTCGTCGATAAGGACAAGACCCGCCAGCAAGAAGTCAATGAGGACCTTCTCAAACCGGCACGAGTGCAGGACCAATATAACTGATGTGATGATAGACATGATACTGACAACCAGGGATGGCCGACTGATAAATGAGTCAAGAGACACCGCAGAAAGGCCGACTCAGGCTAACTTCCCTTGAACAAAAGCACGACTCAATGTGACTATGTGGCAGCATATAATGAATCTGTATAAGTTCGTCACGCAGGAGGCACGAACGAACCCTCCATATGATTGGAAGAGATAACCAATCGGGGGAGAACTGACTCGATAACAAGGTTATGGCGTACCTAAGTCAAACTAAATTCCACCCATGCGGAGGAGACTTTGCTTTGAGTGCTTTGTTCAAGGGCGACATGACTGACTCTAGCTGCCAACAATAAATGGAAATGACGTCCCTGTTCCCGCTCTTTTTGTAATATTTAATAATTTTTTTTTGTCTTTTTCTGATAAGCCGGAAAAAGAATAAAAGAATGCTATGGTACAGTGGAAAGAACGAGTGTCGGTGAAACAGATGATCTAGTTCCTGGGAAAGGAACGTTCCTATGCTCAATGCAGGGAGGTGAAAAACTGGTCAGTGACACTCAAAGGTATGTTCCTTCCACGGATCAAGGTATGTCAAGCTGCAGAAGTCAAAGGTATGCAAGGTTGATTTTCCAGACGGCATGGTCAAAAGTTGGCTTAAAACACGAGTCCAAGTGAAGCCGGCTATAGGCCAAAAGGTGCAAATAGTCAACATGCAATGCATAAGTACAACTCAACACACATAGGAGCCTCTAGGGTATAAGGCCAGAACGAAACGAAGAAGCAAAGAAGAATGAGTATTCAACGCATAAGTCATGGCGGGACTACAGAGGACTCCCGAGCCTAGGGATGAAAAATCTGCATGAGTGCCAAGCGACAATAAGGTACTAACTAGGGCACCCATGATAAGGTAGGCTCTACCACACAAGTCATGATACTTCTAAGCAATGAGAAGGTTCCGCACCATAACTTGGCGGGGTCGATCCTAAGGCAAAATGGTAAAGGAAACTGATAAGTGCACAATGCAGGCGGAAACAACCTAACCTATATGCCAGTTTTGAGAACCAATACCTGTCAGAACGGACCAACCATAAACTTCCAAAGGAGAAATCTTCCAAGTTCTGTAAACATAAATAGGAACACTAGACACGAAGTTAATACATCCCACATATAAACTTCATATAATATCTTTGTGTTATAGAATACAAAACTTGAAAATGCGTACCTCATATATACAATATGGTACAGGGAACCACGCAACCTTTCGGCTTACGTATAATAGCTCTTCGGAATAAACCCCTTGCAGGGCTGAAACCAAGGACTCCTTTGGTAGTCATAACTCATGGCTTCAAAGAGTTCCTCCTGTGAAGGCAAAACAAGATCTGAGAAATCATGAGAACTACAAGGATCAAAAGAGGGAATTAAAGGGTCCCATGTCTCTATAGGAAGAATCTCTCGGTCAACTGCCGGGACCAAGTCCCAAGAAGGAGAATAATAAGTCAAAGGATCCTTCTTAGAAGCAATTGAACATTGAGGATTCAATGCCACATAATTCACCCGTGGCAGGGTAGAGTCTACTTGAACACTTGGAACAAACCAAGGGGCATTCTGCAGTAAAGTCGAATTAGGGTGATGATTATCAGATGCAAGCTGATCAATAGTGACAATATTCCCGTTATGAGGAAAGCACATTACTCGAAAGAGTGAAGACACCACAGCATTCATAGCATAGACATAATCACGCCCAAGTAGCATATTAAAGTCTAAAGGGCTATCAACCACCATCATATCGATTAAGACAGTCTTCCCACCTAAAGTGATAGGCACTTGAGGAAGAACACCCATAGATTCACCAGGTCTTCTATCATAGGCTAACAACTGACTCTGAGCTGTCAACAACTTTGGGGAACCCAAAGCTTTCCAAGTCAAAGAGGATATAATACTTGTAGAGGATCCTTCATCCACCATACATCGATAGACATTTGTGGAATTAACCCTGACCTTTATTTGGAAAGGTGTAGCGGAAGGAAGACGAGGCTCAACAAGACTATCCCAATCAAAGGAAACACTCTTAGAACTTGGAGGGGGAACATTCGAAGAAACCGGAATGCCCCCTATACTAGAAGACTCTGTACTAGAGATCAAACAGACTCTTTTGTTAGGCACTTCACCCCCCAAAAGAGGAGTGTAATCGGCCAGCGATTGCACTGACTCTACCACATTTTCAACCGATGGTTGATGGGATTGATGAGAAACCATATTAGATCTAGGAGCAGAAGTACTTTCAGACTCGGACCATATCCTTTGAACCTCTAGAATACCAGGGCATAAATGAGTAAGATGGTCTCCCTTGCATATCTTACAAGGGAACTTAGGTTTAAAACTTCTACGTCCAGGTTTCTTATCAACCTCCATTCCGCCAACATGACTAGCAGTGGTTTGCGGAGAGTCCTGAACATGACTTGCAGAGGTCGGTGACTCATTGCTAGTATGACTCGCAGTGACTAGACTCGTGCCCCAAGCATGACTCGCAGCGGCTGAAGACTCATCTCCAACATGACTCGCAGAGGTTGAAGATGAAGTGCTAGTATGACTTGCAGTGACTAGACTCGTGCCCCCAGCATGACTAGCAGCGGCTGAAGACTCATCTCCAACATGACTCGCAGAGGTTGAAGATGACAGGATAGAATTATTCTTCTTCTTTGACTTCCTGTTTCTCCTTTTTTTCGATTTCTTATCACAAGAAGGAGAAGAAGAAGGAATCCTAGATTTCTCTTTGAAAGAAGATGAACAATTAGCACCCATATGATGCCCCTGAAATAAAGCATTCATCTGAGAAGCTTCAAGAGCATTTGGAATATTCGGAGTGGACCACAGCCAAACGGGTAGTCCAACATTCAACCCAGGAATATTCAAAGTGGCCATCAAGGGAGTACCAACGTTTCCAAAGAAAGGAAAAGCACAAGGATCCCCTTTTGGAAGGGTACCTTGGTTGGTTTCCACAGGAATATTAGCCATAGTAAAATGATCCAAAGACCCTTCCCCTACGGGAATATAGAAATAACTCTTCAAAGAATATGGATAAGCAATCAAAACCTTTGCCCTTGAGGAGGCAACTCCACAACTTTTGAAAGAACAACCAAAAGCCTTTCAAGATCGGTAGAGCGGCAAGCCAGTCACTCAGAACACAAAGTCCAAATGTGACTAGACAAAAATATCTAAAGCCAACTATATACAAGGAGCAAAGAGCACTCACTATAAAGTCCCTAAAGAAACAGCCAGTCAAACAACTTCCAAGTATTTCCGCTCCGGGTGGTGAGGACCGGACACCAAAATACAAGAAAGTGGAGTCAAAGGGCCTTCCGAAGATAGTCTGGGATGATGAGGGCCCAGTCCTATCAGTGAAGGTATCAGAGGAAGTTACGCTGACCTCCTAAAAACAGCCTGCGCCGGTGCAAGCCCCAAAGCTTCGCAAGGGTGCCCTCCAGAAGTACTGTCGAGAGTGATACAACGTCGACCTCAGGTGCCACGGGATTCCCCTCCGCAGCCACCTATGCAGATCCCTAGGAGAGGCAACTATGGGTACCAACTCGTCGCAGAAGCCAGGCGGAACAGTCGTGAGGTAAGTTCGGACAAGTAGGAGAGGGGGTATCTCTCTTCCCTGTCTTCACAGACCCTCGTGCTTAACTCCCAGATCCGGAGCTTTCCTGGTCTTCCTAACGCTATTGGATTTACTCTCTTTAATCAGACTCTTATGTTTGACGTTTTGTGTGGCCTTGGAGAGTTAACTCTCCACTCGCCTATTCGAAGGCCCTAAAATCTTAAACTTGTTGGTGTAATAACTAAAACAAAAAGTTCTAGTGGATTTTAATTAAGCGCTTGATTTTATTAGGCTGTTCTTTAAGTCAAAGGTAACGAAAGTGAAACTTGTGGTGTTTTTAGGACGCAAAAAGAAACTATCCTAACTACATGCACATGCACTTTTTTGTTTCGATGAAGAGCAATTTCTATGAGGTTCAGATGTACTTCAAATTAAACAAAATTTTTTGCTTTCTTTTCAAACTCCACACTCACAAAAGCTAACAAAACTATGCATGCCTAAAAGAGGATGCAAAGCTATGCTAATGCAAGAACTATATGTGAATGCAAGATTTTAAGACTACTCTGCAAACAAAGAAGGAAAGTTGCTGCTTTACCAGATTTTGTCTTGCCACTAAAATGCTTAGATAGAAGATGATTTGTTACTAATCATGTCGTCCAAACAATAAAAACAAGTTTAAGATAAAAACAAAGCACTTTCACTTCGCAAAAAAAGGAAATCAAATGAGAAGCAAGTTTAAGAAAGCGAAACTCAAAAACTTTCAAAAGATTTTCTTTCAATCAAACCAAAAAGTCTTTTTTCAAAGGAAAACTCTCAAAAATACTGACACTAATGATTGATAAACAAGCCACCAAACACTTTTGTGAATTGACACCTTTCAAATGATGAAAACTCAACAAAAATAAAATGTGTTCGAAAATGCTTTTGACAATCAAAAGCAGCAATGAAAGTCCAAAATATCAAAAGACAAATTTCAAGAAAAATGGTAACAAACAAATTTCTCGAAAAGAAGGAGCAAATGGTCTCAAAAATGATTCCGTTAAGCAAACACAAATGTCACGAAAACAAAATGGACACAAAGATTGAAAACAATCTTCTCACTCTGCCGAAACAGAGCAATCAAGATTCTTAGACAGAAATCTTGTGTGTCAAAAATCAATGACGCTTGCAATCAACGAAAAACAAGAATAGAACTCCTTAAAACTAGAGAGAGTTCAGAACAAGATGCCCCCTGTCAAACAGGGAACTGTTACTGGAGAGATAACTGCTTGATACTGACCCAAACTACCAGAAAAACATTCAGCAAAAAGAAAAATTATAAATCTTGAAAATAATGTGATATACGCGCCTGCAAATATTTGCAGAATGCGTGTATACGCGACGGAAACTAAGGAAACATGCGTATACGCGGGTTCACTTAGTGCAACTAGCATATATACGCTTCTGTAATCCAGAAAAAAGGCGTATCTGAAGTCTTTCAAGAAAAATAAAAAAACACAGACTGAAAAACTGGCAAAGCTTGGATTTCAGGAAAATATCAGACAGTCAGAGCCAACAAACAGAGGGGCTGAGCCTTGATTGGCTTGAGGACTACCCAAACTAGGAACAGCAAGAGTGTTGTCCCCAGTGGAGTCGCCAATTCTGGTTTAAGGGAAAGTACCCCTAGGGTCCTTTGGGCTAAGACTCTACCAGACTGAAAATTGCTTATTTAAAGAAACACACACACAGCCATCATCTTTACTTTTAAGCAAATTCTAAGGTTTAGGGCACATACCAATGGTCCTACGTTCGAGAAGACCGTTAGGGTGCAAACCCTCCTTGGAGTTCCCTTCTTCTTCCTTTGACCTACAAGACAAACAAATCAAAGAACACAACAGTACCTGTACAAATACTTATGTATAAATCATCTTCATGCTATAAAGTTAGTTATAAAAGATCTCTAAGTAACCACTTTCACTAGAATTCAACACAAGAATTTCATAAGCATAAAGAAAGATTATTCGGGAACAAAGATGTGTTTCTTTATAAATAAAGGCAAATAAAGTACAGATATCGGAAAGATATCACCTGAACACCTTCAGCAGGCTCCAAGCAAGCTTCCTCCCGGATTCGTTCCAGCCTCAAGCTTTCGACAAGAGCTCCTTCCAAGTCCTACTCCAATGATGATACCAAGGATGAATGATCACCAATACACATGGAAACAAGGGTTTCCTATGCAAGATGGGGGAAGTGCAGACAGCACCAAGGACTTCAGACCTGATCTAAGGGAAAAATCTCAGCATAATAATCTTGCTCTCTTTTCTCTCTCCTCTCTCCCCCCTTGGCCTTCCCATTGATGTCTTTTTATACCCTCTCCAAAGTAGTTTTTTAGTTAGGAGTTGGTTGGGAACAGTTGGGCCACGGGCACTAACAGGTGATCCAGCAGGTAAACCCGCGATCACCGCCCGAAAAAGAGGAAATTATATATTTTTTAAGTGTTTTAATAGATACACGCGGGTTGGCTATGACAGACCCGCGTGTACACGCGTGTAACTCAGGGCAATGTCGCGTATAGGGAATAAAACACTGTTTTTTAAATTTTTGGACCAGGTCTGGAAGGAGGGGTTGCCCTAGGCCATGAGTGCAGCATCACAAACCATAAGAGTGGGATTTGGAGCTATAACAGAGGCTCCTAGGATGGCCAAACCCAAGGAAATTCAAATTCCTATGGAGGAGACGAATATTTAAAATTTGAACATGGCATCAATCTTCAATATTTCCATCAATACAATTATATCCCTGTAAGAAATGAAAGTGGAGCTGCAAAAATACAAACTATCTCCATATCAAGACTAAGAAAAATCCACCCCCAAAGGGAAATTTGACCTAGTACTCAAGAAAAATGATTAGGAAGCATTCCCCATGAATGTAGGACTTTTCCCACTCCAAAATCCCTCAAATAGTGGATCTGGTTCCCAATGCTACGAATCTGTGTTAAATGACAGGGAACACATTCCTAGATTTTGTCAATCATTGGAGCTCTAGAATCTATGCAATAATTTCATAATATCTTATTGATTTATTATTTAATATTGATCCTCCCATAGTAGGGAGTAAGTCTTTAAATTATCTCCTCTTCCAAATCTTCATAATCTGTCTAATATTCTCATAATATTCCACATAAATAAATAATATTAGGCACAAATATGGAATTATACATAAACCTTCCTAATGAACATATTAAAGTTAAAAATATGTTATCTAATGCAAAAAGATAGGTTTAATGTGTTGAAGAATGGTTAGATGGGCCTTAATTTATGTCTAATTTGGAGGCCCGTCACCAATATGTCATGGACCTGCTAGCGGATGTGTTGAACTCAGTGAAGTTGTTAGCCCTATCACCCTTAGACTGGAAATGCGACGAATTTTCCTGTGTAGCTGTAAATGGTATGGAAATATTAATGGGACATAGTGGTTGGAATTACATTCCCACTTGAAAGGGGATGTAGCCAGTTTAGTTGTGGAGAGTCTTGCTATAACTGTGTTGGAAATAGGGGAGGCTCTCATCCCATGTGTGTGGATGCTTCAAGTTTACATGCACATGATGTGCATGATCATCCTATTGATGATCATTGTTTTTCCATCAGTTTGGGGGTGAAAGGATGTGGAGTTAGTGAGCTTGTTATCCAACATTGATCAGAGGCTTGACAAGAATGCACTTAGGAACCGATTGTCCCTATCTGAGATAATGGACTGTGGGATCCCAAACTGTACTCATACTCATTTAAAAGATTTTATCACTGGATTCTAGTAATATACTCTTCTTGCAGGCCATTAGAATGGCTATCTTAGACAATTTTTCGACGACAATGAAGACACAGTTGTTGCCATGCTTGGTAGAAGGAAAGCCTCACATGTAATCCATGGAAATGGATTCCCAAGCCTGGATGGGAGAATGCATAGGAGTATACAGGCCTTGCTTATTTATTGTAGGTTTGGAAATGGTGTAGGTAGTGCAGGATCGGATTTACATCCCAACATCCTATCAAAGTTTTGACTAATAAAAATACTTTTACAGTACTACCACTATCTCTTCTATGCCAAAATGTCCAATGACACGATTGTAGTATGACTCCCAGATCATCTTGGCACACTAACTTGAAGTTACACATAAGTGTCCCAAGTGGCATAATAGTGCATCCTAGATGTGAAAGTTTGGAACCTTCTTACCTTCAAAGAGGATCTGTTACATGGTGCCGAATTCTGGATCACTGTTGTAAAGATGTGGCCATTCTGATGTCATGTGACCAATGACTCTCTGTCAGCTAAGGAAGTCTGCAACAATTTTGGTTTTTCCCTTCTTGTATTTAAGGTTTATATGTAATTGTTGCAGGTATGTGGACCATTTCTGATGGCAATCACTCTGCAAATTTCATTGTGTTTTTATGAATTTTAGGGGTTGGTGAACTATGTGGATGATCATTTCCTTCCCATTAATGTAATACCTCAATTTTCAGTAGACCTACATAATGGAGTACATATCTTTGTCATAGGTGGGATAATTTTAGACTATGTTTGAAAGTGTCTAATTGGAATATACCACCAGATTCACATGATGAGTAAGTACTGCACCAATAGCATAGTCAAAGGTATCTGTCTCAACCTCAAATGGTTTCTCTAGGTTTAGTAATGTGAGCACTAGTGAAGAGCAGAGCCGATACTTCAACTACGACTTCTATTTTTATTCGAACCAAAAGAACTCTTCTTTCGCTCCGCCCTTGGTGACTAGACTCAAATGCCAAGTGATATGAGATAAACCCCACACAAACCTACAGTAGACATTGGCAGGATCCAAAAAGTTGCGAAGCTCTGTTAGAGTGGTTGGGGTTGGCCAATCCCAAATAACTTGTAGCTTGGCTAGGTTCACATGCACACCACACTCATTAATGATGTACCCCAAATGTTAAACCTGGGTCATACCAAAAGCGCATTTCTTCATATTGGCAGAGAATTTATGTTGACGCATGGTTTGGAGGACCTCTCAAATATTGTGAATGCGCTCTTCCCAACTCTGGTTCAAGATCAACATGTCATCCAAAAACACTGCCATGAATGAGTTTATGAAGGTCTGCAAGATGTCATCCATAAACATCACACTGTTTTTGGGGGCATTCGTCAAACCGTTATGCATGACCAACAATTCGAAAATTCCCTCCTTGAATTTGAAAGTAATCTCCCACAGATTAGAGAGTTTGATTGGTGCCTCATGATAACCAAAATTCAATTCAATATTGCTAAAATATTTGGGCCCCTTGAGATAGTCCAAAAGGTCATGAATCCATGGGATTTGATACCTATTCTAGACAATGATATTATTCAACACCCAAGGGTTAATACATAGTCTCCAAGTCCCATCCTTCATTTGGTCCAACAAAATTGGGCTCCTACATGGTAATGAAATTGGCCTGATGTGCCCTTTCTGTAACAACCCCAGGTTAAAAGTTCATGTAATAAAGTTAACAAAGGAAAAAATAAGATGAAGGTCATGGGACACTTATTCCAAGCTTAACGTTGGGGAAAACATCCTAGTGAGTGTTCGTTTTGTTTATTATGGCTAAGGGAATTGGTAAAAGGAAAAGGAAAAGAGGCATTTATTTCCACTTATTTATGAAAATAATGGAAAATAGGAGAAAAGGAAGGTGAAAGGTCACAGGTTGCATGTCAGAAGGAAATTGAAATAAAATGAAGAAATTAGAGGCCTCAATGATAAAATGATTCTGATGATCAATTCATGGCTTTTGTCAGTTTAGTTTTGAGAGAACTCTCTTTATTATCTCTCTCTCATACTCTTGCATAAATAAATCATTCTTGGATAAATTTAGCATTGGAGAAAGGAAATCAAAGGAGGGACAAAGAAGGAAAAGGAAAGAAAAGATCAAGCAAGGAAGAGTTGGAATAAGCTGCTACAACATGACTAGTTGTAGGTATCGAGTTGGGCGTGTTATTTCCTTTCTAGTTCGGCATGCCTGGTACATGCATGTGTATATTTGGTTTTCTTGTTGTCATTTCCATGGGCTTTTCCAGGTGTGACAGCAGTTTCACCCTTTCCTTTCCATTTATGGATGGCTAGGGTGTGTTGGGGTTCTTTTACTTGGTTGAGCTAGATTGTTGCATGGTTTCGAAACTTAGTGGGGTGGTCTCAGGAAAACTCCCAAAGGCATAGGAATCGCTTGAGAAATAAATGGTGGTATACATGGTAAACCCATAAGGTGGAAATGGGAAAATTCCTTGTTGTTTAGGTGGAAAGATCCGAAGGCATCTATGGTTGTTTAGGGCCTAGTGATCCCTTGACCGGTATATGGAGGGATTGCGGCAAAGCCTCGTAGTGTATGTCTATTTTTTGGGCTTACGAATCACTTAACCGGTAATGGCGGGACTCATGGTAAATCCTGGTTGTACAGATGAGGGTTTCAGGCCTAGGAATCCCTTTACCATTAATGATGGGATACACGATAAAACAAGAGGAAGCCCTGGATAGTTTTGTTGTGAGTCCCACATTCATTCTTGGAATATGGCATGGGGGTGATTGGCTAAAATAAATATTTGGTCAAGTTGTATGTGGAAGTCTCTGACTTGGTACGATTTTGTATAAGAATAATAAGATTATTTCCTCTTGAGTTTTATTAGAGAATGTGCTTGGTTATTATGTGATTTAATGGTTGTTCTATCATTTTTATTATATTGGTTATATGTTGGTTATAATCATGGGTTTATGACAAACTTCAGTTATGGATCTCATCATGTTTTATTTAGAAAACGAATGGTTAATGAATGTATGACCTAATAGATGATAATATAGATATTATATGAGAGAATATATGATAATGACCACAAACTAGTGGTCAGTGGTCTATGTGGATGATCATTTCCTTCCCCATAATGTAATGCTTCCATTGTCAAAATAATTACACAATGGAATACATCTCTTTGTGATAGGAGGGATAATTTGAGTCTGTGTTTGAAAGTGTCTCACTTTGATATGACATCAGATTCCGCACGTTGAGTAAAAAATTGTTCATGGTGCTAAACCCACGAACATTCAGGGGATCTCCTCGGTATGAATTCCAAATAATAACTCACACCATTTGGTGTAGGAGTCCCATTCGGTATAAAGGCTCGGTTTCGAAATCCTTAAATATTTTCCTTGGTTGTAGCTGTCAGCATGAGAGAGGGGTGCAATGCCATCCTCAAAAAGCAAGGGAGGTGTGCCAGGTGAGTGTGTAGTTGCAACTGTGCCAAGGTTCTTCTATTACAAATCGAGGATAAAAGTGAGCCTCTAAGTGAGAGGTAATAGTGCCGCCCAGGAAGAGACACACATGAAGCAGAACAATTCATCTAACATCCAACAAAATAGTTCATAGAGGATGCCATGGTCATTACAACACATATATGTCTAATATCCTGCAGAATAGGCCACAAGGATGAGACATCAATAACAACCATTACAACACATTCTCAATAAGATAAGCACTAAAATAGCTTAAATAGTTTAGCTATCTTAGTACATGTGAAAGAAAACATGAAATATAAATGTTCACATAATACTCTTACAAACATTTGTAGTCCATGCATGAAAAATGTGTTGTCCTTAAAGGCTTATGTTATTAATAAAAAGTTCCAAGACACATTTTTACAATGTACATCACTAGCCCCAATAGTGGGACATTGAAGCCACTCCTTGCTCATTAAATAACTAGTTGATCTCTCAAATGCCTTGTGGGAAGAGCCAAGAAGAAAAGTCTCTTTCTCATACAAGGAGGGGGTATATATAACTAATGGGTGATGCTTCCCCTTTGTGACTCTTTGGCTACCCTCATGAATGTTAAACTTCCTATGACTTTTCAACTTACATGACTCACCATGTTCATGTGTGTCCTTTTGACTTCCACTTTATAATACATTTAAATACAATATACATGGTCCACAATAGTGAAATGGCATATGACCACTCATGACATGACACTGCTAACATGGACATCTTGGTGATGTGGAAATATCATGTCATTGTTTCTGCTACATGCTCAATGTCTTCTTGGATATGCTTTCTCTTCACCTCTGCATTGCTTGGTGATGTCGAGTCTTCAATGATGCTTAGTCTCCAATGGTAGTTGGAAAGTTGTGTCCGTTTGATTTCTCTCGATTGATCCACTTCTGAGTTTAGCTACAAGAGATTCTTTAGGCATGATTCCATCCTCTTCTCCTTCTTCATAATCTCTCCATAACTTGAAAGTGTACATGTTCCTGTAATTCATGACGGGACGAAATCAATCTGAAATCCCCCTAGTTGAAGATAATGCATTCCTATCTATGAAATGAGCCTAGGATATGTCATAGACTGGGGAGACGGGACTAGTCTATGACACCAACTCAAGAAAAGATAGAAAAGATAGATCAACGCCTTATAATTCAGCCTCTTCGAGGGGGAAACCTCCTTTACATTACATTAATGAACAATTCTTGGATGATACAAATGAAAATACCTCCTTTCTATATATAGGAGTCTAAGGGGTCATAACATAATTAGAGCTGACATAACAATAATAATGTAAGGGCACAATAATAACAATAGTGGGCTTCTATGGGGTACAATAGTAACAATATGGGCACTACATGGGTACATCAATATAATAAGTGGGTTATACTAATAACAATAAGGGGTTACACTAGTAGTATAGGGGCCTAACATGCCCCTCTCCTTCAAAAAGCATTGTCCTCAACGCTTGAGTAGTTCTTGATGCTTCTGTATAAAATTTTTGTCCTCCCATGTGGAATATTCAGCGGGTAAGTTCTTCCACTTGATGAGATACTCTGAAATTGATCGATTTCGTAGCTGTCGGGTTCTTGTTTCTGTGGCTGCTCCTAGTTCCAATATGATTTTTCTTTCCTCTTCAATTTCTAGCAATATTTTTTGAATTGGGATCTTTTGCAACTTTTGAATAAGTGGCCATACTTCTTCGTCCTTCTTCCATTCATCCTTTGTTTTGTTTATCCAATCTGGTTGGATAATATAAATAGCACAAAACAATGCTTCCACATCCTCATCCTTGAAGAGTCTTCCCATTCGGTAAGGTCGCAATTTTTTAAGTGCATGTAGTATTGCCAACATTTCCTTCTCATAAATAGCTTGCTTGAGATGTAGCAATAAAAATACCCAATCACCTACATCAAAACATTTTTCACTACGATGTTGATCTACCTGTTGTTTCGTTTGATTTTGCACCGAAGTGGTGTTATCCTTTAAAAGTTGGAGAACTTGTTGTTGATGCTCGATATGATCCTTCACTGCTTGAACCTTTTTCTTCTTGATATGTCCTTCTATCTCTAGAGTTTCAGGAGTGGTAATTTCTTCCAATCCTTTACAAGATATGGTCAGATTCATTTCTTGATGCTCGATGTGATCTTTCACTTCTTGAACATTTTTCTTCTTTATATGTCCTTCTATCTTGATAGTTTGAGGAGTGGTAATATCGAACAATGAATTACAAGATATGGTTGGATTCATTTCTTCTTTCTCGATGTGATATTTCACTTCTTGCACCTTTTTCTTCTTGATATGTCCTTCTATATTGAGAGTTTGAGGAGTGGTAATTCTTGCCAATGCTTTACAAGATATGGTCTGATTCATTTCTTCTTTCTCTGGGGTGGGGTCCTGGCGTATATCTTCTTCTTTTTTTGTTTCTTGATCCTTTTCTTCCTCCTCTTCATATTCTATGTAAAATAATTTCTTCTCAGCACACTTATGACCTTTAGTGCATTTGCTATCACAATTGTAACAAAGCCCTTTTTCTCTTTTTTCTTCCAATTGTTGTGGTGTAACCCTTGTAGGTTGTGGAAGGCTAGGAGAAACAACAGTTCCATATTTATAGTTGTGAGGGGTACACTTCTTGGTTTCCATAATTTTTCCTTCCACTATGTCACAAAGACCTTTTACTCTTTCCAATTGTTGTGGTGTTGCTCTAAAGAAGGTGTTGCTCTTTGTATCCTCATAATGTGCTATCATTTCCTCCATGAAAATTGACCACGTAACAAGTTGTTTACGAGAACAAAGCCCTTTGTACCATAAAAATTGATCTGGTTCTAAATATTAAGATGCAATACATACCTTTTGTAACAGTTGTACACCATGTAGATCAAAATATTGCTCCATCTGAAGTATCCAATTTACCGGATCTTTGCCATCAAACTTCCTCATCTTGCTTTTTCTTGATTTTAGGAGCTCGACCTTGAAACGACTGTAACTTTGTACTTTTGGATCTTGAAGTTCTAAAATTGTGACCTATAGTAGCCCTCTGTGTCCTCTTTCTAATTCCACCAGTCTGATCCAAATTGGATTCTCCAAGAAAGAGTTATACACAATCTCCCAAGATGACCAGATTATAGACCTTTCCAAAAGAGCGAAGTTGTATGAAGTGCCACGTGTAGAATTTTTGATATTTTGTTATGAAAAAGATATAAAAGAAACTACACTCTGTCTTCTTTCTATACCTTCTTACGAAATTTCTATTTGATTCTCAGAGAGAAAGTTATGACGATTTTTACCAGGTCACCTGTTTTGAATGTAATTCAGCAGTCTGCAAAAAGACCAACTTCCTCAGATCATATCTCCGCAAATGTCGTGCGAAAAGCTCAGAAATTCGCACCAAAGGTTCAGCGCTATTTCTTCTCAAATGGGTTTTTTTGCAACTTCTGAAACGTCACAGAAAAAAAGTTATAGCTAAAATGCCACGATGAGCTGTTTGGAGCAGCGAAACCCTAGAATCTAAAGCTCTGATACCAAATGTTATGAAACCAACTCATGAAAAGATAGAAAAGATAGATCAACGCCTTAGAATTTAGCCTCTTCAAGGGGGCAACCTCCTTTACATTACATAAATGAAAAATTCTTGGATGATACAAATGAAAATACCTCCTTTCTATATATCGGAGTCTAAGGGTTCATAACATAATCAGAGCTGACATAACAATAATAATGTAAGGGGACAATAATAACAATAGTGGGCTTCTATGGGGTATAATAGTAACAATATGGGCACTACATGGGTACATCAATATAATAAGTGGGTTATACTAATAACAATAAGGGGTTACACTAGTAGTATAGGGGCCTAACAGACTATGCATTGCACAATTACAACAGTCAGGGAGAGAGCTTGGGCTCTGAGACTGCACAATGTGCATCTCATGGAGGTTTGAATGACATAACTATGCAATTCCTGGAGGGATGGGAGTCCAACTGAGGGAAAGGAAACTGGGAGAGGAATATGTGCAGTTTTGGATTCCACGTTAGGGTGCTCTTCTGCACATTTCAAATTTCCAACAGACAAGGCAGAGGCTTGAGGATTGAATATGCAAAGTGCACAATTCAAGGCATATTAGGAGACACAACTGCACAATTATGGGGGTCAATATCGGGAGTTGGCAATAGGAATTACACAAAGTAATAGCCCTGGGGGATAGGTATTATGGATTGTGTAGTTCCATGAAGTAAGTTCACAACATAGCGGGCTAAGGCTGGGGAGTGCACAGTTCAATCAGGGCCCAGTGAAGCTAAGTTGCTCGGCCGAGAGTATTTTATCAAAATGGCTAAGTGTGGGATGGGTGATGAACTGTGATGAACCTTGACTATGATCACACACTTAACCATACTTTAACGACATGACAACATAGACCATCAGGTCACATACAAAAATCATTTCCCTCCGTGTGACTTCCTCGCGACAAGATACGACAAGTGCGACACTTGAGATAGGATTTAGGACGACCGTGACAACACTTTTGCAACAGTTCTCAAGAATTTGTGTATAGATATGAGAGATGTTTACATGGTTTTGAAAGCTCATATATACAAAGACAAAAATTTGAAACTATCAGAAAAGGCTTGCAAACGTTGCACAACTCCCAAACATTGCAAAAGACGACAATTAACCCAACATGCAAAAGTGACTAAAGCACTGCAAGAAAGCTCATGAAATGAGCTATAGTTTCTACAAAAAAAATGTAAAATACCAAGGAAGGATCTAAAATTAAGTTTAATCCAAAATTTTGGAGGGTGTTTCATCAACTACAACACTTGGCGACACACTAGTTGAACTCAAACATCTTTGTCTTGGTTAACTTCTTCTGTGTAGGGCCTTGGTTCTCCCAGGAGTATTGGTTCATCATGCAAATTACTTTGACCTTCCCAATTACCCCACGAATAGACATGGTCCCTCTATACCTTCTTAGTTGAACACAACATAAGGTTCAACATAATAACATCGTTTCGACTTGGGAAAGGTAGTGTAGCTCACAAGCTTAAGATTTTCAGAGTATAATTTTTCATCCCTAGTATTTCTCCACTGCTAGTAGATGTGGAAAGTACCACGATAGAGTCACATAGTAACACAAACATTTATCTGCTACTAACAAGATTTGAAAATACCCTCGCATAGTTCCTTTCTTCACCTCTCTGTGTAGGAAGCCTTTCTCTTCTTTCGCCTTTATTTTTTTATTTAAAGAGAATTGTGCATTGACACTTATTTATTTTGGTGTGGAATAGGGATCCAAACTTATCAAGAGAAGAAGATGTTGTTCCTCTAGAGAAGCATATAGAGACCTATGATTTAGGTTTGATGGTTTGGATTTCCCGTTACTCTGTTTCTACTAGTTAGATAAGGTTGACAAAAAAAGAAGCAGAATAAATTGAGTATAGGCATGAGGTTTCTCGACTAGACATGGGTTCACGGTTGGACCAAAAATAAACTTACGGATGGATTATATTTTCTATCGGAACTTAATCAGCCAAAATATGTAACCAACCTAAGGAAGATGGACAAAAGGCTAGCCAAATTTTGAATTGTTGCAAGCCTCTTTAGAGTTTAGCCACACACATACTTAGAAGTCACGTTATACTCATGCATAACACTTATTCACATAACAGAAACCAACACACCGATTCAAGCAAACAAATAAGCAACAAAAGGAAATACTATGTACATAGTGTAGGGAAGGCCCGAGATTTTCATTGAAAATATTATTCCAAGTCTTGGCCATTGATAAGGAGAGAGTCAATCTTGCCATCAAGTGATTGAAGATGATATGTGTGTTATCCAAGCTTCTCCTGCACCATGAATGACCCAATCCATAGGGACTGAAATTTAATGTGTTTTCCTTTGTCCTCGTGGGATTTGTCCCACTTTAAGACTAAGTCACCCACACTATCTTTTTCCCCTTTAGACCTCTTGTCAAACCACCTCTTGATATGAATCTGGTGAAGTGAAAAAATTTCTTTAGCTTTCAATCTTTCTTCTTGCAACTTATGAAGAGTGTCCATCCTTCATTGAACTAACAAACACGGCTTTCTTTGGGATTTTTTTGATAGTTGGAGAGAAGGCAAGTGGATGTTTGAAGGGAGGATGAATTATTTTCTATACACCAGGAAGTAAGGGTAGGTGTTATGGGAATTTTTTGGCATGACTCGATCCGCCCATAAGGCATTCACCAAAGCAGAGTGCATGTTTTGCTGTTAAGGAAATATTGTATTTTTGATAATGCAAATATGGTTCTTGTTTGTGGATTCAGCAAGACCATTCCCTTGTAGAAAATAATTGGCTAAATGTTTGAATATGATACCATTTTCCAATTCAAAATCATAGAGTCTTAATGATTAAAAGTATGTTGCATTTTCCAAAACAAGTGATATAGGAACGTCAAACCTGGATATAATGTTTTGCTGGAGAATGTTGATGACTTCCTGATCATTCACCTGTTTGAGTAGGACTTCTTCTGTCCACTACATTAAATAATATTTAGTAGTTAAAATGTGGTGATGCTCCTTTGACGGTTGTGGGAAAATTTCCCCAATAATGTCCAAGCCCCACTATTAAAAATGTTCTTCCACTACAATGGGCTGCAATGGGTGGCTGATTTCTTGTCTCTGTCAGCACACCTTTGAAAGAGAAGAAGCTTGCGGGAGTGATCATGAGAATATCTGAATAATGTAGGTAAAATCTATCTCGCATAACCTTATGCGCTGTATTGCTTCCTTAAAAGTGTCCCCTAGTTGGTCCGTCGTGGAGATCACATGATACTTTTTTTGAATCATTCCCCTCCAAACACCTGAGAAATACTTCGTTGTGCTGCTTTTTGAACAACACGCCATGCACAAACTGATAAAATAATGCTTTAAGTATGAGTGCCCTCTTCTATTGTGTAGAAAAGTGAGAGGGAAGTGAGTCATGCTCAAGGTATTCGCACACATCCGTGTACTAAGATTTTATGCTTATAGTGGTGGAGGCTCGCTCAACATTATATATCTCAATTTCTTGCTCCCATCCTGAGAGCTCTTCTTATTCCTCCTTCACATTTACCTCTTCTACTTCTAGTTGGAAAATACCATGTTCCTTGACTACGTGAGCTCGCTTGATTTCTATATAATACTCTTGTAACTTGGTCATCTAGTTCGCTCTCCTTTCACTCAGCTCTTGTTGAAAAAGAAAGCGATCTGATTGTTGGGAGTAGTACAAAGATAACAAAATGGTTCTTCAATAGATAGGGCCTAAAATGATTTACCACCTTTTATACAACATAAACCTATTTTTGCACGACGGGTTGTTAAGATTGGGTCCTTGCAGACTTGCGCTCATGAATGAGATAGGTCGCTCATTATTCAATTCATCCTTTTGAGTGAGTACAACAACAAGAGAGGTAGTAGAAGCAAAAGTGTAGAGCAAGAAATATTTACTGAAGTCTAGGATGTACAATGTGAATGCTTCTGCTATAACCTAGTTAATATGAGAAAACATGTCCTTTTCCCTTTTATCCTATTTGTTGACTAGGTCCTTTTTCAACATCTCCTGTACTGGTTTGATAATTTGGGCATAGTAAGAGATGAAATTATGGGGGAAATTGATCTTCCCCAAGAAAGATGACATGGGTTTCTTATTAACTAGGAAGGGAATCTACGTGATTTTCCTAATGTTGTTGGGGTTATAACACCCTCCTCCCACATCCACCCAAGTCACCATGCAAATTGGGGTAAACATGAGACGAGAGGCTACTATGATTAGATTCGACCTCATATGTGACCTTAAGTGGAATCGACGGAAACATCACACACAGTCATCCAACATTAGAAACAGAACTGGAAGGAGACATGTTAGCCACTTAGACAACATATCCCTGGGTCCCACTATTATTTTCGATCTCTTCTACCATAGTCGCTTTCATGCTATAGGCAAGGGAGTGACCAACAACCCAAAGTTTCTCTCATAGTCTTGCCTACTATTCACTAGAGACCAAAATTTCGAGTTCTATGCTAGTGACCCCGGGACTTATGCCACTTTTTCAACCCCAGAGCCGAGGCCACTGGCTAGAATGGAGTGATAGATTGAAATCAGTAAGAATACATGGAAACAATGATGCAAAAAAAATAAGTCAAACAAGACCTTTATCAAACCCCTACTATCCATGCTATGCATTTCATCAAACATATCATCAACATGTAACCTATAGGTTTAAACAAAATAATTAAGTGCAGGGATCTCATACTTATCTTAGAATCACTATGAAACATTGTTCCCTCATGTCATTTGTTGCATTATCATCTATTAGGACATAGATACATTATCCACTCATTTACAATTAAAAACGTGTTGAGGGCCATACATAGTTGTTGTCTTAAAATATACTTATAACCAACATAATAGGAATAAAATTACCATAAACACATGAGCCATCAAAATCGACATATACATCAATACATTTGTACATGGAAATCAAGGGAATGAATTTCTCATTAACGAATGGAATTAACTAATCAGAAATGGGACTACCATGTTCCACCCGACCATAAAATGGCTAAGACAAATCTCTCTTTAGCAACCCATCCCCATGCATTGTTCCAAGCATGAATGTGGGACTCAAACCAAAAGAACCAACCAAGGCATACCGAGGCTAAACCACCTCACCCTCATCAACATAATTCAGGCTTTAAGGTAATCCATCTTGGATCACTAGGCGAACAAAATGGACACATCATAACAGGCTTTATCGTGATCTTTACCTGCTCACTAGGCTAAACAAGCATGGATGCCACCAGATTTCTCCACCTACACCGTGAGGAATTTTCCTATCTCCTAGTCTCTCAAGCTTTACCGCAATCGAAACCCACATCATAAGGCCCTAAATCGAAACATGTCTCCAGGATCTGTAGAATATCCCAAACCTAGGATTAATAGGACCAATGGAGAGAAAGACACCTCTTGGCTTTATCGTATATGCCGCCATTCACCAGCAATTGTTCCTAGGCCCACTGAGGCAACACAATCCTAGCTTTATCGCAACAGAGTGTCTAGCTCAGGGGTAACTAGGCCAGTGTCTTTACCATGATCCACAGTCCAGTTTAGGGACCACTAAGCCATGCACTCTATCATTCAGAAATCCACCCCACTCAGCTTCGAATCCATTCGACAATCCAGCTCAACCAAAACATGAGAACCCCATCACACCATGGTTATCCGAAAATGGCAAGGCTAGGCTCAAAACATTGTTACACTTGGAAAAACCCATCCCTGATAGAAAAGAACCACCTGAAATACCATGCATCCCAAATCTAGCAAGAAAAATACATGTGCAAGTCGATACCTGTGATGAAGGTTGGTGTAGTTGTTTGATCCTAGCTTTCCCTGCTTGATATTTTCTTCCTCTTTCCTTCTTTATCTTTCATGCTCCAATGCCAAACTTTCTCCAAGAAAATCTAAGTGCCCAAGGGTATCAGAGAGAGAGAGAGAATAATAAGAGAGATCCAAAAATGAACAAATCAAACTTTCCAACTGATCCTCAGAAATCCTTTTTTATCAATGAGGCCTCTATTTTCTTCATTTTCCACTATTTTCCTTTATTTTCCTCCTCACATGCAACCTGTGACCTTTTACCTTCCTTTTCTCCTAATTTCCATTATTTTCATAAATAAATGTGCCAAAAATTCCATTTTTCCTTTCCAAAGCCTTAGTCATTTCGTTTGCCAATTTACTTAGCCATAAACAACCAAACAAACACCCACACTAGAATGCCATGCCCAACATTCAACTTGGAATACATTTCCCATCATCTGTGGTGTTTATATCTTTTTAGATGGAATTTTCACCAATGCTGTTATAGATGCGCACCCCTTGGGGGACATCGTCCTTGGTGTTCAATCACACATATACCTTAGTAACCTGTCGAAAGAATACATAATTCTCATGGAGATTTATAACACATATCAATGTAGTATTTATAATGAAAAAATCACTTAAAAGAAAAACATCATGACAACATGACAACATACCGCAAAGTGGAGCTTTATAACACAACTCATTACAATATTTACAATAACCACATATACACATATGCACATTTGCTAAACCAAGAAATAAAGGATACGTGTCTACATTTGCAACAAGGAAATCCATAGGCTCACACCTCCACCCTCAAAGTAATACTAGGATTTACCTTCTTCCCGGGAAGTCCATAATCCACTACAGAGTCAAATCTGCATCTAATGTCCAGCGCTACAATCTCATGCCACCTGTCCTCTAAGTAAATAGTTATTGACTCATTGTTCCAGGGACCACTCCCAGTGTGCACCTGGTTCCATCTGGAAATGCTAATGACCCAAACAAATCCATCCTTGGCCTTCCCTTCTCTGCTACACAGTCCATGCAGTCACTCACCTTCTAGGTTCCATTGGCACCCCCATCCTAGGTAGTCCATCCCTTGGAAAGGCTTCCTCACATTGGAAGATACAAAAACAAAGGCATATACCTTCCTCAAAACAATCATACCGATCATATCATGCTCATGGAAATCAATGGACACTCTTGGGTACCAGTGTCCCACAATGGCCCTATTCCTGAATTCTTTACCAACACACTACTGCATGTTCTGATTCTTTTCACTCCTGCTATTGACTCTTGCAGTCGATCTCAACCACCCAACCAGGCATGTTCATGCATTCCTATTCCAAGCACATAATTTCCATTAGATTCAAAATAAATTGAAATAACCTCAAATCATAGCTCATTGGTAGCTTGTCAGTAAGGCACACTTGCAATTTTCTTTGCTTCCTATCACAACAAGTAAAACTAACCTTTTGTTCAAAACATCATGTATAAACATATCACATATGGTTAGATCAAAACAAAACCATCATAGATCAACATCATAAATCACATGGAACCATCATAAACAAGAATCATAGATCACATATTATAAATCACATGCATAGTAAAAATGAAATAATATACCAATACTTATCCTTTCATCAACCCTTAGCTTCTACCTCTGTCTTTATTCCATACATACTCTGGAGCTATTGTCACACCCGACAATAACCCAATGCCTTCCCCTCAACCATGTGCATGTACACATAATGTGTTTCACACACA
Source organism: Pinus tabuliformis (assembly GCA_031772625.1). Lineage (NCBI taxonomy): Eukaryota > Viridiplantae > Streptophyta > Pinopsida > Pinales > Pinaceae > Pinus > Pinus tabuliformis. Next base: position 1,654,723,100 of record CM062819.1, read on the forward strand.
TACAATCACACACTGCATACAACACCATGCAGTACATGCACCTATGCCGAACGTACAACACATACACCTACACCCATGAACAAAAGAACACAAATTCATATATAGAGTACAACAAAATGAATGCATATGTCATGATACCATGAACACACAATGCACATACATAGTGTCTCATTCTCGCAACACAACATGTATGATATGCACTCAATCCCACATGTACAACAATACCACATGTACAAAGCACCACTTGCACAATGTGTACACAATGCCACATGTACACTGTACCATTGTATAATGTGTACACAATACCACATGTACATAGTACCACACACACGACATGTACAAAACACAACATGTACAAAGTGCCACATGCATGACATGTAGACATCACCACCTGCACACATCGTCACTTGTACAACATGTACACAACATCACATGCACACAACACCACTTGTAAAATCATGCACACCACACCATATGTACATAGAACCACATGTAAAACATGCATGTAATGCCACATGCACATAACACTCCATATCTAACATGTACATAACATCATCTGTACACAACATCGCATATCACACATGCACAAAGAACCATATACAAACAACACCTCATATCCATCATGCACATAGTACACTATATACACAACAACATATATCCAAGATGTACATGGCACCATCTATACCCAACACTGAATATGCAACATTCATACAACATTATCTGTACTAACACCCTATACATAACATTGCATAAACAAAAGGTACACTCACTAAATATACACCACACCGCATGCACACAACATTACAAATGAAACATGTACAACATATACAACATATGCACAATAGTAATACCACACATGCGAAACCACACTGACTCTACCAAGAAACCCTGCTTCCAGTGTCTTATCCATTCTTGTCCTAGCATTCCACAGACCACACTGCTTTCATTTTGCTAATGTATCCCTCAGTATAATCTGTCCATAACATAAGCATAGGCATAATACAAGATAAAATATAAATTCATATTCACATGATACTAACCTCATATATTTTTCATTTCTACTCTTCCCACTTTATTTCCCATAGCCAATAACTTTTTCATGCCATTCGCCTACATAAGCAATCATTTTTCCATAGGAACGATTATTGATGATCTATCAAATAGTGACATAAATACATGGATACAAACATACATATATGTAAACATTAGCACAAACAATCATGATCCTGCGAGACAACGATATGCATACATACATATAAGCACACATAAATGTTAGCTTTAATAATAACAATCCATGATGACCCTATCAAATATGACATACATACACGCCCACATGTATACATATATAAGCATCAGCATAATCATGGTCATAACATAATTACCAGATATCAAGGTCAAGGATCAGGAGAACTTCCTTTATTCATGCAACATTAAGAATAATCATTTCAAACATAGCCAAGAGATCGAACGCCTCAGATCCATTCACTTTAACTTTACTATTACCTTTCTCATGACTATACTGCCACTGTCCATTTACACCAATGGACTAAACCAATCTAATCGATTGTCATAGTCTTACCTTTTGTTGCACTTACTCCTGCACAGAGCTTCATTTGAATCTCACATTACCTATGGGTACCACCCAATTCTCCTTGAGCTCCATCAACTTTCCTCTTTTCCCAACCAATTCCCAAGACTCAAGCATAAAAGGCAATACCAAGAAATAAACAAGAAGCAAAACTATGAAAACCAATAGAAACACAACACTGCAAGAAAGTGGCATAGATATACACCAGACACAATCAAGATTGCAATCAAGCTTAACAACCACAAAGACCAAAATCACAAGACTAACAATAGACAACATGACTCAATCCCCATAGTTCCCAAGGAAAGCTCGGCGTGAGCCTTCTTCGATATTTCATGGCAATCTCTCTTTCCATGCAACTCAATACATCATGCTGACCTTAACACATAACTTTTAGTTCATAAATAAACATAACAATAAACCATTTACCTCATATTGTTGTGCCAAGCATGTTTCTTCCAACTGGAGACATCCACACCATCTCTCAAGGGATTCCAATCCTTTGACAAATCCACCTACATGTACATGTTCATGAATATAGCATGTATTCACATAATGTCTGACAATATTATGGTTAAGAATACTTCCTGTAGGAAAATCACTCATTCATTTGGAATTAGGGTTTCCAAACATAGCCAAAGAAATTGTTGCCCAATTCCTTTCCTTTACCTTTCTACCTTACTACAATCTAGGCTTAGTTATATAAACACATCAACTATTACCTGGTCATGTTAATGCAAAGCATGTTTCCTACAATTTCTCACACATGTAAACGACATGTTACAAATATCAAGACAATAATATCTAACAATTTGAAATAATCCTTTTCCAAGACTAACAATCATGTCATAATCCATAGTCAACTGATAGTCATTAAACATAATGCTACAAAGTTTGTCACCTACATTCAAGTACATATCAACTGTCTCAACACATATGTATTAGTACAATAATCTTAAAACAAGATCATTTGAACACATACTCATACTATGAAATCCATAAAACATTCAACCAACTTTCAACCATACCATGTTAAATAAATTAAATAGACAACATTATCAAATATTTAAGTACCAAATATACAACATAACCAAACTCATACCTTAATGTATCTCACAGGAGGAAATATTGTCTATAAAATCAATCCAGGTTAGCATGATACAACTTCACGAAATATTAACTCAAACATAAATCATGATATGCATAGGAGTAACTAACTAACATGTTCACATCATAAGATCATAAGCATTTGTTTTTCATGCATAACAATCACATATGTACGATCAGTCTAGATTAATACGACACCATATCATAAATATGTCGTCTCATACTTGAATATTGCAACCATAGCCATCTGCATAGGTCGAACCGGGTTAACGCAATACATATATCATCAAGATATTCAATGCAATGAACATAACCATCACGCATATGACCAATCTAAATTACAACATCAAGATCTCAATGAAATAACCCTAATCATCAAGTTACTAGCATATAGAAACAATAATATATATATCATGCTCATCAACAACATATAACCTAATAATCATGTTATCTAACATAAAACAACAATAAAAATGCATATAATCAGAGGTTACTGTCATTCTTGATTATCCTACACATGAGCTTATAACTACACTAATCAACTAACATCTACCATTTACATAACCATAACATCAAAAGACATTGTTGTATTGAGGCTTCTGTGATCCATATCAAGTTCATGAGAGATTTTTTGGCGTAAATCACATGATATTTCATTTGTCGACGCGTTTCGAACCAACTAGTGTGGTTCATCGTCAAGACAAGTTGAAGAATCAGATCTAGGTTTCATGTTAAATAGATAGAGCAAAACATCCAACAGCTATAATTTTTTACTAGGCAACGGCTATATTGACTAGCTAATGGCTATATTTGACTAGGAAACAGCTAGTTGGACCGTTCTCAGGGAAAAAGGAGCATAACTGTATTTAATTAAAAATTAAAAATTAAAATAAGTTAAAGTTATGGATTTAAATAATTATTAAATTAATAGTTAGTTATACTATTATTAAATTAAAATTTAATGGGAATATGAATCTACATAAAAGGTATTATCAATTCAATATTTATTTTAATTTTTATTATATATATATATATATATATATATATATATATATATATATATATATAATAAAATATTAGAATTAATTAATTTAGGTATCATATAATAAGAATAATAATTTATTTAATTGTTAAATTGTTTACTTCTTTTTAATTATAAATTAACATATTATCGTAGATAGAGTTCAATATCAAAGTAATTATTAGGTTAGAATTTAGAATATAACTAATAGCTTAAACTAAATGCTATTAAAGTCTCTTATACTATATAAACAACCCACCAAAGAGGATCAAAGAACAAAGGTAAAAGAGAGACGGTTAAAGGATAACAAGGGGAAACTAACCTATAAGAAAACTAGAACAAGCTATACCTTTGTTCTTTGATCCTCTTTGGTGGGTTGTTTATATAGTATAAGAGACTTTAATAGCATTTAGTTTAAGCTATTAGTTATATTCTAGATTTTAACTTAATAATTACTTTGATATTGAACTCGATCTATGATAATATTTTAATTTATAATTAAAAATAAGTAAACAATTTAACAATTAAATAAATATTTATTCTTACTATATGATACCTAAATTAATTTATTCTAATATTTTAGTGTATATATATATATATATATATAAATATTGAATTAATAATACCTTTTGTGTAGATTCATATTCCCATTAAATTTTAATTTAATAATAGTATAACTAAATATTAATTTAATAATTATTTAAATCCATAACTTTAACTTATTTTAATTTTTAATTTTTAATTAAATACAATTATGCTCCTTTTTCCCTCAGAACGGTCCAACTAGCTATTTCCTAGTCAAATATAGTCGTTAGCTAGTCAACATAGCCATTGCCTGGTCAAAAATTATAGCCGTTGGATGTTCTGCTCTGTCTATTTAACATGCAACCTAGATCTGATTCCCCAACTTGTCTTGATGTTGAACCAAACTAGATGGTTTGAAATGCGTCGACAAATGAAATATCATGTGATTTACACCGAAAAATCAAAAGACATGTACATAAATGTAATGTATATAACCCTAATACATATGACAATCCTTAACCTACATACTTGCTTGCCCAATATACAAACCTATATGACGACATGCTCTTGCCTCGAGGTCTAATGTTACAACTTCATTTTGATGATCTACAGCTCTTGCTTTACCTCATTCAACACATTAGAATCATAACATACCAATAGCACCATTATGACCAAAACTGTAGACCATGACTTCACAAGGCATGTTTTCCTACTATTCATGCATAACTACAACCAACACCATACATGCATAACAACTGCATATGGACATATAACACATCAGCACAAAACCATATACACATCCTCCTAGCTAGAGTCCAATCATCAATGCATGACCATATCAACTTCGCAAACCATGACGTCATGCATGAAACCCTACTGTATGAATTTCCACGTGAAACCATCAACATGCATAAGTAATTCATAATCAACTAAACACATGTAGTCGAGCATAAGTGATCAATTCTTGTAATAAACCTACAAGACTAATAAATGTAATCAAAATATTCAATAATGTAACCTAACATAGAAGGATGTAAGTAGGTGAAATAAATCAACATGTAAGCAACATATAACCATATGTAACCAATCATATGCTCATAACGATGCATTCCACAAAATCAACATCAAGTTCCTCATGAAAACCTTACTACCACCACGATCAACATTATGCAATGCAACGAGCGCATGGATTTCAAGTGTAATAGACACACATGCAACTGACAAGCATGAATGACCAACACACACCACCCGTCTAATTGAAGAGTTGAATCCTACTCTGATGCCACTTTGTAACAACCTCCTCCCACATCCACCCACGTAACCATGCCAACCGTGGTAAATATGAGATCAGAGGCTACTATGATCAGATTCGATCTCCTATGTGACCTTAAGGAAGTGGAGTCGATGGAAACATCACACAAAGTCATCCAACATCAGCAACAGAATTGTCAGGAGACATGTCAGCCACTAAATAGCATGTCCTTGGGTCCCATTGTTGTTCTGAATCTCTTCTGCCATAGTCGCTCTCATGCTATGGGATAGGGAGTGACCAACAACCCAAAGTTTCCCTCATAGGCTTGCCTACCAGTGACTAGAGACTAGAATTTCTAGTTTTGTTCCAGCGACTTCGCAATTTAAGAAACTTTTTCTAGCCCAAAGCCCAGGCTACTTCCTAGAATGGAGTGATAGCTTTAAATAAGTAAAAATATAGGGAAACAATGATGCAAAAGAAATAATTCAAACAACACCTTTATGAGACACTCACTAGCCATGCTAGGAATTTCATCAAACATATCATCAACATGTAACCTACAGGTGTAAACAACATAATTAAGTGTAGGGATCTTATATTTTTCTGAGAATTTCCATGTAACATTGTTCCCTTATGTCGTTTGATGCATTATCATCTATTAGGCCACAGATACACTATCCATTAATTTACAAGTAAAAACATGCTAAGGGTCGTACATTGTTGTTGTCATAAAATATACATATAACCAACATAATAGGAACAAAATTATGATAAACATATTAGCCATTAGAATCCACATATACATCAATACTTTTGCACATGGAAATAAAGGGAATGAATTTCTCATTAGTTAATGCAATTAACTAACCAGAGATGGGACTACCACGTTCCACCCAACCATAGAATGGCTGAGCCAAATCTCTCTTCAGCCATTCACCCTCATGCCATATTCCAAGCATGAATGTGGGACTCAAACCAAAAGAACCAACCAGGGCATACCGAGGCTAAACCACCGCACCCTCATGCATAGAAACCGGGCTTTACCATAATCACTAGGACAACACAATGAACACATGATAACAGGATTTACCATGATATGCACCCGATCACTAGGCCAAACATGCATGGATGCCACCATATTTGTCCACCTATACCATGAGGAATTTTCATGTCTCCTAGTCTCTCAAGCTTTACCGCAATCCAAACCCGAATCATAAGGCCCTAAATCTAGACCCACTCTCCAGGCTTTGAAGCATATCCCAAACCTGAGATTACTAGGCCCAATAGAGAGCAAAACACCTTTCGGCTTTACCGTATATCCTTCCATTCATCGACAAGGATTCCTAGGTCCACCGAGGCAACACCCTCCTGGATTTACCGCAACCCACAATATGGCTTAGGGGTGACTAGGAAAGTGGCTTTACTGTGATCCACAGTCCAGTTCAGGGAAAAATAGGCCATGTGATCTATCATTCGGAAATCCACCCCACTGAGCTTCAAATACATGCGACAATCCAGCTCAACCAAAACATGAGAATCCCATAACACCATGTCTATCTTGAAATGGCAAGGCTAGGCTCAAAACACCGTTGCACTAGGAAAAACCCTTGCCATGATAGAAAATAAGCACATGCAATACCATGCATGCCAAATATAGCAAGGAAACTACACATGCAATTCGATACCTACAAGGAAGTGTATTGTAGTTGTTTGATCTTGCATTTCCCTACTTGATCTTTTCTTCCTCTTTCCTCATTTTCTTTTCTTTCTCCAATGCCAAAATTGCTTCAATAAACTCTAGTGTCCAAGAGTATGAGAGAGAGAGAGAGAGATAATAATGAGAGAGATCCAACACTGAACCGATCAAGGTTGCCAATTGATCCTCAAAATCCCTTTTGTCAACGAGGCCTCTATTTTCTTCATTTTCCATTATTATCCTTCATTTTCCTCCTCACATGCAACCTGTGAATTTTCACCTTCCTTTCCTCCTAATTTCCTTTATTTTCATAAATAAATGTGCCAAAATACCATTTTCCTTTCCCAAGCCTTAGCCATTTCCTTTGCCAATTTCCTTAGCCATAAACAACCAAAAGAACACCCAGACTAGGATTTACTACCCAACATCTAGCTTGGAATACGTGTCCCATCATCCATGGTATTTGTATATTTTTACATGGAATTTTTACCAGGGATGTTACATGGGTATACCTTAATCCCACTCTTAGGAATGTTGTGGCCCAATAGATTACCCTCAGACACTCGAAAGATACTTTTCTTAGGATTTGAGGATATCCTGTAATTGTGACATCACTGAAAAATCTTCTTTAAGTGGCGTAGGTGGTCTGACCTCTCTTTGGAGAACATTGCTACATCATCAAGATAGACCACTACACTATACTAAATGAGTCTGCAGAAAGAAATGTCCATAGCATGTTAGAATGTTGCATCAACATTGATTAGTCCAAATGGAATTCATTAGAACGCGAATGTGTCCCACTTCATTCTGAACATCCTTTTGAGTTTGTCAGGCTCTACAACTAGAACATGGTTATATCCAAAATATCCATCTAACATAGAAAACATTTTGAACCTTGATATTTTTTGCAATATTTGTTGCATGGATGGCACGGGGTAGTTGTCTTCGTCCGAGGCGTGGTTGATATTGCAGAAATCTACACATAGGTAGTTCTCCCTAGACTTCTTCCTTACAGGAACCACATTTTACACCCACATCGAGTGTCGCACTCTGTATGTGATCTGGGAATCAATCAATTTTATTAACTCTTTCTGAATGAGAGGCTCAAACGTTTGATGTACTTTCCTTACATTTTGTTGGAATCTGTTGGCCCCTTCCTTAATCAGTATCACATGCTAGATGATTCACGTGACATATGTCTTGACTTCATGGTATGTCCATGCGAAGAAATCATTGTAATGCTTGAATAAGTGGATGAAGGCTTGCCACTTTTGTGGTGTGCAACAGGTACCGATATTGACATATTTCATATCCTTATCATTTCCCAAGTTGATCTACTCACGCAACAATGTGGAGTTGTGGGTCTTATCACTGACAGGTCCTCAGAAGTGATTATGTAGGTCATACAACTTTTCTAGTTATACCACACCCTTGGGGATGAGGTTTCCTTTGCTTTTTTTGGCTGCATCCTATAATGCTTTTTTGTGCTCCTCCTCATTGATCACTAAGCCTTTAAATAAATTAGAACTTTCCATGAAGCAAAATATCTGTTCGTCATCATAGAAAATGTGTACATTAGTGATATTATCTAGGACATAAGGTTTATGAATAATTTCAATAGAAAAGTCATTGGTCAATGGTGACATCCGAGAACATAGGAATTTACAGGGTAAGCTCCTCAAATAAAACATCTAAGGATACCATTCATAAATAGATCACAGATCAGTACACCAGTATCCTTGACATGGTTAAACCCCTCAAAGAGGGAAAGAGTCCATGGCCTAAGCCAATGTGGCCACTTCAGGCAATTTATTAATGTAAAAGAAAGAAATTCTACATAAGCTTCTCTCGTGAATGGTCACCTTACAAATGACCCTCTATTCTCCTTAAATAGAGATCATGGACCAATCAGATGTTAAGCCATGAGTCAAGCATCGGTAATACCGAGGAGAGAATGAACCGTCAGATCACTTCATGTCTAGAACATATCGTGACCATCAGATTGTAAGTTACAAAAGTACATAGTAAAGAAACACATTCTACCTAACTCTACACTAGACCAAGTTATACTTAACTATTTCCTATGTGTCAGAATATCCTAACACCACCCCTTAAGAACAACTTGGGATAGGATTGAATTATTTACAAATATGACACAATTAGAGAAGGAAGGAGGCATTAGATCATATCCCACCTTAGTGACAATTTCCTGAATTCCAACCATAAATCGAAGTTTAGTAAACTTCACCTCTGTGAGAGCCTTTGTAAAGATGTCTAAAACTTGATCATCGATTGAACAATATTGAAATTCAAGAACATGGTCATGAATGAGATTTATAATTAAGTGCATGTGTAGTTCAATGTGTTTTCCATGCCGATATTGGAATATATCTTTTCATAGTTCAATGGAACTTTGATTATCACACCAAAGTATAGTTAGATGCTGCTACTAAAAGCCAAACTCTGACAGGATCTGACAAAGCCACGGGGCTTCCTTACTAGCCTCTATGGTGCCATGATACTTTGATTCTGCTGAAGAAAGAAAAATGACACTTTGTTTCTTGCAAGCCCATGTAATAGGTCCAGAACCAAGAGTGAAGACATAACCTGCAGTAGACTTCCAATCATCAGGGTCACCAGCCCAATCAGAATCAGTGAAACCAACCAATAGAGAAGATGCTTCTACACTGTAATGAATCCCAAACTAAACTGTACCTCGAACATAATGACATATTATTTTATCTTCTTTCCAATGAATTTCATGTGGGTTTTGCATAAACCAAGAAATAAGGCCAACAACAAAGGAAAGGTCAGGACAGGTATGGGTCAGATAAATTTTTGTTCCTACAGGCTGACAGTATAAGGTAGCATCAACCTCAGGGGAACTACAAGTGATTGAATGTTTGGCTCTAGACTGAAAGGGAGAAGGGCTTGTCTTACAATATTCCATGTGAAAGTGGCGTAGAAGATCACATGCATACCTGGACTCAGAAATGGCAATAAGTTCCCTGGGTTGCAAGACTTGAAGACCAAGAAAACAATGCAAGTGTCCTAAGTCTCTCATTTCAAATTGTGTTTGAAGGTTGGACTTCATATGGTTTCCAAGGTTGGGATCACTACTAGTAAGGATAATATCATCAACATAAAGAACAAGAATGATAAGAGACTTACCCACTTTCTTGGTGTAGAGAATATTGTCAGAATGACACCTAGAAAAGCTAGTATCTAAAAGAAAGCTATCCATTTTGGCATACCAAGCTTGAGGGGATTTCTTGAGACCATAAAGGGATTTCTTAAGCCGACACACAAGGCTAGAGTCTGTTTGTATAAATCCAGGACGTTGTCCCATATAGATTTGTTCATGCAAGTCCCCATCCAAGAAGGCATATTTAACATCCATCTGATGGAATTCCCATTTGAAAGAGGCAGTAAGGGAGAGAACAAGGTGGATAGAGTTAATTTTGGCAACACGGGAGAAGGTTTCATTGTAGTCAATGCCTTCAACTTGTGAAAAACCCTTAGAAACAATACGAGCTTTATGTTTATCAATTTTCCATCTGGTCCAAACTTGGTTCTATAAACCCATTTGCATCTAATAAGTTTTCATCCCTTTGGAAGAGGAACAAGATCGCATGTATCATTTTCCAATAATGAATGCTATTATTCATTCATAGCTGCATCCCAATATAGATTCCCTAAAGCTCCTTCAAAGGTGTCAGGATCATAATTCGCTAAATCTTGAGCCAGTAAAGAAGAGGCTCTATCGAACTGAGAACGTCTACATCATTGATCTATAGGATCACCTGCAAGAGCATCTGTTGCATCTCGAGTAGCATGGAGCCATTTAGGAAGCTGACGAGCTGAAGGAGGATCCCGAGAAGGTGGGGGAGGATTGTCATCTTTGTTGTCATCATCTGAAGAAGAAATGTTTTCAGAAGTACAAGGGATAGAAAGAGGTGGTACATCGCCTGAACTAGGCTCATAGGCCGATATATTTTCAACAAACTTTACATCTCTTCTAATGATAAGATTTTTGGACTTATGTGGAAGAAATCTATATCCTTTGACATCTTCAAAATATCCAAAAAAAAATCATTTTTCACTCTTAGGTTCTAAGGATCTATGTTTTTCATTGGGAATATGGGCCCAAGCTTCACTTCCAAAAACACGGAAGTGACTTATATCTGGTTTAATTGAACTCCATGCTTCCTCTGGAGTGATATTCTTTAAAACCTTAGTAGGAATGTGATTTACTATGTAATTTTCGCAGTTAATTACTTCTCTCGAAAAATTAAGACTATGTCCTTTATATTGAAGCATACAATTAGCCATTTCCTTTAAGGTGTGATTCTTCCTTTCATCTAGACCATTTTTATGTTGCATTTGAATTCCATGCTCAGTGCAAAAGTTTATGAATTTGTTGCTAACATATTATCCACCATTATCAGATCTTAGCTTAAGAATTTGATGTCCAGATTGTTTCTCAAGAAAGGCCTTAAAGGCCAAGAACATGTTAAATAATTCACTCTTGAGTTTTAAGAAGTATACCCAAGTGCATCTAGAGAAATCCTCAATAAAAGTTAAGAAATACTTGTAGCCAAAGAATAAAACAACTAGAAGTGGACCACATAAATCACTATGCACAAGTTGTAAAGGGGTTGAGGCATGCAAGAGGCATGTTTTTCAAAACTATCACGAGGATGTTTTCTGAGTACACATTCAGAACAAACACCATCTCTGCAAGATGCCATAGGAAGACCTGTCACCATATTTTATTTACATAGATTTTGAAGGGAGCGATAGTTTAAGTGACCAAATCGCTCATGCCAAAGTTTACTCAGTTCATCATTATGAGAAACAAATATCGAGGGAAGAGTTGATGACCCAAAGTTGTTAAATATATACAACCTTGTAGAATCATCAGCAATGCTAGTAGCTAAAATCTGTCTAGGATATCTTAGGTCCTTAATTACAACATCATGAGGTGAAAATTCAAAGATTTTACCTTCACCTGAATGAGTTATCTGATATATAGATAGAAGGTTGCAGGATAAGGTTGGAACACATAATACATCATTAAATTGAACATTATCTAAATTAATAGTTCCAGTCTCTACAAAACTAAGAGATCTATCATCACCAACATATATATTTTTGGATTCTTTGAACTTGGTTGTTGCTAGGCACCTGAGACTTTCTTAGAAGAGTCTCCATGATTAAGAAGACCGAGATGTAATAGTTTTTCTTGTTACCTTATTAAATAATCACAAAAGGCATCAAAAGTGGGGGACTTGTAGGCTTGTCCTTGAGAAATAAAGACTTCTCTAGTAGAATGGAAGGTGGAAACAAACACAGAGTAGGTTGGTCCCAACATAGTAAAAATGGAATAGATAAGGCTACCATCTTCTTTCTTAACCTTAACACCTTCTAAGAGAAGTCTAAGGCCCTTGAACTTGAACAAAAAATATTCAATGGAAGAAAAATTATTGGGGTCCAACGTAAGCAACTAATTTTCGAGTTGATGGGCTTTAATTTTATTTTTAATTCCAAAAACTTTATTGAGTTCTTTCATTGCTTCATCAGGGGTATCAAGTTCTGCGATATGGAATCTAAGGTATGGAGAAAAACATCCCTATCAACCCACATGCTTGATCTTGTTTATTTTCCCATTTGACTGCCTTATCTTCATCTTTAGGTTTAGACTCTTGGCCTGTGGCTATTCTATAAAGACCTTTACTTCTAAGTAAATCCTCCATGTAGGACACCCATTGGAAGTAGTTGGTGATGTCAAGAATAACTTGGCATGGAATTTCCATTTTAAATGAAATTGATGACGTAGATGCTGAAACTAAGTTTCCTAATGGAAAGATATCAAAACATTATGCCGATTAAAAAAAAAAAATGGCTCTGAAAACGACTTCGGATGAAGAAGTTATGGCTTTTTGATGAAAAATTGTTGAAGATGCTGACAAAGTACGTGAATGTGTAGAAGTGACTGATAATGTTATATTTTTTAAAAAATCCCCCCTCTTTCCAAACTTAATCTAATTAGCTCACTTTAAAAAAAAAAATTATGTGACCCACTTTTATAAATAAGTGAAAGTCACTTTTACAATGGTACTTTATGAGCTACCTACTAAATTGTAACTTAAATAAAAGATAAAGAGACTTTATAATTATAAGTGACTCACTTTTTATAGTGGGTGAGAACACTTTTTCATAAAGTAACTTTAAAACATAGGTTACATGTGCTTTTTGAAAAAGTAACTCAACAAAAAGAAAGACTTTAACCTAAGACCTCTATTCTCATTAAGTAACATTGGACCAAGTGAGCTAGTTTAAAAGGTTAGTAATTTTTGGAAAAGAGTTTTTTTTTTTCGTCACTGAAACTTTGGAGTACGTGCTTACTTGAAAAATATCTTTTTGATTAAAAAAACCATACAACCCAAAATGGACATACAAAAAAAACTAAACCTTACGGCTTGAAGTTAGATTTCACCAGGAACTAAATATTTTCCTCAATGTTTCTGATTTTCCAAGATTACACTAAGGCACAGTGGAAAAGAGCATACACATGAGAAAAATCCTTCCTTTCTGTTTCTGATTTTCCCAGATTGCATAGAGTCGCGGGGAAAAGAGCATATGAAGAAATGAAAGGTATAGACCCGGTAATAATAAATAGAGAGATAAATAAACCGAAATAAACATAGATATAAATAACTAAAATTGCAAATAAAGACTGTATACCTCCAGATCTTAAAAATGACGTAGCTAGGGCTACCAAAAACCTTCTCATGTGAAATGAAAGGGGTTTCTCACTGGAATAGATGCTCCTAACACAATAGAGTAGTCCTCTTGGCCTGAAAGAGGTCAGAAACAATAGATCTATGAAACGATAGTCATTTGCAGCTATAGCAACTTCGAATTTGGATCACCAATGAATGCGGCCCTCAAATATCTTTGGTACCATGTAGGAATTTATAGGGTAAGTTCCTCAGATAGAATACCAAATGACACTGCTCACAAATAGATCGCAGATCAGTACACCAGTATTCTTGACATGGCTAAAACCATGAAAGAGGGAAACAGTCCATAACCTGAGCCAACATGGCCACTTCAGGTAATTTATTAATGTAAAATAAAGAAAATTTACATAATCTTATCTCATGAATGGTCACCTTACGAATGACCCTCCATGCTCTTTAAATAGAGATCATGGACCAATCGGTTGTTAAGCCATGAATCAAGTGTCAGTAATACCGAGGAGAGAATGAACCATCGGATTGTAAGTTACAAAATTACATAGTAAAGAAACACGCTTTACCTAGCTATACACTATACCAAGTTATACTTAACTATTTTCTATGTGTCAGAATATCCTAACATAGCAATAGTGTTTTCTAATGCATCTGTAGTTGTGTTACACATTCTTCGAACCTACATAATATTAAAAGCATGGAAATTTTAAATGAGACGCCATACCTCTTACTGATAACTTCTAATATGAGGTGACACACAATATATGGTGTTACGTACCTATTGCACCACAATTTTTGAGTCACCTACCACTTTTAGGATGGCAACGTTGAGGTCAATCGCCTTTTTCAAGGCCAAGATGAGTGCTTCATACTCTAGAGTGTTGTTCGTGCACTCAAATTCCAAGCAGATAGAGATCAAATTCTTTCTCTACATTGGCTATATTAAAATACAACTAGCTCAATAGCCCTCCCACATTTTGGAACCATCGAGGTACGTAGTCTAAACATCATATATACAAGGATTGAGAACCATACTAGTACGACTATAACTACTACTAACTGCACAAATTTCAATATCGCCAATTCAACAAGGAAGGAGATCCAAATGTGTTTCTAGTGGAACACGGGATGGTTGTGCAAGATAACACCCCAATTTCCTAAAAGTAATTCTATGAAAGCCTTTGGTTCATTATGCCTGATCAAGGGACTGACAATTTGTTTCATATATCTCTCTGGTTCTACCTAGATTTTGTTATTTCTGCCCTTGCAAGGAAGTTATAAGTGTGACTAGTTTATGGCAACATACCCTTGTAGCCTACTAAACTAGTCTCTACTAAATATCACTCTGTATGCTTCCGGAATTTCCAAACTCACTATGTTGATAAATTGGTGGACTGATATGTCAGATGATAAGTGAGTGATTACATCTCTGAGTTCACCAATGGCTTGGACATGAGTCTTATCCAGCTGAATAATCTATGCATCTAATTTTTTGCATTTAGCATTGATTTTCTTGGCAACATATAATGGCATTACGTTCATTGATGCTCCTGAATCAACCATGCAATTGTGTACATTGAAATTGAAGATTTTGAAGTTAACAATAAAGGTGGGCAAAGCGTGTTCGCATCCATCATAATTTCATTAAGTATATATTTCAGAGTACCAAGCAACTTACTAAATCCCTTGTCTGAAGAGGTAGTGTTACCTAAAGAGTTTTTCCCAAGTACCCGTAAAAGGATGTCCCACTGGATTGTGATATTTGTTAGTTCAAACATTGATATGTTCACACGAAACTTCTTCATATCATCGACATCATTATAATACATAGCAGAAGACTGGTCAAGGTGTCCGAGGATGTCCTTACTGTTGTCGAAAACATTTTTTGTCGAGACTGCTTTCCTAGACTTGCTCTGAGTGTTCTACACTGAGTCAGTCGGTGGGCTGATTTTCTTTAACATGTTTTCTTTGAATTTATCCTTTGGAAACTCAATTTTAGTGGCCGACCTTTGGCTTCTTAGGTTGTACCAATTGGTTTGCTTCTGGTTCATACCATCACTTAGAGTGTGCTTATCAACAATACTCTTTTGGGTTGTGAGTATACTATGAAACATGTTTACTGCATGCCCAACACTTAGAGCTTCATCAGCTACAATAACTTCTTCATTTTCTTTACAAGGCTTAGCCTACTCTTCATGCATTACCAAATCAACAAGATGCATAATAAGCATGCACATGGATTGACTCCATTGTGGGAATGACTTTTCTAAATGATGCTATTGATGAAACATGCAATATTGATATGTTCCTATCTTTTCAATGTTCAAGATGACATTGGAACTCTACGAAAACTTTGCTGGTAAGTTATTGCTACTGCTAGAAACTACATTCCTTCTGAAGAGGTTAAACCTGGGAGGCTTGATACTCACTGTGGTGTCATTTTTCCTCTATTTGATAACTTCCATTTGATTGGATAGAGACTAGATGATGTGAGTAAAGCTTTCAAGATTAGTTGTTTCTTTGTCTTTAGCCATGCTCAGAGAGACCTGAGACCTCTTACCTGTGTCCTTAGAGCCTTTTGTTGGTTCATCATTTGAGATGAATCTAATAGCATGCAATTCCTTCTCAACAATGATAACCTCTTCATAATTTTTTGCCAATGCTTGTCTCATAGTTCGCTTCATAGACTGCACAATGCTTGCTTGCAAGGAAAAGGTGTAGTAATCTATGGTGATGGATTCATGAGGTTTTTTATTTTCGATAAATTTTTTCAAGATGCGATTGAACCTCGTGTTGAAATCTTTCACTTTTTCCTTTTGCTCCATCTTAATATTACCCATCTCTTTCAATAACATGGTGGGGGTCTTATCATCAACAAATGTTTTAACAAAGATCTTCTTGAAACCCCTCCAATTCTGGATGGAGTTAGGAAGAAGGCTGTAATACCATACAACTGCTCTACCATCCAAGCTACATGGAAAATGTTTACCTGCAACATCATCATAATGTAGCTCAAGTGTTTGCATATGTAGGTAAAAGTTGTCCAAATGTTCTCCATCCTTCATTATCTTATCAGGGTCATACTTTGGTTAAAGATTATCCAAATGCCTTGACATCTTGTGTAGAATACCTGGAAGTGTGAGCCGGCCCTGAGTCATCCAATCCTGACTTCTGTTTTCCATGTATTCTTCTTCATTGTCCTCCTCTTATTTATCAGAATCTGATGGCTCTTCTTCCTCTTCTTCTTCTTTTCCTAGCCCATCGAAAATTGTGTTTGAGAGTGGAAAACTGTCTTTGTCACCACCGTAAAAGAGTGGAGGATCTTCCTTTTTTTCCATAGAGTCTACTAGTTCTTAAAGAGTGGCAACAAACACATATTCAAGAGTCGAAACTACTATCCCCGTGGAGGTGTTCTTGTTCTTCTTTGGAGAATATAGAATAATGATTACTCCAAGAATCAATCAAACAACTTTTTCAAATTGATGGGTTATAGGGTGAATGGACCGAAGTTGATCATACAAAATTTCACATTCAGGTGTGGGATGAGAAGAGTCACCACTTTTAGAAGCACGAGTAGGGGAGGTGCAATGATCATTGCTACCTTGACCAGAAGATGGAATGATGGGTTTTGTGGGTTTATCAACCATAAAATATTGGTTTCCCTCACTATAGTGCCATAAATGTTGATGGTGTTGGACCCACCAACATTTAGGGGATCTCCCCAGTATGAAGTCCCAATCAGACCTCACACTTCTTGGCATAGGAGTCCCATTTGGTATAAAGGCCCAATTTCCAAATTCTTAAATATTTCTCTTGGCTCTAGTTGTCAACACGAGAGGGGGATGCAATGGTGTCCTCAAAATGCAAGGGAGCGCATCAAGATTCTTCTACTGGAAGGGGGGGAGAAAAGTGAGCCTCTATGTTAGAGGTAATAGTACCACCCAGTAAGAGACACACATGAAACAGAAGGATCCATCTAACATGTAGTGCAATAGTTGACAGCGGATGCGATGGTCATTATAGTTGACAAATGAGGAATGATATGTCTAATATCACGTGGAATAGTCCACAAGGATGGGAAAACAATAATAGCCACTAAAACACATTCTCAATAATATAATCACTAAAATAACCAAAATAGTTCAACTATCTTAGTACATGTGAAAGCAAACATGAAATATAAATGTCCATGGAATAGTCTTACAAACATTCATTGTCCATGCATGAAGAATGTGTTGGCCTTAAATCCTTATGTTATTAATAAAAATTTGGAAGAAACATGTTTAAAATGTTCATCACTAGCCCCAATAGTAGGACATTGGAGGCACTCCTTGCTCCTCAAAGATCTAGCTTATCTCTCTAATTCCTCGTGGGAGGAGCCAAGGTGAAAAGTATTTTTCTCATACAATGAAGAGGTATATATAACCAAGGGGTGATGCTTCCCCTTTGTGTCTCATTGACTACCCTCATGATTATTCAACTTTCTATGACTTTTCAACTTACATGACTCTCCAAATTCATGTCTGTCCTTTGGACTTCCACTTTACAGTACATTTGAATACAATATAGCTCATCCACAATAACAATGTGGCATATGACCACACATGACATGACATGACATGAAACTTCTGACATTGACTGCTTGGTGATGTGGAAATGTCAAGTCACTATTTCTTGTGAGTGTTGGATTTCTTCTTGGATATGCTTTCTCTTCACCTCTGCATGGCTTGGTGACGTAGAGTCTTCAATGATCTTTAGTCTTCGATGGTAGTTGCAAACTTATGTCGCTTTTATTTCTCTTGTTTAATCCATTTGTGATTTCAGATACAAGGGAGTCATTCGCCATGCTTCCTTTCCTTTACTTCTTCATCATCTTGTCATGACTTGATAGTGTACCTTTTCCTATAATTCACTCATGATGGAACAACATCAACCCGAAAACCCCCTAGTCTAAAATAATGCATTCCTATCCATGAACTGACCCTGGGACAAGTCACATATTGGGGAGAAGGTCTCAATGACTACACATTGCACAATTCCAATGGTTAGGTGGAGAGATTGGGCTTTGAGACTGCATAATGCACAACTCAGGAAGGCTTGAACTACAGAACTGCATAGTTTCTGGAGGCAGTGGGGTCCGACTGAGGGAAAGGACACTAGGAGAATAATCTGCATAGTTTTGGGTGACAATGGAGGCTGGGCTTCTGCGAATTGCATAGTTATAGGAGAAAAGGGAGAAGATTGAGGGTTACAGATGTGAAGTGCACAATTGAAGGTAGTTTGGGAGACACAGCTACGCAATTATGGGGGTTAAGGTTGGGAGCTGGGCACGAGATTTGTGCAGAGTAGCAGCTGTCACAAACAGGTACTATGTATTGTGTAGTTACAAGTAGCAAGGTCATATATTAGAGGTTTGAGACTGCGTAGTGCATAGTTCATTTAGGGCCCAATGAAGCTAAGTTGCACGGTCGGGAGGATTTTCTAAAAAAGGCTAAGTGTGGGATGGGTGATGAACTGTGATGAACCTTGAATATAATCACACAATTAGCATACTTTGAAGACATCATAGCATATATCATCGGGACATAAAAAAATCATTTCTCTTCATCTCACTACCTCATGACAAGATATGACAAGTGCGACACTTGAGATAGGCTTTAGGACGACCGTGACAAAACTTCTGTGATAGTGCTCAAGGCATTGTGTATAGATGTAACATATGTTTACATGGTTGGGACAAATAATAGACACAAAGACTGACCTTTGAAACCATTTGAAAAGGCTTTCAAACATTGCATGACTACTGAACATGCCAAAAGATGAGAGTTAACCCAACATGAAAAAGGAACCAAATCACTATAAGAAAGCTCATGAAATGATCTCTACTATTTGAAAAAGGAATGTAAAATACCAAGAAAGGCTCTGAAATTAAGTGTAAGCCAAAATTTTGGAGGGTGTTGCAGCAACTACAATAGAATGACACCAATAGCATAGTCAGGGTTATCAATCTCAATCTCAAATGGTTGTTGTAGGTTTGGTAATGGGTGCACTAGTGCAAAGGAGAGGTGATTATTGAACTGGAAAAATGCATTCTATTTGGATTCGAACCAAAAGAATTTTTTTTTTCTCTGCCCCTGGTGACTATAATTAAATGCCAAGTGATATGAGAGAAACCCAACATGAACCTGTGGTAGAAATTGGCAAGACCAAAAAATATGAGGAGCTCTGTTAGAGTGGTTGGGGTTGGCCAATCCCAAATAGCTTGTATCGTGGCTAGGTCCATATGCACACCCAAACCATTAACGATGTACCCCAAATGTTGAGCTTTGGTCATACCAAAAATGTGTTCCTCCAAATTGGGAGACAACTTATGTTGACGCAGGGTTTGGAGGACCTAGCGAATATGGTGAAGGTGCTCTTTCCAACTCTAGCTGAAGATCAGGATGTTGTCCAAATATAATACCATGAATGAGTTGACGAAGTTCCTCAAGATGTTGTCCCTATGCCTCATAAATTTTTTTGGGGCATTCGTCAACCTGAAAGGCATGACCAACCTTTTGAAAAGGCCCTCCTTTTATTTGAAGTTAATCTTCCACACAACAGAGGGTTTCATTTGTGCATTATGATAACCAAAATACAAGTCAATATTTCTGAGATATTTGACCCCCTTGATCTAGTCCATAAGGTCATCAATCCATGGAATTTGATACCTATTCTAGACAATCATCTTTTTCAACACCCGATAGTTAATACATAGTCTCTAGGTCACGTCCTTATTCTGTACCAACACAATTAGGGTCCCACGGGGTGATGGACTTGGCCTAATGTGCCATTTTTGTAACAACCCCAGGTTAAAATTTCATGTAATAAAGTTAATAAATGAAAAAATAAGACCAAGGTCATGGGACACTTGTTTGAAGATGAACGTTGGGGAAAAATCCTAGTGAGTATTCATTTGGTTTACTATGGCTAAGGAAATTGGCAAAGGAAAAGGCAAAAAGGAATTTATTGGTATTTATTTATGCGAATAATGGAAAATAGGAAAAAAGGAAGGCAAAAGATCACAGGTTGTATGTGAGAAACAAAATGAAGAAAATAGAGGCCTCGATGATAAAAGGATTATGAGGATCAATTCATTAATCTTATCAGTTTAGTTTTGGGAGAAACCTCTCTATTCTATAACTCTCATACTTGCACACTTACAGCATTCTTGGACCACTCTAGCATTGAATAAAAGAAAGAAAAGGAAGGACAAGGAAGGAAAACGAAATCAAATATCAAGCAATGAAGAGTTGGACCAAGCTACTACAATGGGAATACTTGCAGGTATCGACTTGTACATGTGATTTCCCTGATAGTTTGGCATGCATGCAACATGCATGTGCATATTTGGTTCTCTTGTTTTCATTGGCATGGGTTTTCCTAGGTGTGACAATGACTTTAGCCTTGCCTTGCCATTTTCATATAACCATGGTGTGATGGGGTTCTTTTACTTGGTTGAGCTAGATTTTCATGATGGTTTTGAAACTAAGTGCGGTGGTCTCAAGAAAATTCCCAAAGGCCTAGGAATCCCTTGACTAGTAAATGGTGGGATACATAGTAAAGCCTGAGGTTGGAGATGAGAAAATTCCTTATGGTTTAGGTAGAGATATTCAGAGGCATTTATGGTTGTTTAGGGCATGGTGATCCCTTGACCCATATATAGTGGGATTACGGTAAATCCTAGTAGTGTATGTTTATTTTTTGGGCCTAATAATACCTTAACTAGTAATAGTGGGATTCTCGGTAAAGCCTGGTTGTATAGATGAGGGTTTCAGGCATAGGAATCCATTGACTAGTAATGTCTGGATACATAATAAAGCTGGAGTCATCCCTAGTTGGTTTTGTTGTGAGTCACACATTCATGCTTGGAATATGGCATGGGGGTGATTAGCTGAAAGAAAGATTTGGTTCAACCCAATCTATGGTTAGGTGATATGTGGAAGTCCCTCATTTGGTTGGATTTTGCATAAGAGTAATAATAATCTTTCCTCTTGAGTTTTATCATAAAATGTGCTTGGTTATTATGTGATTTAAGGGTTGTTATATCATTGTTAACCTGTTGGTTTTATGTTGGTTATAAGCATGGGTTTATGACAGAATCCAGTTGTGGATATCATCATGTTTTGTTTATAAAATGAATGGTTAATGAATGTATGACCTAAGAAATGATAATGTAGATATTATATGAGAGCATCATACCTTGACAATGTTTAGATAAGTATGAGATCCCTATGTTAATATATGTAATTATAACTTGTAAATTACATGTTCGTGATGCGTTTGATGAAATTTCTGTCATGGTTATGCATGGTTAGGTCAATTTATTCTCTAAGTTTTGTATGGAAGGATTTGTTCCTATGTCATTATTATTTCTAAGAGTTTCATTAAGTTTTGGCCAGTGGTATGGGGACTAGCCCTTAAAAAAGTGTGTCAAATCTTGTGGCTGTAGGCATAGAAATGGGTGAAAAATATTGTAGTTACTCCCTTGCATTCTTGTGCATATGACTGGAGGCTTACATTCGAATTCTATCAGTTGTGCCAACATCTAGGAGTCTAGGACACAAAAAAAGAGGTTTAACTCAGGGTTTGGGCACCTAAGGGTGGTTTAGCCCTTGGGGGTCTTGTAGCCCCTAAGGGAGGTCAGTAATGTTGTGGATTTGTTGATTCCATTTCCTTACGGTGACCTAGGAGGTTGAGTTATATCATAGTACCGCTTCATCACATATTTACCCCTGTGGACCGGTAAGCTTGTGTAAGTGTGGGAGGAGGGTGTTACAAATCGGTATCAGAGCATGGTTCAATAATTGGACTGGATGGGAAGAATGTGTTTTTCATGCATGCATGTTAGTTGGATATGTGATTTTTATGCATGAATTATGATATTCATTGCTGCAGTTTGTGTCATCATGATGCTAATTTGTTTATTGAGACACAGCAGGAGAAGTAAATCAACAATGCAAAGTCGCAGCACTAGACCTTAAGGTAAGAACATATCGACATAAAAGTCTATATGTTTGGCATGTAGGTATGTTGGTTAATATTTTTAATAAGAATTATGGTTATGTGCATGCATGTTACTCTAAGGTGTTTGTGGTTACATACACGATAAATGTTAGTTATTCGATGTGGTCATACGCACATGTTTCGAATAGTGTTTCCGGGAAAACTAGTTTCTTTTCGATCTGCTAGTCCCACTAAGACGGATGGCTATCTTAGAAACAAACAATCAAAGCAAAATGCAATTTCCTTTATGTACGACAGATAAGAGAGAAGCAAAGAGGACCAACCTGGATCTTCCACATGGCTCCTTGCTTGTTTTCTCTCTCCCTTGATAGGGATTGCCACTCCTCTCCTACTTGTCCCGCTTTAGAGAATACCTGTAGAGGTAAAGCAATAAAACACCATAAAAGCATCTCGATCTATAATAATATAAACAATGCAGAATCAGAAATACATTGACCATACAATTGCATTCATAAACAAGAAGATTAAAAAATACATGATTATATGGAGGAAAACTCAAATAGCTTTATTAATAGTAGAAGAGATGATTAAAACCCAGTTGTCTGATCCAGCATCATCCTCCCAGCATCAAAGCCATCTTCACCTCATGAAAAGCAAGATCACCCAACAATACAATGTTCCCTCTCAAATAGAAACTAACAGCACTTCCTTACAAATTACAAAATTCCAGCCTCTAGATCTCTTGGATGAGGGATCCATATATAGATGTCTTGCAAGGGTGTGAGTCAGCTCTGGGTTTCTAATTAGTGTCATTCCACTGATAGTTCTTGGTTCCACTTGGAGATTTCTTTGATCTCTTACTCATCCCTGGGTGAATTTAGAGAGGCAAGTGTCATATGAGAAGTTTCTAGAAGATTCCTTGGGCATCCACTTAGCAAACTGTCTCTACCATTTGTCTATTCTCACTCATCACACTCTATAGAAGGCCTTTTTAGTATGCATCGCACTTCCCAGGTGTAGCAGGTGAGATGCATCGCACCCTGATAGTGGAGCAGTCAGTATGGTGCATTTTTGGCCAGTTCTGAGTGGTTTTTTAGGTGGAACTTCTGGGAAATGATGTAATCAGTTGACCATGATCCTTTAGGGTATGAAACAACACTTTTAGGGGTTAAATAGCCCTTGTTTTATTGACATATATG
This sequence comes from Pinus tabuliformis, assembly GCA_031772625.1. Taxonomy (NCBI): domain Eukaryota; kingdom Viridiplantae; phylum Streptophyta; class Pinopsida; order Pinales; family Pinaceae; genus Pinus; species Pinus tabuliformis. The sequence continues at coordinate 1,654,747,252 of CM062819.1, forward strand.
ATTTGGGTTGAAGTGCCCAAATATGTCTATAACAGTTGCCCCCTAAAACATGATGTCGTAAATCTTCTGATGTCGAGTGAAATGCTTTATCATGAGGATCCGAGGTATTCGAACTGGAAGGTGACATATATAAGATACAATAAAATTCATCATCATCATATTATTTTCATGATCTAGCTGAGGCGGGAATTCCCATGCTCAGCTTTATAAATTCATTTTCATGTACATAGAACAGATAATCATCTACAGTTGCAGACTGGTGATTCTTTATATGTAGTGTCATCATCCCTTAGCTTGGATGATAATCTGTGCAGCTTCTGTGTACATTTGATGTCCTTATTTTCCTGAATATATCCCAGCCTGGATGAATGAAACTAGATCCGGGGTCTTCAAGCTCATTCAATCTTCACCCAATGTACAAGTCGATCCATGTGAAAAGATGTTCTGAAGTCAAACATGGAAATACATCGCTTGATTACCATCCAATAATGTAAGTTGTTAACAGACGCGAGAGGAATCACTGATAATGATGATGACCCTCAAGGTACTATAGTACAATTCACATGGTGTGAATATATGATCTGATGTCGAACACCACGGAAAATCTTTTGGTCAAAGGCCATTGATGTAAACCTGTCACTGGAAGTGAGAAACTTGCCATTGAGGCATGCAAGCTTCAAAGTACTGAAAGGGTTGTTTCTAAGTCAACTTCTTGGATAATGAGCTGATGTCGACAAGAAGTGACCCGTCGTAGGAGGGGCTTAATGTATCCCACATCTACAACACGAAACGAAGCAAATGATTTTCTAGAGGTGAAAACGATCTGATGGTACAAGGTTCAGGAATGGCGATTATGAAAAATGAAGGCTGAAGGTATTGTAGTCGATGAGGCGTTAACTAGATGGTGAATTCTCTGAATGACTTCTCTTGAACATATTGGCGACACTGAGATGGATTGGTAGCGTTAACCCCAAAAGATGGATGGTATGGTGGACCAATGGTGATATGACCGGTGAACGGAATAACCCAACTCGACTCCATGGTGACGGAGTGAAAGTGTCATGTTCAAGAGTGACCTGCTACCAATAGAATTCCTCAGGTTTTCTTCCCTTTTTCCCCAGTCATTACTGACCAGTACCTCTTTATTTTTGTCAATCTTGAGGAGGATAACATATGCTTATTCTATAATTTTCCCTTCAGGAAAACCTGTCGCTATGTTTTAGCGAGCCTAGCGATAGTTAAACTCGTTCTTCTCTAGATGGACAAGTTTTTTTCTATTGTTTTAACAAGTTTAACGACAAGGATAACTCAGTCCTTTTCATGTTTAGAGAGTTTGAAAAGGCACAAAAAGGAAACTCCAACAGTTCTTTTTTGTATGATAATCCCTTGAGTCCGAAAAAGATTAAAATAATACAAAAGGGATGACTTTCTTGATCACTTTAGCGAGTCGTAAAAGAAAAGTGCTCGATAGTTTTGTGGGATAATCCCCCAGGTCCAAAAAGATTAAAATACAAGAGGGATGGCACTTCCAATCACTTAAGCGAGCTGGAGAGGCCACTTGCTCAACAATCTTTTCATATTTAGCGAGTCTAAAAAGAGTTTAAAGTAGACTCATTTTTTTAGGAACGAGTGGCGTTTAGGGTGGCAAACGAGTTCCGGGTAATCTTGGAACTAGTTCTGGGTAATCTTGTAACTTCTCAAAACATGGTGGTGTGAAGAGGTTGGCTAACAGGATGACTCATCGAAGTTGTTCCTCAAAGTGGTAAACAATGAAGTGGAAGCGTATGATCGACCAAACAGATGGAGGTGATGGAATGAACACAACCAAGGTTCGAAAGGCAAATAGAATGGCAATGAAAAAGGTTATTTACCTAGGGTGGATTCATTTTTTAATGAGCTTGAATCGGAAGAAACTATGCTCAGTGGCGGGTTTATTTTTTAACGAGCTTGAACATTGTGGAAACATTACTCATCTTCGGTTTCATGTTTACACAAGCTTAAAGCGAAAAAACTATGCTTGTTATAAGTTCGCATTCCACCAGCATAATGACGCAAATTGAGGTGCATGCCCCTCAAGCTTCATTGCATTCAACGTGGTGGTTGGAATAAAGGTTTACCTTCGAGATCTTTGAATGAATCAACTTGGATTTTACGAGATCTTAATCAAAGACTCGATTTGGAAAGGGAGTTGTTTCATTTTTTAATGAGGTTGACACAGTAAAAGAACTATCCTCATGACCCTTGTTTCATTTTGTAACGCGGTCGACACAAGATAAGAACCATCCTCGGTGACTCATAGTATCAAAATGGTCAGAGTTCTTCTTCATCTATGATGATGTAGAAGATAGCATATGACAGGTCTCCACCATGGCCACTTCCGCTAGATTAATTGGAGGCGGAAGGGCAAATGTACCCATTAAGGAAGGGTCTTTTAGGAGACCTACTCCGACATTTTGAAGCGATTGAGAACTTCCATAGATCAATTTTAATGTTTCCAGTAGCTTGTGAACTGTTGGGGGAAAAGGTTAGTTGGTCAACAATTGTAATTCCACCTTGGAAGGGAAATGCAATCTTTCTAAAATATGTAGACACAACGGCAGCCATGGCATAAATCCAGGGACTTCCCAGTAAGATATTGTAGTCAAGGTTTCCATCAATGACGTCAACTTCAATTTCTACTGTCTTGCCCCCCAGTTCAACTTGAAAGTTATTTAATATCCCATATGGTGTGTATGTTCTTCCATCGAATGCTTTTAATTTCGTTGATGATCTTGAAAAGGGTGGCGAGCCTAATGTTTTATAGCAACTCATTGGCATAATACAGGTAGATTGCCCCTCATTAATGGTCGTTCAACGAATAGTTTTGTTGAGGGTTTTTACTTGTATAAGGAAAGCGAGTTGGGTTGGTAACTAAGGTTTGTATCCTTTATGATTAAAGGCCACAAGATTGGAATCCGCTGGATAAATCCCATCTATTGCTGATAACAGAGCCTACTTTTGGGAGGGGAAATTCTGCAGTACTTCAAGTGTCGACATAGCGGATGGCGATTGAGCCAGATCCTCCACTATATTATAATTCTGTGCTACTCAGGCACAAGGATTAAATATCGATTTATGTACTACTCGCTTTGGTGGCTTTATAGTTAATTTAGGAATGATGGGTGGAACAACTTCTTGCGAAGTTGTTGTTGAACTACTGGGTTGATCTATAGCCTTGTTGTTCGATGACTGTGGATTCCTATAATGTTTATTCCTTTTTGATATCAAATCATCATTTTTCTATTTCGAGATGGAAAACATAAGTACTTGGGATGGGGAAGCATGATCGATAGAAACCAGATTAGTTTCTGGGTTTGGAAATGGCTTAGTCAACACTACTGAGGTACTTGAAGTCTTTAAAAATTTCGTGACCTTAGCTTGATGTGGATAATCTCTTGTGAAATGTTCGTCGTTACATATTAAACATGGATAACGAGGTTTCTATTTCCCAGCAGGTTCTTAGAAGATTTCTTAGGTGTTGAATCTTCATGTTTCTTCTTTTAGTTTTTCCCTTTCTTCTTGCCCCCTGGTTGCTTTGGTTCTTTGCCCTTGTCAGATGACACAACATTAATCTTTGAGGCAAGAAGTTTGTCATTTTATTTTTGACTGGAAACTACAAGGGCTTTAGCAGATGGAGCCTTTTCGGTTTGCGTACTTGAGGTACCAATCATGCCATCGCTGGCATGAGAGTCCCTGTTCGATTTAGGAGGGAGAGCAAAGGAAAATTCTGGTTTAGGAGCATCAAGAATTTTTTCGTAGAGTGTGCCAGACTGAGTATAGATCAAGTCCAAATATTGAGCAAGAGCAATGACTTGCTCTTCAGTGAAAACTCCTCCCTTAGCCACATCCTGAGTAATAGAAGGCAATAATGACTTAATAAACCACTCAGCTAGAAGCTGATCAGGAACATACATCTTTACCACCCGACGACGACATCACCACTCATGAATATGATCGGATATGTGAGTGGCTTTTGTCTGCTAAAAGTTGTTAAGGAGTTCTATTCCTGTTTCGTACCTTATGGGTAACTGAAAGTGGGTTAGAAAAGTAATAGCAAGGGCACTGAAATTATCAAACGAAGCTCTAGGCAATTCAATATACCATTTTGCTGCCGAACTAGTTAGCGTTCGCTGAAACAGGCGCAGCCTAATGGAATCATCTTTTAGGGTGTTAGATGAGCACCAAAAATGAAAATTCATTACGTGGTTCGATGGATATTCACTTGGATTTCCATTGAATTTAGGAATATCAGAGGGAAGTTTATGAGAAATCGTTGGCCACCAAGGGGCGTATGAAATTGGATCATTTGTCAATCGATTCAAATCTGGTAATTCTAGAGTTGCTACAAAAGGCAACTGTTGATTCAGTTTTGGCGAAGCATACCTAGTGTAGGATGGGATCACTTGAGGATTAGGTCTTTGCATACCAGCGTAATGTATCTAATGTTGATAAATTTGATAAGTTTGATGGGCATAACCATTATAGTATGGTTGTTGGTAGCCGTTTTGAAAATGTGATTACCCATTACCTACCAAGCCTTGTTGCTCAGGCCCTCGGTAAGATTGCTAGAATTGTGGTTGTTGATATTGTACTAGCCATGGTTGTTGGACCATTTGATGTTGCCCAATACTGTATGATTGACTAGGATGTGGAGTGACAATACCCATTTGAGCCTAAGTTGTTCCAGGTAAGGAAACACTAACTTGCAGTTGCGATTGAGCCGTAGAGACAAGAGGCTATTTTATTGCAACCTGGGAGACTTGAGGTTGACATACAATAGACAGTGCTTGTACTTGTGACAGAGTCACAATAGCAGGTGTAGTGGTAATATTTGACATAGGTTGGGATGGTTGCATTGAATATACAACCCTTGGTTGTTGAGGCAGTATTAGTACCAAACCACTGGATATAATTCCAGTTTGACCTGAATTTTGTTGTAAACTCTCATATGGTTGCTCTCCAGGAGGGAACAATGAAAAGGCATACTGCCCCCCATATGGTGGCAATCCAGTGCCCAAAGGATATATCGGTCTTTGAAGGCTGGACTGACCAAATTGATACTGGCATGCTGGATCAGTTTGCTGAGTTTCAACATAAGAAATGCCAGATAATATTCTGGATGAACAAATAGGAGCAGACCATGTTGTCGAAACAATCCCTTAGTGGACTCCATCTAGTGATTGATAACAATTTGGGACAGATGGTATACCAGCAAACATTGTATGAATGGCAGCAAGAAGCTCTGCCGTAGCTGTGTCAGTTGACACAGTCCTAGATGTTGATGGTTTCTCAGACATATTTAGTCTATCCAAAAGATTTCCTAGTGATTCGATAGGAACTTGCGATGAAGGATGATTAAAAGAACTAACTTCAGGAATAGAAGGATATAAGTGGATCCCAGTTCCAAAATGCAATGGAGTACTAGATGGAAGATCCTATACTATCTCCTCTATGGCAATCAGTCTAGGTGGAAGAGGTAGACCATCAGGTCTGTAAAATATTTTTGGAGCCAAAGAAGGTATAGCTTCTGTAGTAACAGATACTGGAGGGGTGACACCTTCTGAATTCTAGAACTCAACTTCCAGATGTTCAGGTAAGTGAACTTCACTCTCTGGTTCAGCTCTAGATGGAGTTCTCTTAGGTATAGAAGTGCCTACCATTACACTAGGGTCAGTTCTAATGTCCTCTTGTAACCGCCGAGCCTCTTCTGTAAAGGAAGATGTACTAGAAATGATCGGAGCAGTTGTAGTCTCTGACGATGTTGAAACACAAGCTTCAAATAAATTAGGTGAATTGGACTCAGTTAAACGAGACTATTTTTCCTGGAATGGGGTTTTGATTGACTTTCTTCCACAATTGTGGATTACTTGATCAACTCAAAATTAAGGGGAAAAAGATGTTCCATATTAAATAAATTTTATGACTCTTTGACACAACTTTTCTTTTTCAATTTTTAAGTGTCGAGAAAAAGCTAAAGATGACTCTATTCGCCTTCGATTTTTAGTGAGCCTGAAGTGACAAGTGCTCAGATGGACCTTTTCTTTTAAGGAGTTGAGAAGGAACGAAAGTGACTACTCTGGAAATCTAGACAGAGGGATTACCAAACCAATCGCAAAACTGCAATATACACCTTGGTGGTAAATTAAAGAGAAATTACCAAGGACTTATGTACGACTGTCAATCTTCCCAAATGTTGTGTTAAGTGCATTGTGATCAATAGGGCGGCAGACACAGCTTCCTATGGATAAAGGATATCAACCTATTGTGGTCTCCCAATATATACTCGACGGTAAGGGGACGACAAGTCCATACTAGCACTTTTCGTACCAAAGAGGAGGAATCACCCAACCTTCGATAAAAATGATAGTTATCAGGTTTTATGACACTCGAACACGTCTCTAGCCTAGAATTCTAGATGTGTTGCGTTAGGTTCCAAAGCGTTTTTATGTTCATTGAGATTTATTTTAGAGTTGATCTTTCTTAGAAGTTTGTCTTTCAAGGTTCACCACGTGATGTAGATGTACAATTCCTAAATATGCAATCTAAAATGATAAACAGTCTTTTTCTTTCTTTTATCAATGAAAATCCTAGCTACTAAGGAAAGAAGAGTACGATTCTTTCAACATAGAGCAAAGAACACACACTAAATGCACTTTTCCTAAATCATATTTCGCACACATTCTAAATGCAAATGCAAATGCATGTATTTGTTTTTCTTTTCCTTAATGTGAGAATGCCAAAAAAGGAAAACTAAGTACAGATCTGAATTATTCTTTTCAACGACATATCAACAATTTATTTTCAAAATGAAAGGAAGACTAAAACAACACTTTTGATTTCGAATGAAAAACTACTTTCGACACTTCAAGTTTTGATAATTCAAATCAAATACAATGACAAAAGTATAATCGACTATCTAGAGGAGGAAGAATTTACGACACTCTTCCTTTTCGACTCAAAATGACAGTTACGACACTTTTTGCATCGAAAACGATAGTTCGATTAAGCTACTTTCAACCAAGGAGGATAGTAAATGATGGAAAAATACATAAGAACATTTACATATCCTAATCAATGGAGGCTGAATAATGGAAAGGAAGATGGCTTCAGTAATGAAATACCAATCATATGCAGCAAAACTACTGAATAGAGCTGAAAACAAGGAGGAGAAAACCAAATTTTAAAGAGGGAAATAATATCATTCAGTCATCGCACCTATCCTTAAGGGAAACAGGGATGCATCCAACTTGAAACACATGGGAGGTGTGATGCATACAGGCTACTAGTTACAGACAGTGTGATGGACCAGGGCACGAAACTGAGCTTGGTTTTTGCTCCAAATTTGCAGCTAAGTTTAGTGATTTAGGCTGAGCTATGATAGATAGTAAAAAAAAGTATAGGGGTATGATCTTAGGAGGTTATTGATCTACCACAAGGGCATTTAGAATGCTTGTAAGTCATATGTTTAGTTCATAAACCAACCTGGAGATTGACTGAAGCAGCATTCATCTACTTTGCAATTGCATAGCAAGAGCAGTTTGAAAACTAGCTGGCTAACTACAGGCTCCTCTATAGTTTATAAAGCAAACAATAATAGTAAACAAACAAACTAACCATTCCCCAGTGGAGTCGCCATTTTGTTTCCGGGAAAACTAGTGTCTTTTCGATCTACTAGTCCCACTAAGATGGGTAGCTATCTTAGAAACAAACAATCAAAGCAAAATGTGATTTCCTTTATGTATGACAGATAAGAGAGAAGCAAAGAGGACCAACCTAGATCTTCCGCTTGGCTCCTTGCTTGTTTCCTCTCTCCCTTGATAGAGCTTGCCACTCCTCTCCTACTTGTCCCACTTTAGAGAATACCTATAGAGGAAAAGCAACAAAACACCATCAAAGCATCTCGATCTATAATACTATAAACAATGCAGAATCAGAAATACATTGACCATACAATTGCATTCATAAACAACAAGATTCACAAATACACGATTATATGGAGGAAAACTCAAATAAATTTATTAATAGTAGAAGAGAGGATTACAACCCAGCTGTTTGATCCAGCATCATCCTCCCAGCATCAAAGCCCTCTTCACCTCATGAAAAGCAAGATCACCCAACAATACAATGTTCCCTCTCAAAGAGAAACCAACAGCACTTCCTTACAAATTACAAAATTCCAGCCTCTAGATCTCTCAGATGAGGGATCCATATATAGATGTCTTGCAAGGGTGTGAGTCAACTCTGGGTTTCTGATTAGCATCATTGCAATGATAGTTCTTGGTTCCACTTGGAGATTTCTTTGATCTCTTACTCATCCCTGGGCGAATTCAGAGAGGCGAGTGTCCTATGAGAAGTTTCTAGAATATTCCCAGGGCATCCACTTAGCAAACTGCCTCTGCCATTTGTCTATTCTCGCTCATTGCACCCTACAGAATGCCTTTTTAGTATGCATCGCACTTCTCATGTGTAGTAGGTGAGATTCATCACACCCTGACAGTGGAGCAGTCAATATGGTCCATTTTTGTCTAGTTCTGAGTGGTTTTTCCGATGGAACTTTTGGGAGATGATGTAATCAGTTGACCATGATCCTTTAGGGTATGAAACAACACTTTTAGGGGTTAAAGTTCCCTTGGTTTATCAACATATATGATTGGGGTTGAAGTGCCCAAATATGTCTATAATAGATAGTCATGAATGTTAGTAACTTGTTTTATGCACTGCAATCATATGCATGATGAGTACGTTCATTTCATTTGAGATATTTATGTTATATATATCATCTTAATCTGGATTGGTCAATGCAGAGGATTGTGGTCATGATATCCTTGTATGATTAGATACACTTGTGATGTTGTGTCATACTAATCCGGACTGATTGTGCGAATGTGATAGCCTCCCCTAAGATGCCTTAAGGTATGAGTTTGATTATGTCATCTATTTTCATATCTAACATGGTATATTTACAAGTTTTTTGGATGTTTGAATAATATAATGGTATGAGTATGTGTCTATGATATTTCTTGAAGGAATGATCTTGTTTTAAGATGGTTGTATTAACACAATATGTGTTGAGATAGTTGATATGTACTTGAGTGATCTGAATGGGAAAGTTAATTTTTGTTGTGCTAAATTCTAGTTCAGAATAGTAAACAAAGTGAGTAAGGATTATGAAGTAAATTGCAAGTTTTTCGTGAGTTTTTATGTCTTTATATGAAATTCATGAGCTTAAAACATGAATTAAAAAAACATTGAACAAAATCATAATAGTAATACACTTAGCAATTGATAAAGGAGTTCACCCTTCCTAGGCTACGTCTCCTTCATCCAACTTCTAATGGTTGGACCGAATCTCATTGTGCTCAAAATACTTAAGTGATAAAGAGTACATAAATTGTGCTGATGAAAATAGTGGTTAGTTTCCCCTTCAAGGAAACATTCTTCTGCAAAGAAAACTCACTCTAAAAGCATGACAACCTACAGTCAGTCATGAAACAATCAGCAAGAAAAGGGTTCTCAAATCATTACTTCATACTCCATCTGACAATGAGCATAACAAGTACAAAAATTCACTTGAAGTACTCAAAGAGAACTTTCCTCGAAGACACAGTGAGAAAAGAGAAACGTGAGATACACCATAGATGTCTCAGCTACTGTAGAAAACATATGAAGGTTGGAAAACCCATAAAAGGTCCTATCCATTCTCAAAAGCCTTCAAAAATTGATTGAACCACCTGGTTGATCGTAGAACCCATACACTTAACCTAAAAAATATCTCTTCATAAATGCTCCAACGGATCTGAAACCTATTTCATTAGCTTAAGAAGACCGGAAAATGCCTGCCTAGCCTCTTCTTTCTCCCAAATGGGTCAAAAACTAAAGAAATTATGAGCTTTCCAAGTTTTGTTACTAGTTGACCAACAAATTCGCCAAGTCCAGCTAACTTCCCTACAATGTCAGCCCATATTTTACTAACAGAGCAACAATTTGGAACAATCCCAGTGCAATTTGTGGTCTCATTAAATTACCCAGTGACACCTGTGTGCACCCTCCTAGTCACACAGACCCTGTACGTGACCTAGGGCTGGCGCCCGTGGTCTAGCCCCCCTTCAAATTGGCCCTTGGCTCATGGGCTATGGTCACATGCTATATTATTTTAAAGTTGCGAAGGCTAGGGCTAAGCCTTGGCCCTTGGTCCTGACCCTGATCCTTTTGAGTGCGGTGACTAGGGTTGGGGTTAGCACCTAGCCCTCACCCCAGATTCTCCCCCAATTAATATTCAAAAAAGGGTTGGGTGGGTCCTTTTAACAAGGCCCACCCTTGGCACAGTGGCATATGCAAATAATTGTTGGAATGAGGTCTGTAGTTCAAATCCTATGAGGTGCATTTCCTCATATTAACAAGTTTTTGGTGGCCCCCATGATGCCACATAGCGGCCTCCGGTTGGGCCACGTGGCAACTTGTGGTTGGCCAATAACCCACCAACGAAAATCGCCCAAATCAACGCCAATGTTATTCGGACAAGTGGCGAGACATGATTGTCCCAACGGAGACCAGTCAACCATGCCTAGTCAACACACCTAGTCATCCTTCCACGTCACTAGTACGGAATGCTGATTGGGTTGTCAAATTTTGTACCAAATTCGACTGTTTTGGAAAACGAATAAAACATGTTTCTAGGAGCATATGAAGTTCATTTTGCACGAAATAAGTTGCAAAAGATTTGGAATGATGAGAATTATGTAATAGTTTAGGTTCCACACTGATATGAAAACTTTGAATTTTGAGCAAATTTTTGAGCTACGGATCACTCCTCCCCATTGGGATCTTTTGCACCCCAAAATATCACTTTTAGTTTTTCAATAGATGAGCATATTTCTCCCTCACATTTCCAATCTCAATCCGTTTGACCTTGGAAATTTTCAAACTAATATTGAACTATTTGATGTACCAATGGGATTTTCTCAATGAACTTCTTGGCTTTATCAATGTCGCTATGGTCATCAATAACAACATCCTTCCAAAGAATGAAAGCCAATGGCGATTTTCTATGAATGAGTGCTTGACACATTTGTAACATATTGAATGTGTTTCAAATACTCATCTGAAAGTTTAGGATGCTTACTAAAATATACACAAATGGAAATGCATCTTACAATATGGAATAGATTTGACTCCAAAATTCCCATACAAATTGACTCACCATCAATCCAAAATAGCATAACAATTCCAAAGAAATTATTGTTTCATATAAGTGATTCATTCACAAGCATCATTTTTACAAAATGTCTAACTGTGGGGACATGCAACAAGTGAAATACAAAATAAATGCAGTCTTTAACTAGAAAAATAGTCCAACCATTTCTAACCCAACCATGCTAGGGAATTTTCTTTCTTCACTTCACTTCCTTTTGAAACTCCATTTGGAATAGTTATGGTGTGCCTTGCACATTCTTCTACCTTTTCCTTCCTAGGTGATTCCATTACTTGTTTTTCCTTATTTGGATGAAGACATGGATGAAACTTCCAACACTTTTGAATCCAATTCCCACTTATGTTGCAATGAGTGCAAGCATTTTTGTGAGCTTTCTTGGCACAAATGCCTTTAAACTTGGATGTAAATTTCCCTTTTTGGCCTCAATTCGAATTGACATATTCATATTCTTGACTAATGCTTTTCTTTTGTGGCACTTAGCTACACAATGGTTATGTGCTAACAAAAATTGCATGGAAAAACATTCCACAACTTGTTTTTCAAATCATCATGTTGTTTTAATCATCAAAAGGCTTTGAATAATCATGATGCTTATACCTCTTATGTATTTCCTTTGGCTTATGAGCCTGGTGAGGCGAACCTGTCTTAGTCTCTACTTCAAATTATTCATATCTCTTTGGAGAATTATTGAATTTCATGTCCTCATTTTTCTTTAGAAACCAAGCTAGTACCAAAGCCGGATGAAAATCCCAACACTTTTCCTCCTCATGTCCTCTCTTATGAAAAAAATAACAAGGTACCTAAGAGCTATCGCTGGAAGACCATTCTTCCTTTTCAACATAGCCCAAACTTTCATATCAATGTCTCTAATTTGCCTCAATTGGATGGATAATGCCCTGATTGTTCACTCCAAGGCCTCCTCCCTTATAACCCATCTTGGACAATAGAGTTGTTCCTATGCCTTTCCTATGATTCTCAAAAGATGCAATAGAGCTTAAATCAACATTTTCATGTAAAGAAAATGCATATAAATGCTTACCATTTTCCTCATCTTTCGACTGAGGGACAAAGATGATCTTAAACTCTTTCCTAATTCTTGAGGTGCCTTCTTGGACTCTTGGTATTTCTTCGTTCAACTCGTCGAACTTTGGCGCTGATAGAACATAAACCTCAACATCATGACGGCAAAAGGTGTAGACCTAGCCATCTTCATTCTCTGAGGGACTTTCTGCACTAGCCTCTTGTGGGTACTCATCCAAAATTCCTCCTTCTTCTCTACTCTAGATGAAGAAATGGGGGATGCTTCAAGGAAGCCTCCTTGTGTCCATGGTACATAGGAGGCACCTTCCATTTGGCAAGATACATAAGTTGCATTTATGCCATGCCCACAAGATTTCTTAGTATTGGTGGGACTCTTTGCTTCTTTGTGTTGTGGCTAGCAACAACCCCCCTTTTTTCATTTAAGTGTTGTCCAAAATAATAAATGAATAGGGAACCTTAGTTAAAATTTAGGAAAAGCAAGAGTTCCTTTCTTCAAAATAAGGTTACCATCGTAAGCTTAGGAAGATCTTTTGAATACTTTAAAACCTAAGTTTATGATAAGGAAAAATTCTTTAAAAAGCCGCATCATAAAATGATAGAAAAACACCTCCATTTGGGTATAATCCTGGTATGTGCAAGATTCTCGTACTAAGAAATATATCACATCGCAATAAAGTAATGCTAATAAGAAAAACTTCAAGATTTTCCAATTTGCGATAACACTGATCACAAGATCGCATATCGCAGGAAATGGGCTAACAAAATATGGCAAGCATAAAACTTTTGCGATCTGCAATGTTGCGATATCGCGATAAAGCGATGGTTGCGATATTAAGCCAAATCAGCTCTGCGATGTTATATTGGTGAGTCAGTGCGAGAGCGCGATAGTGCAATGATGCGATTTCGCGATCTGCGACGATTGCGAACCAAATCGCGAAATCGCTCCATCACGAATCTTTCGGGCACGCTATTCAAGAAAATCCACTTACCATATTCTGACTCAAGATCATGCACTTTTAATGATAATAAATGAATTAGTTGTCATCTATTAATGTAGACGCGTGCTTTTGCAAAGAATTACTTCACGTAAGGTGGAATACTTGATATATATGCTGCATTTAAGGCTCTTCCATCACCTTTCTTGATCAGTCATTTCCATTTCACTTGTGAGCTGCAGGAACGGAGAATGAAGGACGATACCAAGCCATACGGAGGAAGAAATGGGAAAGAAAAATAAAGCTTATGGCTCTGAGGTGAAAGAAATGGCACCTTTATATACAGACACAACCTGTAGCAGAGACGCAAGGATATCGACGTGGGAAAGCATGTACAGACTACTTGAGGAAGAAAACCCCATAATAATGAAGGTTACCGCTGTCGCAGACTCACAGGGCTCTTCTGAAGCATCCTTATAAGAACTAGCATGCTCATTCCTTCATCGGATAGCAGCATGGCCCAAAATTCTCCCATATACGGATATGATCAAGTGGATACTTGGCAACGCAGAAATGAACAACAGACAGTTCAAGATTCAGGGACATGGGCTCATCGGATCATTCGCTGCACAAGATTTAAAGCTCATGTATCATCTTCCTGAACCGCAAGCGACTTACAATGCACAATTCATTAAAAAATTTGTGGCATAGAACCCAAACCTATCAGAGACCACCAAAGATTGGCACAGAAAAGATGAACCACTCAAGAAAGACAAAAACGGTATGTACAGCACTGGTTCCCTCACCTCTCCGTATTGTTTTGCTGCGGCCATGCTTTGTAGATTATTTGGGATGCGAGATATCAATAAGTTTTCATCTGAATGGTTACCATTAATAGATGTTGCCACAAATGCCGTTATTATAGATTGGGCCAAGATCTTTTCTGATAACCTATTCACGGCTATTATCAATTACCGGTCTAAAAGATCCATGTCTCAAAGGATCTATCCTCCTTTTTACCTATCTGCATATGTTATGGATTCTATTTGTTATGTGTCTAAATTTCCCGCTATGGGTTGGAAATGGACAACTCAGGACCCATTACCCATCCATGTTTATCATAAGATATTATGGGATTCTCAGTTCATTCCACATTTCTACCAGATTTGTCACGGGCTTATCTTACCCATGTATAGAATGATGTATGATAAAGACCCCCCGAGATGCTCACCTGAGGCACAGATAGATATCATCCCCATCGCAAGATGGTTCGGGGAAGAATGGTTCACCTATATTAGAGTATTTGGAAGCACTGTCCCCCCTCATGTCCTACCTTTGTATATCCCTGACAAACTTCTGGCTCGAGAAATTGCATATCAAACCTGTTTAGAGGGCGACCTAACTAAAGACCTAAAAGACAAAAAGAAGTCCATATGGCCACAGTTTCCTGTAGCTTGTGGGGCCTTTTCGTTGTTCGATGTAGGTCACACATTCACCGAAGTACAGAATATGACATGTCTACAATTATTTAAATTCTCGGCAAGACCATTTGACCCAAATGAGGTTGCCCAGGATTTCACAACGACAGTCAAGATAAAAGTGTTCGTTGGAAAAAAGGATTTATTTGATGATATATTTCAGAGTAAAAGCTCACTTCAGGAAATTTTGCAGGAAGCCCAATCACGACTATCTCCATATGACCTCCTAAGATTCATGGTATATAGGGAAAGAAGACTAGCCAGTGTTCCTCTAGAAAAGCTGCTACTACCTGCCAGAGAACTGACTCCAAGTGTTAGCCTCAGTTGGAATTCAAGCACTTCCGAATCTAAATCTAAGACTAGACAAGAGATGCCTAAGCATTCTAAAAGATCCGAAAACAACCAAGATAGGAGCGAATACTTAGCTAAAGACACCACTCAGTCGATGGAATTTCCACAACAGCAAGTTATCGCCTGACCGCCAAGAGATGTCCCCCCTCTTGTCATTGAAGCACCACCCGTCACAATAGAATTAGATAAGAAATGGGAAACCTTCAACGAACTGATCAATCTTGAAGGACAAGCCCCAAAAACACCTATAAGCAATATGTAGGTAGCACAGAAGGTAGGCTCAACCATAGTCAGCAATGTCACAGAAACGGAGCATATTCCTATCGCTCCATCTTCTGAGCTTCTTCTGGATGTAGAAGAAAATCCCCCACTAGACATATTTTATAGTCCCCAACATAAGGCAGTTGTAAGAAGATAGAGAAAAAAGAGGATGTTATAAAATACACTTTCTCAGGATGCTGAGCAATTAGACATCCTATGGAAAGATCCTGCTAGTAATCCGACTGAAAATCTCACAAAACTGTCTCAGATCGCAGGGGCGTATGCCTCTGTGACTATTGACAAAGCATCAGAAGTACAACAATTGTTGAAAGAGCAAGAAAATCAAACACAAGTATTTCAACTACAATTGCAAGAAGCCAACGCTAATAATGAGGCACGCAAACAGCTTGAAAAGTTGTAGGAAGACTTTCAGCAAATGCAAATAGGTTATCAAAGAAGTTTGGACGAAAAGGGAAAACAGTTGCAGGATGTACAAGAGATGCATAGAGACAAACCTAAACTTACAAAGTTTATTTCAGAGTCTATTGCCTTGAATGAATAACTACTGCAGCAACAGGAAGTGTTGGGACAAAAGATTTCACGGCTGAATCATTATTGCGAAATGAGCGATAAGATCACTAATCAAGTGGTCGAATTGCAAAGTGGCTATGATCAGATTGATAAACGAGTGACGAAGTACTTGGCTTGGTAGGATGAAGATGAGGGAAAAAGAGAAGGTGCACCTAGGATAAATGAGAATCATAAAGAGTTGCTCTTCAACAAGTGGGACGATCAAATCAGAGAGGGAGAACAAGTAGCAGAAACAGCGGCCACGAAAACAAGCATTCTTATCAACTGTGTAGATGAAAGTTTGCACAGAGAAAATTTAATCGCAGAGACCACCCTAGGATATTTACCAAATAAACTACGACTAGAAGCAGAATGGAAGCGGAAGGCACAAGAAAAGGGAAATGCGGTCCAAGCACTAAAAAGGTTAAATTGGGAGTGTTACTCGGCATACTTGGTGAAGCCGCATAGTCAGTGGATGACTGTGAAATGTATCATAAATGCGGCCGAAAAAATGTTGCCAGCTCTCATAGATTCCGTTTTCTCAGCCCAACTCAAAGCAGAAGTCAGCCAGCTGACTCTCCTGAAACCAATGATGAATGCATGCAGCTTTAAAGACCAGATTCAGAAGTAGCTTAATTTAGAATGTTGTTTTTTCTTAAAAATTATATTAGAAAAAGGATGGTCATTTGAAAACTGCATCCTAAATTTTGTAAATAAACTATTATTAGAATTAGGAAGTAGTATTTAAACCCTTCTCATGCATTTAGAGAAGGGTCCAGAAATTTGTCAAAAACTTGTCCTCAGAAAATGCACTTCTGCACCCTCAGAGGAGGTTTTGATGAATGAATGGATCAAGGTTTATTAATGTTTGCATTTGATATCTGCTACTGATGTTGCACTTCTGTACTCTTGGTAGATATTAGAACAAGTAGAGTTAATCATTGTTGCTTGAAGCTTATGAGTAGGACCAGTCATAAATGGTACTTTTATCTCTTGGCCATTTCGGCTTATATTCTTAAAGTGATATACAGTTTTTGGTTGTTTATATGTTATTGCATGAATGTTTGAGTTACCATTTGGCACTTTTGTACGGTGGAGCTATTTATTTATGTTTGATATATGAATAACTTATTATGCGATATGTTGTTCACAACTGTTTTGCCTAACTTTTTATGCAAAGTGGTTCATCTTCATTAATTTCCATTCTTATGATAGCTGAATGATCTTTATTACCAGTTATTATTTGAAATCTCTTTAGATCGCATAATAGAAGAAATACATCTTGGGTTATCATAGATTAGATGTGCTATCTTCATTAGATTACAATAGCATAGAATTAGATTAAAGTAGCTTAGATTAAAACTCTTAGATCAACATCATCCAACTCTGCACACACACACACCCTTAGATTGGGAAACTAGTCCCATTGTCCCCAGTCGGACCCGCTATACCAAACGGATAAGGAGCTGCAAACCAAGGTCCGGACCGGGCGGGTATCCCCCTTGTTGTCGACCCGATTTTCGAGGCTTCAACATATTTGGCGCTAGAAGGAGGGCCTGAGCATAGTGTCTGTTGGAATGGTTTGGAATCGTAACATTTGAATTAGGATGGCTGCTCACAAACTTCCCATTTGGATTTGTATCCAAGTCCGTGCCTCTTCCAACAGTCCACCTGAAGTGGTACGACTCTTGTCTTATGTAAAATTCAATGGTAAGAATTCTTCTGCTTTTTATCATGCCCTTCACTTTACTCAAAATGTTTCAAGTTCGAATTGATGAAGGCATTTTATGCAGAATTTTTACTCTCACATTCACGGCGGAAGCTAGAAAATGGTGTAGAACCCTCCCAGTTGCCTCAATTCACAGCTGGGATCAATTTGTCAAGGCTTTCATTTGTAAATTTGATTGCTATGATTATGATCAGGTATATGATGAAATTGAGTATCTACGAAAAGAAGATGAATCTGTTAGGGATTTTAATATGCGATTTCATCTTGATTGTCTAAAATATGATCTTGAAAATGAACTCATGAATGAAGAATCTTCAGATCTGACTGAGCATTCCCTGCCTCCTATGTCCGATCCATCAGAAATTAGTCCAAGTCTTGTTTTATTTTCTTCTAATAGGAATGAAAATTCCAATTTGAATGTGCGAATCACTCATGATGAAGAAACTTCCCAAATCTTAGGAAACATGCCTGCTCTAATGCAAGAAGACAAAAGCAAGAACGTTGAAAGAAAGCCTACCTTGGAACCAGCAAGCGACTTGGAGACAAGGTTAGATAATATCATCACAAGTCAACAAATGCAGATGCCAAGGTTAGAACAACAAATTAATTCTCTTTCGGAAAATACAAACACGCAAAGGTATGATCTAAAGCCCGATGTCTACAATGAATGTGATGAACAAGAATTTTTTCACGATGATGTTTTCAAATGCATTGTTTCAGAATCACATTTTTCTCCTTATCCTGATGTATTTAGTGATGATAATTTTTCCCCCTCAGTATTAATGATATGTCAAAAAGTACAGAGGATTATTCAAATGAATCACCATTAGGTTTTCAAGATAAAGAGTCAGCTATAGAACATCCTTTGGTCATTTACAAACAAGAACGACTTGACCTTCCTTTTCTGAAAATATTGGATGAAAAAGAAAAATCTAGAGAAACCCGTAAAATCATTTATGATAGGTACTTTGATGATGATGATGTTGATTTATCTCAAGTAACTCAACAGAGCGCAGATAATGAGAGATATTCTAATTCAAGAATCATATCAATCGATCCACATTCCATGACGGATCATTTGCATGATTTTACTATCCAATACAATACCCTGATCTATGATTTGTATCATGAGCAAACCCCCATGCCTGTTCCCAATCATAACTTGTTTTCTGATTCACAAGACGTAATTCGAAATTACTCGGATCCCATAATTCTGGCCAGTTCTTGTGAAAAAGAAGATATTTCAAGTCAATCCCAGTTGTGCTGTAACATTAGTTGTACAGATAATCATTGCATTCTTTTTCGCTTGCACTCATTTTGTATGAAATCGGATTGTATTTTAAATTTTCAGACTTTTGATAGATTACTATGGTATATTGAGCACCTTATCAAAGAACATTCGAGAGATGTATTACCATTTTGGAAAACTAAATTGTGTCAAGGAAATACAGAACTTTTTCAATTCCAAGATCAATCAATATCAACCTTTCTGAAAAAACTTCTATGTCATCCAAAACATCATCAAAGAAATAAAGTATTTTTGGAAACTTGCCAGCAATTCATGTTGATTGATAAATCTCTTTCGAGAAATTTCCATCTATTCTTCATTGATTTATTTAGTGATTTATATGTGGAAACTTTACTTTTATGAGAAATTGCTAAAATCTTGACTTTAACGCATAGTAGATTACAGGCCATTAAAACTAAAAAATCATATTCGCAACCTGGCTTGTCATCTTTCCTATTACACGATCACCAATCCATAACAGAAATTCATCCTGAGTTTTATGATCCAATAGGTATCCAATTGGAAAGAAGATTTCATAAGAAAGAAATTTCAGGCGGAATTTTGACTGAAGTTACACTTTCTAATCCTACATTCAATGTTCACAGTCCAAGAAAAGTTTTATTCTTAACACTGATGTTTAAAAGGTACATACGTGTAGGAATAAAAATGAAAAGATGGTTTCACTGGAAATATCATTTTACCTAGTTAATTTTTCTGTGTATAGTTAGAATAGAAGTAGGGGTAGTTTAGCTAGGTTATTAGGTAGATAATTTAATTTTTAAATGTTGGTAGGCAAAATAAGAGAAGAAATTATCCCTATCATGTACATAATCCAAGGGAATAGTTACCTCTCATTTCTTTAATTTTTTTTTTTCCCTAATAAAATTTGTTGTGGTTAACCGCATTTGACATTTGCTAAAGACACCATTTCTCTATCAGATTTTGAACTCCTGCGTGTATAAATATCAAATCTTTTGGAAACCTGATCTTTATTATTAATAGATACAGTTAAAAACTTTAACCCAGATATGATACTAGTTTCAACTTCAAGAAATTTGACGAAAGCAATCTTAGTGAAGAAATTGTTTCATATCAATACAATGAAAGGTATCAATAACAAAATGAGGGTTCCCTGTAGAATAGACATTTCCAAAAAACTCTATTATTGTCGTCCAGAGCTTTCTTAAGGAAAAAATGACTTCCTCCCTGTTAAAGAAAATCGCAGCATTTAGAGAAACGACCCAAGGATACACTATATCTTGAAGAATAAGAGGTCTCATCACGAGCCATCTTATCATGATCACAGATATTATAACTTGCTGTCTTTACCATTACTGTCCACCAAAATAGGGCAACGACTTAAGATTGTTGAGATCAAAAGACAAGGGGTCTCATCACGAGCCAGCTTGTTCAACAAAAGTGTAAATCAAGTGAATGGCTATGTCATAATTTGGCTACCAAACCAAGACATTATTCTTTAAGAATAAAAAAGGAAAAAGTGTCAATATGGGTTTTTCTTTGAATGTTGTAGATCACCTTAAGCAGGATAAAGGATCATTAATGGGTAATAGGTAACCCTGTCGAGGCTATGAATGCCTACTGGCAGCAAAGGCTCTACCTACGACAAATGAGCATATTTAAAAACTGGTACACAGGGAAGACCTTATTTTATCTTTACAAGACCAAGTAATGGCTGATGTAAATGCAAGGACAAGCTGAGGAAGCAAATAATTAAAATAGAAAGAGGTTGGAACAAAATTTCATTGACAGTTTGGAGTATAATGTGCTTTATCTCTTTATAATAAAGTTTAATTTTCTAAAAAAAAAAATTGTTTTGGAAATTTGAAAGGTTTAATAGAAAATCAGAGATAACTGATTCTCCCAAGTGAATCGCCAATTGTTGTGGCCAGCAACAACCCCCCTTTTTTCATTTAAGTGTTGTCCAAAATAATAAGTGAATGGGGACCCTTAGTTAAAATTTAGGAAAAACAAGAGTTCCTTTCTTCAAAATAAGGTTACCATCCTAAGCTTAGGAAGATATTTTGAATACTTTAAAACCTAAGTTTATGATAAGGAACAATTCTTTAAAAAGCCGCATCATAAAATGATAGAAAAACACCTCCATTTGGGTATAATCCTGGTATGTGCAGGATTCTTGTACTAAGAAATATATCACATCGCAATAAAGTAATGCTAATAAGAAAAACTTCAAGATTTTCCAATTTGCGATAACACTGATCATAAGATCGCATATTGCAAGAAATGGGCTAACAAAATATGGCAAGCATAAAACTTCTGCGATCTGCAATGTTGCGATATCACGATAAAGCGATGGTTGCAATATTAAGCCAAATCAGCTCTGCGATGTTATATTGGTGAGTCAGTGCAAGAGCGCAATGGTGCAATGATGCGATTTTGCGATCTGCGACGATTGCGAACCAAATCGCAAAATCACTCCATCACAAATCTTTCGGGCACGCTATTCAAGAAAATCCACTTACCATAATCTGACTCAAGATCATGCGCTTTTAATAATAATAAATGAATTAGTTGTCATCTATTAATGTAGACGCGTGCTTTTGCAAAGAATTACTTCACGTAAGGTGGAATACTTGATATATCTGCTGCATTTAAGGCTCTCCCATCACCTTTCTTGATCAGTCATTTCCATTTCACTTGTGAACTACAGGAACGGAGAACGAAGGACGATACCGAGCCATACGGAGGAAGAAATTGGAAAGAAAAATAAAGCTCATGGCTCTGAGGTGAAAGAAATGACACCTTTATATACAGACACAGCTTGTAGCCGAGACGTAGGGATATCGACGTGGGAAAGCATGTACAGACTACTTGAGGAAGAAAACCCCAGAATAATGAAGGTTACCACTGTCGCAGACTCACAGGGCTCTTCCGAAGCATCCTTATAAGAACTAGCGTGCTCATTCCTTCATCGGATAGCAGCATGGCCCAAAATTCTCCCATATACGGATATGATCAAGTGGATACTTGACAACGCAGAAATGAACAATAGACAGTTCAAGATTCAGGGACATGGGCTCATCGAATCATTCGCTGCACAAGATTTAAAGCTCATGTATCATCTTCCTGAACCGCAGGTGACTTAAAATGCAAAATTCATTAAAAAATTTGTGGCGGAGAACCCAAACCTATCAGAGACCACCAAAGATTGGTCCAGAAAAGATGAACCACTCAAGAAAGACAAAAACGGTATGTACAGCACTGGTTCGCTCACCTCTCCGTATTGTTTTGCTGCGACCATGCTTTGTAGATTATTTGGGATGCTAGATATCAATAAGTTTTCATCTGAATGGTTACCATTAATAGATGTTGCCACAAATGCCGTTATTATAGATTGGGCCAAGATCTTTTCTGATAACCTATTCACGGCTATTATCAATTACCGGTCTAAAAGATCCATGTCCCAAAGGATCTATCCTCCTTTTTACCTATCTGCATATGTTATGGATTCTATTTGTTATGTGTCTAAATTGCCCGCTATGGGTTGGAAATGGACAACTCAGGACCCATTACCCATCCATGTTTATCATAAGATATTATGGGATTCTCAGTTCATTCCACATTTCTACCAGATTTGTCACGGGCTTATCTTACCCATGTATAGAATGATGTATGATAAAGACCCCTCGAGATGCTCACCTGAGGCACAGATAGATATCATCCCCATCGCAAGATGGTTCGGGGAAGAATGGTTCACCTATATTAGAGTATTTCGAAGCACCGTCCCCCCTCATGTCCTACCTTTGTATATCCCTGACAAACTTCTGGCTAGAGAAATTGCATATCAAACCTGTTGAGAGGGCGGCCTAACTAAAGACCTAAAAGACAAAAAGAAGGCCATATGACCATAGTTTCCTGTAGCTTTTGGGGCCTTTTTCGTTGTTCGATGTAGGTCACGCATTCACCAAAGTACAGAATATGACGTGTCTACAATTATTTAAATTCTTGGCAAGACCATTTGACCCAAACGAGGTTGCCCAGGATTTCACAACGACAGTCAAGATAAAAGTGTTCGTTGGAAAAAAGGATTTATTTGATGATATATTTCAGAGTAAAAGCTCACTTCAGGAAATTTTGCAGGAAGCCCAATCACGACTATCTCCATATGACCTCCAAAGATTCATGGTATATAGGGAAAGAAGACTAGCCAGTGTTCCTCTAGAAAAGCTGCTACTACCTGCCAGAGAACCGACTCCAAGTGTTAGCCTCAGTGGGAATCAAGCACTTCCGGATCTAAATCTAAGACTAGACAAGAGATGCCTAAGCATTCTAAAACATCCGAAAACAACCAAGATAGGAGCGAATACTTAGCTAAAGACACCGCTCAGTCGATGGAATTTCCACAACAGCAAGTTATCGCCTGACCGCCAAGAGATGTCCCCCCTCTTGTCATTGAAGCACCACCCGTCACAATAGAATTAGATAAGGAATGGGAAACCTTCAAGGAACTGATCAATCTCTGAAGGACAAGCCCCAAAAACACCTGTAAGCAATACGTAGGTAGCACAAGAGGTAGGCTCAACCATAGTCAACAATGTCACAGAAATGGAGCATATTCCTATCGCTCCATCTTCTCAGCTTCTACTGGATGTAGAAGAAATTCCCCCACTATACATATTTTATAGTCCCCAACATAAGGCAGTTGTAAGAAGATAGAGAAAAAAGAGGAAGTTAGAAAATACACTTTCTCAGGATGCTGAGCAATTAGACATCCTATGGAAAGATCCTGCCAGTAATCCAACTGAAAATCTCACCAAACTGTCTCATATCGCAGGGGCGTATGCCTCTGCAACTATTGACAAAGCGTCAGAAGTACAACAATTGTTGAAAGAGCAAGAAAATCAAATACAGGTACTGCAACTACAATTGCAACAAGCCAATGCTAATAATGAGGCACGCAAACAGCTTGAAAAGTTGCAGGAAGACTTTCAGCAAATGCAAATAGGTTATCAAAGAAGTTTGGACGAAAAGGGAAAACAGTTGCAGGATGTACAAGAGATGCATAGAGACGAACCTAAACTTACAGAGTTTATTTCAGAGTCTATTGCCTTGAATGAACAACTACTGCAGCAACAGGAAGTGTTGGGACAAAAGATTTCACAGTGGAATCATTATTGCGAAATGAGCGATAAGATCACTAATCAAGTGGTCGACTTGCAAAGTGGCTATGATCAGATTGAGAAACGAGTGACGAAGTACTTGGCTTGGCAGGATGAAGACGAGGGAAAAAAATAAGGCGCACCTAGGATAAATGAGAATCATAAGGAGTTGCTCTTCAACAAGTGGGACGATCAAATCAGAGAGGGAGAACAAGTAGCAGAAACAACGGCCACGAAAACAAGCATTCTTATCAACTGTGTAGATGAAAATTTACACAGAGAAAATTTAATCGCAGAGACTACCCCAGGGTATTTACCAACTAAACTACGGCTAGAAACAGAATGGAAGCGAAAGGCGAAAGAAAAGGGAAAAGCGGTCCAAGCACAAAAGGTTAAATTGGGAGTGTTACTGGGCATACTTGGTGAAGCCGCATAGTCAGTGGATGACTGTGAAATGTATCATAAATGCGGCCGAAAAAGTGGTGCGAGCTCTCATAGATTTCGTTTTCTCAGCCCAACTCAAAGCAGAAGTCAGCCAGCCGACTCTCCTGAAACCAATGATGAATGCATGCAGCTTTAAAGACCAGATTCAGAAGTAGCTTAATTTAGAATGTTGTTTTTTCTTAAAAATTAGATTAGAAAAGGGATGGTCATTTGAAAACCGCATCCTAAATTTTGTAAATAAACTATTATTAGAATTAGGAAGTAGTATTTAAACCCTTCTCATGCATTTAGAGAAGGGTCCAGAAATTTGTCAAAAACTTGTCCTCAGAAAATGCACTTCTGCACCCTCAGAGGAGGTTTTGATGAATGAATGGATCAAGGTTTATTAATGTTTGCATTTGATATATGCTACTGATGTTGCACTTCTGTACTCTTGGTAGATATTAGAACAAGTAGAGATAAATCATTGTTGCTTGAAGCTTATGAGTAGGACCAGTCATAAATGGTACTTTTATCTCTTGGACATTTCTGCTTATATTCTTAAAGTGATATACAGTTTTTGGTTGTTTATATGTTATTTCATGAATGTTTGAGTTACCATTTGGCACTTTTGTATGGTGGAGATATTTATTTATGTTTGATATATGAATAACTTATTATGCGATATGTTGTTCACAACTGTTTTGCCTAACTTTTTATGCAAAGTGGTTCATCTTCATTAATTTCCATTCTTATGATAGCTAAATGATATTTATTACCAGTTATTATTTGAAATCTCTTTAGATCGCATAATAGAAGAAATACATCCCGGGTTAGCATAGACTAGATGTGCTATCTTCATTAGATTACAATAGCATAGAATTAGATTAAAGTAGCTTAGATTAGAACTCTTAGATCAACATCATCCAACTCTGCACACACACACACCCTTAGATTGGGAAACTAGTCCCATTATCCCCAGTCAGACCCGCTATACCAAACGGATAAGGAGCTACCAACCAAGGTCCGGACCGGGCGAGTATCCCCCTTGTTGTCGACCCGATTTTTGAGGCTTCAACATATTTGGTGCTAGAAGGAGGGCCTGAGCATAGTGTCTGTTGGAATGGTTTGGAATCGTAACATTTGAATTAGGATGGCTGCTCACAAACTTCCCATTTGGAGTTGTATCCATGTTCGTGCCTCTTCCAACACTCCACCTGAAGTGGTACGACTCTTGTCTTAGATAAAAATCAATGGTAAGAATAATTCTTTTGCTTTTTATCATGCCCTTCAATTTACTCAAAATGTTTCAAGTTCAAATGTTCAAAGAATTGATGAAGGCATTTTATGCAGAATTTTTACTTTCACATTCACCGCGGAAGCTAGAAAATGGTGTAGAACCCTCCCAGTTGCCTCAATTCACAGCTGGGATCAATTTGTCAAGGCTTTCATTTGTAAATTTGATTGCTATGATTATGATCAGGTATATGATGAAATTGAGTATCTACGAAAAGAAGATGAATATGTTAGGGATTTTAATATGCGATTTCATCTTGATGGTCTAGAAAAGGATCTTGAAAATGAACTCATGAATGAAGAATCTTTAGATCTGACTGAGCATTCCCTGCCTCCTATGTCCGATCCATCAGAAATTAGTCCAAGTCTTGTTTTATTTTCTTCTAATAGGAACGAAAATTCCAATTTGAATGCGCGAATCACCCATGATGAAGAAACTTCCCAAATCTTAGGAAACATGCTTGCTCTAATGCAAGAAGACAAAAGCAAGAACGTTGAAAGAAAGCCTGCCTTGGAACCAGAAAGCGACTTGGAGACAAGGTTAGATAATATCATCACAAGTCAACAAATGCAGATGCCAAGGTTAGAACAACAAATTAATTCTCTTTCGGAAAATACAAACACGCAAAGGTATGATCTAAAGCCCGATGTCTACAATGAATGTGATGAACAAGAATTTTTTCACAATGATGTTTTCAAATGCATTGTTTCAGAATCACATTTTTCTCCTTATCCTGATGTATTTAGTGATGATAATTTTTCCCCCTCAGTATTAATGATATCTCAAAAAGTACAGAGGATTATTCAAATGAATCACCATTAGGTTTTCAAGATAAAGAGTCTGTTGGAAATAATACTGAGAGGGGGGGTGAATCAGTATTATTAGATCAATCAAACTTTTCAATTTCATACTCAGAAACATATACGCTACTTCAATTAAGTGAACCCGCGTGTACACGCTACTGTGTCTAATGAAACTCGCGTATATCCAGAGATCTTATAATTCAGTTAGCTTAATCTTCAGTAAATGCATCAGATCATTATTAAGCATATTAACAGTAAACAGGTGCAGAATAACAGAACAGAACATCACACAAGAGCCACACACATGAACACAAAGATATAAGGTGGAAACCCAATGTGGGTGAAAACCACCTGCTGCAAGTCATCTCAATCTTCTTCTTAATAAGAAAATCCTTTTACAATATTTGTACTGGTGCAGTCTTATACCAGTACGGGAGCTACAACCCCCTTTGCTCTTGTACTAGCCGATCCATTTACTAGTACGCAGGCTGCTACCTGCTACAATGCTCCAAAGATCTCCTTTAGCTTTTGTACTAGCTTAGATACTAGTACGTAGGTGCTTGCCTACAATCTTCTCACCTCCAGGTACCACGTTTCATCAATTTTTAGACTGGATACACTGAAGCACAACACATAATCTGTAAGGCCACTTTTCATCCAATTTTCATACTGGACCCATAACTATCATTGAAGCTCAAAACAATCATCAAACTCTGAATCACTGAAACCCTGTTAACAACAGTCACCAGAACACAGAGCAGACACAGAACTCTGTAATAACCATCAGATTCATCTGCAACTTCAAATATCAAGCTTTACAATGTATACGCTACTTCGATGAATCAAACCCGCGTGTATACGCGCTTTTGCCAAAGACAACCCGCGTACAGATCTAAAAATAATTTCTCATAACTTGCAGCTGTACCAGACATCAGTCATACTCATAACACTTATAGAACAATACATGCGTCAGTATGTAGATCTAGAATAAGCATCATAAAGATAGTTCATTTCAAACCATTTGACCCCGATCTCTCCTTAGATCTAGTTCTCCATCAACCGGTGAGATCTCTCCTTAGCTCAGATCAAGCAATGCATCATCAACCCATAACCCTGCATACTAGATCTAATGCTTCATCAGATATTCAAGACATTTCGGATACCCTTGCCTAATGATTTCCTTCTCCTTATATAGCCTTAGGCCTTGTTCAATGCCAAGGGCCACAACCATAGAAATCCAATACCATCAACTTTAAAACTAGGGATCAACACGTCCGTCGAGACACCAAGGTCCAAAACCATAGGCACAACTTCCAAGGACTAACCGCCATGGACCAAAATGAGTTTTCCACATACACGCGCTTTTAATGAAGCCAACCTGCGTGTACATGCGACTTGGGCTTAACGAACCTGCGTGTATGAACTTTCTCTTCTTCTTATAGTCTGATCATCAAATCCTTGCTGCTGTCCTTCTGTACTATGATTTCTCATCAGTGTGGTTTGCCATCAAGGACCACACTTGTCTCATAATGCCAACAATCTCCCCCTTTGGACTTGATGGCAAAGCTAACTTGTCACACTTAGAACTATCATCTGATTCCTTTGAGCCGTCTTCCATCAGTCACATCTGATATCTCTTCTGAAGATTCATCCAGTTATACATAAGTGAGAACTATCATCTGATTCCTTTGAGCCGTCTTCCATCAGTCACATCTGATATCTCTTCTGAAGATTCATCCAATTATACATAAGTGAGATATTCTTCTATGAGAGGGTTGCCATCAAGTACAACACATGCATCATAATGCCAACAATCTCCCCCTTTGGACTTGATGGCAACAACACCAAATCACTCTCCCCCTTTGACATCAAGGGCAAAGGGTGGACCAAGATATTCTCTTCCTTTGCTGAATCATTCCACTGTCCATACTCCCCCTGAGTACCTGCTGAAATCTCTGAATAATCTCCCCCTTTGTATATGCCAAGGTGTACCCATCTGTCCATGCTCCCTCTGAGTGCATGCTGAATCTCTGTACCGCTGAAGTGTGCTGTTCATGCTTTTCTTGACTGTAGGCAAGATCTAAAAAAGATGTTCTTCAAGAAGAATCATGACTCTATACATCATAAAAGACCTTCCTATCACCAAAGACTCATACATACATCCATCTCTCAAATAAGTGAGGATATACAAACATTGACTCATCCACCCAACCAAGTGGGTATACATCAAAATTTTACATATGACAACCAATCACATTGCATCAATCATCCCAGGCATAGTGGGGAAACCAAAATAGGCCGTTACATGACCTTGACACCATGAAAGAGATACCACAAAAGAGATATATGACATAGAGACGAAATAACTAGACCAAGACTTATGAAAGTCACCAGCAGCATCTGATAATCACCATTCAGATCAGCAACCAAGAGATCCTTCTATTCTCCTTTCGCCTTTGTTCCCCCTGAAATCAACACCAAATGTGAACTAGAACCAAAAGCTTTAAGATAATGCCAACAATGCATCATTGGAAGATTATCTGCTCCCCCTGAACCTGTGCCAGATGATCTCTGTCAGACCTATATCAGACTTTCTGCAACCAACATCTGTCCCTGTTGATTTCCTTCAAATCTCCATATACGCGTTTGTATACACATAAACAAGCGTATATACGCAGATATCCCTTACGCAACACGCGTACACCATATACGCGACTATCCCCTTGTAAAACAGCGTATGCACGAGGATATCCTTTAAACAACACGCGTACACAAATTTCCATATCAGTAACCTGTAAATGTCCTGTAGAGAATAGGTCATCAACCTATAACAAGGTATGTCTGCATCAATTCATCCCTTTGAACAGAATTCAGAGTCATTCACATTGTATCATGTGTGAAACCACCATAGCCATTTCATCAAGCTCTACATGATCCAAGTATCATTACTTGGGAACATCTGCATCAATTAACATATGTAAGTATAAACCTATCATCATATAGATAAGAACTCATCACCATGTCTCCAATAAAGAAACTTTGAGTAGTCATCCATGTATCAGCATTATGTATCTTGAGCTCAAGCTCATTTGACAAAACTTCTTGATAACAGCAACAATCCTTATCCACAAGAGTGCCTGCATCATAACTGTATGATTTTTATGCATATGACAACAGCAGTATAAGAGTGACCCATCATCAAGTGAGGACGATGTATATTCAAGCTTTGTACTTCTTCTTGTCCTTATGAAGATCACCATGTAAGCACCATATATGCATCATCAAAGAATCATCCATAAATCTGATCTGAACATCTTCTATGTAACTTCAAGAATCATATGAGAGATTATCATAGACAACTCACAACCACATCATAGCAAGATATATCATTTAGCCATATAAGAATCATCACCAAGGATTATTAACCATAATGCCAACAATGAATTACTAAAGGCATATGCTCCCCCTCAACCAGTGCCATCTGTTAGATCTGATCATGCATATATCAGCAATAAGAAACATCATCATTCTCAAGTTAGGATCAAAAACACTTCTAGCCATCATACAAAACATTTCCACACATCCTCAGCAGACTGTAACCAATAGAGCAAATAATAGACTGAATCATATCAAATCCTTTTTCTGATCCTGTCCCCACTGCTTCTCCTCAGATTGACATATACGCGACTTTGCAGTGTCGAACTAGCGTATATACGCGACTTCCCTTTAAGGAACTTGCGTATGAGATTCAGGACACTGAAGGTTTACACTTTCAGCTCCCCCTGAGTCTGATATGTCTGTGCTGTGCTGTGTCTCAGTACATTGTGCTGACTGTACTTCCTTCTTCCTCCATATCTTCAAGTGTGATGAGGTTTTCTCCTTTCGGTGTGATGTCCATCCTTTGTTCCTGCATTCCTTTGCTATATGTCCAAGCTTGTTACATGCATAACATCTAACATGTTTCATGTTCCTTCTGTAGCAATCAGCAGCTTTGTGACCATACATATTGCAAGCAAAGCAATATCCATTAAAGTACCTTGATTGAGATGACCTGTCCGCATAATAGTCTTGAACTCTTCTTCTTCTACATCTAGCTGCAACATGTCCAAGATTATGACATACATAACATTCAACATTATTCATAGGAGGAGTAAAAGATTTTCTTTGAAGATTTTCTTTCCTTGGTTGATGATGAGATTGACCTTTCATCTCCTTGTTGATCATTTTGGATTTCTCTTTAGGGTTCCTTGCTTCACCTTGTGAACTAGATTCACCTTCAACAGATTCATGGAAACCAAGACCAGTCTTTATAGCAGGGGACCTTTGATTACTAAGAATATCATCCAAGACTTTAGAACTATCTTGAAATCGTAAAAGCTTATCCTTTTCTTCTATTTTACCTTTCAAGATATTTACCTCAACTTGAAGTTGTTCCTCCTTTTCAAGAGATTTCTTTTTCAAAACTTCTTCAGCTTTCCTTCCTTCTTCCATTTGTTCCCTTAGTTTGAGAATTTCTTTTTCTTGTTCTTCATACAGATCCTGCTGCATTTGACGAACTCGGAAGGCACATTCCAGTTGAGATTTTAAGCTGGTGACTTCGTTTTCTTGTTTTGCAGCAGCTTGGAGTAGATCTGTATTCTACTTCTTTGATTCTTCAAGATCTCCTTTTAGTGAGAGGATTGTAGCTTCAAGATTTTCATAGTAGCTGGATTTATCTTTGAGTTTCTTGATGGTTGTGCTTCTTTCGTTGACTTCTTTTCTTAATGATGTCACTTCATGCTGCAATTTTTGACATTGGTCTTCCTTGTCCTTGAGTAGCTTTCTTACCTTGTTTCCTTCTTCTAGTTGGGCCTTTAGTTTGGTAACTTCTTCTTTGAAAGCACATTCCCTTTTGTTCAATAGATCTTGTTGATCTTTAACTTTGTCTGTAAGCCTTCTAAATACTACCTCTATTTGATACTTTTCTTGCTCACCGATAAAAGCATGTTCAGTAGTTTCACTATCACTTCCATCATTTTCACAAGGAAATATAGCTGGAACATTAGAGGATAACACATTCATACCTGATAATGATTCTGAATCTGACTCTGAATCTGAAGAGCTTCTTATACCTAATCCCCAATCGACTCTCCCACTGTCATAGTCCTTCTGAGATGTCTTCTTCTTCCTATGAGATTTCTTCTTAAGCTTCTTTCCCATTGTTCCACGGATCTCCTTCAAGCGATCAAGCTTCTACCAAAGGACCTGCTCTGATACCAATTGTTGGAAATAATACTGAGAGGGGGGGTGAATCAGTATTATCAGATCAATCAAACTTTTCAATTTCATACTCAGAAACATATACGCTACTTCAATTAAGTGAACCCGCGTGTACACGCTACTGTGTCTAATGAAACTCGCGTATATCCAGAGATCTTATAATTCAGTTAGCTTAATCTTCAGTAAATGCATCAGATCATTATTAAGCATATTAACAGTAAACAGGTGCAGAATAACAGAACAGAACATCACACAAGAGCCACACACATGAACACAAAGATATAAGGTGGAAACCCAATGTGGGTGAAAACCACCTGCTGCAAGTCATCTCAATCTTCTTCTTAATAAGAAAATCCTTTTATAATATTTGTACTGGTGCAGTCTTATACCAGTACGGGAGCTACAACCCCCTTTGCTCTTGTACTAGCCGATCCATTTACTAGTACGCAGGCTGCTACCTGCTACAATGCTCCAAAGATCTCCTTTAGCTTTTGTACTAGCTTAGATACTAGTACGTAGGTGCTTGCCTACAATCTTCTCACCTCCAGGTACCACGTTTCATCAATTTTCAGACTGGATACACTGAAGCACAACACATAATCTGTAAGGCCACTTTTCATCCAATTTTCATACTGGACCCATAACTATCATTGAAGCTCAAAACAATCATCAAACTCTGAATCACTGAAACCCTGTTAACAACAGTCACCAGAACACAGAGCAGACACAGAACTCTGTAATAACCATCAAATTCATCTGCAACTTCAAATATCAAGCTTTACAATGTATACGCTACTTCGATGAATCAAACCCGCGTGTATACACGCTTTTGCCAAAGACAACCCGCGTACAGATCTAAAAATAATTTCTCATAACTTGCAGCTGTACCAGACATCAGTCATACTCATAACACTTATAGAACAATACATGCGTCAGTATGTAGATCTAGAATAAGCATCATAAAGATAGTTCATTTCAAACCATTTGACCCCGATCTCTCCTTAGATCTAGTTCTCCATCAACCGGTGAGATCTCTCCTTAGCTCAGATCAAGCAATGCATCATCAACCCATAACCCTGCATACTAGATCTAATGCTTCATCAGATATTCAAGACATTTCGGATACCCTTGCCTAATGATTTCCTTCTCCTTATATAGCCTTAGGCCTTGTTCAATGCCAAGGGCCACAACCATAGAAATCCAATACCATCAACTTTAAAACTAGGGATCAACACGTCCGTCGAGACACCAAGGTCCAAAACCATAGGCACAACTTCCAAGGACTAACCGCCATGGACCAAAATGAGTTTTCCACATACACGCGCTTTTAATGAAGCCAACCTGCGTGTACACGCGACTTGGGCTTAACGAACCTGCGTGTATGAACTTTCTCTTCTTCTTATAGTCTGATCATCAAATCCTTGCTGCTGTCCTTCTGTACTATGATTTCTCATCAGTGTGGTTTGCCATCAAGGACAACACTTGTCTCATAATGCCAACAATCTCCCCCTTTGGACTTGATGGCAAAGCTAACTTGTCACACTTAGAACTATCATCTGATTCCTTTGAGCCGTCTTCCATCAGTCACATCTGATATCTCTTCTGAAGATTCATCCAGTTATACATAAGTGAGAACTATCATCTGATTCCTTTGAGCCGTCTTCCATCAGTCACATCTGATATCTCTTCTGAAGATTCATCCAGTTAGACATAAGTGAGATATTCTTCTATGAGAGGGTTGCCATCAAGTACAACACATGCATCATAATGCCAACAGAGTCAGCTATAGAACATCCTTTGGTCATTTACAAACAAGAACAACTTGACCTTCCTTTTCTGAAAATATTGGATGAAAAAGAAAAATCTAGAGAAACCCGTAAAATCATTTATGATAGGTACTTTGATGATGATGATGTTGATTTATCTCAAGTAACTCAACAGAGCCCAGATAATAAGAGATATTCTAATTCAAGAATCATATCAGTTGATCCACATTCCATGATGGATCATTTGCATGATTTTCCTATCCAATACAATACCCTGATCTATGATTTGTATCATGAGCAAACCCCCATGCCTGTTCCCAATCATAACTTGTTTTCTGATTCACAAGACGTAATTCGAAATTACTTGGATCACATAATTCTGGCCAGTTCTTCTGAAAAAGAAGATATTTCAAGTCAATCCCAGTTGTGCTGTAACATTAGTTGTACAGATAATCATTGCATTCTTTTTCGCTTGCACTCATTTTGTATAAAATCGGATTGTATTTTAAATTTTCAGACTTTTGATAGATTACTATGGTATATTGAGCACCTTATCAAAGAACATTCGAGAGATGTATTACCATTTTGGAAAACTAAATTGTGTCAAGGAAATACAGAACTTTTTCAAATCCAAGATCAATCAATATTAGCCTTTCTAAAAAAACTTCTATGTCATCCAAAACATCATCAAAGAAATATAGTATTTTTGGAAACTTGCCAGCAATTCATGTTGATTGATAAATCTCTTTCGAGAAATTTCCATCTATTCTTCTTTGATTTATTTAGTGATTTATATGTGGAAACTTTACTTTTACGAGAAATTGCTAAAATCTTGACTTTAACACATAGTAGATTATAGGCCATTAAAACTAAAAAATCATATTCGCAACCTGGCTTGTCATCTTTCCTATTACACGATCACCAATCCATAACAGAAATTCATCCTAAGTTTTATGAACCAATAGGTATCCAATTGGAAAGAAGATTTCATAAGAAAGAAATTTCAGGTGGAATTCTAACTGAAGTTTCACTTTCTAATCCTACATTAAATGTTCACAGTCCAAGAAAAGTTTTATTCTTAACACTGATGTTTAAAAGGTACATACGTGTAGGAATAAAAATAAAAAGATGGTTTCACTGGAAATATCATTTTACCTAGTTAATTTTTCTGTGTATAGTTAGAATAGAAGTAGGGGTAGTTTAGCTAGGTTATTAGGTAGATAATTTATTTTTTAAATGTTGGTAGGCAAAATAAGAGAATAAATTATCCCTATCATGTACATAATCCAAGGGAATAGTTACCTCTCATTTCTTTAATTTTTTTTTTTCCCTAATAAAATTTGCTGTGGTTAACCGCATTTGACATTTACTAAAGACACCATTTCTCTATCAGATTTTGAACTTCTGCTTGTATAAATAGCAATTCTTTTGGAAACTTGATCTTTATTATTAATAGATACAGTTAAAAACTTTAACCCAGATATGATACTAGTTTCAACTTCAAGAAATTTGATGAAAGCAATCTTAGTGAAGAAATTGTTTCATATCAGTACAATGAAAGGTATCAATAA
This sequence comes from Pinus tabuliformis, assembly GCA_031772625.1. Classification (NCBI taxonomy): domain Eukaryota; kingdom Viridiplantae; phylum Streptophyta; class Pinopsida; order Pinales; family Pinaceae; genus Pinus; species Pinus tabuliformis. The sequence continues at coordinate 1,654,782,413 of CM062819.1, forward strand.
CAAAATGAGGGTACCCTGTAGAACAGACATTTCCAAAAAGAAAAAACTCTATTATTGTCGTCCAGAGCTTTCTTAAGGAAAAAATGACTTCCTCCCTGTTAAAGAAAATCGCAGCATTTAGAGAAACGACCCAATGATACACTATATCTTGAAGAATAAGAGGTCTCATCACGAGCCAGCTTATCATGATCACAGATATTATAACTTGCCGTCTTTGCCATTACTGTCCACCAAAATAGGGCAACGACTTAAGATTGTTGAGATCAAAAGACAAGGGGTCTCATCACGAGCCAGCTTGTTCAGCAAAAGTGTAAATCAAGTGAATGACTATGTCATAATTTGGCTACGAAACCAAGACATTATTCTTTAAGAATAAAAAAGGAAAAAGTGTCAATATGGGTTTTTCTTTGAATGTTGTAGATCACCTTAAGCAGGATAAAGGATAATTAATGGGTAATAGGTAACCCTGTCGAGGCTATGAAAGCCTGCTGGCAGCAAAGGCTCTACCTACGACAAATGAGCATATTTAAAAACTGGTACACAGGGAAGACCTTATTTTATCTTTACAAGACCAAGTAATGGCTGATGTAAATGCAAGGACAAGCTGAGGAAGCAAATAATTAAAATAGAAAGAGGTTGGAACAAAATTTCATTGACAGTTTGGAGTATAATGCACTTTATCTCTCTATAATAAAGTTTAATTTTCTAAAAAAAAATTTGTTTTGGAAATTTGAAAGGTTTAATAGAAAATCAGAGATAACCGATTCTCCCAAGTGAATCACCAATTGTTGTGGCCAGCAACAACCCCACTTTTTTCATTTAAGTGTTGTCCAAAATACTAAATGAATGGGGACCCTTAGTTAAAATCTAGGAAAAGCAAGAGTTCTCTTTCTTCAAAATAAGGTTACCATCGTAAGCTTAGGAAGATTTTTTGAATACTTTAAAACCTAAGTTTATGATAAGGAACAATTCTTTAAAAAGCCGCATCGTAAAATGATGGAAAAACACCTCCATTTAGGTATAATCTTGGTATGTGCAAGATTCTCGTACTAAGCAATATATCGCATCGCAATAAAGTAATGCTAATAAGAAAAACTTCAAGATTTTCCGATTTGCGATAACACCAATCCAAGATCGCATATCGAAGGAAATGGGCTAACAAAATATGGCAAGCATAAAACTTTTCCGATCTGCGATGTTGCGATATCGCGATAAAGGGATGGTTGCAATATTAAGCCAAATCAGCTCTGCGATGTTATATTGGTGAGTCAGTGCGAGAGCGCGATAGTGCAATAATGCGATTTCACGATCTGCGATGATTGTGAACCAAACCACAAAATCACTCCATCACGAATCTTTCGGGCACGCTATTCAGGAAAAGCCACTTACCATAATCTGACTTAAGATCATGCGCTTTTAATGATAATAAATTAATTAGTTGTCATCTATTAATGTAGACGCGTGCTTTTGCAAATAATTACTTCAGGTAAGGTGGCATATTTGATATATGTGCTGCATTTAGGGCTCTCCCATCACCTTTCTTGATCAGTCATTTCCATTTCACTTGTGAGCTGTAGGAACGGAGAACGAAGGACGATACCAAGCCATACACAGGAAGAAATGAGAAAGAAAAATAAAGCTCATGGCTCTGAGGTGAAAGAAATGGCACCTTTATATACAGACACAGCTTGTAGCAGAGACGCAGGGATATCGTCGTGGGAAAGCATGTACAGACTACTTGAGGAAGAAAACCCCAGAATAATGAAGGTTACCACTGTCACAGACTCACAGGGCTCTTCCGAAGGATACTTAGAAGAACTAGCGTGCTCATTCCTTCATCGGATAGCAGCAAGGCCCAAAATTCTCCCATATATGGATATGATCAAGTGGATACTTGACAACGCAGAAATGAACAACAGACAGTTCAAGATTCAAGGACATGGGCTCATCGGGTCATTCGCTGCATAAGATTTAAAGCTCATGTATCAACTTCCTGAACTGCAAGCGACTTACAATGCACAATTCATTAAAAAATTTGTGGCGGAGAACCCAAACCTATCAGAGACCACCAAAGATTGGTCCAGAAAAGATGAACCACTCAAGAAAGACAAAAATGGTATGTACAGCATTGGTTCCCTCACCTCTCCATATTGTTTTGCTGCGGCCATGCTTTGTATATTATTTGGGATGCCAGATATCAATAAGTTTTCATCTGAATGGTTACCATTAATAGATGTTGCCACAAATGCCGTTATTATAGATTGGGCCAAGATCTTTTCTGATAACCTATTCATGGCTATTATCAATTCCCGGTCTAAAAGATCCATGTCTCAAAGGATCTATCCTCCTTTTTACCTATCCGCATATGTTATGGATTCTATTTGTTATGTGTCTAAATTTCCCATTATGGGTTGGAAATGGACAACTCAAGACCCATTACCCATCCATGTTTATCATAACATATTATGGGATTCTCAGTTCATTCCACATTTCTACCAGATTTGTCACGGGCTTATCTTACCCATGTATAGAATGTTGTATGATAAAGACCCCTCGAGATGCTCACCTGAGGCACAGATAGATATCATCCCCATCGCAAGATGGTTCGGGGAAGAATGGTTCACCTATATTAGAGTATTTCGAAGCACCGTCCCCCCTCATGTCCTACCTTTGTATATCCCTGACAAACTTCTGGCTCGAGAAATTGCATATCAAACCTGTTGAGAGGGCGGCCTAACTAAAGACCTAAAAGACAAAAAGAAGGCCATATGGCCATAGTTTCCTGTAGCTTTTGGGGCCTTTTTCGTTGTTCGATGTAGGTCGCGCATTCACCGAAGTACAGAATATGACGTGTCTACAATTATTTAAATTCTCGGCAAGACCATTTGACCCAAACGAGGTTGCCCAGGATTTCACAACGACAGTCAAGATAAAAGTGTTCGTTGGAAAAATGGATTTATTTGATGATATATTTCAGAGTAAAAGCTCACTTCAGGAAATTTTGTAGGAAGCCCAATCACAATTATCTCCAGATGACCTCCAAAGATTCATGGTATACAGGGAAAGAAGACTAGTGAGTGTTCCTCTAGAAAAGCTGCTACTACCTGCCAGAGAACCGACTCCAAGCGTTAGCCTCAGTGGGAATTCAAGCACTTCCGGATCTAAATCTAAGACTAGACAAGAGAAGCCTGAGCATGCTAAAAGATCCAAAAATAACCAAGACAGGAGCAAAGACTCAGCTAAAGACACCGCTCAGTCGATGGAATTTCCACAACAGCAAGTTATCGCCTCCCTACCAAGAGATGTCCCCCCTCTTTTCATTGAAGCACCACCTGTCACAACAGAATTAGATAAGGAATGGGAAACCTTCAACGAACTGATCAATCTTGAAGGACAAGCCCCAAAAACACCTGTAAGCAATACACAGGTAGCACAAGAAGTAGGCTCAACCATAGTCAGCAATGTCACAGAAATGGAGCATATTCCTATCGCTCCATCTTTTGAGCTTCTACTGAATGTAGAAGAAATTCCCCCACTAGACATATTTTATAGTCCCCAACATAAGGAAGTTGTAAGAATACAGAGAAAAAAGAGGAAGTTAGAAAATACACTTTCTCAGGATGCTGAGCAATTAGACGTCCTATGGAAATATCCTGCCAGTAATTCGACTGAAAATCTCACCAAACTGTCTCAGATCGCAGGGGCGTATGCCTCTGCAACTATTGACAAAGCGTAAGAAGTACAACAATTGTTGAAAGAGAAAGAAAAGCAAATACAGGTACTGCAACTACAATTGCAACAAGCCAATGGTAATAATGAGGCACGCAAACAGCTTGAAAAGTTGCAAGAAGACTTTCAGCAAATGCAAATAGGTTATCAAAGAAGTTTGGAAGAAAAGGGAAAACCGTTGCAGGATGTACAAGAGATGCACAGAGATGAACCTAAACTTATAGAGTTTATTTCAGAGTCTATTGCCTTGAATGAACAACTACTGCAGCAACAGGAAGTGTTGGGACAAAAGATTTCACAGTGGAATCATTATTGCGAAATGAGCGATAAGATCACTAATCAAGTGGTCGACTTGCGAAGTGACTATGATCAGATTGACAAACAAGTGATGGAGTACTTGGCTTGGCAGGATGAAGATGAGGGAAAAAGAGCAGGCGCACCCAGGATAAATGAGAATCATAAAGAGTTGCTCTTCAACAAGTGGGACGATCAAATTAGAGAGGCAGAACAAGCAGCAGAAACAGTGGCCACGACAACAAGCATTCTTATTGACTGTGTAAATGAAAATTTGCACAGAGAAAATTTAATCGCAGAGACCACCCCAGGGTATTTACCAAATAAACTACGACTAGAAGCAGAATGGAAGCAGAAGGCGCAAGAAAAGGGAAAAGCGGTCCAAGCACTAAACAGGTTAAATTGGGAGTGTTACTGGGCATACTTGGTGAAGCCGCATAGTCAGTGGATGACTGTGAAATGTATCATAAATGCAGCCAAAAAAGTGGTGCCAGCTCTCATAGATTCCGTTTTCTCAGCCCAGCTCAAAGCAGAAGTCAGCCAGCTGACTCTCCTTAAACCAATGATGAATGCATGCAGCTTTAAAGACCAGATTCAGAAGTAGCTTAATTTAGAATGTTGTTTTTTCTTAAAAATTAGATTAGAAAAAGGACAGTCATTTGAAAACCGCATCCTAAATTTTGTAAATAAACTATTATTAGAATTAGGATGTAGTATTTAAACCCTTCTCATGCATTTCGAGAAGGGTCCAGAAATTTGTGAAAAACGTGTCCTCAGAACATGCACTTCTGCACCCTCAGAGGAGGTTTTGATTAATGAATGGATCAAGGTTTATTAATGTTGCATTTGATATCTGCTATTGATGTTGCACTTCTATACTCTTGGTAGATATTAGAACAAGTAGAGATAAACCATTGTTGCTTGGAGCTTATGAGTAGGATCAGTCATAAATGGTACTTTTATCTCTTGGCCATTTCTGCTTATATTCTTAAAGTGATATACAGTTTTACGTTGTTTATATGTTATTGCATGAGTGTTTGAGTTACCATTTGGCACTTTTGTACATTGGAGCTATTTATTTATGTTTGATATATGAATAACTTATTATGCGATATGCTGTTCAAAACTGTTTTGCCTAACTTTTTATGCAAAGTGGTTCATCTTCATTGATTTCCATTCTTATGATAGCTGAATGATCTTTATTACCAGTTATTATTTGAAATCTCTTTAGATCGCATAATAGAAGAAATACATCCCGAGTTAGAATAGATTAGATGTGCTGTCTTCATTAGATTACAATAGCATAGAATTAGATTAAAGTAGCTTAGATTAGAACTCTTAGATCATCATCATCCAACTCTGCACACACACACACCCTTAGATTAGGAAACTGGTCCCATTATCCCCAATCGGACCCGCTATACCAAACGGATAAGGAGCTGCCACCCAAGGTCCGGACCGGGCGGGTATCCCCCTTGTTGTCGACCTGATTTTTGGGGCTTCAACACTTTGGTAGAACACCATTCACTAGTATGTTCTTTCACAACATTCTACAACATGAGGCACATCTTTTGCTTCTCTTCGTCAACAATTTCGAGTAGTATTTTGAGTTCCATGTTCTCTTGTTGGAGACATTCAATAATTTTCTTCGAATCTTGGAGACTATCATTCTTTGAACTCATGCCCATGCTTACAGAAGCTTCAACTGCAATTTGAGGTAGAACTACAATTTGAGCTTCAAAGTTGTAAGCTTCAGATTCACTTACAAACAGTTAAATCCTCCTTACACAAATAAAACATAATGCTCTAATACCAACTTGATCTGAACGGGAAAGTTAGTGTTTTCTGTGCTAAATTCCAATTCAGAATAGCAAACAAAGTGCCTGAGGATTATGAAGTAAATTGCAATTTTTTCGTAAGTTTTTATGTGTTTATGTGTAATTAATGAGCCTAAAACATGAATTAAAAAAAATTGAACAACAACATAAAAAATAACAATTGTTAAAGGAGTTTACCCCTCCTGTGCTATGTCTCCTTCGTCCATCTTCTAGTGGGTTGACCCAATCTCATTATGCTAAAAATACTTCATTGGTAAATAATACATAATGTGTGCTAACCAAAATAGTTGTTAGTTTCCCCTTCAAGGAAACATTCTTCTCCAAAAATATCTCACTCTAAAAACATGACAACCTACAGTCAGTCATGAAACAATCAGCAATAAAATGGTTCTCAAATCTTTGTGACGTGATTAATCTGAAAGACTATCTCTCTTAAGAAAAAGGTTCTCAAATCAAGACCCCATACTCCATCTGACAATGAGCATAACAAGTACAACAATTCACTTGAAGTACTAAAAGAGAACTTTCCTCAAAGACAGAATGCTTAAAGAGAAACATGAGCTACACCATAGATGTCTCAACTATTGTAGAAAACATATGAGTTCTACAAAAACCCTTAAAAGGTCCTCTGCATTCTCAAAAGCCTTCAAAAACTCATTCAACCCCTTGGTTGATCCTAGCACCCATAGACTTAAAACTACAAAATGTATCTTCAAAAGTGATCCAATGGCTCTAAAACATGTTCCACTAGCTTCATAAGACCCAAAAATTCTTGTCTAGATTCTTCTTTCTCCTAAATTGGTCAAAAACAGAAGAAGTTATGAGATTTTCAAGTTTTGCTACTAGTTGACTCACAAATTCACCAAGCCCGACTAATTGCCTTACAATTTCGCCCCATTTTATGCTAACAGAGTAACAACTTGGTGCAATCCTGATGCAATTTGTGGGCTGATTAAATTTCCCAATTATAGTTGTGCACGCCCTCCTGGTGACATGGACCCCCCACGTGACCTGGGGTTGGACCCGTTTGTCTAGCCCCCTTCGAATCACCCCTTGGTTCCTGGGATATGGTTGCATGCTATCTTATTTTAAGCTTTGTGGGGGCTGGGGCTAAGCCCTGGCCCCTGGTCCCGCCCCTAGTCCTTTGGGTGTAGTGACGAAGGCTGGGGATAGCCCTTCGCCCTCACGCCATATCCACTCCCAATTGATATTAAAATAAAGTTTGGGTGGGTCCTTTTAACAAGGCTCATCCTTGGCACAATGGCTTATGCAGATAATTGTTGGCATGAGGTCTATAGTTCAAATCTTCTGAGGTGTCGTTCAAGCTCTTAAAAAGTTTTTGGTGGCCCCCATGCTTCCACGTGGCGGCCTCTAGTTGGGCCACATGGCGGCCCATGGTTGGCCACAAACCCACCAATGAAAATTACCCAAATCAGTGCCAATGATATTCGAACAAGTGGAGAGACATGGTTGGCCCAATGGAGCCCATTAAACCATGCCCAGTTAGCAAGCCCAGTGAGCCTGCTACATCAGCAGTGCGTACTGCTGACTGGCCTATCATTTTTTTGTCAAATTCACATGTTTTGGAAAATGAACAGAACATGTTTTTGGGTGCATACACAGTCCGTTTTCCGCAAAAAGATTTGTTCTAGATTCAAAATGATTAGAACTACATGGTCGTTTAGGTTCCACACCGATCTGACAAATTTGAATTTTGAGAAAAAAATTGAGCTCCGGATCATTGAGTGTAAGTAGGCAATAGTTGTAGAATTATGACTAATGACTATGAGTTGACTTTTGATTATGTCATGGTTTTTAGTCTTGGTAAATGATGATTTAAAATTAATAAACATATATATGCATCAATAGTGATGAACCTCAATGGTTTGTAACCATAAATCATTGTTGTTGATATGAAATGGTGACGGTTGATGTCCATCATTATAGTCATTATTTGTGACGGACCTTGAGTGTTACCACAACACCTATACTTATGGCAATGCAGCTTTTGGTGAGGGTCAACAAACGTCACCATATATATGCACCAATAGTGATAGCCATGAAAAATCCATCACAATAAATCGTTGTTGTTCATATGAAATGGTGATGGTCAATATCCGTCATGATAATCAATATTCGTGACGAACCTTCAATGTCACCATAGTACCTATACTTTTGGTGATGCCACCTTTGGTGATGTTCAGTTTTTTGTGACGGAGGCTATGGTCTGTAACCATTGCTCATATGAAATGGTGATGGTTGTTATCTCTCATTATAAATCATTATTGGTGATGGACTTTGAATGTCACTACAACATTTATACTTTTGGCGACACCACCTTTGGTGATGTTCAGTTTTTGGTGACTAAGGTTATGGTCCATCACCATTGCTCATATGAAATGGTGACGGTCACTATCCGTCATTATAAGTCATTATTGGTGACGAACTTTGAATATCACTACAACACCCATAATTTTGGTGACACCACCTTTGGTGATGTTCAGTTATTGGTGACGAAGGCTCTTTTGACCGTCACCAATGAGCTTATGGTGACATTTTTCGCCCCTCACCAATGTCATTTTTTCTTGTAGTGTTATACAAAGTTATCATATGCTACCATGTAGTGGGATGTGCTCTTGTTCAAGGGAAGTAAACCTGAGTTGACCTTTCTATGATGTATCTTGACCTATTTTTTAGTCAACCATCCCTGGTTGTCAGAGTCATGTTCATTATCACATCAACTTTTTCGTCCTTTGCTCGTGCTAGTTTGATAAGGTCTCCATTGACTTATTGTTGGTGGGTCTTGCTCTTATAAACTACGACAGATCTCTCTCATAACGGATCTAGAGCTACACCTTGGCCCTATTTTCATTATTGATAGGTCACCTTGTGCTTAGCATCAATCAATATCATGGGTCTTTGACTTAGGTATTTACCTTGTGTTCGACGTCATATTTGATTATCACACATTGGGATTCATGTAGTACCTTGTTTTCCATTTGACCTTATTGGTGGATTCCTCGCCTCTATGTCAGCTTTCATTATTGGTTGGTTCATAGGGTTTTTGTCATGCGCTAGCCACATCTTGTGTATGCCGGAAACGTGCTTCGGTTGGGTTACTACATCTTTCTTCATCTAATTCCTTCCACATTATTGGTCTACGGGTTACACTCGCGATGGATTGATGAAGGATGCCTTAATGCCTTCCTTCCAGTGAATCTTTTCCCGTCGACTTCAACTCGTTTCTCTGGGAACAAGGTGTAGATTCCATTTGGCATTACCTTAAGGTTTGCAGTCATATGTGGCAGACTCCTTCGCTATCGACAGTTGGAAAACATCATTGTCTCCTGATTGATAGATTCTTCTAAGTATTTGACTTCAGCTCATTTATTCACACTTGTTAGATTGTACTCGGTACCTTGGATCTCATCATCATTATCGGTGAGTAGTCTCGCATTTGTTAATGGCATACATTAATGACCGGTAATCAAATGATTTCTCACATGGCCGACTTTATATCATTTACTCCCATTATGTAGAAATGTACCATGACATTTTTTGAAGACCTCGGGTTTGCATCATCATTTGTTGGTTCACTTGCGAGTCCCTCCTATTTTTGTTAGTTGACACCATCCACCTTATATGTTGGAGTTCATTACATCGATATCCTATATGTTGGCACCCAAGTTAGGTGTAGTACCATTTGTTCCACCATTTGACTTGGTACTTTCTTTTATCATCTTTATGACTTCAGTGATCATCTTTCTACTTCAGCATCATTGATCAATTCTTTATATGTGATATTGAGACATGTACTTCTATGGATATGACCAGATGACCCACTATGTATTTTCGGTTCCTTTATACTTGTATGCATATTGGATCTGCTTTTGTATTTGATATGTAGACATGCTTTATTATCTCTGAGCATGGGTATGCCCACCTTAGACAGTTACTTTCTTTTTGATCTCTTTCACTGGCTTGGCAGGATGAATTTTGGTCAAATCCTCTCAGGTCTCGACATGATTCCTTCTATACACTTAATAAATTTCGGACATAATGTACCCCTTCTTACCTCATATATTATGGGGAATTTGTTATAGCACCATTTACCACTCTTCCTAGATTGGATGCTCTGGTTATGGCCTAGGTAAACCCTTCCCTTCCAGACTTGGTCCAAATTCTAAAAAATAATATTTTAATTCCCATACACTATTTTTCTTTGTATAAAAAGCATGTACACGTGGGTTAGTCTATATCCAACCCGTGTACATGTGTTAAAACACAAAAAAATATATAATCTCCTTAAATTCCGGCGGAGTTTATGGGTTTTCCCTATTAGTCACCTACTATAGCACATGGATGAATTGTTTCCCAACTAAAAAAATTAATTTGGAGAAGTATAAATAAACCTCCATGGGAAGACCTAAGGGGAGGACAGATGAGATATTGATATTATAATTGATTACATCCCTAATCAAGTCTGAATAAATCCCTGTGCCTCCTACACTCCCAAGTTATAGGAAACCTTTGTTTCCTTCTTTGAGGTGTCCATCATCTTTGCATGACATCCTGGTGTAACTTTAGGGAGGAGGACTACTGAGGCCTAGGCAGAACAGATCCGAAGGACGGTTCCACTTTGAGCTAGAGGAAGACTCAGGTTGTAGTTTTCCACATTTCAGTTAGCTTACATCAATAAAGAAATGTTGTTCTATTCCTGATATTTATTGTGTTTATGCATCAACCTATGTTATGATTTACATATGAAATCTTATGTTAATGCTCATTTTCTCACGCTTATACGATTTAAGACCTATATTATGAGCATGTTTTCTATTAATTCTGTTATATATGATTTGATTGGATAAGTTACAGGTTCTAAAGGCCTTGGAAGGAGCATAGGGTTTGGACCCTATTGGATCATCCTCGAACGTAGGACCTTTGGGTAATACCACTTCTTCCTACTTCAGTATTTTAAGAATTTAGACTGCTTGTCTACATATTTATTTATGTTGTATGCCCCCCGCTCTGTTAGGGTTTTCAACCCAAGACCCTAGGGTGTTTCCACCCACAACAAAGGGAATAACATCATAAGGTAATTATGGTTAGATATGTTTAACCATGGTTATCTTTTGTTGATATGGAAAAGTATCATATATGATTGAAAACTATGCAACCATGGTTAATACCTCGAATAATTGTAAACTATGATAAAATATAAATAATTATGGTAGTTTATACTCAACTATAGTTAGTTGTGGACAATAATGATCATCCATAATTAACTATATGTTGACTATAATAAAGCCTTATATCTAGCCATTAACAATTATAGTCATATCCTCCCTATCCATACGACCATCAACCAACACAACCACATTAATAAATATGATTGACATAAATATATGAATATCATTTTCATATATCAACTGATAAAAGAAAAAATAAAATGAATCTATTAATATCAACCATAATAATATTTATTACTTTAATTTATCTAATTATATCAATAATAAATTAATATTTATTACTATGTTATACTATAATATAGGGAATGGATGAAATACAACATGAGCATACTTTTATAATCTTCTTACGATAGGAAAAACCATTTTTAAATCACTATGCGGATGCTACACGCGTTTATAATTTAAAGTTTCAAGAAGTGCACTTATTTATGATTCATTTACACTACTTTGCATATGCGTGGATAATAACACTCCCTTCCCAACTTTCTTGAAAACATTTTCAAGGATTTGTTAGCGAAGATTTCTTCACCTATATTGCTATTTTTCTCACAAAAAAATTGTAATTTTAGAGTACAATTAGGTCTGGACCATACTATATGATTTCTAGAATTTAGAGATTGCTAGATTCTAGAAGAGATTGGCCAAGAATTGGATGCTCAATTATACAACATTTTAAAAATTAAGAAATTTCCAGATTCAAGAAGAGATTGGTGGGTCATTAGGGAGTGGAACTCACACTTAACACCTATAAAAATTAGACTCAAGGAACCACCTGGAAACTTCATAACGTGCTAGTACGAATTCTCTGTATATTATAATGATGACAACAACAATCATTCGACACATATGGAGACAAGGACGATGAATCTTCCCAGTCAGCATACATTTTTTGGGTTTCTAGGTAGATTTTAAATTTAGGAAGCATTTGTAATGTATGTATCAACTAAAATTGTGTGACTATTATTAGGGTTCTCAAGATCCTTTAAAATTATTTCTGAGTATTATCACTGGTTTCAAGATCCTTTAAAAGGAGATAGCCTTCTAAAGATCATTTGAAAGGATCTCTCATATGTTATTTTATCTATTTGTTGTTCAATTTTCATAGAATTCAAGTTGAAGAACTACAAATCTATTCTATTCTATTGTTCGATTTTATCCCATGTTTTTAGAATGTTTAATTGTTGTAGAAATATGACTACATGTTTCTCTTCTATCCATGAGAGTTGTACCGTATCTCCAAGGGAAGTCTTGAAATTGTAACTATTTCTTTTGATAACATTAATTTCTTACAGGAAACTGAATTTCAGTTTAACATTCAATGGAAAATTACGAGAATTAACGTTGCTGCGAAGGGCAGTGGATAGTGAATCCAGTGGTCACAAACGCCATGATTATATTTAACAATCATGATGTGATATATTGAAGAGGTGATTTTCTAATTAACACAAAACCAAAATAAGCTTACAAAAATGGCCAAATGGAATTGTTGGTAAGCACATGAAATGAAGATATGTATATATACTATATATGGACACTTTGATTTTACTCAACATGTGGCACTGATTTTGGGAATCATATGAAATGAAGTGATTTATATATAGAGAGAGAGACACATGAGTGGAAGGAAATTACTTCTCTATTCACCCTGAGTCATATCACAAACTCAAATATTACCAGGGAACCTGCATTTGATTATCTACGCTTTAAGCATTGGATTGTTATAATTCTGTCAAGCCCATGCCACTAACCATTTCACGTGCCCACATTAGTGGCGACTCAATTTCCACTTGTGGGATGGGTGCGACACCAATGAACCGTTTCGTTTTATTACTACTGAGTTTCTCGGACTATGTCTAACCTTCAACACTTAAAATTATTTCCCTAAATGTTCACTTCTTCTTTAAATATGCAGTGAAAACAATTAAACTTCATTCATCTATCTTTCATTACAGAGCTGCAAAAGTAAACATGTACAAAACACAATCTACATGGGAGGGGCAGCTACCAAACAAGTCTGCCCAACACATATAAAATATTCAACAATTTATTTTACAAGTTCACAGTTTACAAAATCCAAGTGTGTAACAATTTGCCCCGGTTTACTGATTGTGTAGCCTACCATGCATGACTGCCTGATTCTTCCCACACCATGAAATCTTTTGCAGTTGTTCCAATTATTCCGTGAACATTTCTGTAGTTGCACTGCCTCATGCATTGTCCACATTATTTTATCGTTCAACCGTCCAGAGTCATGTTATGTCTGCAATCGAGTTTCGTAATCGTGCAAAGTTCATCCAGCCGCAATGCGGTGCAACCCGTTCAACCTGCACTGCAGTATACACTGCCACAAGAATCCCCAACTTTATATTCAACACAACTCTTCATTCAGACCTCTACACGTTCAGCCCACCTGGGTGATCACATGGCCCACCCACAATACCTGCTACATGAAACCCTCCTCCACCCTACCTGTTGCACACCCCGAATGACATGTTCAAGTCATAAATTCCCTCCACAATGAAGGTGCCTCTAACTCATTCACCCTGCCTCTACGATGTGCGAACTTGTTTTTTCAAGGTTGAGATGGTTCGATGATGCCATGAACCAACTCCATTCATCCATACCTATACGTTGCCCATCCTTATATTTTCCGAGGGACATATCCAGTCGTGTTTTCCCATGGGTTGGCTTGCTGATCCACTTGCCTGTCCAACATGTCCAACACTCACCCTCTTATTTTTTCTAAGTTTTGGGTGAACCTATGTTTGGTTGGGTGGGCGCCTTCGCTTGCCTGCACATGCCCACTTATCTCATTACCAGGTCACCCAACCATTTCACCTTTAAACGATGGTGAAATTCCTTTAACTAAACTCCTCTATCGTACCTGCCTTTAATCGATGATGAGACACATTTAACTTAACTCTTTCGTTACACACGACTTTAAAAGAACACCTTTAATCAAACATGGGCACCTGTCACACAACTCTAGTGCACCCATATCCGCGAATTCGATTTTTTGACTCCCTTGGGCGCTCATCAACTCAAGGCCTTGACATCCTCTCCCACTTGAAAAAGGATTTCTCCCTCCACAACGCCATCTTGACAAACTCCATCACCAATACCAAAATGTCACAAAGTGCCACCAACTCCAACATCAAATGCTCATGCTACATGAACTCATTTGTCTCATCACATGAACCTCCACCAAGGTCCATGACTCTATGTGGGTAAGACTCCTCAATCCATGGTCATCAACCACACTCTTCACAATCTACCATGCTGCCCCATCCCGTGGAAGGTTGTTCCTTCCAACTCAGTTGTATGCTATGGTTTCAACTCATATCACGCCAATCCACCATTTATCGTCATCATCATGCAACCTCTGCTATGATACTCCAACTCAAGTCCAACACATCTCAACACACTACTAGCCCTCATGAATTGAACTAGTTGGATGGCCAGTCCAACCATCATCCAAGCCCATGAGAATGCACCTCCTCATGCCATTGTCACTTATTTCTCTAACACTCTGTCACATCCTCAACTCGATTAAGAAATCTTCCCATCTCTATGTATCAATGTGCCATATCCAGGTCCATGAAGTAATCTCCATCTCATCTATGATATGATTCCCATCAATGCTATCAAAAGGGAAAGTCTATACCTACCTCATCATCTTGTCCATGTGTTGCCCATGGTTATAGAGAAACAACCCCAATGTCCATAAAAATGGCTATGTCCAAACAGCTCAACTCAAGCCAAAGTGATCCCACCAAGGCATCTCTTTCATTGCAACTCCATATAACTTCAAAGTGTCTCATCTCTATCGTATCCATCAAGTCACTCCTCACGAACATATCCAATACTATGTCTAACGTGCGTGTCCCATACCACATAAAATTTCAAGTACAAAACTCAACTTAGCTCCTCAATGAACCAAATAATCCAAGACCACTATAGTATGAAGTCTTCATCAGCTGCAACTCTCTCAAGTCTTCATGAGCTCCCTTGAACCTTCTCCATCCAAAATATTGGAAAGCACACTTTCCATGATCTGAAGTGCCATCGTAAGCTCCCTATGCCCTCTCTGTCATATGAAAACTCTTATAGGTTTCCCATTCCTTCTTTCAAAAATGACAATGGCCTTATTTTTCAATTGTGTACAACATCCCCATTGGTCCATCTCCAAAATGTCCTTATGTCACATCGACTAGTCCATCTACCCAAAATCCTCACATTGGCAATTCTCCTTGATTCCCATGTGAAATATCTACAAGTGCTCCTTCTTGATGTCTCTGCATGAAGTTAGCCATGCATCCTTCTCTTTGTTTCCATGCCCATGATTTCAGTTGCCCCAATTGTCCATCCAAGTAGACCCAACACAACTTCAGTCATCACATCCTTGTCTTCATTCAGGTTCGTGCCCTCGGTCACTCTACCATCACATTGTAGGTACATTCCTTCATCATTGTCTCCCCCACTAAAGGTCTGCCCAAGATTTCCTCTCGAGTTCAACTAAACTGCAATGAATAAGTCCACCCAGGTATGTCATTTTTCCTTACCTTTTGTGTTCCCTTCCTTCAGTCTGTCCATGAGTCATGCCGGGAACTTAGCCAATTTTGCATTTGGCTAAGCATGACTCGCCCATCACAAAGTCTATGATGTTTCACCTTTGTCATGGGCATCCACACCTTCTACCAGAAGGTCACAAATTTCCCCAACAATTCCTCCAACACAAAATGTTCCTTGCTTCCCAACTGCACAAGGTCTCATTGTAATCTTCCAAGGAAAGAATTCACATCATATCGCCAAAAAAACACTTCCTTCTTCCATCTCTTCATATGGCCCAGCTTCCAAAATATTTAACAAAGCACAAGTGAGAACAATACTTTCATCCTAATGAGGTCTCTCCATGTGAGTGCCTATTTCCATTAATGTCTGCATTGTGCGTGATTCTGGTTTAACTTGGGAAAGTGTCATCACGCCATGTTCCCCATATTCCATCAATACATCTGCAACACATGCATTTTCACATGAAACTTATTCTTATTTGCAATCAATAGCTTCATCTTGCTTCATTTCCCAACCAAGTTGAAGAAGCTCTCTTTTAACATTCTCTTCCAAGAGTTCAAGTTCATCCTGAATTATTTGTCTTTCCTCCTTCATGTGCTTAAACCTATACAAGGTCTCCAAAGGTCTCTCACAAAATCCTTCCATTGTTCAACTTTGGCCTTGACTTGCTACCTTGCCCATGCCAAAATTTAACACTTCAAATCATCTCGGTCCTCCTTGGACCAAACTCCAATCCCATATATCACATTCCCACACTAGTGGAAACTCAATTTCCACTTGTGGGAAGGGTGCAACATCAACCAACATTTTCATTTTATTACTACTATGGTTCTCAGAATACGCCTAACCTTCAACACTTCAAATTATTTCGTTAAGTGTTCACTTCTTCTTTAAATATGCATCAAAAACAATTAAAGTTCATTCATTTATCTTTGAACATTACAAAATGAAAATTAACATGTACAAAACAAAATGTACACGAGAGGGGCAACTCCCAAAATAGTCTACCCAACACTTATATAATCTTCAACAATTTATTTTACAAGTTCACTGTTAAGAAATCCAGGTGTGCAGCAATCTGCCTCGGTTTACTGATCATGCAACTTGTCATGCAAGCCTCCTCGATTCTATCCACACCGTGCAGCGTTCCGTAACTCTACCAATTCTGCCCCTGAATGTTTTCACAGTCATGACATGTGCACTATTCTGCAATCACATGGCCTCATGCAACGTCTACATTGTTTTATCATTTAGTCCTCCGCAATCATGATCTGTTTGTTGCCGAGTTCCACAGTCACATTCCACAATCTTGTTTCGTAGTCATGCAATGTTCATCCTATCACACTATGGCCTGAATTGTTCAACCTGCACTACGGTACAAACTCCGATAGGAAACCCCAAATTTATGTTCAACATAACTCTCTGTTCAGAACTCCGCCTATTCGTCCCGCCTATGTAGACACATATCCTAGCCACGCTACCTTCTGCACATGGTCTTCCTATGCCCTCCCTATTGTACGCTCTGAATGACCTGTTCAATTCCTGAAATCCATCCACATTAAACACACTTCTAGCTTGTTTTCCATGCCTCTGCGATGTGTGAAATTTTTTCTGCGATGTTCATATGGTTCAATGATGCCTTGAATGAACTCCATTCATCCATACTTATACATTTTCCATTATTTTTTTTCTAAGGAACACATCCATTTGATTTTTCCCATGGACTGGATTTCCCATCCACTTGCCTGACCAACATTTCCGTTGTTCAACATGTTGTCACTCACTGATTCACAAGTTATCAGTTGCCTCAAGTGCCTAACAACATTGAAGTTAGAACCATTTTTTAAGACACAGAGGCTATCATAGCCAAATCAGACCCTCTCCATTACATAGTGTGCGGAAAAAGATTTTTGGGGGTATATAGAAGTCCAAAAAAGGGTTGCTTGATCAAACGTTAGACCCTATTGAAGAATTTCTTTGAAAAACTTAGAAAATCACAAATCGGGCCTGATGGCAGGTAAGGACCATTGGCGGAATGAAAGGAAGGGATTCACCAATTGCCGATATCGCATATTGACTGTCAGTGGGTTCGGTCGGAGCATATACCACAATTGGCCATTGATAGGATCCCTAGGGCACATAACTAATGTTATCAGTGCATCGCAGTCCCAAATGCCGATATCGCATCTTGCATCCCACATCCCTCAGGTCCCCTGCATCCCGCAAATCCACTAGTCCCACAGTCACAACATACCACAAAGAATGCAATGGCTCATTTGTGATATATTGTTGCACTGCCCGGGGAAGGGACGGAAAGAGTTAGCAAATAAAATCATGGAAAAACCAAGGGTCGGAAAGAGTTAACAAAGCAAATGATGGAAAGACCAAGGATCGGTCATCCTCATTCTCTCTCCTCCACATGGCACAATCCCACATTAGAGCATTCTTGTAATCTAAAACTTCAAAGACCTTGTGTGGGCCAATTTTCAATTTTTGGTTAACATCACTAGGGGGTCGGGAAAAACAAATACAAAGGAAAATCATCAAAAAATAGGGCTCAGCCGGCCTCTTTCTCTCTCCTCAAGGGGGCCATGTGGTGGCCTCTTATTGGTCTTCAGAGCTGATGGGGAAGATGATGTCAGTAGTGATGTGACAGTAGGGAGGACGACATGGCCGTATGGGGGACACGTGTCACCCAGTTTCAGCATTTTGAGTGGTGAGATGGGGCCATTTCTGAGTGCCACATGTCACCACCTACAGGGTGAGACGTGGTAGTGATGGCATCACCCCACAAATCAACGATCACAATAGTCAAGGGGAAAAGCTAAAGACGATGGAATCAACGATTGCGATATGCAGGACTCCTCCCCAGTTGTGATTGTGATAAGGAAGAAGTCTTCGGATGTGATAAATTATTTCAGCAATGGTCTATAGAGATCTCGTGTTCGGTTTGTTGGACCACTCTAAAGAAAAATGTTAAGAGTACCCTCCTCTCCACGGTTGCTATTGTGATATCTTTTGTGGGGCCCAACCCCGCAGATCGGCGATCACAAGGATAAAGGGAATTGCCATAGGAAAAAATAATAACACGCTGAAGTGTGGGATTTCATAATAACAAAGGAAAGAAGCCCTCAAACACGAGCCTAAAGGCCTTAGTGCCCGAGTGCTAAGGCCCTAGTCATAGCCCATGGTCATATGATAAGAAAATCATAAAGGGGATGTAATAAGGAGGCTAAAGGGGAAATTAAAAGTGTCTGCCTGTTCATTTGTTTTAAACATTAAAGACCAATGATCGTGGTGCTCTGATAGAGTCCTGCAATGATTTAAATGGGCGGATGTGCCAGCAGCTGTAATAGTTAATGAAGCATGGCACAACTGCAGAACAATATAGGGGGGAATCAACAGGACTTGATGGCACAACATGGTGCCCCATCACTCTACATAGAAAAGGACTCAGCCTATAACATGCCTCCATAAGTCGGTGCCGAAAGAAATCAAAGGAGAGTTGACAGAAGCGGACTGATGCAGTAGAAAACTACCTCAACAACAGAGAGAAGCATGACAACAACAGAGACGTGGCTCTATCCAAGGCCTCCACTGAAGTAGAAAGGGAACACCTCCTCCTTCCTCTCTCAACTTTCTTTCTTTGATGCATTTATTTCTGTATTTTTCCAAGAAAGGGATGCGATCCCTATTGTAATCTTAGGTTGGTGGAAGCAGAGCCTAACAGAGCCAAGACAACTAGTCTAGCATGACAGCTGGGGCTCAGGCTCAAATATTTTAATTGTAATTCAAATCTCTCCCCCTCTTCTTATAAATAAGAGGATGAACCATAATACAAAGGTTCCGAAATTTCTGACCCGCGAGGGCTAAACTTTGTGAGGCCATTTTGGTTCTAATTTTCTTGTTCATGGGGTTTCATTGATATCATTGCTAAGGGTGTGGACTCGTTATTGGACCCTTTGAGTTGATTGGTATTTTCTTAGTGATTCCTAACATGATTAATGTGCAGTAAGTCTTCCCTTCTGTAACCTCCTTTCACTTATGTTTTTCCTCCCTTGAAATAGTAAAATGAATGCAGTTGGTTCTTCTTCAATCTATGGATTTATCTTAGCTGCTCATAGAAGATAGTACATGTGCTTATCACAAACCTATATGTGTTATTTATAAGCATTACAGTACCTGTAAAATCAAATATTTACTTGTGAATTTGACTACCCTGTAGCACCTGTATTAGTTCATATCTATGTTAGCTTTGGCAGAGAATGATACCCATGTCATGTTTGATCTAAAGCCTTCTTTTGCACCCTTCTATTTCTATCATTTCACTTGAAAATCATGGTTTATGATTCTGTGTTTTTAACAGCCCTATCCATCAGATTTCACTTCTTCTAGAACATTGTTATTTGGGATTTTGTTTGTTACAACACTATGCATCTATTTCCCTCCTTCCTTTCCTCCTCTTCATCACTCCCACGACTTTAGTTTTAAGCTTTCTCATTTCCATGTGCTGGCCACCAGAAAAAGAAACCATTTCTCTTTGACATTGCCTCATATACCCCTAACATTAAGATCCATGAGTTGGCTTGAATCTACCTCTTTGAAAGCTAATTGAACCAAGCCCCTCCTATTACCTTTTACATGAAAATTAGAGTGTTGCAACCCCCTCATATATAACCTTACAAGCACTCCTCTATTTAATATGTCCTAGGCACTGGTCTATAATCAACCCCCAGGCTGTCTCTAGGGAGGTTTCCTTGTCTCCTACTTCACTTGTGCTACATGGTGCAAGATTTAACGACAACACAACAGGCACTCCCTTAATTTTTCTAAGTCTTGGGCCAACCTACATTCGGTTGGGTGGGTGCCTTTGTTCATCCGCACGTGCCCACATGTCGTACTTCTCGGTCTCCCAACCGTGTCGCCTTAAACCAATGGTGAGTCATGTTTTACCAAACTCCTCCATTGTGCACACCTTTAACCAAACGCCTTGAACCAAACATGGGTGTCCGTAGCACAACTTAGGTGTGGCCATATCTGCAACTTCGTTTTTTTGACACCCTTGTGTGCTCGTCAACTTGAGGCCCTGCCATACCACATCTCATTTAAATGCTCAAAATTGTTGGTTGACATGATTACTGTCAATTTGAAATATCGATTTAAGTTGTGATGTTTTTATTCATTGGTTGACATAACAGTTTAGTTGTTTGGACCACTCCCTTCCAATTCTAAGAGCCATCTAAGTCATCCTTATTAGTTTCAATTCTCAAAATTCTAAGAGTGATTTAGAAATGTGTAGAAAAAATATTTTATATAAATAAATAAATATAATGAAGTACGGAATAGATTATTTCAATTATATTTGATAACTCCTTTGTGTAATATTGTGTTCTAAAATAAGTTTTAAAAGAATTAATAGAATATGATGATATTAATATAAATTACTACTACTCCTTAGGGGAACCCTTATACTCCTAAATACTCTTTCATTCTTCAGTTCATTTAGAATTTAAAATGGAATACCATTAGTTCTCTTACACTATACTTCTACTACTCTAGAAATTCTACTAGACTAGACTTTACTTGTATGAATCTTATACTAAAATTATACTCTCTTTTACTCTAGTAGAAATTCTAGTCAACTAGGCTTTTGTGAAGTACATGTATATTGTCCTTTACTCTTTGAAACAAAAAAAAAACACAACACAAGAAACGAAAGGGATATATAGCCAAAAAAAACAACCACCTCTTCCTATTTCTCTTCTGTGAGGAATAAGATTAGTAGCTAAGAACAAATATGCCATCTCATAGATACCAACCCAAATAATTCATTTTAAGTATCATTATAACTAGGAGTTGAAAAAATAAATCCAATATAATTCATAGATCTATCTCATCAAATAATTATTTAAATTTTAATTGTAAATCCTCATTGTATGTGTAATCAAATTATATATCCAACGAGTAATATACATACAATGAGATAAATTGGAAATATATGAGAAAACATGTTTCTTTTTCAATTCCTAAAACAAAAATTTATTTTTTTGTATTTCCAATTTATCATATATATTTGTCAAAAATATAAGTAGTTGATATTTTTTTAGTAAAATTTAATCCCTCATCCAACAAATTCTTACTTTTAAAATTTAAATAAATATATAATGATATAAGTTAGAAAATATAATTGATTTTTTTTCATGAATTTAAATAAATATATAATGATACAAGTTAGAAAATATAATTGATTTTTTCTCATGAATTTAAATAAATATATAATGACATAAGTTATAAAATATAATTTATTTTTTCCAATCTAAAAATTCATGGTTCTTATTTATTATTTCTACTATTATTTTGTTATTTTCTTTTTTAATACTAATTTATACTTAAAATTTGTCGTAATATATTTGTTTTCTTTAGATTTACTTAGCACATGATCCTTTTTTACATAACATCTTTGTTTCTTTTAACGTCTTGGCTTCTTTTACCTGTATGTAGCACACAATTCTTTTTACATAACATTGATAACTCCCTCGATAAAATCCTATTTAGGGTGGAAAAATATAGATCCAAAACGTGTTAATTTTTCTTCCATAAATACCCAGCATATCCCCCTCTAACATTCTTCATCCTTCTGTTACTTCTCTTTAATACATGGTCCATTCTCAAATGCAAATAGTGCTTCACCATCTCTATTGGTTCATTCTCAAATCGAAATGCTCGTTCAACATCTCCATTGGTCAATTAAAATGAAGCGTGTAGAAAGAATTTTTTTATTCGAATGTGCATTTTTTATATTCATTCTATCACTACAAATCACATTCACTTGATTTGCTCATTCTTCAAAGACAGTCGCGGGTTCATACAAATGCTCATTCGTGCACTCATTTTCCTTCTCACAGCATGATACTCTATGTCATTGGAGATTCCATAATTACATTTGCATTCTACTTTATTTTGATCATTGTTTTCATTACACTATTTAATATATGGTTAAAAGTTTAAAGGGGATTTATGAGGGGATCAATATGATATTGCGCGTGTTTATTTTGGGGATATATATTGAGGAAAAAATGACATAATATATTGAGCATATAATAGGGGTAAATTTCTTTTATATTGGCAAGTATAAAAAATGAGCTCAAAATTTATGAACAAATATAAAAAGGTATAAAATTTGTGAAAGAAAATATGGATATATAAAGTATCTAATGAAATTATGAGTTTCAAAATAAAAATATTATACACACGTAATATGTCAAAGATTAATTGAGCAAATCTTATATCCGATAATTATTTTTAACATGTTTCTCATTTTATTTCTCAATTTTATAATCACATATAATTGCTTTTCTTCCAACTTTTCCAGTGACTTTGAAAAATTGTTGCATACCTCACTTCATTAAATTTGGTAAATAACTCACTTTATTGTAATTTTTGTTGCAATAACTCACTTTATTGTAATTTTTGTTGCATTTTCATTTCAATGTTGTTATTAGGAAATACCATATGTTATGAGTGCTATTTTATAAAACATCTCAAACTAGACGGTTTATTTTAATAATTAGCAATTTCTCCCTTATAGGTAATAAGAATGTTGTAAATATATATATATATTTTTCGTTCAGTTAAAATCCGTATATGAAAGAAAACTCCAATGAAATTGTTGGTATATCTTATATGTACTGCAGTGGTCACTAAAGAGTTTTATAAATTATAATTTATTGCATGATGTAAAGACAACTCCAATTAAATTATAAATTTGATTATCTATTATAGTAATTTAATTAATCTAGTAGTCTAATTTATGATACAACTTTATTATATTTTGTTTATATATAATTGATTATATGTAATCACATTGTTAAAAGTTAAAAATTATTAAAAGTTAATTAAATTGTAAATTTGTTTAAGTTATTATTATTGTTGTTTATAAAAAAAATTAATATATAAATTAACTATTTATACAAATTTAAAAAAATATGTAATACGAGTTTTAAATATAGAGATTCATTCTCACTTTATCATGGAGATTCTTAATTTTAGATAGGTTTTTGTTACAATATTATGGGCAGAAAATACCATACGAAATTAGACTTGTTCATATCACATTTTTTAATTAATCAATTCAATTAAAAAGATAAAAAATCACTAACTACTTTATAAATAAATTTTTAACTTTTAACTTGTGTATATTACTAATAATATTCTAGAATATTGAATGGAGGTTAAATATTTACCATCCACCTATTAATTATTGATAATTAAATTAAAATCATGAAAAACATATTTCTAAATAAACAAAACCAGAATATAATTAATAGGTAACTTACTATGCTAATAGTGAATGGAGTAGTATTTAAGTGTGAATTTTTAGAGTTTTCACAATTTTTTGGCGAGAATCGGATGAAACAGTTTGTCACCAAATATTGATTCGTATTGTTTAAACTGAGTTTTTGACTGCGTATATAGATTGAACACTCTCAAAAACCATTGGATCACTTCTATTGTAAAGGGTTCCCCAATCGAATTGGTGATTTTATGCAGGTTTTAACCCCGTACAAAAATTACCTATATACGAATTCTAAAAACATAAAATAAACAATGACGAGAGCATAACACATAAAATAAATATACACAGAGATTTTTCCCTGCATCCGATAATCGGGAATGCCAGATTGTTTTTTCATTATATTCCTTTCAATTTTATAATAGATATATATACATGCCGAAGCATCCATAAACCCCAATCCATTAAACCTAGATAATAACATAATTGTAGTTCCCTGGAGTGGATATACAAAATACCATGGACCAAAAACCATTGCGCCCAAGACCATGTGCGAAATCCATGCATGAAACCATAGGTAGGTTTGCCCACCTAATATACTGTCCAAAAGAAATTCCCCCAGGGTGACCTCGTAGAAGGGGGCTACCGCCTCCCTCAAACCCCTCGACAGGAGCGGATGACCCCCCCTTGTGCCCGGCTCTTCGCCCCCCTCTGACACCACAATTTAACTATTGGGGCTAGTCATGGAAGGAATATAACATAACCAAACCAGGGAAAATTTTAAGAACCACCCTAAATATATATGTATAATAAATGGGCTAATCCCCATGATACATAGGAAAAATGGGAGGCGATTTTTATCAATAATATAATATGTATATCTAATGTTTTGGCGAATCTCTCACCAGATTATATTATCTTGTACAGTGATGGAGAATCTTTCACTGAATTATAAAATATTGTAAGATCTTGGCAAATCTTTTACTGAATAATAAAACATTGTGAAGTTTTGGCGAATGTTTTGTTAAAGTATGAAACCATATATGATAATAAGAAAACATATTCATTAAACTGTAATATACTAACATACATGTTTGGAAAAAAGAAACATAATTTTCTCTTCCTACAAACAATGTTCCAAGTTTCAGTGGCAATGTTCGTCAATGTTCCTACAATACACTCTTTCATATCCTTCTATTAGTTTTGATAATATTCCACAACAAAGTTCTTGTAGGTGTTGATATTGACAACAAGTTCTGTCAAGGTAGGAGAGATTAATCTTTTCTCTACAACTTTTTTCAAGCTACCACTTTTTTCAAGTTATCAAATTTCTTTCTTATTCCATAGACTCCAACTGTAAGATAAAAAAACACATCAAGTTTGTTTACCCCAACATGCCAACAAGTAGCAAGCCCCAACTATATTATATAAGAAAGTATTAGGTATCCCAGAAGGGGATCTAATTGAAAGAAGTGACCATTGTGAGAATCCTTCCAATCAATATATGAATATATAAATGTAGATTTATTATTATTTTAATTGGAAATCTTCAATTAAATAATAAAATTTAATTACTTCTCTCCCAATCTAAATTTCTTATTAGCATAATTCACTACTCTCATAGGTCTCGCATTTTTTTAGCAGTGTTGTAACACGTAGATTAATTTCCTTTTTGGTGAACAATCTCCACCTTTTAGGAAAATATGGTGCAGTGGCTCCAACCCCTACAGATCATTAAGACAAACTAAGAATAGCACAGAAGATGAAAGGTTGTACAAACCAGCTTATTTTTCAAACAACTAATCCAACATCAGTACCTAAACTTTTGCATGAAGATATCGTATTGAGAATGTTTGAGAAATGGTGAGAAATCTTCTGCATGGGTGATGTGAAAAGAGTGATAAGGTTTCATTGTTTTGAATTTTTTTGTTAAATCAGAAAAAGTTAAAAACCAATATTAATGGAGATATTGGTATTTTTTTACTAAATTTTGTGAAGTTACTAAATGTAGCTTTAACCATTCACCTTAAGATGTTTTTAAAATATAATTTCCTAAGTCTATTTAATATCTTCATTATCATAAAAACCAACCTATATCCATCTTAACTACACATCTACCACTCTTAGGGGATGAAATCTATTTATCCCTCTGAGCACTTGATAGACCCAGAATTAAGATGGATCTAAGATGATAGAATTTCCCCTTTAAATAGTCTATGTTCACATGAATACCATGGTATTACCATGGGTCAATACTATGGGTTATCATAAACGTGGAGCTTAAAAATTACTATTAGTAATTTATAAAAATTAATAAAATTAATAATTGATTTTTATTTTATTTTTTATTTTAACCAAGTTAAAATGTTTAACATACATTAAATTACAATATCCATTTTTACTCTTGATCCACCAAGCCCCGAGACGGATCAAATATTTTTTCATTCTTGCTAGTTTGCATATCACGATATTTGATCCCTCTCGGGGCTTAGTTGCTGGTTTAAATCCCCCATTTAAATAGGCTACATTCCACATCAATACCATGGGTCAATACCATGTGCCATTTTTATTTTTATTAATACTAATATTAGGGTTAATAATATTTTTTCATGGTATTAATAATAATGTAGCCCATAGTATTTTGCCCATAGGTTTCACCTAAATATAAGCATTTTTTGGGTGTTCGTAAATATAAGGTGATTTATGGAGTAAATATAAAAAAGTGTTTTATTTGTTTACCATACCTCTCATTTATTTAAATTTTTATTAATTTACCATACCTCTTTTACAAATATGGTATTTGGCCCATAGGATTCACTTAAATAAAACCTCTTTTTTGAGCCTTCATAAATAGAAAGAGGGTTATGGACTAAATATGAAAAGAGGTTTTATTTATTTACCATACCTCCACTTTATTTATATTTTTATTTGTTTACACCCTTGCATGTATATAAGGTGACTTATGGAGTAAATATAAAAAATGTTTTATTTTTTTACCATACCTCTCATTTATTTATATTTTTATTATTTTACCATACCTCTTTTATAAATATGGCATTTGGCCCATAGGATTCACTTAAATAAAACCTATTATTGAAAATTACGGCTAATGGAAGGTTGTAACTCCTAATTTCAAGGGCTAAATTTACCGTTTTACCCTCTCCCTTAAAATAAGGTGGGCTATTTGAGGCGATTTATAAAAATGTACTATGATACAAAATATTCGCCCACTAAAAATTTAAAACCCCTTAATTTCGCCAAAGGGCGAACATTCACCCCTAAAATTTTCCATGAACCAAACATTTTAAAGAATCCTCTAAGATTCTAGAAAAAGTAGTGATGCAAGAGCATCCATACTTAGCCAGCAATGTGAAGGTTTGTTCACATGTTGTGGCTAAATGAGTTGAATTTCATTGACTTGAGTGGTCAAAATTCAGTTTCGTTCGAGAGGGTTGGATCTCTCGAAAAAGATCTGTAATTCATTATTGTAATAGTTAGGAAATTGTCTTGTTTTAGACTAAGGGATAAAGTTGTTAGAAAAGGTGTGTAATGGAGATTGAAAATAGTGATTTGACTGTTAGATTAATTAAAAATAGAGATCGATTTGTTCATACAGTTAGAATAGGATTTGATTCATAAAAATAAAAAATGTAATGAAGAAGGATTAGTTGAGATGATTGAGGATTGAGAGAGAGGCGAGGGTTGAGTGAGAGAGAGGGTTTTGAGATTGAAACATAGGTTTGTTAATCTGCTATAATTGAGCGAGAAGGCCAAGACTCTGTAAATATTATTTTATTAGTGAAATTGATTCAGTGTGTGACCATGTGTCAATTCTGTAGAAAACTCTTGTTTACCTCTGTGAATCTCCATTCTGAAACTAAATCAAGTATTTCCCTGTTTTGCACTCAGTGTTATGTGTTAATTGTAGTCATTAGTGTTAATGGCAGGGGTAGAAAAGCACAAAAAGGTTTGATCGGGATTGAAGGCCCGTACTCCATCCTAACCATTGATCTAAAGTTCAATTGCTTACATCATAGTCAACGGTGGGGTTAGGCCTGGTTTTAACTCGTTCGTTAGTCGAAGAACCGCTAGGCGAAGGATTTTATGAACTCTGTTATCTAAGGGATATCGGGGTTTAAAGTTATCGGAGTTTAAGTCTAAACTGAGACTCGAACCCTTATATATCAAGGATTATAGGTCATATCGACACCGTGAGGTGGGTAAGTGTCGTGCAAGTTCCCTGTACGATATCGTGTCAACCGTTCGATCACTGCTAATGACGATCGTTGGATTATATCGCATTGCATCGTTCATAAGTGAATGAACCCTTTCCAGGAGAAATTGCGATTTGCGATATCACTGCCAACCATTAGATCTAGAGAAAGGAGATCAACGGTGTAGATTGAAGCACCTGTACAAAAAGAGGAAAGTCAATGCATGAAGTCAATGCGGGACAATTGCTATTCAATTTCCGTTTAGTTGTTGTTCAATTGTTGTTCAGTTTCTATTCAATTGATGTTCAATTATTGTTCAGTTGTTGTTCAATTGGCCTCCTGCATCATTTTTGGTATCAGAGCACAGAGATTGAGTTTGACTGCAGTAAACATGACGCCAAGGAGAGGAGTTGGCATAGGTCGAGGAAGATCTGAAGAAAATGTAGTTCTGCTGAAGGAGATTCAGAGTCTGCGTACAAGGATGGATACAATGAAGACTACATAGAGGAGAGCACCTAATGAAGGAGTTGAAAGTGCTACAGAAGAATCTTCTGAGTAAGAAGAAGAGGAGGAAAATGAAACTACTAAAGTTATCAAGATGTTTGCTAAAGTAGGTGGAAAACCAAAGGTGGAAATTCCTGTGTATGAACGGAGTCTCAATGCTGAAGAGCTAATGGATTGGATCGGTTCGCTAGACAAATAGTTTTACTATGAAGAGGTTGATGACCTTAAGAAGGTGATGTTTGCAGTTACCAGATTGAAGGGTCATGCAGTTATTTGGTGGGATGAACTCCAAACGTCCAGAACAAGAAAAAGAAAGTCCAAGATCAAGCAATGGGATAAAATGGTGAGTAAAATGAAAGCTAAATTTCTGCCAAAAGATTATCAGTTAAATATCTTCAAACTGTTACAGAATTTAAGGAAAAAAGGAATGTCTGTTAAAGAATGCACAAAAGAGTTTTATAGATTGAGTATTAGAGCAGGACATGCAGAGGATGACATGGAGAAGGTAGCTAGATATATATATCAATGGCTTAAGATATGACATATAGGATGAGATCAGCTTGCTGAGTTTGAAGACCATTGAAGATGGCTATCAAGCAGGTTTGAAGGCAGAAGAGAAGAAGTTGAGAAAACAAAATCAGAGGAATATAGGGAAAAGTTCAGCAAGAGGTAGAGAAACTACCAGACCAAGGGTTTAACAACATCAGCATGAAGCAGGAAGTTCAAGTAGGAGACCACCACAGAGGGGAGATTTTAATAGAGGAAGATTTGCACCCAGAGGAAGAGGCTGAGGAAGAGATAGTCGGTGTTACACGTGTGGAGAATGGGGACATGTATCGTGGGACTGTCCTCATAACATAACAGCAAGTCAGAGGAATGCGAATGTGGCTGAGGAAAAGCAAGAAACACCTCAAATTATAGGAAAGGAAGAAGCCCTTGAGGTAGGAGAATCGCTGTTGATGAAAAGGGAATTTCTTAAGGCAGAGGAAGAGACTGAAGAACTAGCTCAGAGGAAGAGTATATTCATAACTACATGCAAATCCAAAGGTAAATGTCGTAAAGTGATAATTAACAGTGGAAGTACCGATAACCTTGTTTCTACAGATATGGTGGACAAGTTGGGATTAGTAAATACAATACACCCTACTCCTTACAAAGTGTCGTGGTTGCAGAAAGGACATCAGATTATTGTGACAAAACAATGCAAGGTAGAGATATAGATTGGTACGTATAAGGATGTGATGTTGTGTGACATAATTCCAATGGATGTATTCCATGTATTGCTCGAAAGACCATGGCAGTTTGATCAGAAAGCTATTCATGATGGAAAGAAAAGTACTTATACATTGGAGAAGAATGGAAATAAACATACACTACTACCATTAAAGGATGACGCTGACAAAGGAGCACCTGGAAACAGTGTTATGCTGATGAGTGGAAAGGAGCTATTGCAAGAGGTAGGAAAGGTGAAGAAATGCATTTTGCTGTCATAGGGAGACCTAAGGTAATTTTAACCTCCACAAACTTAGATGATTTACCTGAAGAAATCAAAACTCTGTTAAATTATTTTGCTGATATTAATGTGGATGAGTTTCCAAATGCATGCCACCAAAAAGGAGTATTAGTCATCATATTGATCTAATACCAGGAGAAAGTTTGCCAAACAAAGCAACGTACAGATTAACTCCTCAATGGAATGCAGAAGTTCGAAGATTAGTGCAAGAACTGCTGGATAAGGGACTAATGAGAGAGAGTCTTAGTCCATGTGCTATGCCAATGGTACTCAGTCCAAAGAAAGGAGGTGAATGGCGTATGTGTACTGATTCCAGAGCCATAAACAAGATCACTATCAGGCATATATTTCCTTTTCCATGAATCGATGATTTGATGGATTGTTTGAGTGGGTCAAAGTATTTTACTAAAATAGATCTGAAGAGTGGATATCGTCAAATAAGAATTAGAGAAGGAGATGAATGGAAGACTGCATTTAAAAAAAACAATGGGTTGTATGAGATTGATGAATGAAGTCTTGAAGGAATATGCAGGGAAATTTGTTATCATTTATCTTGATGATATTCTAGTTTTTAGTAAAAGTAAAGAAGAACATTTGGAGCATCTTTAATTGGTTTTAAGAACTTTGCAAGAAGAGAAACTACTGATAAATCTAAACAAATGTAGTTTCATGAAAGAAGAATTACTTTACTTGGGATTTGTAGTTTCTAAAGAAGGGTTGGAAATGGATCCAAAAAATGTCCAAGAAATTTGGAACTGCCCTATTCCAAGGAATATATTTGAGGTAAGAAGTTTTCATGGGCTTGCAAGTTTTTAGAGGAAATTTATCAAAGGTTTTAGTCAGATTTTTGCAGCAATTCTTGAAACAATTAAGGAGAATAATCAGCTGTTCAAGTGGACAGAGATAGCAGAAAAGAACGTTAAGTTGTTGAAGACGAAAATCACAGAGAAACGAGTTTTAGCTTTACTTGGAAAAGTATTCCAAGTTGAAGCATATGATAGTGGAGTTTCAATTGGAGCAGTTTTTAGTCAGGAACAGAGACCAATAGTGTCCTTCAGTGAGAAATTAAATGAAGCGAATAAGATGTATTCTTCTTACGATAAGGAATTTTATGTTATTATACAAGCCTTAAAAAAATGGAGACATTATTTGCTGCCAAAGGAGTTTATACTGCATTCTAACAATCATGCATTACAGTTCATAAATAACCAGTTGAAATTGAACTAGATGCATCCCAAGTGGGTAGAGTTTTTTAGAGCTTTACTTTTGTGATAAAGCACATAAGTGGTAAGTTGAACAAAGTCACTGATGCTTTAAGCAGGGTAAATTTTATTGTGCAAGAATTAAAAGTTGGTGTTGTAGGATTTGAAGAAATGGTTGAAATCTATAAAGATGATGGAAATTTCAAAGATATTTACACAGAAGTTCAAAAGTCAATAGTTGATAACCGAAGTCAGTGGCTATATTGTCTTATCCAAGGAGGTTTATTGTTTAAAGGCAACAAGTTGTGCATTCCCAAATGTTATATGAGGGCAAACATAATAAAGGAGAAGCATAATGGAGGATTATCTAGTCACTTTGGACAACACAAAACCTTTTCTAAGGTAAATGTTTTTTATTATTGGCCAAAGATGTAGAATGATGTTAAGAGATTTGTTGAGAAGTGTAGGATATGTCAACACGCTAAAGGGAGAAGCCAGAATAGAAGATTGTACCAGCCATTGCCAATACCAGACCGACCAAGGGATGCAATTAGCATGGATTTTGTTTTGGGGTTACCTAAAACTCAAAGGAGGAATGATTCCATTTATGTTGTGATAGATAGATTTTCCAAGATGGCACATTTCATTGCATTTAAAAAGACTAGTGATGCAACACATATTGCTAATCTATTTTTTTTTCAGAAATTTTAAGATTACATGGATTTCCTGTAGGTATTATGTCTGATAGAGATAAAACGTTTGTAGGGAATTTTTGGATAACTGTTTGGAAGAAACTAGGAGCTAACCTCATTTTCAGTTCAGCATACCATCCTCAAACAGATGGACAAACTGGAGTAGTAAACAGAACCTTGGGGAACATATTGAGAAGTTTAGTGTATCAATATCCTAAGTAGTGGGATTTAGCACTAGCTCAGGCTGAGTTTGCTTATAATGAAAGTTCAAACCGAAGTACTAGAATGAGTCCATTTCAGATTGTTTTTGGGATGAATCCAAGAGGTGTGTATGAGCTCAGAAATTTAGGTAAACAGGACACAAGAAGTGCAAAAGCTCAGACTACAAGAATATGTTAAAGGCAGATTGTAGGAAAGCAGTGACAAATACAAATAGAGAATAGACATGAAAAGAAGAGAGAAAGAATTCCAAGTGGGAGATTTAGTGATGGTGTATTTTAGGAAAGAAAGATTTCCTGCTAAGATTTACAATAAACTGAAAATGAAAAGCATAGGACCATGTAGAATTGTAAGAAAGTTTTCAACTAATGCTTATGAAATTGAATTTCCAGAAGGGATTGGGATATCACCTTACAAATAGATAGAGACAAAGCTACAGGGGGGAGCTAAAGAAGATGAAGTTCAAACTTTGAACTGGGAAGAATAAATGCCAAAGACAATTAAGAAAGAGGTGGAAGCAGTTTTGGAGAAAAGAGTATCCAAAAGAACCAGAGAACAGGTTTATTATCAATATCTAGTCAGATGGAAAGGACAACCAGTGGATGATGCTAGTTGGTTGGCAACAACAAAGTTGCAGAAGTATGGAGTAAACCATGCAAGTCTGACGGATGGTTCTATTTTTCCCCGAGAGTCTGATGTAGGAGCATCCGTACTTAGCCAGCAATGTGAAGGTTAGTTCGCATGTTGTGGCTAAACGAGTTGAATTTCATTGACTTGAGTGGTCAAAAGTCAGTTTTGGTTGGGAGGGTTGGATCTCTCAAAAATGATCTATAATTCATTATTGTAATAGTTAGGAAATTGTCTTCTTTTAGACTAACGGATAAAGTTTTTAGCATAGGTGTGTAATCGAGCTTGAAAGTAGCGATTTGGATTGTAGATTAATTAGAAATAGAGATCGAGTTGTTCATATAGTTAGAATAGGATTTGATTCATAAAAAGAAGAAAATGTAATGAAGAAGGATTAGCTGAGATGATTGAGGATTGAGAGGTGAGAGTTTAGTGAGAGAGATGGTTTTGAGATTGAAACATAGGTTTGTTAATTTGCTGTAATTGAGCGAGAAGGACAAGACTCTGTAACTACTATTTTATTAGTGAAATTGATTCATTGTGTGACCATTTGTTAATTCTATTGAAAATTCTCGTTTACTTATGTAAATATCCATTCTAAAACTAAATCAGGTATTTCCCTGTTTTCACACTTTAATTGTTAATCTCAGTGTTATGTGTTAATTACGGTCATTAGTGTTAATGGCGGGGGTAGAAAATAACAGAAAGATTTGATCAGGATTGAAGGCCTGTACTCCATCCTAACCATTGATCTAAAGTTCAACTGCTTACCTCATAGTCAACAACGGGGTTAGGCCTGGTTTTAACCTATGCGTTAGTCAAAGAACTGCTAGCCGAAGGATTTAAAGTGATCGGAGTTTAATTCTAAACCCAGAACCAAACCATTATAGATCAAGGAATATAAATTCTTATTGGCTCCATGAGGCAGGTAAGTGTCACGCAAGTTCCCTGTGCGATATCTCATCAACCGTTGGATCACTGCTAATGCTGACCGTTGGAATATATCGCATCTTATTGTTCATAAGTGAATGAACCTTGGCTGGGATAAATTGCAATTTGTGATATCACTACCGACCATTAGATCTGGGGAAAGGAGATCAACGGTGTAGATTGAAGCGCTTGTTAAAAAAGAGGGAAGTCAACGCGGGACAATTACTGTTCAATTGTCGTTCAATTGATGTTCAATTGTTGTTTAGTTGTTGTTCAATTATTGTTCAATTGTTGTTCAGTTGTTGTTCAATTGGCCTCCTCTATCAAATAGATAAGAAATTAAACTCGAAAACATTCCAAAAATTCAAACTTAAAGACTACTCGAAAGAGAATCAGTCGTTTGTGCAACTTGTTTCAACATGATTTTTATTTGTCTCACAAATAATTATAATTTTGGTATAAAATTACATATCTTAATTGACCTAGAGTATTTGAGTTCACAATTTGGAGATAGCCAGTTAACTGTATATATTTTTCATCCCCTTTACTTTCTCTTGGAATCTCTCAATAGTAGAGTTATAAAATAACGTATGTAATTGCCTTATTAGGGAAGGATAAGCATTGGATTTCCCCTTATAATTCAGTTAGTGATCATCGTTACATCCATGTAGATGATTACTATGGTGGTTGCAATATATATGAGCGTGCAAATACATCACACATTCTTAAAAAATGGATGGGTTATAAGCTTTATATTTGAAGAATTAAGGTCGTAATTCGTCATCGATCGGTATCTCAACACCGACGTGAGAATATCTTTTTTTATATTTATATAATTAGCTACAACTCTATTATGTGATTTTAGGCTTCTAAAGTTCTTTTTAAAGGATATCCCATTCATCATTTCCATGGCCCATTCTCTCTTCTATTGTGAGTTTGGTTTCATATACGACACACTTCTCCACATGATCATGAGAATTTTTTAAGTACATTTTCCAAACTCGATGGATGATAGTAAAATTTAAAATGTGAAGGCCAATGACCAACACATATTGATTGTGATGTTGGAACATCATACCCACTAACCTGCAAACCAACCATTAAGGAAATAATATATATAACCAACAAACAGTGAGGATATTGATTAATTAATCTTTAAAATATTCAAGAGTGTAAAACAAACGACCAAACTTAACAGTAACAAATTTACAACTTCTTCTGCAACTTTCAACACAAATATCAACTAACAAATATAAAAAAATTCATACATTTCTAGATATGAACTTCAAGAATATATTTACAGTTTCATGATTTAATGGGAAAAATAACCACATTGAAAAAAAATATGAAATTTCAGGAAATAAGGTTTTGGATTCATCTTGATAAGAGATAGTCGGTGTTACACGTGCGAAGAATGGGGACATGTATCTTGGGACTGTCCTCATAATGTAACAATAAGTCAGACGAATGCGAATGTGGCTGAGGCAAAGCAAGAAACACCTCGAATTGTAGGAAAGGAAGAATTCCTTGAGGTAGGAGAATCCTTGTTGATGAAAAGGGCATTTCTTAAGGCAAAGAAAGAGACTGAAGAACTAGCTCAGAGGAAGAGTATATTCATAACTACATGCAAAGCCAAAGATAAATGTTCTAAAGTGATAATTGGCAGTGGAAGTACTGATAACCTTGTTTCTACAGATATGTTGGACAAGATGGGATTAGTAAAGACAATACACCTTACTCCTTACAAAGTGTCATGGTTGCAGAAAGGACATCAGATTATTGTGATAGAACAATGCAAGGTAGAGATACAGATTGGTACGTATAAGGATGTGATGTTGTGTGATATAATTCCAATGGATGTATTCAATGTATTGCTCGAAACACCATGGAAGTTTGATCGGAAAGCTATTCATGATGGAAAGAAAAATACTTATACTTTGGAGAAGAATGGAAATAAACATACACTGCTACCATTGAAGGATGATGCTGACAAAGGAGCACCTAGAAACAATGTTATGCTTATGAGTGGAAAGGAGCTATTGCAAGAGGTAGGAAAAGGTGAAGAAATGCATTTTTCTACTGTAGGGAGACCTAAGGTAATTTTAACCTCCACAAACTTAGATGATTTACCTGAAGAAATCAAAACTCTGTTAAATGGTTTTGCTGATATTATTGTGGATGAGTTGCCAAATGCATTGCCACCAATAAGGAGTATTAGTCATCATATTGGTCTAATACCAGGAGAAAGTTTGCCAAGAAAAGAAACGTACAGATTAACTCCTCAATGGAATGCAGAAGTTGGAAGTTTAGTGCAAGAACTGGTGGATAAGGGACTAATGAGAGAGAGTCTTAGTCCATGTGCTATGCCAATAGTACTCAGTCCAAAGAAAAGAGGTGAATGGCGTATGTGTACAGATTCCAGAGCCATAAACAAGATCACTATCAGGTAAATATTTCCTTTTCCATGCATGGATGATTTGATGGATTTTTTGAGTGGGTCAAAGTATTTTACTAAAATAGATCTGAAGAGTGGATATCATCAAATAAGAATTAGAGAAGGAGATGAATGGAAGACTGTATTTTAAACAAACAGTGGGTTGTATGAGTGGTTAGTGATGCCTTTTAGATGCACTAATGCACCTTGGACATTCATGATATTGATGAATGAAGTCTTGAAGGAATATGCAGGGAAATTTGTTATCATTTATCTTGATGATATTCTAGTTTTTAGTAAAAGTAAAGAAGAACATTTGGAGCATCTTAAATTGGTTTTAAGAACTTTGCGAGAAGAGAAACTACTAAAATATCTAAAAAAATGTATTTTCATGAAAGAAGAATTAATTTACTTGGGATTTGTAGTTTCTAAAGAAGGGTTGAAAATGGATCCAAAAAAAGTCCAAGCAATTTGGAACTGGCCTATTCCAAGGAATATATTTGACGTAAGAAGTTTTCATGGGCTTGCAAGTTTTTAGAGGAAATTTATCAAAGGTTTTAGTCAGATTTTTGCACCAATTCTTGAAACAATTAAGTGGAATAATCAGCCGTTAAAGTGGACAGAGGTAGCAGACAAGAATTTTAAGTTGTTGAAGAGGAA
Source organism: Pinus tabuliformis (assembly GCA_031772625.1). Taxonomy (NCBI): domain Eukaryota; kingdom Viridiplantae; phylum Streptophyta; class Pinopsida; order Pinales; family Pinaceae; genus Pinus; species Pinus tabuliformis. The sequence goes on from CM062819.1 coordinate 1,654,819,383, forward strand.
AATCACAGAGAAACCAGTTTTAGCTTTACCTGATTTTGGAAAAGTATTCCAAGTTGAAACATATGCTAGTGGAGTTTCAATTGGAGCAGTTTTTAGTCAAGAACAGAGACCAATAGTGTACTTCAGTGAGAAATTAAATGAAGTGAAGAAGATGTATTCCTCTTATGATAGAGAATTTTATGCTATTGTACAAGCCTTAAAAAAATGGAGACATTATTTGCTGCCAAAGGAGTTTGTACTGCATTCTGACAATCATGCATTATAGTTCATAAATAACCAGTTGAAATTGAACCGAAAGCATGCCAAGTGGGTAGAGTTTTTGCAGAGCTTTACTTTCATGATAAAGCATAGAAGTGGTAAGTTGAACAAAGTCATTGATTTTTTAAGCAAGGTAAATTTTATTGTGCAAGAATTAAAAGTTGGTGTTGTAGGATTTGAAGAAATGGTTGAAATGTATAAAGATGATGGAAATTTCAAAGATATTTATACAGTAGTTCAAAAGCCAATAGCTGATAACCGAAGTCAGTGGTTATATTGTCTTATCCAAGGAGGTTTATTGTTTAAAGGCAACAAGTTGTGCATTCCCAAATGTTCTATGAGGGAAAACATAATAAAGGAGAAGCATAATGGAGGATTATCTGGTCACTTTGGACAACACAAAAGCTTTTCTCAGGTAAATGTTTTTTATTATTGGCCAAAGATGCAGAATGATGTTAAGAGATTTGTTGAGAAGTGCAGGATATGTCAACACGCTAAAGGGAAAAGCCAGAATAGAAGATTGTACCAGCCATTGCCAATACCAGACCGACCATGGGATGCAATTAGCATGGATTTTGTTTTGGGATTACCTAAAACTCAAAGGGGGAATGATTCCATTTATGTTGTGATAGATAGATTTTCCTAGATGGCACATTTCATTACGTTTAAAAGACTAGTGATGCAACACATATTGCTAATCTATTTTTTTCAGAAATTGTAAGATTACATGGATTTCCTGTAAGTATTATGTTTGATAGAGATAAAACATTTGTAGGGAATTTTTGCATAACTCTTTGGAAGAAACTAGGAGCTGACCTCATTTTCAGTTCAACATACCATCCTCAAACAAATGGACATACTAGAGTAGTAAACAGAATCTTGGGCAACATATTGAGAAGTTTAGTGTATCAATATCCTAAGCAGTGGGATTTAGCACTAGCTCAGGCTGAGTTTGCTTATAATGACAGTTCAAACCGAAGTACTAGAATGAGTCCATTTCATATTGTTTTTGGGATGAATCCAAGAGGTGTGTATGAGCTCAGAAATTTGGGTAAATAGGAGACAAGAAGTGCAAAAGATGAAGAGTTTGTAGAGCAGATGCAGAGACTACAAGAAGATGTTAAAGGCAGATTGTAGGAAAGCAGTGGCAAATAGAAATAGAGAATAGACATGAAAAGAAGAGAGAAAGAATTCCAAGTGGGAGATTTAGTGATGGTGTATTTGAGAAAAGAAGAATTTCCTACTAAGATTTACAATAAACTGAAAATGAAAAACATAGGACCATGTAGAATTGTAAGAAAGTTTTCAACTAATGCTTATGAAATTGAATTTCCAGAAGGGATTGGGATATCACCTATCTTTAATGTTGTAAATTTCTATCCATAAAAATAGATAGAGACAAAGCTACATGGGGGAACTACAGAAGATGAAGTTCAAATTTTGAACTGGGAAGAACAAATGCCAAAGATAGTTAAGAAAGAGGTGGAAGCTATTTTGGAGAAAAGAGTATCCAAAAGAACCAAAGAACAGGTTTATTATCAATATCTAGTCAAATGGAAAGGACAACCAGTGGAGGATTCTAGTTGGTTGACAACAACAAAGTTGCAGAAGTATGGAGTAAACCCTGCAATTCTGATGGATGGTTCTTTTCTTCCCTGAGAGTCTGATGTAGGAGCATCCGTACTTAGCCAGCAATGTGAAGGTTAGTTCACATGTTATGGCTAAACGAGTTGAATTTCATTGACCTGAGTGGTCAAAATTCAGTTTTGGTCGAGAGGGTTGGATCTCTCAAAAATGATCTATAATTCATTATTGTAATAGTTAGGAAATTATCTTCTTTTAGACTAAGGGATAAACTTTTTAGCATAGGTGTGTAATGGAGCTTGAAAGTAGCGATTTGGATGTTAGATTAATTAAAAATAGAGATCGAGTTGTTCATACAGTTAGAATAGGATTTGATTCATAAAAAGAAGAAAATGTAATGAAGAAGGATTAGCTGAGATGATTGAGGATTGAGAGAGAGGCGAGAGTTGAGTGAGAGAGAGGGTTTTGAGATTGAAACATAGGTTTGTTAATTTGCTATAATTGAGCGAGAAGGCCAAGACTCTGTAACTATTATTTTATTAGTGAAATTGATTCAGTGTGTGACCATGTGTCAATTCTATTGAAAATTCTTGTTTACTTATGTAAATCTCCATTCTAAAACTAAATTAGGTATTTCCCTGTTTTCGCACTTTAATTGTTAATCTCAGTGTTATGTGTTAATTACAGTCATTAGTGTTAATGGCGGGGGTAAAAAAGCACAGAAAGGTTTGATTAGGATTGAAGGCTTGTACTCCATCCTAACCATTGATCTAAAGTTCAACTGCTTACGTCATAGTCAACGACGGGGTTAGGCCTGGTTTTAACCGTTGCGTTAGTCGAAGAACTGCTAGCCGAAGGATTTGATGAACTCTGTTATCCAAGGGATATTGGGATTTAAAGTGATCGGAGTTTAAGTCTAAACCCAGTATTTAACCATTATAGATCAAGGATTATAAATTCATATTGCTTCCATGAGGCAGGTAAGTGTCACGCAAGTTCCCTGTGCGATATCGCATCAACCGTTGGATCACTACTAATGCTGACCGTTGGATTATATCGCATCATATTGTTCATAAGTGAATGAACCTTGGCTGGGAGAAATTTTGATTTGCGATATCACTACCGACCATTAGATCTGGGGAAATGAGATCAATGGTGTAGATTGAAGCGCCCGTAAAAAAGAGGGAAGTTAACGCGGGACAATTGGTGTTCAATTGTCGTTCAGTTGCTGTTCAATTGTTGTTCAGTTACTGTTCAATTGTTTTTCAATTGTTTTTCATTTTTTGTTCAATTGGCCTCCTCCGTCAAATAGATAAGAAATTAAACTCGAAAACATTCCAAAAAGTCTAACTTAAAGACTACTCGAAAGAGAATCAGTCGTTTGTGCAACTTGTTTCAGCAAGATTTTTTTTTTCTCACAAATAATTATAATTTTCGAATAAAATTACATATGTTAATCGACCTAGAGTAATTGAGTTCACAATTTGGAGATAGCCAGTTAACTTTATATATTTTTCATCCCCTTTACTTTTTCTTGGAATCTCTCAATAGTAGAGTTTCTACAAGATTTGGGGAGAAAAAATAATTTCTAAAATAAAGTATGTAATTGCCTTATTAGGGAAGGATAAGCATTGGATTTCCCCTTATAATTCAGTTAGTGATCATCGTTCCGTCCATGTAGATGATTACTATGGTGGTTGCAATATATATGAGCCTGCAAATACATCACACATTCTTAAAAAATGGATGGGTTATAAGCTTTATCTTTGAAGAATTAAGGTTGTAATTCGTCATCGATCGGTATCTCAACACCGACGTGAGAATATCTTCTTTTATCTTTTTATTATTAGCTACAACTCTATTATGTGATTTTAGGCTTCTAAAGTTCTTTTTAAAGGATATCCCATTCATCATTTCCATGGCCCATTCTCTCTTCTATTGTGAGTTTGGTTTCATATACGACACACTTCTCCACATGATCATGAGAATTTTTTAAGTACATTTTCAAAACTCGATGGATGATAGTAAAATTTAAAATGTGAAGGCCATTGACCAACACATATTGATTCTGATGTTGGAACATCATACCCACTAACCTGCAAACAAACCATTAAGGAAATAATATATATAACCAACAACCAGTGAGGAGATTGATTAATTGATCTTTAAAATATTCAATACTGTAAAACAAACGACCAAACTTAACAGTAACAAATTTACAACTTCTTCTGCAACTTTCAACACTAATATCAACTAACAAATATCAAAAAATTCATACATTTCTAGATATGAACTTCAAGAATATATTTACAGTTTCATGATTTAATGGGAAAAATAACGACATCGAAAAAAAATAAGAAATTTAAGGAAACAAGGTTTTGTATTCATCTTGATAAGAGATAGTCGGTGTTACACATGCGAAGAATGGGGACATGTATCGTGGGAATGTCCTCATAGCATAACAGCAAGTTGGACGAATGCGAATGTGGCTGAGGCAAAGCAAGAAACACCTCGAATTGTAGGAAAGGAATAATTCCTTGAGGTAGGAGAATCCCTGTTGATGAAAAGGACATTTCTTAAGGTAGAGAAAGAGACTGAAGAACTAGCTCAGAGGAAGAGTATATTCATAACTACATGCAAATCCAAAGGTAAATGTTGTAAAGTGATAATTGACAGTGGAAGTACTGATAACCTTGTTTCTATAGATATGGTGGACAAGATGGGACGAGTAAAGACAATACACCCTACTCCTTACAAAGTGTCGTGGTTGCAAAAAGGACATCAGATTATTGTGACAAAACAATGCAAGGTAGAGATAAAGATTGGTACGTATAAGGATGTGATGTTGTGTGATACAATTCCAATGGATGTATTCCATGTATTTCTCGAAAGACCATGGCAGTTTGATTGGAAAGCTATTCATGATGGAAAGAAAAATACCTATACTTTGGAGAATAATGGAAATAAACATACACTGCTACCATTGAAGGATGACGCTGACAAAGGAGCACCTGGAAACAGTGTTATGCTGATGAGTGGAAACAAGCTATTGCAAGAGGTAGGAAAAGGTGAAGAAATGTATTTTGTTGTCGTAGGGAGACCTAAGGTAATTTTAACCTCCAGAAACTTAGATGATTTACCTAAAGAAATCAAAACTCTGTTAAATGATTTTGCTGATATTATTGTGGATGAGTTGCCAAATGCATTGCCACCAATAAGGAGTATTAGTCATCATATTGATCTAATACCAGGAGAAAGTTTTCCAAACAAAGCAACTTACAGATTAAATCCTCAATGGAATGCAGAAGTTGGAAGATTAGTGCAAGAACTGATGGACAAGGGACTAGTGAGAGAGAGTCTTAGTCCATGTGCTATGCCAATAATACTCAGTCCAAAGAAAGGAGGTGAATGGTGTATGTGTACAGATTCCAGAGCCATAAAAAAGATCACTATTAGGTATATATTTCCTTTTCCACGCATGGATGATTTGATGGATTGTTTGAGTGGGTCAAAGTATTTTACTAAAATAGATCTGAAGAGTGGATATCATCAAATAAGAATTAGAGAAGGAGATGAATGGAAGACTGCATTTAAAACAAATATTGGGTTGTATGAGTGGTTAGTGATGCCTTTTAGACTCACTAATGCACCTTGCATGTTCATGAGATTAATGAGTGAAGTCTTGAAGGAGTATGCAGGGAAATTTGTTATCGTTTATCTTGATGATATTCTAGTTTTTAGTAAAAGTAAAGAAGAACATTTGGAGCATCTTAAATTGGTTTTAAGAACTTTGCAAGAAGAGAAACTACTAATAAATCTAAACAAATGTAGTTTCATGAAAGAAGAATTAATTTACCCGGGATTTGTAGTTTCTAAAGAAGGGTTGAAAATTGATCCGAAAAAACTCCAAGCAATTTGGAACGGGCCTATTCCAAGGAATCTGTTTGAGGTAAGAAGTTTTCATGGGCTTGCAAGTTTTTATAGGAAATTTATCAAAGGCTTTAGTCAGATTTTTGAACCAATTCTTGAAACAGTTAAGAAGACTAATCAGCTGTTCAAGTGGACAACGACAGCAGACAAGAATTTTAAGTTGTTGCTAGTGGAGTTTAAATTGGAGCAGCTTTTAGTCAGGAACAAAGACCAATAGTGTACTTCAGTGAGAAATTAAATGA